>CANTUV010000026.1:46297500-47547500 GCA_947685225.1 Garcia nutans
AAATCGGGTCGGACCTCGTCTTCTACCTCGAAATCATCGATGCTCGATCGATCTAAATCACATAACCAAAAAATAAACAAATAATATCACATGCAGGGATCGTTCAAGAGAACCCGGATAAAAAAATAACAAAAATCAAAAGAAAAGAAGAGAAAAAATACAACACCTACCTAAGTGGGAGCTCTGATGCCAGGTATATTGCCGTTTGGCGGCGGCGAGGCGAGAAGTCCAGAAATCGGCATCCATTTTTTACGTTGAATCTCGATATTGTAAAAAAAATACAAAAAAAAACTAATTTTTATTCGATCTGGAATAAAATTTAACAATCTAAGACGGAAATAAGGGAGAGAAAAGATGAGATTTTCAATTTCTCTGGTATATATAATTTATGGGTATGCTTGAGTTTGACTTATTTGTGTAAAAAGAAAAAAAAAATCAAATCAAATGATTCCACTTGATAAAATAAAATGAAGAAGAGATGAGAAAGATATGTAGAAATTGTATGTTGAATTTGACTTGTTCTTGATCTTTCGAATTAGAATGGTACGGTTTGGTTCGGTTCGGTTCGGTTCGGGTTGATGCACAGAAGGTTCGCAATCAATATACTGGTGATTGAATTAAAAGAAACTAAGAAAGATAAAAAGAGATAATGGCTATGTGGACATGACGTAAACAAAATGAGAGCAAACGTCGGATTTTCTCTGCCATTAACGCACGTTCCTGCTCTGTTCTTTCTTGTTTACTATATTAATTTTTGTGGTCTTAAAATTACAGATTTTGTGTTTTATGTGTGTGTATATATATGTATGTATATATATAATTTTATTCAATTTGTGATTGCTAAAATTTAATCTTCCATTATCCTCGGGTTTTCATGTTTTATGAGGCGCCAATTGCTGTTTCAGTCTATTCATTATTATCTATTAGTTGAAATAAATTGAAATTTGGCAAATTTTATACACTTGTTAGAAATGTTTTATATTTGGCAATGTTTTACCTAAAATTAGAAATGATTAGTATTTCATATTAATCATTGTTTCTTTGCTTTTGGAGAAACAATTCGCAATATGGTTTTAAAATAAAGCTGATGGATAAATCAAATTTAAAAAAAAATTGTTGTATTTGCTTTATTAGTTATTAATGCGTAGACTAACCTACGAATGGCTTTTTAAGTTTTTTTATTGGACTCATATATATATATATATATATATATACAGTATTATTTAGATTAATCTTTTTCATTCCTCGAGTAATTCTCTATCACATATGGCTAGCTTTTTGTAAAATTATATGGGATGGCTAGGAGGTATATAGTCTAAGCATTATCAGGTCCATCCTCACCTCAATTTTTAATTGGGGAGTAGCTCATTCCTCTGCTAAATTTGTAAAGTTCATGGCTTTATTTCAAGAATTTTTGCCAGAATAATTTGGCAAAAGATGCAAATTAAAGCCAACTCTCGTATATTGGCGTAAATCAGTTGCACCAATATTCAAACTTAATGTCGACGCTTCGGTGACTGTCAATATAGCGACCGGTGGAGTTATTTTTCAGGGATTGCAATGGATGCTTTATAGCAGGTTTCAGTTTTTTCTTACGGACTTCTAATCCCAACCAAGCTGAATTGCAAGTTGCTTTTGAAGGAATCCAATGATGTATTCAGAAACATTATTTGCCGCTGGAAATAGAGACTGACTCAGCATGAGTTCATAATCAAATCACATCCTCCCGGATTTCTACATCAACAACAATGGCCAGCCACATTAAAAGTTTCATTTACAGTTCAAACTCGGCTATACTACATACATTCAGGGAGGATAATCAAGCCGTAAATTTCATTGCCATAGACTGTAGAATGAGTGTGAAGTCTGCTGTTTATTTGTCTTTTAATTCTTTGCTAAATTTTCTTAAGTGCATTATAAACTCGGATAATATGGGTTCTCCATATATCCGTTACAAATAATTTATCTATAAAAATTACAGTTTTAAAAAAAAATTAATCTTGTTCTCTCCATTCTCCTTTAAATGACATCTAAAAATAAATTAAATAAATTAAAATAATAATTAATAATTAATAATTGTAAAATTTATTAAAAGTTAAAATAATTTATCTAATTATTCCTTTTCAAATATTTTTAATCATTACGTGTAGTTAGGTTGAAAATAAAAATGGGAATAATTATTTCAATTAATGTTATCTGATTAGATAAAATATATGAGACAATGAAAAATTTATTATCTTATGAAAGAAAATGAGTGATTTTTTACTACTTTTTTAGTAATCAAATTTGATTCTTAACCATAAAAAAAATTAAAAATGGATATTTTTATTTTTTGAATAAAATTACTTAAAATTTTTCTAATTATGAATTTCTCAAAATTTTTTAAATAAAATAAAATAAATTTTTTCTTAATAATATTAAATTAAAATTTTAAAATAACACATAATCAATTTAATCATTTTTTCTAATTACCTATTTTTTAAATAAATAAATTTATTTTTCTTAATAAAATTTAAAATTATTTTTAAAAATTTTTAAAATAAAATATAATAAATCTATTTTTTATTTTTTTAATCATAATATCGCTAAATTTTTTAAATAATAAAAATAAATAATTATTTTGATTTTAATTTTAATTTTAAAGTAAATCAAATAATAAAAAAAATAATCATTCTAGTTTAGATTCCATTTCATTTTTATTTTTATTTTTATTTTATTTTTATTTTTAATTTTTTAACTAAATGTCATGTACGATTATGAATATAAAAGAAATAAGGGTAAATTTAAAATTTTATAATTAATATTTTTTAAAATTTATAAAAATAATGCTTTAAATGAAATAAAAAAAAATTCACTAAAATGACAGGACAGATGAAGTATTTATTGTACATAACAAAATTTATCATACTTTATTAAATATTTCTTAAATAATTTTACTAAGGCAATTGATTTTTTTTTTTTAACACTAGGCAATCAGCTGATTGCCCTTCATATCCGAATCAATTAGTTACGTTTGATTTATAAATTAACAACTATTTAATTTATTACTTTTATAATGAGACATGTCCCGAATTCCCAATATAAATGTGTTTTGTTTATTATTTTAGTGAATTTACTCCCAAAACATTAATAAAAAATTTTAATTGATATTTTTTAATATTATAATATGGGAAGAGAAAATTAAATCTAAAACTATTTAGAGATATGTATTTGTTGTTAGATTAAGCCTTGATATACAAAATAGATATTTAATTGATGTTATTATTATTATTATTATTTGAGAATAATTGATGTTGTTAAATAATTATAGTTTTGAATTTTGATATTCTATAATGTTATTTCGTACATGCACCTTGTTTTTTTATAAATTAAAGGTCACGTTTGGATATCTTAAAATAAGTATATGAATGATTTACTGAAATTTAAGACAAATTTTTTATATAAAATACATGTATAATTTAAGTAACGAAACAAATAAATATTTCAATGTAAAATTCGAGATAGGTGAATTATTTTATATGTACGTTATTTAAAAATGCCATTGAAATATTAGATCGAAGTAAATAATTACAAATATATTTTTAACATGAAGTTGATAATATATATTATAATTTATAAATTGTAAGAGGATATTTGCTTGAGGGTGAGAATAAGAATAAGAATAAATTATTTGTATTGATATTATTTAGTTCGATGAAATAGATTACTTCATAAAAAAGAATGTATGATTTCTTATTACTCTCGCGTTAATTATATTAGATTTTTTACTAAAATTAAAAATAAAAAATATATTTTTTTATTTTTAGAATAAAATTAGTAAAATTAATTTATTTTTATAATTATAAATATCTCTAAATTTTTTAAATAAAATAAATTTTTAATAAAATTAAATTATATCTTTAAATAAATAAATTTATTTTTTAACTAAATTAAAATTTAATTTTTTGAATTTATAAAATAAAATATAATAAATCTATTTTTTATTTTTTTAATCGTAATATCTCTAAAAATTTTAAATAATAAAAAAATAAATAACCATTTTAATTTCGATTCAAAAGTAAATCAAATAAAAAAACAATCATTTTAATTTCAATTTTGTTTTATTCCGATTATGACTCCAAAATTTGAATAAAAAACACTTAAAATAAATAGAATTCCAACCTTTTACTATATATTTAAGAGTGATTATTAAAATCATTTTGATTCCGATTTTATTTTATTTATGATTCGAAATTTTGAATCAAAAGCCACTTAAAATAAATAGAATTTCAGCCTTTTACTATATTTTTAAGAGTGATCATTAAAATTTCCATTGCTTAATCAACCCAGTAGTTTTTAAGTAGAAGTAAGTATTTGAATTTTTTATTAATTTAGTAGGAATGATTTTCCTAATTTTTTGAATATTATATACACTGGGGAAGAATAATAGATTCTTAATCTATTTGTTTAAGAAAAATATGTTTACTGTCAGACCAAATCTCAATATGCATTTCTCTAATTTTTTTTAGTAAGAATAATTATTTTTTTTGTGTCAAAAGTTAGAATAAAAAAATTAATTAATAATAAATATGTATAAAGTTTGAGTAGGAGCGAGCATTTTTCTATAAAACCGATTGGATATTAATTAACCAACTAGATATTTGATTTAATTAATCCACTATATTAAATCACAGTCAATTTGGTTAAAAAAATTAATTTAATTTAATTTTTGATTCAGATAATAATTAATCGGTTTTATCAGTCAGTTAATCATTAATTAAAAATTAAAAAATAAATTTTATTATTTAATTATGTCACGATCCAAACTGGGGAGCCGGGACTGGCGTAAGGCTATAGCTAAGTACAATCTTACAAGCCTAAATTAAATTTATTATTATAGTGCAAAGTTATTAAGTTCAATAAATTTATTCCATAATCAAGTCATCGATAGAAATGTTACTTTTCAAAATCAAGTTCAATAATAAAAACTCAAACTAGATACAAAGAAACAGTCTACTCCTTATTACAAGAAAAATGGTTCGGACACGGTCCGCCCAAAAATATCCAGAAATCTTTATGGAGTAAAGTAAATATGCGGACGAACCAAAATCCACAACCAAACTAGAAGATCCATAAAAAGATCGACTGAGCTCACTAAGGAATATAACTTCAACCTGCAAGTCAATCTATAAGGGTGTGAGCGATATAAATACACCCAGTAAGTTCATGAGAGGCAGAGAAACACTAATACAATTTAACAAAGTAATATATATCAAGCAAACATCCACAATAATCACATACATGATGGTGTATCGGGGGTTACAAAATATAACATCATCCTCCTTGAACCATATCCAAGAACAAGTAGGCACGTGGCCCCAAGAGCAAGTAGGCATAAGTCCCAAGAACAAGATCGATATCGATATACAAGATAACCTCCATAATCACAACCCATATCCTCCGTTCCCATTAGACACACCATCGCACATCACAAGAATATTCAATATCACAACAAAACATTTAGCAAATAGCATACAAGTTTCTCTGTCATCTATTCACATGCGAGGCTAGGGCAAGAAAGGATAATATATCGAAATTATAAAGAATAATATATACGAATGACTTATATATATATATATATATTATTTTAGTTAGCAAATAGCACATCACAAATAATTCACATACACCCATGAACTTACCTGGTATCCAAAGAAAGCTTAGCCCAATCCTCACAACCTACTGACCTCGAGCTTCAGCCGGATTATTGCCTAAGGAAAGATAATTACATAGTCCAACAATCAATCCCACTATCTCATCTATCATGAGGGATGCAATGCATGCTATGAATGCAAAAAGACCAATACTTAACCAACAATTAACCAAGATAATCCAAAATTAAAAACCAACCCTACTCAACTCAAAATTATGGTTCAACCCAATGGTTAAACCGATCGCACCTCAAAAATATAAAATTAATTAATTAATTAAAATTTATTAGAACCAGAACCTCAACTCAATTTTTATAACTCATATATCAAATAATATCACATCATTTCCTATGCAAAAATCATAATTCATACCAACACCCAAAACCGATAAAATTTCTTAAGTAGTCCCTATAATTCAAAATTTTTCAGAAAATAATTCCATCATTTAAAAACTCTGGAAAAATTTCAGTAGCTTCTACAACATCAAAATAACATGTTTGAAAAATTTCAGATTAATCCAAATTTATTTGATCCCCCAAAAATATTTTACAACATTCTGGTTCTGTTTGAACTACTAAAAATTAGTACTGCAAAAATAATCATAAATCCTTCACATTTCTTTACCAAAAAATTATCCAAAAAATTTTCTCATATTATAGACATCAGGATGGACAACATATAAAAATTTCATAAATTTTCAAGACATCTAAGACCTTCAAAAATAAATTTCAAAACAGACATCATCAGAAAACCCTTAACCAACAGCAGTGTCAATACTTAATTTATTTTGGAACTTAAACATTAGAACCAGACTAAAAATTATTTTTCACAGATTCAAAATATCCTAATAAACAACATATCAAAATTTCATAATTTTTAGAAACCTCTAAGTCCCTCAATTTAATTTTTAAATCGAATTCATACAACCAGTTACCATACTGGCAGCAGTTGAGAAATAAATTTATTTCGAAACACAAACATTTGAACCATACCTCAAAATATTTTTTTATAAATACCTAACATCATATCCTAAAACATATCAAAAATTCAGACCTAGATAATTTACCAATAATTTTTAAAAATTTGACAAAATTACTAAAATATTAGTAATCAACAACAAAAATAATTTTTCACTTTAGTAATGAATTAAAAATATAAATCAAACATGAAAATTTCAAAATAATTTTCTAGATCAAGTATAACATCCCTAGAACAGATTACAATTGCCAAAAATATTATATCATTAACTTAAACTCTCAAATCAAATATTAAACATCAAGAACCTCCAAAATCATCCTACAACTTTTTAATTATTTTTAATTAATTAAAAATTGAAATAAATCAAAAATATTATTTCTAACACCCTAAACATCATACAAACATCCAACAACACAAATCATGCCATGAAGTTGGAAGAAATTGAAAAAAAAATTGAAGAAACCTCAAATTTTCGAATCTGCCAGAAATTGGAAGTCAAAACGATATTCTGCAATTTCTCGCTGCCACGCCGAACGACACGATTCGCTCGCCGAACGACAACGCCTCCAGCCCGCAGCTCCTCACCGAACAACACGACCACATGCCAAACGACACTGGCTACCGCACGCGCGCTCTGACGAAACGACAGGACTCTGTTTTGAAGGAAAATTTTGATTTTTTTTTCTCTTTTCTCTCTCCGACGGCACAATAATTTTAGACACTCAATTGGGTGTCCTAACACCCCTATTTATACAATTTTTAGGTGGAAAATTACCAATATACCCATAGATTAATTTTTTTAAAAAAAATACCCTAAAACTCTTTAAAAATTCAAAAAAACACTCAACTAACTTATAAAAATTCACAACTAACCCCAAATTTAATTATTTTCAGAATTATATTAATTAGTTAATTAATTATTTAATTTATTTTAATTAAAAATTAATAAATACCTGAAAATTTTCCAAAAATAAACCCTAGCAAAATTATACTTAAAATTACTGTAACGACATCACGGTCACCAAAATGACATCAAAAACAGCAAAACGAAATTCGAAAATTTTTCGACAGCCAAAATGACCAAAATACCTCCGAAGCCAAAAACACAATATTATACTCAAAACAAACATTTCAACACCCACATTATGAAAATAAGCATCAAACGTTATAAAATTCACCCGAATGTGAATTGAAGGTAAAATTACCATTTTACCCCTAGACTCAAATTTCCCCGAAAATCAAGAGTTTTACAAATTATTTATTAATTTTTTAAAATTTTTAGTTATATAATTTTTTATTACAAAATAAAGTTATTTTTTATTTAATTTTTAATAATTTTTTAATTATTTAATTATATTAATTTTTTATTATAAATATTATTTTTTATCATAAAATAAAAATTTTGATTAATTTAATTAATTAATCAAACCGATCATTTTAATTTTATTAATTAATTAAACCGATAGAAATTAAAAATATATTAATTTATTTAAAAAATTAAATTTAAAAAAATTAATTAAAAATTAATTTAATTGATTAATTAATTAATCAATGAAATATTTTTATCTAATCTCGAGAATAAACTTAAATTCTAATTATTACGGGAAAAAGCAAGAATTATCCCAGTATGCTATCAAATCATAACAGAAATTGATAAAAAAAAATTTACTTTTTAATTATATAATATATTTTTTGGTGTTAAATAATGAATAAATTATTAAAAAATTTAAATTATTTTAATTAAAAATTAATTTTCATGATATATATGATTATTTTATTATACTAACAAACCACGTGATTATAAACAACATATTATAATTTTTTTTGACAATCAAGGAAATTAATTATGTATTATTAATATCTATTTATAGTACATCAGAGATAATTTGGGGGTGAAATAATATTTCACTCAAGATAGTCAGACATAGAAAGAGTTGCTCTTGCTAGAAACATATTATAATTTTAAACATTGAATTATAAAATATATTAAAATGAAAATAATATTACATAATTGAAAAACTATATACCATAAATTTTAATTTAATTGACATTATAAAATTACCACATTTATTCCACTAAGTCCACCTATAGTTGTTGATATTTTTGTCTCTCCTAAAATTGGATATTATTTTTGATATATCTCTAGGAGTAGGTAAATTTGGTTAACCGATTAAATTTTTTATTTGTTTAACCGAATTTATAATAATTCAGTCGGTTCGGTCGAAAAAATTATATAAATTTAGTTTTCGCTTCGGTTAACAGTTAACCGATTTAGTTCGATCGGTTAACCGTTAATTGAATTTTTTTTAATATTTAGTTATTATTTTTTATTTAATTTTTTAATTATATTATTTTTTTATTATAAATATAAATTTTATTATAAAATAAAGTTATTTTTAATTTTTTAATAAATTTTATTTAGTTATTTAATTTTATTAATTTTTTATTCTAAATAATATTTTTATTATAAAATTTTTAAAAAATTGATCTATTCGGTTAATTAACTAAACTGACCAATTTGATTTAATTAATTAACCGAATCAATTGGAATAAAAATTTCATTGGTTTAGTTAAAAATTTTAAAAAAATTAATTCAATTAATCAATCGGTTCGATCGATTAATTAATCAAATTGACAGATTTTTATTCCTCTATTTCTCTCATGCGAGTGAAATGTTTATAACGAAGTTACGAGTGTATTAAGTCATTCATAATATCAAAAGTAGGAGATAAATAGATCAAAGTTTGTAGTATATATATCTCCCTCATTCTTAACAAATCACATTATACAAGATGATGCCGGCTTTTATTATTAGTGCAATGTTGTCCTTAGAATTGTGGATTGATCATTAAATTTAGATTTTGAGGAGAGTTATAATTTTACAAGTAATTAAGAAAAATTGGTATTAAATTAATTTAATTTTTTTAGTAAAATTATAGAGCAATTTAATTGTAAAAGAATTTTTATGGGGTGAGAGAAAAGTAGAATTTTTAATGGAAATAAAATGAAGATAGTATTTATATGTAAAAATTTGAGGATAAAATAATTTAAAAAATAAAAAATATTATTATCATTTTAAGAAAATTACCCATCGGAGGAATTTTGTACCTTTATATTCTTTTGACGGTTGTAAATTGTTCTTTTTTTTTTTTAACGAATGTGGCAGTCCTGCATTGGGTATGCAAGATATTGGGGTGGTCCCTACAAAGAGGGGCTATTCCAGTCTGGGACTTACTCCACGATGAAATAAGTTTTAAGCATAGTTCCATTGTTTCTATAGAAGTGAGATTAAATCTTCATTTTTTAACCCTATTGGAGGTGCTTTAAGAGCCAAATGACAGGCAGCTCGGTGTTAGAAACATCAAAATACATTTTTTTTATGTAATAAAAAATATTCAAATATTTATGTTATTATCAATAACAAAGTACGCATTTTAATGATATTTCAAAGAAATAGAGAATAATTATCAAATCATGGCTTGATGATAAATAATTTATTGCTTTCACTTAAATTTTAAATTTTAATAATAAATATTTTCTCTTTATATATTTAATTAATAAAAAATAAATAACACTTTTAAATCTAAAAAATTATAGATTTGAGCCAAATTAATTATTAATATTTACATCTTATTATGTCATTTTTAGACCTACTTCAAAATTTATTTTTTATATAAAATATAATTTTTTAGTATAAATTATATTTTTAAAATCAATTCAAGCAAGATTATAAGAATAATAAATTTTTTATTAAATTTTAATGCAGTTGCATATTTACAAAATTTAACTTGAAGTCTCTAATTAAATATTATTGTCTTTTTTATACTAAATAAAATATAATAAATTTTTAAATATATATTACTATCAACTATTCAAATAAATATTTTATTTGGATGAAATTTAAAATTTATTATTATTGAAACATCATCGTACTTTTTTTAGCATAAGAAACATTATCGTATTAGCACCCTAGAAAAAGTAAGAAAAAAAGAATTTTGCAGTTGCTATTTATTTGATTATATCCCATTAAAAATGAAATAATTTTAAAAAAATCACATTTTTCTTTCTTCTTTGGCTAATTAAACTCTCCATTTTTTGTGCTAAAAAAGGAGTCTTTACAAAAGTATAAAAATAAAAATAAAAAAATTTTAAATTTATTATATTTTATAAAATATTTTCAGATTTATAAAAATTTATTTATTTAATAAAAATATCATATTCATATAATTTATTATAAATTTATTATACATTTATCATAAGTACATAAATTTATTTTTTGATTTTTAAAAAAAAAAAAAAAACACTCTATTCTTAGTTCTCTGTAAAGTGAGCGAGGCAAAACTTAGCGGGCAAGTTTGTTAAATAGTTGGATACAAACGTCATGTTGTCTCGTACATGAAACGGAGAGCCAAAAGGTTTTAAAGGAATACGTGGCCATTAGCGAACAAAATTCTGGTAGTTCACGATCGAAAATCCACAATCGCTGTCTTTAGGGTTTTCTCCTAAACGCAAACAAAAATCAATTAAAATCAGAGACAAGAACGTAACGTTCAGAACCCCAATCAAAATCAATGGCAACAACAACCACAACAAATCAGCAGCAGGGAAACTCAAACGCTAACAAGGTAGGGAAGAGAAAGCCTGTTTTTATTAAAGTGGATCAGCTTAAGCCTGGAACAAATGGCCATACCCTGATCGCTAAGGTCTTGTCTTCCGACACTGTTTTGCAAAAGGGCCGAGCCACCGCCGCCTCTAACCGTCTCCGCAATACCCGCATCGCCGAGTGTCTCATCGGCGATGAGACTGGCACCATTCTCTTCACTGCCCGTAACGATCAAGGTCTAGTTCCATTTTCTTACTACTACCACTATAAATATTTTCGTTTCTTGAGATTTTTTAAAGTTTTATTTATATTCATTGATCGCTGTATATTGGACCTGTATTTTGAAAAGCTGGAGCTCTTGTGATGGGCTGTATTCTGCTGTTTGTTTTATATGCGACTGGTTGGGTGTCTTCATTTGGCTGGGGTTTAATGCTCAATGTACTTGCGTATATGTTGTATATGGCTTAAATTTTGGTGGGTCGTGTCTATTTTATGTTTTGGTGCTAAACTTGGCTCCGTTTGCGCTAGATTTATGTTGGGTTTAGTGATGTATTTCTTTTTCTCCTTCTTTGCTTTAAGAACATAATGTAGATTCTGTGTTCTTTATAGTGTTGGGTTACTATTTAAATGTCCAATTTAGTAACTAATTTAGCCCGGTGTTTGGATGGTATGGTACTAAATTTGAATGTTAAGAGTATGTGAACAGTGAAGGAATTATTGGATTGGCATTCTGTTTTCAATTTTGTGTCTTCGTCCGCTCCACTGGAAAGAATCAACGGAGAAATCTCGTGTTATATATGATAATCTTTTTGATATCTGTCATCATCTAGTGACGTTACCTTTCATTGCTTGTAGCTATTTAGATGAGACAGAGAAAGGAAGGCATGAGAATCAAATTTGGGGAGCCAGAATCCCATTTAACAAATATCTTCTTCTCCTTTTTAGCTGATGCAAGTTATTATTGATGTATGTTGGCATTGTCATTTTTATTTATTTCCTTGTGTTTTAGCATTCATCTTTCTCCAAATTTATGAGATATGAATGTCATTTATATTTTTTTCCTTGTGTTTCATCATTCATCTTTTTCCAAATTTATGAGATATGAGAACATACTTTTGTTACCGATATGTTTTTCAGCTTGGCAATGAAAGGGCATTGGTGGGGTAGTCTAGGTTCCTCCGTGGTTGTTGTCAACATTGTCATAGAGCTATTTTAGCTGGCTGTTTCTGTTTCAATTTCTTTTATTTCCTTCGAAAGATAAATGTAGTAAGAAGAAATCTCTAAGGAGCTGTGAACCTTGTTATTATCAGTGGTTAGTTAATGTTACTGCATTGATAACAATTATTGCTTTGTCTGCTGCAGTTGACTTGATGAAGCCAGGGACCACTGTGATTCTGCGGAATGCAAAGATTGATATGTTTAAAGGTTCCATGAGGCTTGCTGTGGATAAATGGGGACGCATTGAGGTCACTGAACCTGCCAAATTTGTCGTAAAAGAGGATAATAATCTGTCCCTGATTGAGTATGAGTTGGTGACTGTGGCTGCTGAAGAGTGAGGGGAAGGTTATGGACGTCAGCAATTTGATATGTTCATGGTGGTTATGGTGGTTTATGAATTTAAAAGCCTGATGGTTGTTTCTACTATTTCTTCCTGTGGCATGGGGTGCTATTAAGATATAATTTCAATGAAAGTTGGGTTTGGTATACAAATATTCCTGAAACTGGTTAGTCTTCTCAATTTTAACTTTGTTAACATCTATTAGGATTATTTAACGTCATCTAAGTGCGTGAAGGGATTGTCACTTGCTTCAATCTTGTGAAGAATCAGTGCATAATGAACTTGGAATTAAAATATTTGTGTTAATAGTAAAAGTCCCACTATCTATTTGCCTTATGCCCGTCCTTTTTTATTTCTTGGTGTCTTGAAGTGGTTAATTTGTTCTTCCTTTCTCTTCCTGTGTTTCTTCTTATGAGCCTGGTTTCCTTATGAATTCACTGGGAGTTACAGTTTTACAGCGCTTGTAATATCTAAATCTGGAGATTCATTCTATTAATCCAACAAGACCTGATCCAATCCAATTACGCTTATCAGATTTTAGCAACCCCAATTTAGATCGGGCCGGATTGCGGAATGCGGAGCAGGCAGAAACCATATGAATCTTTCTTCCTTGGCTTTTCTTGCAGCCTTATGTTTTAAAATTTTTTTATATATTTTATCTTCCGCAAGTGATTGCTTAGAAAATTACGGTGACCTTATCAATTAAAATTAATATTCATTTCAATTTTAATGTAAGTGATTATTAAATTAAATTTAAAATATGCAGAATTTTTTTAAAATAAATATCATAAAAGTAGCGATACACTTATTATAAATAAAAAAAATTATATATTTTTCATTCTCTCTCCCTCTATCATTCCCACTAAAAATTTGCTTGCTTCTTGTCTGTTTGTTAGGGACACGAGGAATAGTAAAATACGAATCATTTTGATCTTCCTTTTTCATTTTCTCTAATTGTCATAATTACTTATATTTAGCCATACTCGATATGCACAAATCTTAAATAATATTAAAAAATTGTTTCACTTGTATTAAATTTTATAAAATTAATTATAGGCGTGATTAACATTTTCGTTCTAACATAAAACCCCTAAATTCCATTAAATTTTTATAAAATGCATTTCTATTTGATTTTGGTTTTGTGAAAACATTCTTTAATTTGCATGTGTTTGTTACTTTGATTTTACTATTATAGAATGCTTTAAAAAGTAACCAAGGCAATTACGAGTTGACAGATGGCCCCCAAAACTTCAAAGAAACATACTACTTTTATTCCTGTTAAGCGCTGATGACATACTTATTCGCATTCACCCTGTATAGCCTTGCCCTCCAATATTTTGTACATCAAACGACACCAAATGGATTCGACGACACCAAATGGATTCGACATTTATTTGGCCATCGCCATTGATCATTCCTCGGTAAGAGCAATAGAATCACGGGCATAATTTAGATAAAGCAACAAGCATAAAATCTGGCCACGAATAGACTGCCTGAAAACCTTGAAAGAGAATTTTGATCTAACAAAATCTGCCAGATTATCACATTGAGAGTCGAGTTCGGAAGCACTTGTATGAAGGAAGAGGAAATGAGGGAGAGAGATGATAATCCATTACTTGCATAAAAAAAAATCAACCCAGCAACAATCCATGCTTGGCGCATAGGAAAATACAATAATATATCTATTTATTTCCACGAGGTACCTACTCGCAGAAGAACCTGTGTTTTCTCATTCCACCAAGGAGAATTATGTCTCCAGCAAGACTAAGAAAGTCCATTGAAATCGATGAAAAAAGTACCACCAATGCACACCGCATCTCAATAACGAACAATCATCCATCTAAAACACGAGCCAAAATTGCAGAAATGAGTCACCATTTTACCTTCAAGTTAAATTGCTACTTGAATATTACAAAAAACAATAATATCAAGTCCTCTAAAAGAGTTATGAGGAGAAAATTTTAACTCCCCAAACCACCCAAAGGCAATCAGGGTCAATCAATAATATAATAAGGAACATCTCAAATCAATGCAGCGAGAATAAGTAACAGGTAATGAAAGCTAATGCGAAAAGAAATTTTCTGGGCCAGGACATTAAGTTCAGGACACAGTGGGGCACTGTTATTTTGAATTACAAAACCATTTAAAATCGACAACACATGCACACTTCAAATTATCAGAATTATCTTTTATCACATTGTTAGCTTAATAAACATAGAGAAGCATCTAGAACCCTAAACAAGCTTCAATTCACCACCTTTTCATTGAGTGCATGTACAAAAACTTTGCTCGAACCCTCGATGTTCATCATACAACATCATTGCAATCTGAGTGAATACAACGAATTAGTATGACCCTGTATGATTACACTTGCATGAAAATAAATGAAAAACAATTATTTTACATTCATTCAGGAAAGAATGCACTTCTGCACTGCCATCTAATTGTTCAACAGTTAGTTTTTAGCATCAATTTCACGAGGAATGAACATGAAAAAAGAGCGGACCATACATGAAGAACACCAACTCTGGAACCCAACACAAAAATGTAGCAAAATTTGATGCATTAGTTGTAGCAACTGTGTATAATTTGTGTGGTATTGGGTCTCTTGGTCCTTTGCCAAAAAGTGTTATCTACAACAGAAATCTAGCGTAATTCATCACCTAGGCAACAAATTGCAGTAGCAACACTTAGATTTTTTTGGTTTCTCAATATATAAAGAATAGAAGCGACTAGAAACAAATGAAATTCTTATACACTCATCAAAATTTAGAATAGAGTTCAACATCTCAACTCTCAAAATTATTTCTAGAAGTGTCATCCTCACTTTTAACTACTTAGAATAAAATTCTCAAATTCTTTTAAAGAAATTGATAACAAAAGAATCCAAATGATTCCTTCTTTGGTTGCTTGATCTTCATCTAGGCTTGTATTGTCCTACAAAAGGAAGAAGAATACATGTTCTTTCACTTCATATGGGAGACAAAAGAGACATATGAAACTACACAAAATAAAGAAACCCAAAATCTTGATGCAGCAAAAGGCAAGATTTGACATCTCAATTCGCAACAGTCTGGTACCAAAGACTTCCTCATCGTGGGCAACTAATCATATATTTCCCACTTGCCTAGACACCTAACGAAGAAAAGGGATTCCAAAGGATTGAAAGGCAAACTTGTAAAATTAATATGAAAAAAGAGTTGGCGGTTGCTATATCAATACTCCAACATATGAGAAATAAATAGTAACAATAACTAACAAATTATGTTTGTGCCATATCAGGATTCCTTTTAAAAAAAAGTTTCAAGCAATATTAGTTAACAATCTGATCTTTATCAAGCACCCCCTATCATACTTCTGCATTTTCAATTACATAGAAGTCCTTTGGGAAGGAGCGCCATTCTGGGATAGTGAAATTTTAAAACCCTGCCCTTCTTCTTATTACTTCTTTCAATCCAACAAGAACAGGTTCGTAAGCAGTGAAAAAAACCCGTAAAAACTTGCATTTTCTATGAGTCGAGTGGCTCCCTTAAACTTCGACAATAAATAATAGAACCTTAAGCTTTGTTCCTATAACTTCGAGAATCCCAACTATTTAATTGTTCCACGGTGAAGAGAAGTGATACAAACTTAGATTTTAGATTCTAAATCCAAGCATCATATTTTCCATATTAAATTCCACTGGATCTAAAAGACAGAAATATGTTACAAGCTTCATCCAAATGCGATTGGAAATGTTAAACAGCCTTCCAAGCTATAATCGCAGCTTTTATAAGCATAAATACAAAATCAATGAAAATATGTATCTGCATGCAATGCCAAGCTGCAGATAGAAAATCTATACACACTCCCGTGCACATATTTATATAGAATTAAAAATTTGAAATTACCTTCAGAAGTCCAACCATAGCCGCGGCGGGAGACGGAGAGCATCGAAGAGAGCAACGCTGAAGCAATCGCAGTGTGATATGGAAGCATCGTCTCCACACAGCAGCTCATCTCCATTGGCGACCTTTCATATTAAAAGAAAAGACCACGAAAAAAAAACTCATAAATTGAGCTCAAAGTCTTGTTATATTAATACTAGAGAAAACAGAGCTGGGAATTTAAAATTTTACCTGAAGATCCGGTGAGAGAGGGGACTTTGCTTTGAGATACAAAATGGAGAAAAAGTTGTTTTGCTTCCGGGTCTGAGCTTGGGTCCGGAGGCGAGTCTGGTGGTTCGGACGGCTGTGGAGTGGAGAACAGACCTGGCGGCTGCGGTGGCGGACATGGCTAATGAATTATCAAGGGGAAATCTTGGCTTTGAGGGTTTTGGCTATGTGCGCTTGGGATTTGCAGCTGAGGTCTAATGTCTAAAGAGAGGTTTATTTTTGTGCGTACGCTTGCGCACGGGACTTCATCTGATGTGATTACGTGGATCGTTGGTTCGTTCATCATGCATCCTTTAGCCAACGTTTGTAATGCGATGAAGTAGCGATGGGAAGATGGTAAATTAAAAAGGAAGAGTTAAATAAGTGTTGTTTATTTATAAAAAATTTAACACTTACTAACACAAAAGAAAGGAAAAAAAAAAGTGATATATAACTTTTATTTTTATCCTTATGCATAAATATTTTATTAGGCAAATATCTTATTATATATTTAACTTTTTTACGAGGAAAGAAAGAGTAACTTATATTTATCGTTTTTAAAAAATTAACTAATTTATTTTATTATCTCTAAAATTTAAATTTTATATCGATTATTTCTAAAATTAAAAATTTTATAATAAAATTATTTTCGATTTAAAATGTCATAATATTTATTAACGGAGCCACGTAACCTCTTAAAATAAATTTATTATAAATTAAAATAAATTTTATTCATTATCTCTGAAAAATTTTCTTAATTTCACCAGTCGTTCTTAAAAAATGTCATAATTTCATCCATCATTCTTAAATAATATCTTAATTTTATTTGTTATCATTAAATAATTAATTTAAAATTATAAGTAATCTATGTTGCTGTAATAATTTTATCTTTGGACTTCTCACTTTTAAAAAAGTTATCTAACTATCTAAGTAAATCACATATTAATTAGTTTAAAAATCTTAAATAATTTTAAATTTTTATTTTTTTTACATTTGAATGATAATTTTAAATAATTTTTTATATTTAAATTATTATTATTCTATGTTTTATTTTTTGTAAAATAATATTTAATAATAATTATTATAATTCAACTGTAAAAAATTAAAATTTTAAAATTTTTCTAATTTTAAAAATAGTATAATTATTATTGTAATGTTTTTTATTTTTAAAATTATTTTTAACAATAATTGTTATTTTTATTCAATTTTTATTTTTATTTTTTTAACAAAATTTTATTTTGTTATTCAAATTTTATTTTTAACAATTTTTTTAATTTTTTTACATATAATTAAAAAAATAAAAATATTACAATAATAATTATGCTATTTTTAAAACTAAATTTTTTTAAAATTTTTAATTTTTTACAGTTGGATTATAATAATAATTATTAAATTTTATTTTACAAAAAATAAAAATAGAATAATAATAATTATTGTTTAAATATAAAAAAATTTAAAATTATCATTCAAATGTAAAAAAAAAAAGTTGAATTTTAAAAATTATTTAAGATTTCTTAAACTAATTAATATTTGATTTGCTTATATGATTAGACATTTATTTTTAAAGTGAGAAGTCCAATGATAAAATTATTACATCAACATTGATTATATGTGATTTTAAATTAATTATTTAAGAATAATATATAAAATTAAGAGATTATTTAAGGATGACGGGTGAAATTAAGATATTATTTATGGACGACTAGTGAAATTAAGAGAATTTTTCAGGAAAAATGGATGAAATTTACTTTGATTCATATTAAATTTATTTTAAGAGTTGACGTGAAGCCGTTAATGGAGATGATAAAAATTTAGGTCGACGGTGACTTTATTATAAAATTTTTAATTTTATGAACGATCGATGTAAAATTTAAACTTCAAGGACAATAAAGTGAGTTACTTAATTCTTCATATACGATGGGTATAAATTTCTCTGAAAAAAAAAGATTTTAATAATTTTAAAAAATATTATTATAATTATGTTATTTCTAAAGTAATATTATATATATAATTATTTTAATTACTTAATATTTAATTTTAACTTCTCTTGCATTTCATCCAAATAATATATTAGTACAAAATATTTATTTTATTTTATTTAACCTTTATCTTTTTTTCAAATATAAAAATACTCTACTTTACTATATCTTGTTTTATTTTATTTAACTCCTTTACACTTCATCCAATATACACAAACATATATAGATAGATATATACAAGATATAATTTTTTATGTTCTATTATCTTATTTAAATTGTATTAAATATTGCATAAACTTAAAATATTGTGCAAGATATATACGAGATATATAATTATTTTATTCACTTAATATTTAATTTTAACTTCTCTTACCTTTCATCCAAATAATATATTAGTACAAAATATTTATTTTATTTTATTTTATTTAACCTTTATCTTTTTTTCAAATATAAAAAATACTCGACTTTACTATATCTTATTTTATTTTATTTAACTCTTTTACACTTCATCCAATATACACAAAACATATATAGATAGATATATACAAGATATAGTTTTTTTATGTTATATTATCTTATTTAAATTATATTAAATATTGCATAAACTTAAATACTGTACAATTTATATGCTAAGGCATAATTTAGCAGTAGCGCACATCTCATGATAATAGATTCATGATTAATTCCTCTTAGATCTAGCAATAAGTATGATTTCAAATTTTAATTAGTGAAAAAATTTAAGGATGTATGTGCCTTTGAAAATTTGGCATTTTCTAAGCATAAGTTCAATCTATGACTAAATCTCTCCTTTTTCTAATATAACTAGAACTGTTCAACTAGCTTGCAAATTCGATTGAATCGATATGATCCAGTTCAACTTAGTCAAGTTGGGCTGGGTTTAAAGGGTGAATAAATCAGACCTTAGGTTTCTTTATGAAACCTGAGGTTCCTCGAATCGGGCGTCGAAGTAATTTTTTTGGCTCAGCTCAGCTTTATGTTATTTTAATTTTTTTCAAAGACATATTAAAACAACATCATTTTAATGATTAATCTAAAAAGATAAAGAAACCTGAGATTTCTCGGATCCAGCCGCTAATAACTTAATCCAAAACGATGAAGAAACGATAAAGAATTTATTAGGATTTGATTTCTCTTCAAGAACCTTATTGAGAGTTTCCTCCACCGTCTAGTTAAAACTAATCAACCCTTATGACTATACTCAATCTTGATGCCAAATCCTTACAATATTACAAACCCAATAGCTTAATCCATTCTTTAAAGCCTTGCAAGAAGCCTTATCACATTTCTTTAATTATAAATTTCTTTAACTATAAATAGATTTCCAACATTTAACTCAAATAAACATTTGTGACAAAAAGCGTTCAAAAAAAAAAAACCTCTTGTGACAAAATACAAAAGGGACAAGCTTTTTTTCTGACGCTTTTACGTTTTAGAGCCTTGAAATGAATATCAGAGCCTGATCGACGAAAATTAATATAAATTAAAATTTGCGAAGTACAAGTTCTTGAACTTAGAAGGTCCACTTCTTGATATTTTTTCACTTCAAGTTTCATAATGAAACATCTCAAAAATTCTAAATAATCATCCCCAAATCTTGAACCACTTGAATTAGAGAATTTTCTATAAATATTCTTACACAGCTTAAAGTTACAGCATTTGTTTTCTAATTTAACATTTGTTTTCTGATTTATCTAATAGAGTTTGATCATTAGAGTTTTTTTTTTTGAACTAAATTTTGATCATTGGAGTGACCATAAGAAAAATAATTTAATCCTCCTCGGTAACTAATAATAAGGTGTTACAAACGCTCCAGAAACTATACAGTCGCATTACATAATACTTCATGTTTCAAGTGACATCATGCATGAATCATTAATCAATAGAAAATCATCTTAATATGCTTTCGACCATTCAGGCATGTGAACGCAATAATGAATTAATTCTTTTTAACTGTTCATAAATAATTGTGAATTAGTTATTATTGATGACTGTAATTATTATTATTATTATTAAGTATTTTAGTAAATAATAATATATCCCATTTTATTTTAATATATTTTTAATAGGATAATAACTTAATTTTTTATTTAAAAAGTAAAAAAATTTGAAAAAAGTAAATGAAAATTTGAATTTATAAGTAATAATTATATGAAACACAGTTAGCTTTTTATTATCAACAACTGTAATATAAAAAAAAATTCCAAACGTTCCCTCAATCGAATATTTGACGCGCCTTCACCAGTCAGTCATACCGTAAATAAGAACATATTTGAATAATAGAAGAATGTTAATTGTAATTATTTTAAAATATAATTATTGAATAAATTTTTTATTAATTAAAAAAAATTAATTATAATATTTTTTATTATAAATAATTTTATAATAATTTTTTTAATTAATAAAAAAATTATTTAATAATTATTCTCTAAAATAATTATAATTAATATTTTTTTAAATATTAAGATATTTCTGAAAGTAAAAAAAATTGACGTCAAAATTTTGTATTTAATTAAAACTAGTGTCCACAAGAAGACTAGCTAATGCCAAGTGGCAAACTTGCGTAACATGAATAGAAGCAGAGAAGACACTTGTGACTTGACCATCTAGAACGGAGAAGCCATCATCATTTGAGAGGAGTTGTAAGGAGAGGGCAAGTGCGGAGTAAGTCTACTTTTTTGTGGGTGTTTTTTTAAGTACTATGCTTCTGCACAATTTTTTTTAACTTAGATTTTCATTGATTAAATAGAAGGAAAATAAGACAAAATCTAATTCTTTGCTGTGAAAAACCCTATCTTTTCTAAGAGTAACTCTAAAAATGACAGATGCTACTCAATCTATTGCTTTGTTACATTTATGATGGACAAAAGGAAAATTGCAAGCAGAGAAACCACTGGCCAGCCTTTTGATATGAGAAACAAAGGTCTTAATCTTTCATGGGCAATTTTTATTGTCATTTATGACTTGAATGAACTGCTGTCAAAAAGACATATTGTTTATATCGGTAATTCAAAGCCTTCTGAGCTGCTACCAATAATATTAAAGCTTGAACCTCATTTTTAACAGGAGAATATGATTTCATTAAGCATGCCACTTCTTAATCTAAGAATTTTTGCATTTTCATATTGGAAAGAGAGATCACTCTATTAACTAAAACCGAACTCTATATACTGAAATCAATAAGTCAAGCCCTAATAGAAAGAAACAGACTAATTTATTCTATTGAAAAAGGCAAGAAATATAGAAAGGAAAGAGAGTGCCGTAGGAAATTGGCCATGTCGGCGCCCTTGCTCCCAAGGAAGTCCATGTTAGCTTTAACAAGCAACCAAAATATTACTTTTCGTGTCCTCATCTCATGCCTACATCTGCACAAAGTTTTTTGTCTTTTGGAACTATAAAAGGAAAAATTTAGGCTTAATGAATAATAATTAACTACCCTATCTTTTTTTGAGTAGTTAGATGAAACTAACCATATACGCTGCTCGATTAATTAAAACTTTCGATTTTTATTTATAAAAATTATAAATTTTAATTTTAATTGATAAGAGTTAATTTGAATAAGATTTATATTTTTAAATGATAAATCAATTTTTATTTTAGTTTCAATTTGAATTTTCGATTCAAACTGATTTTTATTTTTTTATTTATATTTTTAATAAAATTAACTATAATAAATAATATTTTTTATAAAATTAAATACTTGACTCATAAATTTAATAATATTAATTAAATTAAATAATATTAATTATTAAAAAATAATAACAAATTAATAATAATTATAATAATGATATTTTTTTGCAATTATAAATTTTTTACAATATATATATATATAACTGCATAATTTTAAATATTTAATTATAATTGAACTCAATTTAAATTGATAAAATCTTAATCGTAAGTTAACTAGAATTGAATATATTTTTTTTTTCACAGAGCTATTGAAGTGTAAGAAGAAGAATTAAAAAAAAATTAATTCTTGAATTTTAATTTGGAGCTTAAAATTTTATATATTTTTAATGTATATATATTAAAAATTAATATATACTAATATTATATATATTAAAAAATATATATTTTTTATAATATATTAATTTTTAATTTTTATGATTTAAATCCTGAATCGCTAATTTATATTTAAAAAATTATAAATCTTAACATAATCTTTATGAGCCGATTTTAGTTTTATTTATGAAATAATTTTTTTAATTTTAGTCTTATTTATAAATCAGATTGCTGATTAAAAATTCAAACCACTTTTTACGGTGAATCATGACCATAGTTAGATAAAATTGGATTAATGTTTTAAAACTGAAAAATTTGGAATTCTTATTGTGGAATATATATATATATATATATATGAGAAACTCATTTATTTTTCTTTTACTACGGCCCACTTATTTGAGTTTTAAGTAAAATTAATAACGGGTAGAATACTCATGAGAAATATCTTATTCCATCTCAAATTTATTTAATTTTTAAAATATTTAAATTTATTTAAATTTAATTATAATTATAATTATATTTATTTAAAATTTATTTAATACTATTTATTTATTATTCAAATATATTTAATTATCAATCTAAATATAAAAATATAAAAATATTATAAAATTTAAATTATAAATTATAATTTTTTAATTAAATAATTATAAATAAATATTTAATATTAATATAATTTTATTAAAAATAATTTTATAATTAAAATAAAATATAATAAATATAATTAAAATTTTAATAAAATATAATTAATATTCAAATAATAAAATATTTAATAACCTATATTTAAATTCAAACTAAATTTATTAGGAATAATAAAAATATTATTTATACTCATTTAAATTTATTTATAAATATATTATATTCTACATAAAAAAAAGAGCAATTCGATACATAAATGCTCCCATAATAAGCAGAATTTAGAAAAAAATTAAATTTATTGGATATTTATATGTGGTTTTTTCTTGTAATTAATTATAAAAGATTATTTTTATAATTTAAATTCATATTCTCAAATCACACGACGATAACACTCGTCATTACACCAAAATTTCTTTTCACGTTATATTCTACGTAAATAAATTAAAATAAATTAAATATTTAAAAATGTTTAATTCAACATCATCTCTAATTTTAAATATGTTCCTTGACATTGTGATAGTGAAATGCTAATAAATGTCCCCTCTGCCTACCCGTCTAAATAGTAGTATACATTTCCCTTGGACAAATGGTTGGTACAAAAAGATTCAATTTTTAGCTCAAAAATTTATGCGGGTATCCCTTATTAATTTATTATTATTGTTATTGTTATTCAATTTTATAATATTTTTGTTGGTGGCGTAAGCTATAGAGTTTTTATTGAGGTGTTATGTAACATTCAATGCAGGGTGATGCAAAATTATAGATATGGCAATCAAAACTAGCTTTAATTGCTTGACAAATATTTTACCCGTCACTGTTAAATAATGATATATAACTTTGAATTGTTGTGAATTATATACCCTTTGAAATGACAGTTTGGTCTCCTAATTTTGAGTTAGAAACTCCAACAAATTAATCATTAGCAGCTGGCATTAAGTGGACGCTCTTGATCATTAATCCCTATTGTACTTTTATCCTGAACCGTTGGATTAATTAATTACTTCCTTTTCTACTAAGGGTCTTTAAAATCTGGCGGTAAGTTAACGTTTACTCTGTTGTTTTTGTGTATGAACAGATGCGATCTTCAATTGGCAATTGAAGAAATTGTTGTTTGAACCAAATGATTTGAAAAGCTGAGCATCCAAAGTGGGACCCCATATCTCATTTTTAAGGAGGAATTTGAGGGTGGACATGAAAGTCTAAAACTCAGTTCATTGGTCTCGTCATGTACAATTACTTACTAATTGTCTGCAACAATTCTCTGCAATTAGCATCAATCTTGCATTCTTTCCTTGTGGGAGCTCTAGGCACCTATGGCAACAGAGGTAATACCTTTTTTCTTCTTTCTTTCTTGTATTGATTCTTATTTTTCAATGTTAGTCATAATCCTAATTATTGTTTGTACAAGTGCAAATTAATGAATTTTGTTGTGTTTCTTGTATTTGTTTTTTCCTGGGAAAAGAATTTGGTAATGGGTTTTTGTTACTTTCTTTTTTTTTTTTTGAGGAAATGTTTTTAATATATTTCTTTTCTTGGGTTTGTACTTGAAATACTTCGGTTTCAATCTGTCGTTAATTTTAGTTAATTACTATTTGATTGATTATTAGATTGTTTCTCTTTATGGGCGAGGGAGATAGATTTTACTGATCTGGCAAATCTAATCATTTCCTAAATGGAAATAAGGTGTTCGATAACTGTCTGATTTGGTGGCTCAGATGGGATGTTGAGGAAATACACTTTTTGCTATATATATGATCAAAATAGTGTTTTATTTTATTAGCGAATGGCTAGGTATTTAAGTGTTTGGTAGAAGTGTTGGTTCATTTTATTGTTTAATCCTTATTTACCTGCAAATGAAATGGGGGAATAAGAAGAAAAAGTTAAGAGAAAAAAAAAGGAATTCTGATTGTGGCAAATGCAATAAAGCAGGAAGCTAATATATGTTCATCAGAAAGTAGTGCAGTTACCATTATGCTTCTATAAGTTCTATTAGAACATATGCAGGAAATGTGTCGGTCTTTCTGTTGAAAACCAAATAAAGAAATTTTTTTTCCCTGCTATATTTACTGTTTTCTAAATGAATATTGCTTGTGAGAGTTCCTAATTCATCTCGATGATATTTCATTTATTTGATGTTTAGGCCAATCCGATGAAACCGAGGTGCGCATATCTCCTAGACAGAAATACCCTTTTTCAGTTTTTCTTTCATCGTTTCTGCATCTGCAACTTGCGTGAAAGACTTTGAATTGCTAGTCTTGCTTTGCAAATCAACACTATTTTTGTTCATGACTTTGCTCTTTGATTGGGACGGCAGTTCCTGATAGAATTACACATTTAACATCTGAGCTTCCTGTTCAGTTCAGCAAACCTGATGGGAGTTGATATCTTCTTTGATGGCAATTATGAAAGTTAGGACTTAAATTGAACTTTTTAACATAATTGTGGTGACCCAGAATGGAATTTTAAGTTCCTTCTGTTTTTCCATTTCGTTGATTATAAATTCAAGATCGTGGTCAGCTGATAAAACCATCAGTAATGTTTGATTGGCTTTTGCAAGTTGGTTAATACCTGCTATGTGATAATTGCTGCTTCTTCCAGGAAAATGAGACACCGAACGGATGGCCACTGGGGCTAGAGATCATGAACATGAGGCTTCGAGTGATGGAAAGTGTACAGGCTGCTGCTGCAGTACCACATTCGAATGGACACTTGCGCTCCCAGAGTTTTTCCTCTTTATCATCCTCCAACCTTGACACTCAGGTGAACTGGCTACTTTTCTTTCTCCAAATTTCACAATTTCTTTTGTGTGTTTGTATTCTATTAGCCCATGATGCTAGATTGATCCAAAAAAAAAAAAAATGATGCTAGATTGCTAATACAGCTGCAGAATAATTTCCAGATACTTAGATTCGTTTGCTTTAGATATGCTTCTGCTCATAGGATGCTGCTCAATATTCAAATAAAAGAATTCAGAAAAAATTCGCTTATTATAGACATTTCTTACAATTCTTTAAAACAGCATATGTTAAAAATATTTCAAAAGAGCTAGTGCAGCTAAGCAGGGTATTATCTTAAATTTGCTTCCGCTAGAACTAGTTCTTATGTTAAAATCAGTTGTACTTATCTGCGAGTTCAACCAGTCTACAGCATCCTTCTTCCAAGACCATAGCGTATCATTAGGCCGGCTAATTGGCATTCGACCAGGAAACAGAGACTTGTACTTCCCAGGAAGAATCCACTTACATGAAAGAGAAAGGAAATGTGCATTGGAAGTGAACTCTGAAGCCTCCAAAACACACAGGCCAGAATTGTCTCAAGGAATTTGCATTCCTCTACTAGTTGGCACCATAGAGAAAATGAGCAGAAGCAAGAGCAAGACGAAACGATGAATTTTAATGGTAAAGCATTGCAAAGGGAATAAACATTATTGACATGCATATTTTGCTCTGTAATCAGAAGGAGATCAATTGTAAAATTGAACAATTGATATTCTAATTCACAATAAAATGGAGAAAGCATTTTATTGGAGACCACCAAACTAAAAGCTTAATAGTAGTAATTAATAATATAAAAAAAATAATGGAGTAAATAAACAAATTAAATTGTAACCATTAAAAAAATTATAAAGCAACCATAAATTAAAAATGTGAGAGCTCAAATTAAAAAGAAAATGGTTGTTTAGATTAAAAAGAACCACTTAAATATTCCACCTTATTTATTAATAGTAAATATAACTCTTAAATAGAATTCAAACACGAAAGTTTTATTTTGCAGGTAAATTTAGAATCACTCATTTAAATATTCCACCTTATTTATTGAATCACTCAAAACCCAACTCCTTCTTGCGCTGTGAGATAAATTTAGAAACCTTATGTTGATCAGATAAAGATTTGGAGATACTCTGTCTGTGGAAGCATCTGGTAGCCCATGCAGAGAGCTTAGGGCACTCGTCTCCCACATTCCACTTTCCTACTTTTTCATTTTCATTAATATGAAAGTAGCCATAGCAAGGAATTAAGGTGATGTCGACAAAGCCAATGGTTTCTCCTCCGAAATAGGGTTTGTCCCCAATCACTCCTTCCAACATTTTAAAGTGCTCGATAAGTTCCTTTGCTGCTGCTTCTTTTGCTTCATTGCTGGATGTCCACCATAGCCGGTTAACAGCTCCATGAACCTACCTCATCATATTCATTTTTATAGTTTAGAAAATAAAAAATAAACGAAAATAAATATTAAAGGAAATTTTACATAACCAACCTGGAAAAAGTTTCCAATTTTAAAAATACTGTTAATATATATATATATATATATATATATATTTATAAGCATGCGGAAACACGGCTAAAATCTACAAAAGTACACCATCTTTAACAGAACCGTCAGTTGTAATCTTTCAATTTTGAATAAAATTCTTTAAAACATCATTCACATAAATAAAATAGAGCAAAAACAAGAATAATAAAAAAAGCAAAAACTACACTTGTATCTAATCTAAATGTAGAGTTTAACGATGATTACAAAATAAAAAAAAAACACTAAACTTACAGAAAAACAAAAGCAAAAAATACATTTTTATAAACTTGTATATGAAATGTAGATATTGTGTATATTTGAAAACAATTCCTCATCTCTCAAACTTTAATTTACATATTTAATTTTACTTTAATTTTTATCTTTTATTAAATTTTACTATTAAATAAAAATATTCTAATAAAAAATAAAAATTAATATTTAAATTATATTTTTAACATATAAAATATATTATTTTTTATAAAGAAAAAAATTTAATTTTGATTAAAAAAACAAATAGCACTATAAAAATAATAAAAAAGTAAAATATATTAATAAAATATTAAATTTATTTTTAAATAAATTTTATATTAGACATAAAAAATAAAATTAAAAAAATATTAATTTCGTTACGAAGAGATTATATAGATATTTGATAAATATTATGTGTATATGTGGTATATATTATGTAGATATTTGATGTGTATTTTATGTATATTTAATATATATTATATATATGCTGAGGATGTTTTGTAGATATTATGTGTATAGTTGATGTATATTACGTAGATATCATAAATATTTAGTAGATGTTGTGTATATGTTATGTATTTATTGTGTATATTATATGAATATTATATAAATGTTATGTGAAAATAAAATTAAAAAATATTATATAAATTTTATAGATGTTTAATGAATGTTCTATATAAAATATAAATTTTATAAATATTTGATGGGTATTATATGTATATTATATATTTGTTAGAATATGACATAAAAAATTATTTTTAAATAAAAAATAAAAATAAAAAAAAAAAATAATTAAAAATAATAATAAAAAAAGTAAAGATAAAAAAATTAATATGTCATCACACAAATAAAAAAATATTGAAAATATAAAAACAACCACCGACAAAGTAAAAGTAAACCGCCAACATAATGTAAATAAACCGCCTACGTAAACTGCCTATATAATGAAAATAACGTCGCATTAAATACATGTGACGGAAAAGCAAACAATACGTAAAAAGGATAAAATTAACCTAAAAAGAATGAAACCGAAAAAATGAGAGTTAGATTTGAAAAAAAAAAAGCTGTAGAGGTATTTTGAAAACCAAATTAAAAAAAGAGGTAATGTAAATTCTTCAGTTGCTCAGAGCCTCAGACCCATTGGACCTCAGATAATTTAGAGAGTAAACTTATATAAGAGGTCCAATGGGCCTGAACTAGGGAATTGCTCTGTTTATGATTTGGTTGTCCCGGTTCAAAAATTACGGCCCCTTTTTTTTTTTTTTTCCAAATCATTTCCACTTAGTTCGGCTTTTTTTTAGGCTTTTGATAAAAATATAAAAAAAATTTAAAATAATTTTAAATTTATCATATTTATAAAATATTTATTAAAATATTAAAATTTATAAAATATTATCAATACTAGATTTTTATTAGTTTACATAGAATTTATAATAAATTTATAATAATTTTATTATAAGTTTATAAATTTTAGGCAATTTACAATTAGTTTATTATAATTTTATAATAAAATAATTAAAATATTCATAGTAAAAAAGTAAAAATTTTAAAAAATGTAGTGAAGGTGTCATTTTTCTTTTTTTATGAGTTTTCCGTGATATTTTTATTTTATTTAACTTTTATTTTATTTTTTATATTTTTTCTTTATTTTGTTCATAAATAATTTGTTTTCTCATATTCTCTTCAAACACATAAAATACACAAATATATATACAATATATGTATAAAATAAACACAATAAATATAAATATATACACAATATATATTAATTATACATGTAATATTTACACAAAATCTATACAATTTATTTAATTTTTAACTTTATTTTTTTAAATTTTTATATACACACAATATATATATATATATAATATATGTATAATATATATATAATATACACAATAAATACATCATACATATATGACATCTATATAATATCTACAAATACCTATATAGTATATATATAACATACCGCGATATCTATATAATAAAAATAATATTTTTTAAATTTAATTTTTTTATGTGTATAATATGTAAAATTTATTTAAAAATAAATTTAAAATTTTTTATTAATATATTTTTATATATTTTACTTTTTTATATTATTTCTATGAGTGTTATTTGTAATTAAAATTAAATTTTTTTTATAAAAATTAATATATTTTATATGTTAAAAATATAATTTAAAAATATTAATTTTTATTGATTTGTTGAAATATATTTATTTAATAGTAAATTTTGAAAAAAAGATAAAAATTAAAATAAAATATTATTTATAATGAGAGGTAAAGTATTAAAAAAATATTTTTAACAAGGAGCATGGTACTTTTGAAATTTGATTCAATTTTTTTTTAAATTGTAAATATATTTTAATATACTTTTTTAAAAAATTATTTTGTGGATATTTTTGTAAAAACAACTAAGATGAATTTAAAAGCCCTGGATAAAAGGAGAAATTACATGAATTAGCACGTTTGGTTTTTTAATTTTCAGTTTTGTGCTCGTAACCTTTATATATATATATATATATATATATATATATTATTCACATTTTTACGCCATTTGACTCTTTTTTTTTTTCTTTCATGGCACTTTATTGTTTTTTCTTTTATCTATTTACTTTTTTTTTATGTTATTTTTTTAAAATCATGAATAATTTTACTATTCTTGTATTCATAAATTACACACAAAATACACTTACATATATGTAATATACACAATAATCATAAATATATAATTAAACAACATATAAAAATATATTTTATCAATGGTAATTTAATATATTTAAAATATATACATAATATAAACACACCAATGCAAACATATACCTAATACAAATATATACCTAATATACACATAATATATACATATTATATATACACAGTAAACTTAGACATATATATAATATATACACTACAAACTTAATTTTTTAATATGCGTAACAAGTAAATATATACAGTATCCACATAATATATTTTTAATTATATATATACAGTATCCACATAATAAATATAGACATATACAAAATATATATATGAAAAACATAATTTTTATGTATAATATATAAAATTTATTTTAAAAATTTTAATATTTTTATTAAAATATTTTTATATATTTATTTTTTATATAAATTTTATAAGTATTATTTTTTGTTTGAAATCAAAATCAAATTTTTTCTTTATAAATAATTTAATATATTTTATATGCTGAAAATGTAATTTATAATACTAATTTTTATTATTTTTATTAAAATATATTTATTTAATAGTAAAATTTTTAAAAAAAGATAAAAATTAAAATAAATATTGTTTAAAGTGAGGAAGAAGATATTAGAAAAATATTATTTGAAGTAAGAAAGTAGGTATTTTTGTAAATAAAAAATTTAAATTATTTTTAAAAACTTTTTTTTGAAGGTGTAATATTTTTGAAATTGAAATTTCTTTTAAGGTAGTTATATAAAAAATCCTATATAAAAATACACTGAAAATTAAAAATATTTAAAAAATGCTTAATTTTTAATTTTTAATTTTAAAATACCTGCTTTTAGAGGTACATCTTATATATACATATAAGAGAAATATATATACAAAATATTTTCAGTTAAATTTTATAAAAAAAATATTTTTAAAATTTTCTAAAAACTATAAGGTATTTAAAAAAAATTTAATAGTGATATAATATATAATTCTCTTAATTTAATCCTGCTTAATAATAATTTGATTAATATTTTGGAGATGAACATCAAACATAAAGTTTCCTATTATGAGAAAACTAATCAAATTGAGGTGGTATTTGAATATAATTCAGCACTTGCAAAATGAATTATAATTTCATATTAAATACGGTAATTACAAAATTTAAAAGAAATATAAAAGGAGCAATTAGACAGCAACAAACTAACCATTTTATCAACAAAGTCAGCCCAAAATCTAGCCTGAGCTTTCTCAAAAGGATCAGAAGGCAGCAAATTCGGAGACTTGTGATTCCAGACCTCATCAATATATTGAATGATAACCAGTGATTCAGAAACGGGCTTGCCCTTATGTAATAAGACGGGGACTTGCTTATAAACTGGGTTCATCTCAAGAAGCAGTGAGCTCTTGTTGCTCATATCTTCTTCCTTTGATTCGTACTCTATTCCCTTCTCAGCCAGGGCAATTTTCACCCTTGCTGTATACGGACTCACCCAGTAATCCAATAGCACCACTTTCTCTCCCATTTTTCTTGCAAAATCAATCAATTTCAGCCTCCACTTTAATTGATAAGCTAAACTTAATTATAATGCAAATGCTTGGAGAATTTTCATAGCTGACATCAGATCTTACTTGCATAGCTAGAAATTCAACAAAGGCAGCTATAAACTAATCATTTTATTTACTTTCTTGTCATTTTTTTATTGGTTAATTGCATTTTATATTCTTGTACACGTCTGCAAGTAAATAAAAATATAGTATTATCTTTTGAATTTTCTGTCTGCTGAAATTTATTAATGCTCTTGATTCGGAAAAAAAAAACAAAATTTGAAGTCAACTGATAATATTGGCTGTATTCAACATTACTTTCAAGGTGACATTAATAATTTTATATCTTCTCAAGATCGTCATTTCAATATCATTTTTTAAATTTTAATTTGATTTCATTTTAATAGAAAATTAATATTATTTTTTCCCAACATTGACTAATCGCACATGCATAATAATATTTTACGATAGCATATAACAAGATATGACATGAGGCCCGTGGTCCGATTAATTCGGCCTGATATGAAAGGTTTCGGGTCGGGTTGAACCGACTCGAATCTATACTAGGATCGGGTTACAGGCTTTAAAATTTAACCCGAGCTATACTCGGGTCGGGCCTCGGGTTGAAATAAAAAAATCTCGGGCCGGTTCGACCCTGTCGGAGATATTAATTTTTTTTATATATTTTTTAATTTTTTTTTTAAATTTATATTTTGATAATTTATTTTTTTAAAATATTATATATAAAAAATGATATAATAATTTATATATTATTAGATATAATTTAGTATAATAAATTTTTAAAGTAATATTTATAGGTAAATTTTATTAAAATTTTAAAAAAAATTAATTTTGTTTAATTTTAAAAAAATCGGGCCAGGTCGGACTAGGCCCGAAGTGGCCCTGCCCGACCGGGCTTCGGGCCGGGCCACTGCATCCAGAAAAAACTCGGGCCGGGATCAAACCCGGCCCGTGTACACCCTCTACTTACATTCTTTTTTCTTTACCTCAGGCAAGTGATTAAATTTCGCATATTAAAATATTATCAAGTCCTGTAAAATATAGCCAGTTTATCATTTTCATACTTTTGAAAATATAGAAATTAACATCTCATATTACAACTATATTAATTTTTTTAAAATGGTGGAACCTTTGTTTAATTAAAAACCAGAAATCATGCTCCCATTCAGAGCCCAAATGAACATTACTAATATCTAATAAGAAGGAATACGAATGGAGAAAGAGGGTTACCCTATTTAAGCCCTTTAACTGGCTACAAAGATCCAACTACTCTACCATTAATAAATACATTATATACAGTTGTGACACATTGTATAAATAGAAAGATTGCCTTATCACAGAAGCCCATAGCCCTGTCATAAACTTTATCCATGTCAAGTTTTATTATCATGCACCATTCTTTTTAGACTGATCGATTTTCAACACATGGAACAATTCATGAGCCATAGGAATATTTTAACAAATAATCCTGCCAGCAGGGAGCCTCTTGAGAAGGATGAACTAAAGAGTAGCAAAAAAATAAGAAAAGAAAAAACTTAATACGGGTAACTAAAATCTTTGAAATAATTTTATATAAGAAATAGCAAAGACCAATTGGTCTACATTGTTGAATGCATGGTTTCTGGATGGCATACCTTTGGGATCAATATGATGTATGTTCAGTTAAGTTCAGCAATCATTCTTCCACTGCTGAAGAAATCTTGTGAAGCCATCACAATATCATCTTTAATCACCATCTAAAATATTTGGATAATCGTCCGGTCTTGGGACTTTGTAAGCTTCGAGGCTAAAAGAAGTTGTCTTCTTTGGAATAGAAATAAGAGAGCTATCGAGTTGTTAAGGAACTCTTTGAGGAAAATAGAGGAAATGGGTTTGATGTCTTACTGAGGATGAGGAATACAATTCCCGATAAAATTCCAATCAATTTTAGTAAATTTGTTTCACCTTCCACCCAAACCCTATAATCATTCTTAAGTTTGTAGATGAAGTTCGACTGATTCCTCGGATAATAGTGGCAAGAAAGAAACGTGTGTTTTTATCCTTTTCTTTTAATCATTTTATTCTTGGCTTTTGATACTAGAAGCGTTCCTCCATGCACCACTATTTTTTTTTTTTTAACTCTTTTAAAAGAAAATTCTCCTTCTCATGAAAATTTTCCTCATTTGGAAAACTATATAGTTCCTTCAATTGTGACTTCAGTTGATCAATTCTAACTTTTGGATTCATATTACTATTCTTATTCCAAACACTTGGCTCTCTCTCTGCACTTTCAAGTTTTTGACAAAATTGTGAGAGATCTATCCATGTACCAGACATGCCCCAGCTCTTTTCACCACCTCTGCAAACTCTTTTTTCTCTAGCCACTTCAGCTTGAATTTGAACCCCGTATATTTCACTTTTAATTCAAGATAATACAACAATATCAACGGTTTGTGATAAGAGTCTAAAAAAGATCCATAAATAATTGCGACTCTGTCAAATTTCAGTCTCCACCTGAGAGTTCACCAGGCCCCTATCCAACCTCTACTAGATGTTCCTTTCACCATCTTGCTTGTTAGTACAAGTATATCGTGGACTCTTATATCCCAAATCTAAGAGATGAAGATCATTAATCTATGAAGCACGGATACAAACACGGGACACATATACAATACAATACGGATATATTAACATGGTAATTCTTAAAAAATAGAGGCATAACATGAGTGGGATACAGTTATACATATATATATACACACACACATGTATATATATGTGTTTTAATTATAAAAATATAACAAGAGATAAATATATATTTAGAACAAAAATATATTAATTCATTTATATATCAATACACACACATATATATATATGTGTGTTTTAAGTTATAAAAATATAATAAAAGGTAAACATATACTCAAAATAATTATATATTAATTCATTTATGTATAAATATAATTATATAAACAAAAAAATAAATTTTTTGTGATAAATATAATTAAAATTGATTATAATTATCTAATTATTAATTTATCAATATCATGTAAATAAGTATCCTAAAATATATATTCACTAAATTTTGTGTGTATTCCTATCATATCTTTTCTGTGTCCAAAAAATAAAAAAAAAATAATAAGACACATATAGAGTTATGTTAGGTGCGTGTTTATGTCAAAGAAGTGTTGTGTCCAAAAAATAAAAAAAAATAATAAGGCACATATAGAGTTATGTTAGGTGCGTGTTTATGTCAAAGAAGTGTTATGTCAGACGCTGATACTTTACTATGTTTAAAGTGTTGGTGCCTCACGGTCATCAATTCACTGTATAAAAAAACTCACTCCAAAAATTTTCATATGACTATACAATTTGATTAAAATCTCCGATGCATATCCATGACATAGAAGGGCCTCGATTAATTGTGCAATTTGTCTCAACACCTTCTTTTTCTACCCTTTATATGGATTACCATACACCAAAGTCATGAAAAAATAAAATTACAATTTAGATCATATGCTGCTACGCGTAAAAAATTTATGGTTGTTTTCAAAGTTTGGATGAGCCACTTTCTTTTCCACCATAACGCCAAATCTCAAGCTAAACCTTGAGGAAATAATCCAAACTTAAAACTCATTCTCCTATGATGAAGTTTCATAAAATCCGTTCTTTATTTGGTTTTAGATGGGAAAACCACACTGGGGTGGTATCTAAATATTAACTCTTTAAGCCCTCTTCTTGTCAAGACATGCCTTATACCTTGAGAATTCCAACATAAGGTCGTCATGTCTGCTGGGTGATTTTAGGTGAGCCACCAATGCCATTAAAGCCTTCATCAACATCATGAGAAAGATTAGAGCTATCTTTCTCTTTAGCTAGTCTCTTTCATTTCTTTGTTTGTTTCAAGGAAGATACTGTAACTAGACCCACTTGATATTTATTAAGGGCAAAATCTTCAAATCCCAAATCATTCTGGTCCTCCCTTTTCCTTAGGTCGGTCCTCATTTAAGGGGAAAAATTCTCGGAGGAGGAAAATTCATAATCAGTTGAATAAGCTTTCTTAGGAGAATTTTAATCTCTCTCTCTCTGATATTAATCTCGTTTGAAACAAAAACTCACGCGAGATTAACATTGTGTAGGCATTTTAAGTCTTCTTTTCATCTTTTCTTCTTCTGATTCCTCCCCTTTATTGTTACATTTTGAGTTGTCCATAAATTCAGCTTGCACAGTAGAAAGAACTTCTTTAGGGACAGCCAAAGTTTAGAACGAGGGGCCTTTTATGTTGCACCCACTAACTAATTGCCTATGTGTTGATGAGATATTTTAATTCGTGAGGAGTCTCATTCGGACTATCAGATGCAGTAAGAGAAGGGTTATTATTAGCAATCGACTATGTATGAGTAGGTTCATTAATAATGATTGAACTTGATTTTCCTTGAATAAGACCCACTCTCTTATTTGGAGGGTGTAACAAATAAGCATCATCCTTGTTGATGATTCCTAAATGAGAAGGAGACTCCAGTGGAGGTAATGCCAGTGGAGGGCTATTTTGCAAGCAACTTTGAATTTGGTCACATATGAGAGAGTTTAAATTTTTTTGTGAAGTCATACCCAAACTAAAGGAGAAGCTCTCAGCCATGGGCCATATTGAGATCCCGGTTAATTAGTTTCTTCATTATTTAGTTTCTCGATACAAATCCATATTGCATGTCTTATTTTTCCACATTTGAAGTGAAATTTACTAAGTTTTTCATATCATAATGAAACCCATTCTGATTTATTATCTTGGCTCTTGATGGAAAAACCCACCAACAATGGTTTAACCACTTCGACTCAAACTCTAATTCTGAAAAAAATTTCGTCCTTTTAGAAAAATTCTCGTACTTTTAAAACTTGCAAAATAAAGGATCAATTTATGAATATAAAAATTAAGAAGAAGAAAAAGAGATATAATAATACATGACACAAAGATTTATATGATTTGACAATTTGCCGACATCCACAGGTTTATTTTTTAGAGAGAGAATATAAATGAGATTTTTCATTTCTCACAATTCAATATATTATTTACCATCTAAGGCGCTCCATATATAGTGTTAACTTTACCCTATATATACAAAAAAAAATTTTTTTCTAACCCATTTTTCCATTCAAACTCTAGTATAAAACTGATAAACCTCATTTTTATTAGAACTCCTAGTATAAAACTGATTTTAATCTTTGAGTCATTATTTAATAATCTTCACTTTGGTGAATAATTATTCACTTTAGAAGATTTGCTTAAACTTGAAAACCTATACCTCCACCTGGAGTTCTAACATCTTTACAAATTCTCTGTTTGTAACTTGGAGCAAGTCCAAACAATGCTTAAACTTCTGTAAAGGTAGTATTTTTATCAACATATCTGCTGCATTTTTCTTTATTTGTATCTTCATTAATAGAATCTCATACGAAGAAATTAACTCTCTGATTTTGTGATATCTCACATCAATATACTTTGGTATAGTATGATATATTTGATTCTTAGATAACTCTATGACAGTTTGACTATCGCAGTATATATACCAAGAGCATGTTGCTTGAAGCCTAATTCTAAGACAAGCCCTTTCAATCATAATACTTCCTTATCTGCTTTTACTATTATCATGTATTCTACTTCTGTGGTAGATAAAACAATCACATTTTATAAGGTTGACCTTCAACTGATTGGATCATTTGCAAGTGTAAAAATGAGGCCTGTATTAGACTTCCTATCATCCATATCTTCAGCGTAGTCTGAATCAACATATCCAATAATTGAGACTGAATTATTTACCACACCATAGTAAATCCCATAATCAAAGGTACCTCTCAAGTATCGAAAAATTTACTTTACAGTCTGCCAGTGTTCCTTGCTTGAATTAGCCATAAATTTGCTAACCATACTAACTGCATGTGCTACGTCTTGTCTCATATATGCTATTGCATACATCAAACTTCCTACTGCACTAGCATATGAAACCTTTGCCATTTATTGCAGTTCTTCTTTTGTTCCAGGATACTGATAGCTAGACATTAAAGTTATTAGCTAGAGGAGTAATAACTGATTTTGCCTTGTCCATACTAAATCTTTCCAATACTCTTTCAATATAATTTTTTTGTGAGAGTCATAGATTCCTATTTTTCCTATCCCTATTGTCTCCATGCCAAGAATTTCTTCACAGCACCTAAGTCTTTCATATCAAACTCTTGACTTAACAAGAATTTAAGGTCACACACATCTTTCATGTCTCTTACAGCAATTGACATATCATTAATATAAATCAACAAGTATATGAATGATCCATTCTTCAAAGACTTAAGATACAGATAATAATCATACTCATAATAGGTAAAGCTAATACTTATCATGTAAGAATGGAACTGCTTGTACCATTGCCATAGGGATTACTTCAACTCATAAAGGGATTTCTCGAGCTTATATACTAGATGCTCATTACCTTGCTTCTCAAACTCTTCTAGTTATTTTATGTAAATCTGCTCCTCCAATTCACTATGAAGGAAAGCTGTCTTGACATCTAACTACTCCAACTTTAAGTTTAATTGACCTGTTAATGCCAATAATATTCTGATAATTGTATGTCTAACTACCGGAGAGAATACTTCATTGTAGTTAATCCCCTTTTTCCGTGAGTATCCTTTTGTAACTAACATTGCCTTGTATCTTATACCTTCTTTCTCTGAAGCTCCTTCCTTCTTTCTATAGACCCATTTGCATCCAACTGCCTTCTTCTGCTTAAAAATTTTTGCTAACTCCCAATTTTGATTCTTGTTTAGTGATCCTACTTTTTCAGACATAGATTCTAACTATCTTTCCTTTTTTGGAACTGACACTACTTCTTAAAAAGAACTTAATTCTCCTTCACTTGTTAGTAAATTAAAGAAAGTTAAATCATTCATGATATATAACTCTAGAGGTCTAATTATGCGTCTAGGTCTATCTATAGCAATATTGTTCTCATGTTGATGATGTTGCACTTCTGTACTCTTTGAATCATCATCCTTGCTTTCAGATTCAACTATTAATTAAACAGGTTTTAAAGGACTATCTAACCCAATCTCCACATCTACCTTGGAGGTTGATTCTACAACTTTTTGAGATGATTTCTGCTTGTTTACTATAACTTGCTTATTAAATATTACATCTCTACTAACTATCACCTTCTTAGCCTTAGGATCCCTTAGGCTATATCTTTTTACTCCTTTTCCATATCCGATAAAGATGCATTTTCTTAACTTTGAATTCAATTTTGATGTTTTATCATTAGGGATTAATGCATAGGTTGGACATCTAAATATTTTGAATACAAAGTAATAGACGTCTTTACCTGTCCAAGCTTGTTGTGTGGGCTTTTCCTCTAACTTACTTAAATGTGACCTATTTATGATGAAACAAGTAGGATTCATTGCTTATGCCTAAAACTATTTGGGTAACCCTGCTTGCAATCTCATTGCTCTGGCTCTTTCTAGTAATATCTTGTTCATCCTTTCTGCTACCTCATTCTACTGAGGTGTCTTATGAATCTATAAACTCCTTAGATATATACTTACTCCCATTGTCAGACCTTAAGCACCTCATACTTTTTCTTATATGTTTCTCAATATTGGCTTTTCTACTCCTTAAATCTTGAGAATACTTCGCCTTTCTCCTTCATGAAATATACCCAAACTTTTCAAGAGAAATTATTAATAAAAGTTATAAAATGTCTGGCTTCACCTTTTGCTGTCAGGGCCGTCTTGGACATTTTAGGGGCCCCGAGCAGAAATTAAGATATGGGCCCCTAAAAAACAGTGTCGGAGCGAAAATTTTGGATTTGAGGGGCCTCCCAAAAATAAATATTTAGGACTTAAGGGCCTAAAAATAACAATGTAAAACTTGAGGGGCTCAAATTTTATTGTATGATGAACGTTGGGCCCAAATTTTATTGTATAATGAATGTTTGAAAAAAATGTAATGTTGATGATAGTGGGAATCGATCCCCTCACCCTTTGATCATATACAACACGCTAGACCACCACAGCAAATCAAAGTTTTGTTATTTCTTACATATATGTATATATATTTATAAATCAGGGGCCCTATCAAAATCAGGGGCCCTGAGCGGTTGCTCATGTTGTTCCCCCCTTGAGCCGGGCCTGTTTGCTGTAACTTGTGTTGGACTCCAAACATCTGAGTAAAGATACTCTAATATTTGTTTGCTTTTCTGTGAGAAAGTCTTGAATTGAACTTTATTTTATTTTCTATAGACACAAAACTCACAGAATTCAACTTCAGATTGTGTTATTCCATTCAGCAATCAACTTTTATGAAGTTCTTATAAACCGTACTCACTTATATATCTTAATCGCATATGCCAGAGCTTTGATGCATCCAAACTATCTTCTGTCGATGAACATAAAGAATTATTGTTCACAAATATACCGTCTTTTAGACTGTACAAATTATTTCATATCTGCTTCCCCTTCATTACAGTCATAGCCCTTGTAGATACCTTAAGAACTCTACTACCTAGAGTTACTAAAAACCTACACAATTTCTTCTCTAATAAGCCTAAAGAAATCAAATTCTTCTTCAATTTAGCAATGTGTTTGACATTGATACTCTATAATATTCTGATTATGCCATCAAATATTTTAATTTTAACAGTTTCAATCCCCACTGCCTTGTAAGTATAATTATCATCCAAGGTTACATTGCCAGCATGACATGGCTTGTAACTGTGGAGCCAATCTCTATGAGAAATATAATGTGATTAGCATACTGAATCTAAAGTCCATGTGTCTGATTTCAAATCATTGCTTATCGTCGAGATTACTAAGAGATCTTTATTCTTATAAAGTATCAGCAGCTACACTGGCTGAACTTAAAGCTGCTTCTTTCTTTTTAGCCTCTTGATTCTTTAATAATAGATAATCTTTCTTCCAGTGGTCTTTTGACGATACTTAAAACATTCTTCCTTGGACACTCTGACTTTCCTCTTGATTTCCCTATCTTCTGCTCTTTGTTCCTTCTACTACATCTTGAGTAGTCTGAATTGACTAACAAACCCTCAGCTTACGAATTTCTCATCTCCAACTTCTGCATTGACATATGAGACCTTAGAACTGTCACCACTTCCTCATAGTCTAAAGTCTCCTTCCTATATAATAATATCATATTGAATTGATTGAAAGATGGAGACAATGAACATAAGAGCATCAACGTATTCTCCTCATCATCCAATTTAATGTCTACACTTAATAAATTGCTAACCTTTTGATTTAACTTGGCTATGTAATTTTCTAAGTCTCTACCTTCTTTCATTCTAAACCAAAATAGATTGTGCTTCATGAACAATTTATTGGTGACGTTCTTGGACATGAACAAATTCTCTAGCTTTGTCTATAAACTTTTGACTGTCTTCTCATCGATTACATCATACACTATTGAATCTGCCAAACACATCCAGATTGCACCGAAGGCAATTGACCCAATATCTTGCCAATCCTCTTCATCCATGTTTGCCAACTTCATTCCCCTTAATGCCTTTTGAACCTTCATCTGTGTCGATAATCATTCACTAGGGGTATTCTCGGGCTAGGCTGGGTCTTGTTTCACTCCAGCCTGTAGCCCGACTAAAAAATTATTATGGTTGTATTGCCCTAAGCCTGCTCAGACTAGGCTACTTAGGGCCTAACTGGGTTGGGCTTAGGGTCTGGCCTGCCCAACAAACTTTTTAAAATTTTTTTTAAAGGATAAAATTAAATTTTTTTAAATTCTAATAAAATTTACCAGTAAATATTACTTTAAAAATTTATTATACCAAATTATATCTAATAATATATAAATTATTATATAAATATTTATAATAATTAAATTATTACATTATTTATTTCATTATTCAAGTAAAAAAAACATAAAATACAAAAATTATTTCTCATCGATTAAATTTTTAAGAGTTCCAAATATCATAAAACACATGCAATATTTTGAATTTCAAAAACCTTTTAATATGAAATTTAAATTACTAAAATATATATTTTCAATAAAAAATATATAAAAAAAATTTAACCCCTGGCAGGGCCAACGCTAAGGTTTTCAACTTCAACTCGAAGCTTGACCCGAGCATAGCTCAGGTCTAGCTTTGAAATCCTGATGCTCAACTCTATTATGATGCTCGGGTCTAGCTTTGGAAGCCTGATGCCTAACCCTATCATGGGTTTGGAATAAAAGATTTTCGAGCTGCAAATTTTTTGAACACCCCTATCATTCACTCCCATCTGTCATAGAGATAAATTTTTCTTTTCATCAAACTTATCGAACTTAGCATGTGTTTCAAATTCACTCATCCTAACTAGAAGCTCTGATACTAATTGGTAGAAAAAAAATCTCATGCTTTTAGAATTTTTAAAATAAATGATCAATCTATGAATAAAAAAATTAAGAAGAATAATAAGAGAAGTGATCATATAAGACAAAAAATTTATATGGTTTGACAATTTACCTGCATACACGGAAGACTTCTCACTTTTTTTTTAAAGAAAGAATACAACCGAGATTTTTTCTTATAATTTAATATATTGTTTACCATCTAAAGTGATCTATATATGGTGTTAACTTTATCCTAAATATACAAAGAAATCATTTTCGTATTCTAACTCCTTTTTTCTATTCAAACTCTATTATAAAATCGATAAGTCTCCTCTTTATTAAAACTCCTCGTACAAAATTGATTTTAATTATGAGTTATTATTTAATACATCCTACTCTCCTCCTGTTGTTAATATTTATCTCCATTAATCCTCCGAAGAGATTCATGATCTTCTCAGCATTCTCCACGATCATGAGATTAGGTGGCAAGTTATGCACCCAAAATGGAGATGCAGAGAAATTGACTTTATCAATTGTTTGATCCGGACTCCATTCTCTTATAAATAAAAAAGTTGTTAGAGATGTTCCATGGCATCTTCTAGAACATATTTGGCATCCTCTTCACACTAGAACTGGAAGGCAAAGAAGTTCTAACCTCTTTTTTGGATATCAAAACTCTTGTGAAGCTTTCATACTTTCTCCAAAGCAGCTTTAACTATTTCCATCATAAATTATTTTTGAGATAATAACTTCCCCACTAGAATAGAATGTAGGTTATTATTCGTTTGGCTAGGGTCTGGTTGAAGTTCTAGTGTGATACCAATACATGCTAGGGCTCCTGTTTTGGCTATTAGCTCTTCTAATTCTTTATTTGTAGATTCCATATTAAGCAAAACTCATACAATATTGAGAGAAAATAGGTGTGTATGGGGGGTTATGTAAATGAGAAGAAGACAAGGAAGATAAATGCTTAGTTAGATAGGAAGATTAGAAAGTTCAACCAAGAGAAGGGAAGTCCAAAAGATGGGAGATTACTTCCTTTGTCTCATGGTAAAAATCATTCTCGAAAAAAAAAATATCATATCTGAGGTGTCATTATATACAATAAAAAGATTATTTATATTTTTCTAATTTTAATTTTATTATCGTTATTATAGCGGTTGATTAATAAAAAGTGAGAATATTTTAATAATGATATTAAAAAATATTTTAACCTACTAAAAGCATTCTAATAATTACTTCAATATTTATGTAAAAGCCAAAATTGATTCTTAATATGGGACAAAGGAGTATTATTTGATATAATATCTAGAAATTAAATTGTAAGGAAGACCTAGCTTGAGCTTGCGACATGGATCCCATTCCATTATTGAAATTGTGGGTTTGCTTTTACAGGGTGAATTCTCTTAAATTACTAATAATAATAATAATTAAATTTAAATTACTTTGATCAAGTAATGAAACTAGTTCAGAAAATATAAAGACAGCATGATATAAAGGAGAAAATAATGATATTGGTGTGGGCAACAGGTGTAGGTGGATGTGATCATTGCTCACTCCCAATTGCCCCCCCTCCTCACCATTCGGTCCATTCCATACCCAAAAACTTACTATCCAACACCATGAGTACTTGTACAGTTTACACGTTTTAATTCACTTTTTTAAAGAGAATTAATATCGTTGATGAGCTGGGGCTTCTGATACACAAAGTTGGATTATTATTTTGTACTTGTTTTCTTAATTTAAATTAAGAAAATTATCAAAAAAATTTCAATTTATAATTCAGGAAAAAAAATAAAATTATTAAGTCAAATGAGAGCATAATATTTTTTGTTCATATTAGAGTGCACTCTATCCATTTTTAAAGTTTCAACATTGGCCTATCTAGAAGTCAAAAAATGAGAAAAAGACACCTAATTGTTAAGCTATTGAGATAGAACAAAGCCTGGTATGAAGAAAAGATAGGGGTCAGCCCACCATTCGCGGAGGAATTCAATTAACAGAAATGACCTTAAGAAAATTTATTTTCATGTTCTAGATATGTTGCTGATTGTCATGCCAGTGGTTCACCAACTCAATATTAATCACTTTCACCACTTCAATTGTTGGGTTCCACTTCTAAATTATACATTTCCCAGTTTTCCACCAATCCATCATTGCGTAAAATAGGAATTGAAAAAAAAAAAAGAAAAGAAAAGAAAACAGTACTGCAACAAAAAAGAAATTTAAAGAAAAAAAAAGAGAAGAAAACAGTACTGCAACAAAAAAGAAATTAAGTGCTGCAAGTGGCTTTAGTACAGAGACAGAGCACATGCATTAAGAAATACCCACACAAACACAAGCAATCAAAGTGTCTAACAGAGCATTGCACAATCCAGAAATGTCAATTCAACAGTCTTGGGGTGCCATTTTGCAACATGCAAGCGCCCCATTTTAGCGAGCATATAGCATGGCTTTTTAGTTAGTTTTACATTCATATTTGTATTTGTCAAATCTTCATATATAGTTTACAACTTTATATAATGAACTCACATGCCATTTTTAATTTGGAATCCGTAATTAAATGGATAATATTTGCAATCAGGTCAAATAGTTCAATATAGAAATAAAATTTAAACTTATAATTTTATAATTCTAAAAAATAACCCTACAAGAATTCCAAAGATATGGCGGAGCAATAATTGCTAGATATACAAGTTAGGAAAGTGCGGTTGCTATTATAAATATTATTTGTATTAATGCATAAATGAATCTTCATTTTTTGTTGGGTTGTATTATTGTAATGTAATGAAGACTATATATGGATCTTTTAAGCCGAAAGAGGGTAATTAAGCCGAAAGGAACTTTACCAAATAGCTAGCTAGCAACTTCCGCTTGCTGCGCACTCATAATAAGCCAAGAAAATGGTCGTTGTCTCATTCAAGTATAGTGTTTTAGATCATATTGTTTGGTAGGTAAAGTTGGGTTTATGGACCCCATAAACTTCAATGGAATAGATAGACTTTTGAGGGAATTTTAGTTGAAACTTGAAGGAGGGTGGAGAAATTTGGAACTCCTTTAGGCGCAAATTGATGAAAGAAGTTGGATGAGGGTTCATGGAGGGGCCTCTCTTTCATTTCTTTTTTTCCCTTTTTGGAGGAAAGAAGTGTCCACTTTTAACACTTTTTTTTTTCTTATATAAACATTAAAACAGAAAATTGGAAATTAAATATGTTATCCCATTAATATTCACTTTATTATTTAAGGATGTCTAAATGTGCTCTATTTGAATGACAATATTAATTTCGAATTTATTAATATGGATTTAAAGGTTAAACTGTGTTTCAATGTTTATATTGTGTTTAAAATTAAATAAACAAATGTGAATAATTATTTTATTTATAAATAATTTTTCATATTTAACATCAATTCTATATAATAATAAATATATAGTAATTTATTTTATAGGACATTACACATTACATGTATAATTCAATTTTTATTTACAGTTTTTAGTAATTTTAATTAAATTTTATTTAAAGACAATCAATTAATTACACCCTCCACAATTATTTATAAAATTTTTTCATATTTTACTAGGGATATTTTATAAAAATATATAATAAATTTAAAATAAATCCATAATAAACTTATAAAAATTATAAAGTTTATAATAAATTCATAATAAACCTATAATAATATAATAAATTGATAAACTAATAATAAATTTTTATAAATTTATATATATTTTTAATAATCTGGTAAATTTGAAAATTTTTTATTTTTTGTCATTTTTGTCAAAAATCCAAATTCAAAATATTAAAATATAAAATGAAAATTAATGTTACAAAATTCAGTCATCCATAAATAATTTTCAAGAAACAAAAATCTTGAGGTATGTATATATGTATATATATATATATATATACGGTTTCTTGATAATTTGAGCCACCAGCCTAAACAATATAATAAAGTGTATTACTCCTACGATATATCTAGCAAACTAGTTTTGAAATCTCAACTTTTATGTTACCCATTAAGTCATAAATTCTTATAATGCAATAATATAAAGGAACACAAATTAAAGCCAATATAATATACATTTATTGAATTATAATTATTGTACGTAACAAAAGAAAAAAGAAAAAGAAAAATGAAAAAGAAAGAGCATACTTAATTAACTTTTAAAAAGCAGGAAAACATTAAACAAAGATAGCAAGATATAATAATAACAAAAATAACACAATAAATCAAATTATATAACTTTCAGCCTTTCCCACTAAACATATATATAATTAATTTAAACTTTTTTTTTATAACACCGCCCAAATATATTATCGTTGATGGACGGACCTCATAATTTTCTTGGCTCAGGGATCGTACTGTTCATCTTGGAAGTCTTGGAAATCTTCTTGCTGGCTTTCCATGGAGTACTTATTATACCCATAAACATTCTCATTGTTATTGTAATTAGAATGAGCCCTTGTATCATAATTATTGTTTCTAAAATTCGAATTTTGATACTGATTTGGGTAATTATTGTTCTCACTACTGATGTCATGAAAATATTTTCCATTTTCCAAGAACCTGGTGTCACTCATTCCTTGCTTCCCTTGTTGATTGTACCCATTTGCACCATTGTAGGTGTAATATTTGTTGTTGTTGTTGTTCCGGTTGGCCTTGGTGGTGTAGCTGCTTTCTTGAAGATTTGTTTCACCAAAGTTTTCTTGTTGTTCCTGCTTCTGGTCATAGTTGTTGGTATATTGATTGTTACTGAAATAATTGGAGTTGGTGTTTGGGTAATTTGTGTAAGTTTTTTGGGACTGAGTTTGGGTATCGTATGGGTTATAAGTGGTGGTGGTGGTGTATGGCTCATTAGCCAATTTGGTGGTGGTGGGGAATTGGGTATTTGATTTTTGATCATATGATTCTTGACCATACAGACCATAACCATTTTGGGTTTCTTGCATAAATGCTGGATCTTGTTCTTGTTTATTAAAGCTCTCTTCTTTGTTAGGAAATGTATTATCCTTGCTGTTGATGGTGGTGGTGGTGGCTGTTGTAGGGATGGTGGCGCCGGGGACCTTGCTAAAGAACTGGCTCTCTCTAGCATAAATTTGGATAGAGAAAAGGGTTAAGAGAAAGAAAAAAGAAATTAGTTTTGGAGAGGAAGCCATGAGTGGCATTAGAGAGGTATGTTAAGTGTTTTAGTGTATAGTGAGTGAAGAGTTTGTGAAGGATGCAATCTTTATATATAGAAAGGCATTTAATTAGATATATTTTAATGATTTAATTTTCCTATTATTTAGTTGGAAATGAAGGCAAAATAGGCAATGATTGTGGTCCCTCCGTAATTATAAAACTTTAACAAAGAGAATAGGTACTGTTTGTTGCTAATTATGTTTGTTTTTTTTAAGTAATATTAATTTTGCCTTTGACAGTATATTATTAACCCCATATTCAGATGGAAGGAAAAAAGTTACATCCTCATTCAAATATATGGTTTTGACTCAAAGATCTTCTGATGTGACCCCCTAATTAACATTTGCAATAATTAATTAGATCTTAATTATCAAATTAAAATCAAATTGTATTATATTATTCACCATGATCTTCTTTATCTTTCTTATCCTTTAAGCAAATTATAAAGAGTTATTAAAACGTACATTAAGTTAATTATGAAGTATCTCTATTTACCAATGGCAATTTGTATATATTTGATTGCAGTGAAAACGAGAAATTGACTTAACAGAAAATAAGAAAAAAAACAAGGTGAAATTGCTAGGAAGCTTCAAAATTGTCTTTCTTTTAAAAATGAGGTTAATAAAATTAAATTCATTAAAATTGTATTATACTAACAGAAATTAAGGGGAAAATGAAAAAAGATGAAATTGAAATAGGCGGGTAATTATGCGGAGATTGTGGGAGGTGGGACAGAGCTAATAATGGCATTTAGTGCATGTATTCGAATGTAAACTTTCTCTAATCTCCTCTCTAACTTCTATTACACACCTAACCCTTTTTTTTTTTTTTGCTTCTCTACATATATATGAATATATATAATTTAAATCCAACATAAATGACACAAGTTGATAGAACTATACACATGGCTATGTAATAATACTATATAGTATTAACAATTGCCTCTTTCTTCTTCTTCAGCATGAGCAACAACTTCATTATGTATACCTTTTTTTTTTTTCATATTTCTTATTTGCAATTAGGATGACAAATTTTCAAGTTTCAGGTGTTCTTTAATTATTCCCATTTCAATATTTTATTCCTGTAAATAAAAATAAATGTGAAAAATTTCACATCTAATAAATATAAATAAATAATTAAATTAATATAAAAATAAATTCTTAAGCTTAACGATTATTTTTAAGGATCGACGTCATAATTAAAATTTTACTATTTTGTAATTTTATGTCTTACGCTGTCACTTTTTTTTTTTTTTTTGCAGAGAATTAAAGTCAAAAGTGCTTTTAGAGATCAAAATCAAGAGCTCAATTTCAAAACAACACTCTAAAATTATTAAACCCTAGATTTACTGTTTCTTTTCTAAAGGGAAAAGGGAAATCAACCAAATCTACATTTAAAATAATGAAAAAACCTAAATTTAAGAAGCTGCTATTGTAGCTAATCAAGCTTTTAAAATATCTTCATAGAATGAAAAAATATAGATAAGAAAATGAACTATTGTTTCTGATTATCTCACATTAGGTGAGATCAGAGACAAATATGAGATTAGAGGCAAACTCATATTATATGATTGAGTCTTTAATATATATAATGTTATTTTTTATTTCGCCCTCTAGTTCTAAAGATTATAAATGTTATCCAATAAAAAATAAATTACAATGGAAAAAAATAAAAATAACATAATAAATATTTTATGGTAAATGGCTCCATCCAACTATCACAATGATAATATCCACGTATTCTTTTGTTTTGTTCTTTCACTTTTTCTCTCATTTGTTTTCTTTTGTTTTTATTGAATTTTTTCTGCCAAATTTTAAGACATGAATTTTTTAATAAAATAAGATATTTAAACATCTAAGATAATTGATAATAATTAAGTTATCTATATAATAAGTGAATTTCTTTAATTTATTTTCATTTTTTCTTTAAAAATATTAATTTTTATAAATGCCCAAAATCACAATATAAATATAAATAAAAATTTAAATTATGGAATGAATTGTACACAACTATTAAATATAATTATAGATTAGTATAAAATTTATATTGTATAATTTGATATAGTGCTATGGTATTGGTACATACTAAGTATATATAGAATTACTATAATTTTTTAAAGGAATTTTTACAAATAATTAAATAATGAGATACAAGTAGAAAGAGGACTTGGTATAAAAAAACTGATCAAGTAACAAATTCCCTAATATATTATAATGATCAAACAAAAACAAATATAAAAATTGACATTTAAATTCTTAAGATTATGGTTTAAATAAGGAAAACAAATATTTCAATTATTGAATGAATCTTTAATTAATTATAATTACGAATTAAATGATGAAAGTTTACTAATTTACATCCAAAAAATCGAAAATTATGGAATTAGGAAAGAGTTTTCAATTCAATTATGAAATGAATTTTTAATTAATTGTTACACAACAAGAAAAATTCAAAATGAATATGAACATTTAAAATTTAGTACTATTAGTAGATCACCTGGTTTGATTGCATTTTATTGATTCATCCGAATTAGTTGGATTTATTTTTATACTGATCAGTAATTAGGACTGGTCTTTTCATCTGATTTTAAAAACATTGATTAATACTTCTACTAATGGCTTATGTAACATTGAAGTAAAATAGTTTAATCCCAACTTTATGGATTTAATTAATGAATTCTTAAATTGAACAAATTGTAATTAGTTGAGATATGTGTTGTGTACATTTATTTTACTAATAATTACAAGAGTGGTTCCAATTAGATTAAGAGGGAAATGTCCATTTCTTGGTGGTTATGTTATTGTAATTGCCAAACCAAGTAAAGAAAATAATGAAGATTTGGTGAGAATGGTCCTTCCCCTCGTTTATTGCACATGATGAACTTAAGTGCATAACCAAACATTACTACAATTAAGTTACTAGTGGGACTCCTCTAGCTGAAAATTTGTTAATTTTAGCTTTTTTTTTCTTTCTTTAATATGTTCTTTAATTAATTTCTTGAAAATATTGTTTTGGTAAATCCTTTACTTTTGCCTTCTTGTCATTATTAGATTGATAGATTAATACGAGAGATTGATGAGTGACTGAACTAAAATACAGTTTAACACTAAATACATATTTTCTTAAATAAGAGATCAATATACGTTACCCATATCAAAACAAAGAAGACAAACATTTTTAAATTCGATTGGCAACAATTGCAGCTGTAAGGAAAAGGGAAATCTTGAATTACTCCTATCTCTCTGCAAGCATACATAAAATTTGCTGTTCATTCAAAAAAACTAACAAGTTGTTCAAGGCAAATATTAACTAAATAAATAAAATAAAATGGCAAAGAATGTTCTGTCCATTATTAATACATTTGTCAATTTAGCAGGCAAAAATCAAAAGGACGAAAAGATTAAAGATTTCAAAAGCAAAGTCTAAGTATGAAAGGAAAAAAAAAAAAGCATCCCAATTTCTTTCTAAGGATGAACAGAAACACTTTGATAAAGTGTTAGATACTTAACACTTGCTCTTGGAAAAAAAATTGAATAGCCATTGAGTTAATGATTTAATATTTATTATAATTTAATAATTATATATTTATTATATTAAAAAATTAAAATTATACGAAATATTAATCTAATTATAGATAAATGTATATCTTTTTATTGGTTGTACTATAACTCTTATTAATTCCATTTTAAATAAACTAAGTTTTTAAAAAATTTGATATTTTTTAAATTTAGATAAAATTAACGAGAGAGTATATAAAAAATTAGGGATTTAATTTAATGTGTTTATGTGTTGTTTGTGAGCTTAAATTAAAATATAAATTAATTTTGACTTTTACAGGAAAGAAGAAGAAGTTTGTGTTTTTTAGTTGAGTTGATTGATAGATGGTTGGATAGAATGCGAGAAAAAACAATGATAAGGTCATATCATTATAAATTTAATGTTTGGCATTTTGACCTATTACACAATAACTCTTTTTGCCTTTCACTTTTTTTCTTGGTTTAGGTGCAGAGTTTGTTCCGTGATTAGTGGTTTGCTAATAGAAAAGCATGTTTTGGCAGTAGCAATTTGGCATTATTACAAAATAAAGTTAAAAAAAAAGACCACTTAAAAATATAAAAATAAAAAATGCAAAATGAAAAATGAAAAATAAAAAATGAAAAAGAGTTGTTGAAGTGTAAAAGAGGAGCTTCCGAAGTCCTATTAATTAATTAATTAATTAACTAATTAATTATTACTATCAATTTACCAATTTTTTTAGTTACTAGTGGTATGACAAGCTTCGGATTAATAATTCTAGTTGAGTAGCGAGAATTGATGACTAATAAAATGTTAATCATAAAAGTTTATAAAATATTAAATAGGCGAAAATATACATTTAAAAGGATGCATATTAAAAAAATAAAAATTTACAAAATATATAAAATATTAAAAATTTAGATAGAAATTTTAAAATAATTATAGCCTATTGAATCCCCATTAATTCTCGCCTATTCTTTCTCAAAAATCTATAAATTTTTGTAGGATTAAATTCTAGTTGAGATTCAAATTTACTTTTAATACTCCATTCATTTCATTTTAAGTTTCATATAAAAATAATATATATAGATCAATAAAATAATTAGTCATTATAAATTTTATAAAAATTTTATTATAATTTATCGAAATATTATTTTTTTCTCATTCCACTTATTTTCTTTTATTAATTAATATAGATAATATTATATTTTTTAATTAATATTATTTTAAAATTTTAAAAGCGACACTTGAAATGAAATAAAAATTTTTTATATATAATACTTGAAATGAAACAGATGAAATACTAAAAGCACGAAAAAAAAATAGTTTTTTAATTAAATTTAGAGCCATAATATCAGTTTTTGTCACGACCCAACTAGGGACCGTGACCGGCGTACGGTTACACTTACGTGTAACTATACAAGCCTAAGATAACAATAGCTAGATCATGCCTTAAAGGAAAATAGCGTAAGTTATGCTCATAAATTCAACTATTAGTCTAAAACAATATATAAAGTGTTCTAATTATTCAATACCAAAACAATACCGTCTAACAGAAAATGGTCAAATGTTTAAATCTCATTATTACAAAGAAACGGGTTCAGACTCAGTCTGCCCTTAGGTTATCCAGAAATCTATAAAGGAAGAAACATCTCCACAACCTACTAGCTTTAGAATTCCAAAGAACGAAAGAATGGAATAGACAACTGATGCTACCAGTAGACCTCAACCTGCAAAATCAGTCTATAGGGGTGTGAGCGTTATTTATAGGCGCTCAGTAAGTTCATGTGAGGCAGAGAAACACAACTATATAAGCAGTTTATAAATATCAAGTAACTCAAATACAATTAATTCAATCAAGGTAGTATGTCGGGGTCTACCAATATCAATAATTCTTCCTCCCTTATTCCTCCTCAATAATAGTTACAGTATCAGTAATGATAGTTACAGTATCAGTAATAATTAACAATAACAATCCACCCTTATAACAACCTCAGTATCAATATCAGTACAGTGGAGGTTTTTAACCTCATAATCAAATGTAATAACAGTAACAGTATTTCCACAATTTATCCTCCGTCCCCGTATGACATACCACCACACAACACAAGAAAAGTTTCATCAACATAATATTCACAACATTAGCATTCACAAGCTCGTTTCTCTGTCTCCTAAACATTTATATAAAGGCTCGGGTATTGAAGGAATATAATACCAAAGCGAAAGAATAGTTATATAAGAAAGGCTTAATATATATAGATACATTTGTTGGTCAAACATCAGCACATCACAAACAATCAAATCACACCCATGAACTTACCAGATATGCAGACTTATTGAGATAAGCAAACTCCTCGATCCTATTGATCCCGAGGACCGACCTGATTATCACCTAAGTATACGATTCAACAATATCATTCATCAGAATCCGTCTCACTCACATGAAGTGTAAGGTATGCCATGTATGCCATGAATAACAGTCAATCGAGTATTATTCAATAAAATGACCATTTTACCCCTAATGCATTTCCCTAACCAATTGACCATTTAATCAACCATCATACAAACTCATGATTTAATTTAAAATTTCAGACCATACTCATGCAAAAACATTCACCCCTAAGTCTTACGTAAACGTAGCAAAGTGTTTCCAAAAGCGAAAATTAGTTTTTTCCACAATATCGATGTATTTAGTGAAATAAGGTTAATTTTGGAAATTTCATATAAATTAATCCTGCTGTTTAAAAATTTTGGAAAAATTCCAGAAGGTCCCTCACCCTTCCAGAGATCCCCGTACAAAATTTTAGGTCCATACAAAATGATTTAGTCCCCCAAAATCGATTTGCGATATACTGCCCGATCCATAACTACTAAAATGGGCAGTAGAATACATATGCATAAATACATACACAACATTATATAAAAAATTCCCCAAATATTTTTAACATTAAATTTACTTCATAAAATACAACATACTCAAATTTTGTAAATATCCAGTACGTAAAAAGCCCTCAAACAATTAACCCAACATGGACTGACCAGTAGACCCATTCTGGTAGTGACCAGGTCTATGATTTATTTACTCAACAAATATTATGATTCTGGATTTACAAAAATTACCATATGTAAATAACATCTGAATATAGAACATACTAAAATTTCAGACTTATACCCATCACCTACGATTTATAAAAATTCATCAAAGTTTCTGGAATTTTCAGTAATTCCAGACAGCAAATTATACCAATTCAAAATTTAATTAAAAATAAAATACGAATCCTAAAAATATAAAATAAATATACAGGCATCCCTTAGAAACCCTAGAAAAAGATACAATAAATTTTAGGCGTGATCTATTACTGTAAGTATGTTAATTAAATCAAAAACCGTTAGATCAATCAAAATCACTTACAGATTTTTCCCACTTTGAAAATTAATTAAAAATAGAAAATAAATTTAAATCCGATGCAAAATATGTTTTATCAGACCTAAAAACACCCTAGAATGTGATTGTGGAAAAAAATCGAATTAGAATTGAAGAGAAATAAATGAAAAACCTCAAAAATGAAAGAAACGCTGAAAACTGAATCTGGAGCCAGGCAAAACGGCAGGCCGAGAACCAGTGGCCACACGCCGAACGACGCACGCAGCACGCCAAACGACAAGAGGCTTCGCTCGCGTGGCTCGCCGAACGACCGACGCTCACTCGCCGAACGACAACGACTCCTTCGGGCGGCTGGATCAAAACGACAGTGCTGCGATTTCTGTTCTAAAACTCTCTTAAATTGAATACCCGATTTTGTGAGTGTCTCAAACTCTAAACCTAGCTTATTAGGGTCTATTTATATCATAAACACTTCCTAAAATTGTGTTTTAACCCCACTTCAATTTATTTTATTTAAATTAACCTCAAATATTAATTTAACCATTAAAAAATCACCCCCCTCAAACTTAAAACTCACAATTAAATCCCTCTTTACTAATTTTAACACAAAATAGATTTCAGTATTTATTTAAAAATATATATAAAATATTTTTATTCCATTTAAGCACCGTAATTATTTTAAATGACCAAAATGCCCCCGAACACAAAAATACAATATTATACTCAAAACGACCGTCACATCGTCCCGAGTATCAAACAGAGCACCAAAACACCCAAATACGTTCAAACAAAATATAAGGGTGCAAAATGACCATTTTGCCCCTCAAGCGCAAAATTACCATTTTGCCCCCGAATTCAAATATTATAAAACCGAGGGGTTTTACAATCTTACCCCCTTAATAAAATTTCGTCCTCGAAATTTCAAAACAAAGTAACCACAAGACAACCCTTATCACTTCGGTTTTACACAAAACTGGAAAGCATCGACTACCTGATACATGTTGTTATGGTTGGCCAGACCATAACCACACAATACCAAGCACTAATGGCTATTCCAGCTTTGCTCCTGTTAAGTTCATTATGACATTAAGACACAATTTCCAAAACCAAATAAAATATCACGACCAATAACAATATTAATATTATGTAAACAATATACATAACTCGATCAACCTGCCATTCAACTCGTCATTACCCAACTCAATCAATGTCAAATCAATCGATATCAGTCAGACAACTCAATCAATAGCAATATCAACAGTCCAAAGTCCAAAATGCAAAAATGCATCAATAGTCAAAAATACAAGAATGCCATGCACAACTATGATGTTATGACAATGCTTATGTATGTTAATGTTTATGTATACTATGCATTCTATCACTCCAAATATACCTTCTACCCCCCTTTAAGAATTTCGCCCACGAAATTTAGAAAATACCTGAGAATTCAAACAAATGAGGGTATGTAGATTTCATAGTTTCCTCCAATTCCCAGGTGCACTCATCAATAGAGTGATTACGCCATAAAACCTTTACGGATACTACATCTTTGTTGCGCAGTCGTTTCACTTGACGATCCAAGATTTTAACAGGTTGTTCTTTATAGGAACAATCATTACTGATCTCTATCGTCTCTGGAGCCAACACATGCCCAGGATTTGCAACATATTTCCTCAGCATAGAGACATGAAAAGTCGGATGGACCGCTTCTAATGCTGGTGGTAATGCCAATCTATATGCCACTTCTCCCACACGCTCCAACACCTCATACGGACCGATAAATCGCGGAGCTAGCTTACCCTTTTTACCAAATCTCATAACTCCCTTGAAAGGTGACACTTTAAGAAACACCTTATCTCCTGCAGCAAATTCTAAGTGTCTCCTCTTAAGGTCTGCATAGCTCTTTTGCCTACTGAAAGCAGTTCGAATACGGCTCTGGATGACTGGCACTTTCTCTGAACTATACTGTAAAATCTCTGGGCCTTCAATTCTTCTATCGCCTACTTCCTCCCAATACAAAGGAGTTCTACACCTCCTACCATACAAAGCTTCATAAGGCGCCATACCAATACTAGCTTGGTAACTATTATTATATGCAAACTCAACCAATGGAAGATGATCCGCCCAACTACCACCAAAATCCAATACACACAACCGCAACATATCCTCCAAAGTTTGAATAGTTCTTTCTGACTGCCCATCTGTCTGTGGGTGAAAAGCTGTGCTGAGATGTTGAACGGTACCTAACCCTTCTTGAAATTTCTGCCAAAACCTCGATGTGAACTGAGTACCTCTGTCAGAAACAATAGAGACTGGGATCCCATGAAGACTCACTATACGATTGAGGTATAACTTTGCATACTGCGCTGCTGTATACTTGGTACTCACAGGTAGAAAATGTGCTGACTTTGTCAACCTATCAACAATAACCCAAATAGAATCATAGCCACCTGGTGTCTTTGGCAAACCAACCACAAAATCCATTGTCACCCTCTCCCACTTCCACTCGGGTAGTGGTAGCTCCTTTAGCAATCCTGCTGGTTTGTGGTGCTCGTACTTAACCTGCTGACAAGGCAAACACTGAGATACAAAGGTCGCAACATCATTCTTCATTCCTTTCCACCAATATAATTGCTTCAAGCCATGATACATCTTTGTGGAGCCGGGATGTACTGTATACCTTGAAGAGTGAGCTTCTTTCAAGATACTCTCCCTCAGATCATCAATCATGGGCACACACAACCTAGATCCAAACCTCAATACCCCTTGCTCATCAATACGAAACTCCTTATCTTCACCTTTCAGTACCCTTTGTCGAATAGTTTCTAATTCTGTATCTTTGCTCTGAGTTGAGACAATCCTGTCAAGAAAACTCGGTCTAGCAACAAGATTAGCTAAAAACACCCCTGTATGTCCAACCACTTCCTTATTTGACAAAAGGAAAATCCAACCATCACCAATCAACTGATGAATATCCGAAATCAACGGCCTTCTGTGTGCAGGTATATGAGATAAACTACCCAAAGATTTACGGCTCAAAGCATCAGCTACAACATTTGCTTTCCCAGGGTGATACTGAATGCTATAATCATAATCTTCAAGAAATTCCACCCATCTCCTCTGCCTTAAATTCAAATCTTTCTGGGCGTTTACATACTTGAGATTCTTGTGATCAGTGAATATCTCGCATGTGACACCATACAGGTAATGCCTCCAGATTTTTAGCGCAAACACAACTGCCGCCATTTCCAAATCATGTGTAGGATAGTTAACCTCATGCTTCTTAAGCTGTCTTGAAGCATAGGCAACTACTCTGCCATGCTGCATCAAAACACAACCCAAACCAATACCTGATGCATCACAGTATACAGCATAACCTTCCGTGCCTTCGGGTAAAATAAGTACTGGTGCTGTAGTCAATCTCTCCTTAAGTGTTGTAAAACTCTCCTCACAGGTGTCATCCCAAACAAACTTTACACCTTTGCGAGTTAGCTTCGTCAATGGTGCAGCAATTCTGGAAAAATCCTTCACAAATCTTCTGTAGTAGCCTGCTAAACCGAGAAAACTCCGTATATCAGTAACCGTTTTAGGTCTAGGCCAGTCCATAACTGCTTCCACTTTCTTGGGGTCGACTTGCACACCTTCTGCCGAAATCACATGTCCCAAGAACACTACTCGATCCAACCAGAACTCACATTTGGAAAACTTAGCATATAACTGATGTTTCCTCAATGTCTGTAAAACTGACCTTAAGTGTTGTTCATGCTCTTCCTTGGTTCTCGAGTAAATCAAGATATCATCAATGAATACAACAACAAACTGATCAAGGTAAGGACTAAACACCCTGTTCATCAGGTCCATAAAAGCTGCAGGTGCATTAGTGAGTCCAAAGGACATAACAAGAAATTCATAATGCCCATACCTTGTTCGGAAAGCAGTCTTTGGTATATCTTCCTTTCTCACCCTCAACTGATGGTAGCCAGACCTAAGATCAATTTTAGAGAAGAAACGGGCTCCTTGCAGTTGGTCAAACAAATCATCAATCCGAGGTAGCGGGTACCTATTCTTCACTGTCACTTTGTTCAGTTGTCGGTAGTCAATACATAGTCTCATTGTACCATCTTTCTTTTTCACAAAAAGCACCGGAGCTCCCCAAGGTGAAATACTCGGTCGGATGTACCCTTTCTGCAACAGGTCATTTAACTGCTCCCTCAATTCCTTCAGTTCAGCAGGTGCCATTCTATAAGGAGGCATAGAAATGGGATTTGTTCCAGGTACAAGATCAATAAAAAATTCAATTTCTCTTTCCGGAGGTAAACCGGGCAAATCGTCCGGAAACACATCCACAAAGTCTCGCGCTACCGGAACTTCTTCAAGCTTTGCTTCCTCTTTTCTTACATCTCGGATAGATACTAGGTAAGCATCACATCCTTTCTTCATTAACTTCCTGGCCCTCAAGGAAGAAATCAGTCGACTAGGCCCATCTATCTTTGAACCAACAAAAGTCACTGACTTACCTTCTTCATAATCAAACATAACAGTTTTATTCCTACAATCCATCTTTCCTCCATGTTTAGCTAACCAGTCCATTCCCAATATAACATCAAAATCAATCACATCTAGAATAACTAGGTCTGCTGGCAAATTCACATCTCTCACTTGAACGATACAACCCTTATAAACATTGACAGACTCAACTTCTTCCCCCAAGGGTGTATGAACAAGTAAAGGCATATCCATAGCTTCAGGTGTAATACTCAATCTAGATGCAAAACTAGGTGATATGAAAGAATGTGTAGCACCAGGGTCCATTAAAATATGAGCATCAAAAGAGCAAATAGAAAGAGTACCTTGCACCACATTATTATCAGTCTGGGCTTGCTGGTTGTTCAAATTAAACACACGAGCATAATTCTGATTCTGCCCTTGGTTCTGATTCTGATTATGATTATTCCCTTGCCCAGCTGGCTGCACTGCTCTAGCATTCTGACCTTGATTGTTTTGCTGGTTTCCGTTGTTTGCAGCACCATAACCACGGCCTTGCTGATACTGATATCCCTGATAACCTCGGCCCTGTTGGCCCTGATATCCTCGGCCCTGCTGGCCATTACCTCGACCTCCTTGATAGCCTCGGCCGCCATAGTTACCACGTCCACCATATCCTCTTCCATTGCCATATCCATTCTGATTATGTCCATAGTACCCCTGATTGCCTACTTGCCTTTGTGTTTGTTGTCCAGCTTGATTTTGATTTCTTCTAGAATTAGGACAATCCTTCACTTGATGATCTTTCTGACCACAGCTCAGGCATGCACCAGTCCTTTTCCAACACTCACCTCCATGTCGGTTACCACAAAAATCACAAATAGGAGCTTTGTGCCCCTGCAGTTGATGTTGAAATCGGCCTCCTCCATTGCTACCTCTGTGGCCTTGATACTGCCCCTGATAGTTCATTTGATCATTAGGCCTATTCCTCTTCCTGCTAGGCTCAGCCATATCAGTTTTTCTATCAGGTTTTCTTCTATTTTCCATACCAATAGCTGCATTGACTGCCAGATGAAGCTCCTTGTAGTTATGGCTAGCAATCACATCATAATACCTGTCATCCAACCCCTCAACAAATCGTTCCGTCATAACTCCCTCTTCTTGCAGCAAGTGTGTAGCATAGGGTTTCAACTCCTGGAATTTCTCCCAGTATTCAGCAACAGTCTTGCTTCCCTGTTTGAGCATCTCAAAGTCTCTAGCCTTGGCCTTCAAAACATTCTTAGGTAGGAAGGTTTGTGTGAATCTCAGCTTGAAGTCCTCCCAGGTATGTACTCGATCAACTATCTGGCTATCAAACCAAACCCTAGCAGCCTTTTTCATTTGGTGACCTACCAACTCAATAGATCTTTCTTCTGAACAATGCAAGGCGTTACATATTCTCTTGACCTCATCAATAAACAACATTGGGTCTTCTGTCGCAGCATTTGAAAACTCTGGTGGGTCAACCCTGATAAACTCATGTAGTTTAACATATCCTGGCACTCCCGCCTGTGGTGCGTTGTCCTGCCCATTGTTCTGCCCCATATTTTGGACAAGTTGGGTAAATCCAGCTGCAAGTGCTCCCATAGTCTGACTGAAGGTTGCCATGGTGGCCATGAATTGCTCCTGACTCACTGGAGCTGCTGTTGTACCCTCAGGTACAGGTTCATTCCTTGGAATTGGTGGTGGATCTCTGACAACATCCTCCGGTATGTCCTCAAAGTTTTCATTATTGGCTGGTAGATCTTGGTTCTGCTGACCCTGTCCACCCCTGTCCACCACTCTGCGTGGTCTTCCTCGCCCCCTAGGCAAAGGTTGCTCCCGAACACTTCCAATTGGATCCTCTCCACTGTTTCTTGCCCCTTGGGCATTACTAGCTTCGCCAGTCAAAAGAAGACGTGTGCCTCTACGAGACATTGCACCTGATATGGAGAGCAATTTGATTAACGCTGAAAGGAAACAAGAAAACTTAAGAATACCCTAATGATTTCTGGATAACACAAATATCAAAACCGGGCTCTGATACCACTTTTGTCACGACCCAACTAGGGACCGTGACCGGCGTACGGTTACACTTACGTGTAACTATACAAGCCTAAGATAACAATAGCTAGATCATGCCTTAAAGGAAAATAGCGTAAGTTATGCTCATAAATTCAACTATTAGTCTAAAACAATATATAAAGTGTTCTAATTATTCAATACCAAAACAATACCGTCTAACAGAAAATGGTCAAATGTTTAAATCTCATTATTACAAAGAAACGGGTTCAGACTCAGTCTGCCCTTAGGTTATCCAGAAATCTATAAAGGAAGAAACATCTCCACAACCTACTAGCTTTAGAATTCCAAAGAACGAAAGAATGGAATAGACAACTGATGCTACCAGTAGACCTCAACCTGCAAAATCAGTCTATAGGGGTGTGAGCGTTATTTATAGGCGCTCAGTAAGTTCATGTGAGGCAGAGAAACACAACTATATAAGCAGTTTATAAATATCAAGTAACTCAAATACAATTAATTCAATCAAGGTAGTATGTCGGGGTCTACCAATATCAATAATTCTTCCTCCCTTATTCCTCCTCAATAATAGTTACAGTATCAGTAATGATAGTTACAGTATCAGTAATAATTAACAATAACAATCCACCCTTATAACAACCTCAGTATCAATATCAGTACAGTGGAGGTTTTTAACCTCATAATCAAATGTAATAACAGTAACAGTATTTCCACAATTTATCCTCCGTCCCCGTATGACATACCACCACACAACACAAGAAAAGTTTCATCAACATAATATTCACAACATTAGCATTCACAAGCTCGTTTCTCTGTCTCCTAAACATTTATATAAAGGCTCGGGTATTGAAGGAATATAATACCAAAGCGAAAGAATAGTTATATAAGAAAGGCTTAATATATATAGATACATTTGTTGGTCAAACATCAGCACATCACAAACAATCAAATCACACCCATGAACTTACCAGATATGCAGACTTATTGAGATAAGCAAACTCCTCGATCCTATTGATCCCGAGGACCGACCTGATTATCACCTAAGTATACGATTCAACAATATCATTCATCAGAATCCGTCTCACTCACATGAAGTGTAAGGTATGCCATGTATGCCATGAATAACAGTCAATCGAGTATTATTCAATAAAATGACCATTTTACCCCTAATGCATTTCCCTAACCAATTGACCATTTAATCAACCATCATACAAACTCATGATTTAATTTAAAATTTCAGACCATACTCATGCAAAAACATTCACCCCTAAGTCTTACGTAAACGTAGCAAAGTGTTTCCAAAAGCGAAAATTAGTTTTTTCCACAATATCGATGTATTTAGTGAAATAAGGTTAATTTTGGAAATTTCATATAAATTAATCCTGCTGTTTAAAAATTTTGGAAAAATTCCAGAAGGTCCCTCACCCTTCCAGAGATCCCCGTACAAAATTTTAGGTCCATACAAAATGATTTAGTCCCCCAAAATCGATTTGCGATATACTGCCCGATCCATAACTACTAAAATGGGCAGTAGAATACATATGCATAAATACATACACAACATTATATAAAAAATTCCCCAAATATTTTTAACATTAAATTTACTTCATAAAATACAACATACTCAAATTTTGTAAATATCCAGTACGTAAAAAGCCCTCAAACAATTAACCCAACATGGACTGACCAGTAGACCCATTCTGGTAGTGACCAGGTCTATGATTTATTTACTCAACAAATATTATGATTCTGGATTTACAAAAATTACCATATGTAAATAACATCTGAATATAGAACATACTAAAATTTCAGACTTATACCCATCACCTACGATTTATAAAAATTCATCAAAGTTTCTGGAATTTTCAGTAATTCCAGACAGCAAATTATACCAATTCAAAATTTAATTAAAAATAAAATACGAATCCTAAAAATATAAAATAAATATACAGGCATCCCTTAGAAACCCTAGAAAAAGATACAATAAATTTTAGGCGTGATCTATTACTGTAAGTATGTTAATTAAATCAAAAACCGTTAGATCAATCAAAATCACTTACAGATTTTTCCCACTTTGAAAATTAATTAAAAATAGAAAATAAATTTAAATCCGATGCAAAATATGTTTTATCAGACCTAAAAACACCCTAGAATGTGATTGTGGAAAAAAATCGAATTAGAATTGAAGAGAAATAAATGAAAAACCTCAAAAATGAAAGAAACGCTGAAAACTGAATCTGGAGCCAGGCAAAACGGCAGGCCGAGAACCAGTGGCCACACGCCGAACGACGCACGCAGCACGCCAAACGACAAGAGGCTTCGCTCGCGTGGCTCGCCGAACGACCGACGCTCACTCGCCGAACGACAACGACTCCTTCGGGCGGCTGGATCAAAACGACAGTGCTGCGATTTCTGTTCTAAAACTCTCTTAAATTGAATACCCGATTTTGTGAGTGTCTCAAACTCTAAACCTAGCTTATTAGGGTCTATTTATATCATAAACACTTCCTAAAATTGTGTTTTAACCCCACTTCAATTTATTTTATTTAAATTAACCTCAAATATTAATTTAACCATTAAAAAATCACCCCCCTCAAACTTAAAACTCACAATTAAATCCCTCTTTACTAATTTTAACACAAAATAGATTTCAGTATTTATTTAAAAATATATATAAAATATTTTTATTCCATTTAAGCACCGTAATTATTTTAAATGACCAAAATGCCCCCGAACACAAAAATACAATATTATACTCAAAACGACCGTCACATCGTCCCGAGTATCAAACAGAGCACCAAAACACCCAAATACGTTCAAACAAAATATAAGGGTGCAAAATGACCATTTTGCCCCTCAAGCGCAAAATTACCATTTTGCCCCCGAATTCAAATATTATAAAACCGAGGGGTTTTACAGTTTTCTACAACATATGAAATTTCCTAAAACCATAAAGTTTTTCAGGTATAATTTGAATAAATCATGTGCAAAATTTCTTAAGAATTTATTCAGATAATTATTCATTTCAAATGATTGAGTATTTACAATTTATTATTATATTTATTTTTTATAGTTTTGCACTTGGTTATCAATTCAAATGAAATACAATTGAATTTTATTAATATTGTGTCTATTTGTTATAGTTTTACACTTGATTATTAATTCAAAAGAAATACAATTTAATTTTGTTAATAAAATTTAATCAATTGATAACAGAATTTATATGTTTGGAATAAATTTTAAATTAACAAAATTTAGTTTTTAAATAAAAAAAATCATTTTAATTCTATTATTTGGAAATTGAAATAATTAAAAAAGTAACAGATATAATTATATTCTTTTTTTATATCATTATACTCATTTAATTTAAATAAGAAGATTGGTAAAAAAAATATGTGAAAAGTCTAAACAGAAATTTCAACATTTTATGTCAGTAAAAGAATATATATATATATATATATATTTAAAAAAATATATTATTTAGCATATTATAATTAAATTATCATGATTTTGTATATTATAATTAAATTATCATGGTTTTATTACGAAATGTATCTAATATATTTTTTATATACATATATTCTTATTAGTTCTTTTTAAAATAAAAAATTTAAATGAGGATATTTTGAAATTTAACAATGGAGTTCATTAAATGAATTGGATTTTGACAAAATTCTTTTATTTTTTGCATTTTTTTAATTTTTAAAAATGGCATTTACTAATTTAAAAAACTGAATTCTATTAATTATATTTAATACAAGAATTTTTCTGAACAGTATTTAATACAAGAATTGATAAAACAAAATTACATTAAATTGAACTTTTATAAAGTTAAAGTTTCCCAAGAAGACATTTTTTTTTTCAAATCCTTCTTCTAGGTGCTTGGTAGTTAATGGAGTCTTCTCTTTAATCAATAGCCGCTTAGGGCAAATATCAAACTAGAATGTCAGCAATTGTTTAACCCTAGAATCAAAACCTACTCATATTCAGTTAAAAAAAAAAACACTACTCACGCTACATTCAAAACCAAAGAAAAGTTAGCAAAGATTAGTTAAAGGGATGATATTGATTTACATCTGTTCCTCCCTATTTTCAATTATCTTCACCAACTATAATTTTAATCTAGTTTAATATAATCAATTGTTTTATAATGATTTCAAAAAGCTGAAAAAAATTTAAAATCAAAGCCAAACCAGAATTAATATAATATCACATTCATGATTAAAATATTAATTACAATCAATAAAATAAAAGTTAAAATAAGAAAAGCTTGATAGGTAAAGTGTAAAAGAAAATACTTTCAAGAAAAAATGAGCTCTCTAGAGAGAATATCCACCACCTCCCCATGATGATCGCAACACCAAGAAACATAGAATCCATGAAGTAGATAAGGGAGATCCAACTAGTGCGCAAGCAACGTTTAAGGATAAACTACTTCAGAATAGTGGTAATAATAGCATGGAGATGCCTTTTGAAGATTGTGATTTTGAGTTAGGAGATGGAGATGTGTAGATTACAACTCAGGATCAGATGGCTAGCCTGGTCTTCTCACAAAAGGTAAGAGATAATCTGGTGAAACCGTGGAAGGACATGCTTGTTATTAGACTTTTAGGAAGATTTATAGGATAAAAAGCTCTACAAAACATACTTGAGACTCTATAGGGAATAGGTTTTATCTTGTCAGATTCAGGTGAGCCTTAGATGTTGTCCATGTGATGACTTTGGGGCCGTGGATGGTGATGGGGCACTATCTCGCTATACATAGTTAGTCCCCAGAGTTCAATGCGATGATAGAGGAAACAACCATAATTATAGTTTGGATTTGGTCGCCTTCTCTACCATTACATAATTACCATAAACTAGTAATCAGAATTATTGGAGAGATGGTGGGAAAAGTAATTAAAGTCGATTATAACATGGCAACGGCTTCCAGGGAAAGATTTGCAAGGCTAGTAGTAGAAGTGGATCTTAAGAAGCCTCTAGTGTCTGTGTTCTGGCTAGATGGATCTATTCAAAAAGTTGAATATGAAGCCCTTTCATCAATTTGTTTTTCATGTGGAAGATATGGACACTCCAGCGCCATTTGTATGGAGAAAAAAAGAGCAAGAAGATTCACCGACTGGTGAAGAAATGGATGCAGTAACAAAAGGTGCGGGAAGAGGAAAGCAAGGCAATTTGGCCCTCTATGGAGATTGGATGGTGGTTATAAGAAGAAGAAGGCCATTACCCAAAAGCCATCAGTTAACAAGGGAGATTGCGATGGAGAAGGTAGAAAGGGGAGGTGGCTCCGGTATGTCAGTATCAAGATTTGAGATTATGTCTGATGATGATGATCAACAACTATGTGAGGAAAACAAGGAACCAAATCTTTCTTGGAATGCTAAAGATTTGGAGAAAAAATAGGGACAGCTAGTTGAGGGAACTAGTAGAAGCCAACTATTAGTTAGAAATAGCAAGAAAAATAATATTTCAAATAAATTTGAGGTTGGACAAAAAGACGCTTATAGACAAAAGATGAGAACCCCTTTGGCCCAAATTGAACAGACGAAGAATGAGCCCAATATGGTGGGTTGTATGGGAAGTTTGGGAGATAAGGCGTGTCAAGAAAAACAAAATAGGGCTATTAATAAAGAAAAAAGAAATAAGAGGACCAATACTCAAGAACAAGTAGTGGTTCCAGGAAGTACCTCTCTAGACCCGACCAGACACTCGGTGGTTTGGCTGATTTAGAAGCAAACACTGACTATCCTAAAAAATGCAACAATCAGGAAGGACCCTTATGGAGGGGAAGAGTTGGGACATTACGGGACGTCCATCAAAAGAAGGGGTTTGCAATTCCCATCAGGAAGAGCAAGAGGACCATTTAATGGATGAAATGGAGAGATACACAAACGAGGAACAAAGTATTGCGGAGATGTTGGTGGATAACAGTTCTGCAATCGAGGTAAGGCTGTAATGCCTTTAAATTGTTTTTGCATTTTCTCACTAATATTATGGATCGATATATGTCCTGGAATACCCAAGGGGCTGCTTTGTCAGCTTTTCGTAGGGCTTTCAATTTAATTGCGCAGATGAATAATCCAAGCCCGGCGGCTTTATTTGAGATGAGATGTTGCGCCGAGAAGGCAAATAAATTTATTAAATTAAGTGATTTTGACTTTGCCCATAGAGTTGAGGCGAGGGTTTTTGCTGGAAGCATATTGGTGCTTTGGAAGAAAAATTTAAAGGTGGAGATATTAATGAATCATGAACAGTATGTTCATTTGAAAATTATACCAGAAAGGGGTCCTATCCATTATGTAACAGCTATATATGAAAGTCCAAATAGATAGGGAAGGGTAATGTTGTGGAGTGACTTGGATAGAGTGGCTGTAAGAATAGAAGGACTATGGCTTTTGGGAGGAGATTTTAATGCAATTCTTAAGGCTGAAGAAAGGATAGGAGGGTCTAGACTAATTGATGGAGTTTGTTCTAAGTTTAAGGCTTGGATGGAGAGGAATCAAATGGAATATTTAAGTAGTAAAGAGTTAAAATATACTTGGAGAAGGGCGTTAATGAAACATAGATTGGATAGAGCCATTTGTGACCATCAATGGATTCAGGATATACCTGATAGCTATGTCATAAACCTTACCAGATTTGTGTCAGATCATAGCCTGATTCTGGTATGTTTTGGAAGGGAACAAAGGAAGGTAAAGAGAGTCTCGTTTAGATTTATGGCTGCTTGGTTGTACCATAAGGATTTCAAGGAGTTCATTAAGCAAAACCAGGATTCTCATCTAAATGTGATAGATTCTCTCATGGCTCTAATAGGGAAACTGAGGCAATGGAACTTCAATGTTTTTAAAAATATTTTTAATAGGAAAAAGATATTATTATCAAGAATAAAAGGAATCCAGAAAGCATTGGAGACATGTGATTCCAAAAAGTTGAGAAAACTTGAAGTAGAATTAAGCTCTAAATTGGAGAAAATCCTTAACTAAGAAGAAGTGCTATGGAAACAAAGGGCCAGGTGTGATGGCATCCAATTTAGGGATAGGAATACAACCTATTTCCATAGGAAAACATTACAATGAAAGCGCCAGAAAAAAGTTATAGCTCCAAAGAATACAGAATGAAACTTAATAACAGATGAAAGGGAGTTAACGAATCATGTATTGGAGTTCTATAAGAAGCTATATACCAAGGAAAGCTCGAAAGATATATCGTTTGGGCCTAGGAGCTTTGAGAGGCTGAATGGTGATGAGGTCCATCAGCTGGGGGAAATGGTGAAGGATGAGGAAGTCAAGGAAGCGATGTTTGGTATGGGTCCTCTGAAAGAACCTAGATTGGATGGATATCACCCTATGTTTTACCAGCACAATTGGGAAATAGTCGGAACTTCGGTTCTGAAGTTTGTTAAGGAGGTATTTAGAATGAGCAGAGTACCAAAAGAAGTTAATCGAACTTTACTGGTTCTCATTCCAAAAAATGGGAATGCAAGTGATCTCAGGATGCTTAGACCAATTAGTTTATGCTCAACTCTATATAAGGTAGTAGCAAAAATAGTAGCAGCAGGGAGGCTAAAGGCTTTATTGCCAAAACTTATTGGGCAGAAGCAAGCAAGCTTTGTGCCCAACAGACACATATCAGATAATATTTTGATAACACAGGAAGTTATCCATACTATGAGGAATAAAGGAGGGGGGGGGGAGGAAAGGGTTTATGGCGATAAAAGTTGATTTGAAAAAAAACCTATGATGGACTTAACTGGACCTTTATCTATGCAACTCTAAAGGAGGTTGGTGTTCCCAACAACTTGAGCAACCTAATAATGTCTTGCATTACCTCCTCTACCATGAGGATTCTTTAGAATGGTGAGTTAACAGAAGAATTTCAGCCAACAAGGGGGATTAGGCAGGGTGATCCCATGTCCCCTTATCTATTTGTCCTTTGTATGGAGAAGCTAGGACAATCCATTAAGAAGATAGTACACGATAAAGAATGGACGCCTCTGAAGTTAGGGAGACAGGGAAAGAAGGTCTCTCACTTGGTTTTTTTTTTGTTGATGATTTATTACTCTTTGCAAGTGTAGAGGATAGATAGATGAGAGTAATACAAAGAATTCTATCCCATTTTTGCGGAAGCTCCGGGCAGCAGGTTACTAATGATAAGATAAGAATTTTCTTCTCGAATAATGTGGAGAGTAGGAAAGCAAGAGATATTAGCATGCAATTAGGTTTTATTGAAACAAAGAACTTAGGTAAATATTTAGGCATGCCATTGCTTCATGGTAGAGTGAGGAAGAGTACATGTACGGAGATTATAGACAAAATTAGTAAGAAACTATCGGGATGGTAGGTTTTGTCCCTATCTTTGGCAGGAAGAATCACTCTTACTCAGTCAGTAATCCAAGCCATGCCGGTTTACTCATTACAAACAATAAAAATTCCTAGAACTATATGTGATAAGGTGGAGTAGATGACTAGAAGTATTATAAGGGGGATGGCAGATGAAGGTAGAAAATGTCATTTGGTGGATTGGCTCTTGGTCTGTAAACCAAAAGAGGAAGGTGGGCTAGGTCTGAAGGATATGAGGAAAATGAACGATGCATTTTTTATGAAGCTTGGTTGGAAATTAATGTCATAGGAGGACAAATGGTGGGTTACAAAGATGAAAAGGAAGTATCAAATTAAGGATCCTAGTCACTGTCAAGATATAGAAAGACAGAGGCATCTCAGGCTTGGAGAGGTATAACAGATGTTTGGAAACTGGTAAGAAAAAGTATATGTTAGAACATTGAAAATGGAGAAAAAGCCCTATTTTAGGAAGGTTGTTTGCTAAAGGGGGAGAAGACCTTGGCCGAGGAGGCTACTAGACAAATTCTTGAAGAACTTCTTAATTTGCCAGTATGAGCATTTGGGAACATCCAGCAGGGGTGGCACTGGGAATTATTTGAAGAGTTTCTTCCAGATCATGTAATGCTAAAAATAGCTGCCACGAGACCTCCCTCGTCACAGTATGGTCCTGATCAAGTCTATTGGAAGTGGTCAACCTCGGGAGCTTTTTCAATTAAATCAACATACTCAAAAGCCTTTAGAGAGGAGGAGGATCAGATAAATGCTAGGAATAGTATGAGTTGGGAAAAAGTGTGGAAATGGCCAGGACCTCAAAGAGTTAAGACATTTCTATGGCTTGCTATGAGAGGTAAGTTGTTGACAAATGAAGAGCGAAAAAAGGAGACATTTATCAGTGGATGATACTTGCCAAGTGTGTGGAGTAGGATCAGAAAGTCAGATTCATGTCCTAAGGGACTGTATTGCAGCACGTAATGTATGGGTTAAACTGTAATATCTGAAAATTTTAAAATTCCTAATTTGTGAAAATTTGATAAAATAAATTATAAGTTAATTGGATAAATTAAATAAATGATTTTAAAAAAATTAAGTGAAAAAGTAAAATGTATATGTGATATATATGTAAATATACATAACATATACAAATCAAATTTAAAAAGTCAAAGTTTATTTTAATAATTAAAAAGTAAATTATAATGTTAATGCAAGATGATATTTTGGTGTTATAATTAAATAATAATAATATATACTTGACTAAGATTAAAAGTGAAAATATAAGGTTCAAAGTGAAAGTGGGTGGAGAGAGAGATTTATTTGGTCTTCTTCTTCTTTCTTTCTTTCTTTCTTTCTTTCTTTCTTTCTTTCTTTCTTTCCTTAGCCGATTCTCCATGGTTGTACAAGAGAGGATTTTTGCTTCTTTCAAGATTTGGTGATTTTTTTGTAGTGGTAAGTTTTTAACTTGTTTTTCTTAGATTTTTTTTTAAAGATGTGAAGTTGATTTGTTATGGTTGTATGTTTTTATGGTTGAAATTGGTATGTATGAAGTTATTTTGAGTAGTTAACCATGATTTTATGGTTAGATTGAAGAAATAGTTAAGTTTGAGTTGAGTTTGGTGTAGAGAGAGTTAGGGTCATGTAACTTTTGAGTTGTGAATTCATGGTTTTAAATTGTGTAATTTGATTTCAATTGAGTTACTTTGATGTATAATAAAGTATTTTAAAGTTAAATGATGGATTTGGTTGAGTTTGAATAGAGTTGGAAATGGAAAGGGATTATTCAAAGTATGGGAAAAGAATGATAACTTTAGATATGTGACTATTTTATGTTAATATCGGGATTTTGGCCTGACAAGCCTAGTAATGCGGTCATGTCATTGGGTGTGTCGAGGATTTTGTTTTTAGTAGTAGTGACACATGCAGTAATACGCCCATGTTACTGAGCATGTCAAAGCTACTATAATGCAATATATTTGGTATGGGCAGCGATACGCCCATACCACTAGCGTGTCACAATTTCTGTGTAGTGGGCATAGGGCATGATCATTGATATGCTTGTGTCGTTGAGCCTATCATTTGTGGATTTTGCCCAAGATAGCTCTTTTTCTTATTTTTCCTTTGTGAAAGTGGGTGGAGAGAGATATTTATTTGGTCTTCTTCTTCTTGTTTCTTTCTTTCTTTCTTTCCTTAGCCAGTTCTCCATGGTTGTGCAAGAGAGGATTTTTGCTTCTTCCATACTACTCAAGGTGAGGGATTTTCAAGGTTTCAAGGGAAGATTTGGTAATTTCTTTTTGTAGTGGTAAGTTTTTAACTTATTTTTCTTGGATTTTCTTAAAGATGTGAAGTTGACTTGTTATGATTGTATGTTTTTATGGTTGAAATTGGTATGTATGAAGCTATTTTGAGTAGTTAACTATGATTTTATAGTTGGATTGAAGAAATAGTTGAGTTTGGTGTAGAGAGAGAGAGAGAGTTAGGGTCATGTAACTTTTGAGTTGTGAATTTATGGTTTTAAATTGTGTAATTTGATTTCAATTGATTTACTTTGATGTATAATCAAGTATTTTAAAGTTAAATGATGGATTTGATTGAGTTTAAATAGAGTTAAAAATGGAAAGAGATTATTCAAAGTATTGGAAAAGAATGATAACTTTGGATATGTGACTATGTTGATATCGGGATTTTGGCCTGACACGCCCAATGACGCAGTCATGTCATTGGGTGTGTTGATGATTTTGTTTTTGGTAGTAGTGACACATACAGTGATACGCCCATATTACAGAGCGTGTCAAAGTTACTATAATGCAATATGTTTGGCACGAGCAGCGATACGCCCATGTCACTGGGCGTGTCACAACTTCTGTATAGTGGGCATAGGGCATGATCATTGACACGCGCGTGTCGTTGAGCCTGTCATTTGTAGATTTTGCCCAAGATAGCTCTTTTTCTTATTTTTCCTCTATGGTTCTTATCTTTGTGATCAGAGATTATGTATATGCCTTTAAGTGTGATACTAGGTGATTATTTATAATCACATTTGGTTTAGACATTGAGGATATTTGATTTTCTCAATCTAAGTGTTGAAGGGTATCTTGGAAGAAAATGTTGGAGGTGGTGTTAAGCTTGCTATTGATTGTCATTTGAGGTAAATACAAACTTTGAATAAATTGATTTTATTTGCATTACATTGGGCTTAACACATTTTGGATTTAAAAAATGTGTTAAACTATTTGATATATGGAGTATGTATGAATAATATGCTATGACTAGTGTAATGTCATAGATGTATTAAATGCATTGTGAAAAGCCATTGATAATGACTAAATTAAGAGAAAAGTGAAATATGTGCAATATGTAAAAATGACCCAAAGTGTTTGAGTAATGTGGTTTGTTGTGTATGCATTAAAGATATTGTAAAAAGTCATTGGTGATGGCTAGATTGCATAAAATGTGATACAATATAATAATATATTGGGATATAAAAAATGATGAGTTGAAATAATATGACATTGATATAAATGAGAAAAGAAGCAATTTGCCTAGTGAATCATGAGAAAATGAGAAAGAGATTGATCTTGAGAAATATGAAATAATTGTGGGTCTAGTATGTTATTCAATTTTCAGAGTTCTGTGTTTAGCGCTATGCCTATGAGATTATCCTCATTATTTGCCTTCTGGGCTAGCTTTTGAGCAATTATTGATTTACCTTCGAAATAGACGTTGGACGTCACTTGCCTTCGGGCTAGATGCTGGGTATCACTATGACTTATATTCGGGCTAGACGTTGGGCGTCACTTGCTTTCGGGCTAGACACTAGGTGTCAATATGGACAAAAAAAAAGTAACTCTGAAATTTGAATAGCATATTAGATCATTTGAGCCAACGTTTGTGTTTATTTTTATGTGAATTCTGAATTGTGGAACAATTAAGAAATATGTTAAGATGAAATGATATGGGATATGATATCCATAAGTATTGTGCATCGACATTGCATTTGAACTTTATTGTTATCAAAGTTTGTATCGCTAAGCTTTTGGGTTTAGCGCGATTGTAATTCATCGCATAGGTAACATGATAGATCCGGTAAAGTCGGAGAGTTCGTCTAGACCGAGCCGGGTCTAGATTTGAGTTTTTAAGTGTAGAGTTGATTGTTGGACATCAAAATCATAGACACACTACCAGCATGCACATATTTTATATTATCTTACATTTTGACATTATGTATATTATATTATGTTTTGATATATATATATATATATCTATATATTGTAAACTATAAATTTTGTAATGGAGATTTGATATGTGTTTTTGATAAGTAATATTTTATTTGTTATATATATATATTTTAAAGTATTTAAGATTTAAAAAGTGAAAAAGTAAGGATTTTTATAAAAAATGAATTGTGATATTCTTGTATTGTATACGTATATATTATATATATTGGGTGTATATATTATACATATATAAAGTATAAGAGTGTTATATAAACTCTGGCCTCATGTTAAACACCGTAATTTCTTTGATGATTATTGCCGATCATGGCTAATCAATAATCTTGGCTAATCAATAATCTGGGAAGGAGAGCTAACTCGGACCTAGATGGAAAAAGGGTGATTGTATTTGGACTGACATGTTGGATGCTTTAGGGATGAAGGAACCAGCATATATTTGCAAATGAGATGGTGGCTGATTCTCAAAAAATACACAATTGAAATTGCTGTGCAGGAGGTGCTTCATGCTAACTCTAATGTTTTAGGAAGACTCAGGTTGGCTTATAGAGATGTTAATATAAGTTGGGAACCACCCAGAAGTGGAGTAGTGAAGGTGAATATAGATGCTACAGTTAAGCTTGATAATGAGATGGCTAGTGTAGGAGGATTAATCAGAGATGAAAATGTCAATTGGTTGACTGGTTTTATTTTGAAGATTGGAAAATACTCTGTAGTAGAAGCTGAAATATGGGGAATATTAAAAGGAGCAGAACTTGCTTGGGAGAGAGGCTATAGAAGGGTTGTACAGGAACTGACAGTCAATTAGCTGTGCAATTGATAAACAGAGGCATGGAGGGGTCCAACAGTTCAAGTCTTATTAAAGAAGTAGTTGAAATGCTCAAAAGGAGCTGGGAATGCAGGTTGCAACATGTCTATTGTAAGGCAAAGAGAGCAGCGGACAAACTTGCGGAGAATGCAGCGAATTTTCCACTGGGTTTATTTATATTGGATTCAATTCCTTTTGGAATTAATCTGATATTGTTTGAGGATGTATTGAAGAGTTCTCTTCCTAGGAGGATGTAGTTTTGTCCTTTTCATCACTGTATAAAAAAAATATTAATTACAATCACATGTTCGGCGTACCAAACTAACAAAACACGAATATTTGTCAAGGACCAAGATCTGGAAACGGGTTCCAAAGTATAAGTGAGAAGAGAAAGAGATTAGGAACTAAAATAGGAATAGAAGGGTGAATATTACTGGCAAGGCTTTTCCTTCTCAGCCTCTTCCTAAAATACTCTCTTTTTAGGTCATCACTCCACTGTGCTTCCTCTGCTCCCTTTGCGAGAACCAGCGGTGGGGGCTGTTGGTAAGGGCACTCTGACATCCAAGAAGTCTTAGGAAGCCCAAATCTGGAGGCCCTTTCGAGAAAGAGAGAGAATCCGCATCTCAGATGGAGAGAGGGGAAAGCTTTGGTGTCCTTAGTGCAGAGGATAGGTGGGTAATCCCAGTTGAGATAGCATGGAATTTGATTGGAAATGAATAACTAAGTGTAGAGAGGTGGTGATGTTGTGGGGCTGGTTAGGATGTGGGTTAGGGCTTTTAGTCTATGCTGCCATGTTGTGTACTCCATCTTTGAAGATAAGATTGGAATTGGATAAAATTCTTGCAACTATTACCATTTTGGACCCTAAGAACGAAACTACTATACTCAAGAGCCTGCGAAGGTGAATTATGACAAATACTAACAGGAATATCAAAAAATCATTTGATAAGCATGCTTTGAAACGACTTGGGCTTCGCTGGCATTTTCTCAGTAAAAATATGGACGATGGATCGACCTGTGAAAAAACATAGTGAAAGCACAATAAAATGTGCGATGGACATAGCGGCATTTCCTTGGTTTAGCTATAAAGCAACATCATTTTAAATCCTTCGTGTATATTTCTTTATCAAACAGAGCAATCTATTTATCTATTACATTCATAAAGAATATTGTAAATAGTACCAGTGTCCATATCCACAGAAGAAAGAGTTATATGACATGTTACGACTTCATAAAGAACTTGCACACATTGAATATCTTCAGACGCCTCCATAGTAACTTGGATTTTCCTGCTACATTCAGTTGATAGCATATGTTACAATCAGAAATTAGAATCCAATACCTAGCAGCAAAAATTTTGTCATGTTTATGACCCAACCATATTGGGTAACTATTAATGGCGACTTCGTGGAGCTAATATGACAACCAGTAATGATCATGGAGCAAAATTACAGAAGGATCCAATACGGAGATGAAGCCACGTTTTTCCAGTTTCCCCCTCAATATGCTCTCTACACTGAAGGTACAGTGGATGCGGATGGCGGTAGTTTGAACGTCTTCCTCTTCTTCATAGAATAGGCTTCCATTTCTTTGATAGAGAAATTTTCAACTAGCATAATTGTGACAAGAGCAACATCCAAGCACTCAGTACAGGGAAGACAATCAAAGCAGAAGCCTGGGATTTCACAAAATTCAGAGTAATGATTGTTGATTAATTTTGTTAGAAAACTGAAGTGTTGTCAGTATGCAAACTTCTAGCTAAAATAAAATTTAGGGGGAGGAACAAACATCAGTGAAGTAACATACCACAAAAAATACTATTCCCTCATTGACAAGCTGTGCAGTGAACTCATGTCATTCCATTTCTTGTTTGATGAAACCTTGCAGCTATAAACAAATGAGAAGAAATTTCATGAGCACTATAGAACATATTTCAGCAATGCCGACACTATAAGGCCTTATAAGTGAAGGCATGGGCTAACATAGCTATGGTGACCTAATTACGCTTGAGATAATTTCATTGCTAACACAATTACCATACCAGTCATCGCTACAGTATGATAATCTAAGAAACTAAAATAAGCATATAGATGATACTAAATCTAGACTAGTAATCAAATACATAATTCACAAAACAAATAATGAACTAGAATATAAATAAAAAACTGCAGTTTCTCTTAAAACTCATCTTAATAATATAGAAAGCAGGGGCCATCATACAAGTATAAACTACGTTGACAGATTAAATCCAATATGAACAGGTCATTCTGCAAACTAGTACGGATTAAAGAATAAAAAGCATTAGAAAGCAAGATATCTTGCAAAAGAAAAATCTGCATCATAGAAAGTTGTAGAATTTCAGATATCATTAAAGTAAAATCTACCAACAAACTGCTTTTAACTGATTATCTTAAGAAGAGGGGAAAACGAAAACTAAAGCAGGAAACATTGCACAATTAACAAGAGAGCAAGTACAAACCTCATGGTGGGACTTTTTCGCCGTTGAATATAATCTTTTCAACTGATGTAAAATTTGGGACACGTAGGACCTCAAGGAAGACTCAATTCCAAATAAATGTGAACTCATTGGCCCAAGATACTTTGGAAGATATTCATTTGAAAGGTTATTCATGAACTACAAATCCATATGAAGCATGAAAAAGGGTCAAAAACCTTGTCCAAAGGTGATATAATAAAAAAAGAAAAAAAATAATCCTCTTATTCTCAGAGAACCATTTCTTTACTGCTGCTTATAATGCAAGGAGACATTAAACTAAATTTTAACTGCTACATGATAAGCTAGATAAAATATCATAATATCAATTATCACTTCAAGAATATGCATCTTGGAGCCCACATCTGCCTCTGAGACTTTAATATGCTCATCTGTCAAAAAGAAGAGGGGAAATTTGTTATAGATCATTACAGCTGCAAGCATAGAACAGAATGCAACCTTTAGTTTTACAATCCTTCGAAGCATAAGATTGTTGTTTTGCTAAATTATACTTCTCTCAGTTGAAGAGCCTGCTCAAACTGTTGAATTTGGATCCATTGCTCCGACACTATGTCTTCCATCTGAAAGCAACACAAAAAAAAATGAAATATCAATAACTAATAAATTTGCAATAACTAAAATTTGAAAACTTGCACTTAACAATTCATGTATTCTTACAGATGGTTTCACCAAGTGCAAGCATGTATTATGAATCCCCACTCAAAAAGGAAAAGAGAAGGAAACATACAAATTAAATTTCCATAAAATTGTATTCTATTTTTCATTTAGAAATATTCTGTAAGAATTTTCGCTTGCTTTTACATAGCAAAGTCTAACATATTGAATAAAATAAAATATGATAAAAAACGGAAGCTGGATTATTTACCCGGTATAATTATTCTTGCTAATATAAAGAAGGCCGATACATCTGTCATTTACTTTAGTTTATTTCCATAAATTTGCTTTAACTTCCATGGAATATTGTTTCCAAGATATGTTCCAAACACACAGTTTTCATCATGAAAACGAGAGCAAACATTAAAAATGAGAGGTTTCAATTAACTGCCAAACAATGCAAAGATTTTCTTTTTTCTTTTTAACCCCTCTTTCACTAACCCAAAACACAAAGGTAAAATCACTAACAATAGGTTTAAGAGTATTGACCTTCTCAACCTTCGAAGTCACTGTTTGTAATCTATCCTCAGCTTCTCGTGCTTTAGACTCTAAAACATAAAGATCAAAGTTGTTCTTTCTCAAAGTCGCACATAGAACTCGCACCTAGGCGTTATCAAACCAGTGGTTTGGTCAACTGAACTTTCAATTAAGCAAACAACAAACTCATTGTTATTTAACACAGCAAAATTGAAAGAAGCACAAGCAGAAATGTAAATGCAAAAGGAACAAACCTGTTCTTCAAGAGCATTGATCTTTACATCAACAGGCAATAAACTACCCTACAATTAAGAGTTTTCCCATGTTTCAATTCAAGATACTATTGGCATGGATGCATCTATATCACCAAACAAGAAATAACCAAATAAAATAAACCTGCAAATCTGAAAGAGCATATTCCAGATCGTTAATCTTCTTATCCATCTCCTGAATTTGCTTTTGTCTTTCCTCCAGATGAAGGTCTCCAGCCTTTATCTTTTGGATAATTTCGTCGAGAGAAGATTCTGCTAATACAAGTAATCGATTTAGTCAGTGTACCATTTTAGGGTACGATAAACAAACCTAAAAATGAATTGGATTGGATGTTACCTAATTGAGAGATCTTGAGATTGGCGTCGTGTAATTGGAGGAGAAGGTGGGTATTGCTGGTTTTATCTTGAGAAGAGAATGTGAGACTGAATAAAGATGATAAAAAAATGGCGGGAAATAGGATTCGATAAACGGCCTCCATTTTTGTCCTCTGGTCTGTGCTTCTACGTTAGCTAGGTAAGCTATGTACTTCGAGTTCATTTTAACCCTGAGCCAAGGTTGACACTTGACAGTGAATGCGACTGACGGCTGATTTTAATTTTCCCCCATTTTTTTTTAAATTTTAATTATATTGAGAATATATATATATATTTTGCACCGATATTATATTGTGAATATCAATAAAATAACAATGAGTTACATAATCTTATTTATTTATAATAAATACACTTAAATTCCTATTGCATAATGGCATGTATGTGTCAGATGCAAGTATCCATGAGATAGGTTCATTGACTCCATTAATATTAAGACCTACTATTGATTTCCATAAAATTTTCAATTAACAATTAAAAATTTCATGGTCCATTTTAAAAAAAAAATAATTTCTTATTATTTAAACATAATTTTTCCTATTTGATATAGTACTTTTTGGACCCCATATTCTTAAGACTTCATATAAAAATAAAAGAGAATATAAGAAAAGAAAATTGATTTTCAATTGGGTCGTTCTATAAAGTGTAAGATTAATACTATGATACTTCAATAACTATCATATACGAAGTTTGCCAAGTAAATAAATGACTAGAGGAGTACAAATGACAAATAAATATTGTCACCATAGGCAATTATTAGTGTTTCAAAGCAGTTAAGCGAGAATCAACCCTTTTTATACGGCTCTCTAAAAGCTTATTTATGAGGAAAAATTTACACATTATGCCATACAAATAATTTTAGATTATTACTTAGTTCAGTCTCATGACTGTGCTTGCACATTCTTATTGCAACTATAAGTTAGCAACTCCTGCTACAGATTAACTTGTATTGCATACCAATCTTCCATAGCTGCCTCTTCATGTGAATATATTGATGAACGAAAAGGAACACTAGATTAACTGAATTTCCCTCTGGATAGTTCAGCCATTAATTGGGAAACTAAAGCCAACTAGTGTCGATGGAAGAATCAGAGTACTTAAGAAGAAATTCGCTGAAAGGTTTTGCTTGCGAGTATAGTCAGTCCATTGTTATTAGTCTCTGTCCACTGAGAAATGAAAATCAGACTGGGCATCTACAAGGTTCAATTCCCCAAGTCTTTGCTGCATATTCTTCAATTGTTCTGTCACTACTAAATCTTCCAGAACCAGCTGTGCAAAGAATGCTCATCTCGGTCCACTTCTCCTGGTCAACAAATGCCATATCGGCAGCAGCCTGCAGTTGCCTAATGTTAGAACAGGATTTGTTTCAACCAATTCTGAGTCATATGGTGCCAAAACATTACCTCTGCCTCTAGATAGCTCTCAAAATCAGGACCCATTAAGTAGTAGTCATTGCCATTATCCACGCTGTCACATAGTGATTTAAAATAATCTTCAAAGCCAAAATAGCCGTTTCGAATCATCCTACATGTAAAAAATAAAGTTGAGCAATATCAAATTCACAATTTGCAGAAGCAGCTTAAAGCATCACATTAGACATTTACAAAGCACATTTCCACTTATGTGGTGTCCATGGAATTGAATATATAAAAAATAAAAATAGTGCCTTGAAACACACTTTCATTATACTATGGAAGCATTCAACAGATTTAATGATCAACAAATTACTTACCTTACAACACGAGCAAATTGAAGAGGTACTTTACGGGAAGATCCTTTCTCACGCAAAAGCGGAACTTCCTGACTTTTTGCACCAAATAAAAACTGGAAAAAAAACTCTTTCAGAAAGCCATTCATTCAATAGTATCAGCACATGTATTAGATATTTTTTTTGCCGTCTGTTAACTAGATGATGGAAGAGCCTATTATTTTGGAAGTAATGATTGAGAACAGGGAGCAAAGCAATTCTACAAGGCTGGTTGACAATTCTCAGCACCTAAATCAACTTAGCTCAAACCCAATTATGAAAAGTTGATTTCTTAGTCATTTTGCTCTTATGAACTACATATTCCCCCCTCATAAATTAAGGAATCAAATTACAGACAATGCCAGCACAAAAACTGTCCTCAAAATAATATACTTAAAACCTCATTTCTGATGGTGCTTACCATGTTATCTGCCCCTATTTCATCAATAATTTCAATGGTAGAACCATCTTCTGTGGCTAGAAGTAAACATCCATTCATCAATAACTTCATGCTACTAGTACCTGATGCCTCATGTCCAGCAGTGCTGCATGAAAAATTAAAGCAAAAAAGATAAAAAAAAAGATGAATGTTGAATGTGATAATACTTCAAAAAGAATTACCGGCCCGGAATTATAATTTAGGAAAACTTGAACGTAAGATCAATTCCAATCCACATCCCAACATTACATTCAATAAATTTTAGAATATAACTGAAGGTTGAAAGGAGATACAAAATAGATTATATTCAATAAATTTTAGAATATAACTAAAGGTTGAAAGGAGATACAAAATCCATGGGATCACACAGAATAATGGAAGAAAAGTTCCAGGACCAACATCATCTAGAAATATAGATGATGCTATAGAACCATATAGTAATGCGATCAGTAGGAAAGTCCTATCCCACACAAGTTGAGAATAGGATTAAATTATATAGAATACCTTGGAATAAAAACATTATCAGACAAAAACTGCCCTTAGAGAAACCAGAAATTTGAATAAGTGTAAATTTCAAATGGCTCCTACGATTACAAATTATCAGCAGGGTTACAATTTTACCAATCAACCACCTAAACAAAAGATCAATAAAGTTAGAAGAGAAGATGATTCAGCTGACACTGAGGTTGACATAATATGATGTTACAAAAGGGTTGGCAAATTTTGACATTACAAACCTTATGTGCTGTGAAAGGTCAGCCCCTGGTATTACCAACTCAGCAACACAGACACTATAATCAGGAATGAAAACCTGCCATAGCACATAAACACAATAAAAAATATCAATGTTATCAAATCACAATAAAAATTATTGACAGGAAAACTGTTGAAGAAAAAGAGCAGGAGGATTCTCATTTTGGGGGAGGGGATACTATTGGCACGAACCAGATGATGGACCAAAACCATCCTAGAAAGCTTAAATTTCATTCTACAATTATCATAAAAAGCTAAATTTCAAATTACTTACTAAGGAATGTTTGAAAGGGAGAATAAAGATTTCCATCAATAGGTTGACCCAACCTTGTTTGGCAGCCAATCAGTGTACAATACCCGGTATTGTATCCCCTCTCTCAAATTGGGTCAATACAAGTCAAACCCAATTACACCTATATATGCATAAATAAATTCTTGCTGGAGCCCAGTCGGACCTTAACCCAGAACTGGCCCAGATTACCCAGGTTAAGGTCCAGGTCAATTATAGCTAGGACTGGAGCCATCAGGTCTGACCCAAACCTGGACCCAGTCTAGTTCCAAGTCTAGGATGCCAAGGTTTAGGATCTGGTATCCATAGGATATTTAAAAGCATAGCAAACAATTAAATCACAAAAACTCAAATGAGTGGATATTGACATTCAATTGAATTCAGTGCTTAGAACTTTTTTCTTGGTTTATTTTTGCATTGCTTTGCCTTTTCTAAATGTTTTGAAATTGATTGGGAAACCTATTTTGAGCAAATGTCACAGCAATGAGCATGTGTGTTCTCTTTATATTGCCCCCTTACCAACTTTAAAAGATCTCCAATATCTGGGTCATTGTTAATTTTATCTGCTACAGCATGACAAAGTTTAATAATCTTCTTTGCAATTTCATAACCAGGTGCAGCTTTCCCTCCAATTATGCAGACTCGTGGGACAACATTTCTCCTGTCATCCTTCTCCATGTTCTGTGACAAGGTTAGAGTAAAATCATAAGTCCCGGTAAAACTAACATTATTCTTGTAAACTAAGTTCAGTAACTCTACATCATCAGGTAATGCAGATAACTGAGCTCTAACGTGACAGGTAATTAGAACACAGCCTAAAAATCCAGAATGTAGGCAATTTAACACATGCTGAATGTGCTTTTAAGCAGTTCACCCTACACACCCATCCAGAAAGTAATAACCACCAGAGCAAATGAAGTTTAGTCTCCAGTAAGAAGATTGAAGACAAACACGGTCATGTAAGAGGGTGAGATACAAGTGTGGACAGATGGCCTCAGTTTTTCAGCTGATGTGCTAATATGTTTTAACTGAAAAATAGTAAAGCTATTACTTAAGATTCCATTCACCTTGATGCAGTCATATCTATGGATGATCCCAAGAATATTGAGAAACTGTCTTTTGTACTCGTGTATCCTTTTTATCTGCACATCAAACATTGCATCCACACTGACCTGCAATTGAAATTATTTACTACTAAAATAAGGTCACATGCAAGCTTCTACCATACAACTAAAAAAAAAGAGGAACAATAAGGCTTTCACTCAAACCTTGACTCCAGTTATTGCTTCAATATATTCAGCAAGCCTCATTTTGTTAACCTTTCTAACCTACAAGAGTAAAAAAATATTACAACAGATACATTCACCTATATATGACTAACATGATTTGCTTGCAGAGTAAATGCATGCATATTTAAGCTAAAAAGGTTACCATCTTCCATTCTTGATGTAAATCAGGGTTTGTTGCATGCTCTTGCAAGCCTGACAACAACTCCATATCACGAATCCAAGCTTCTGTTCCAAGCCATTTTGAGATAAGAGCACATAAACTCGGATTGCTGACAACAATCCATCTACGCTGAGACATCAGATGTTAATACATCAAAAGCAATTCACACATGGATGAATATCAGTAATTTGCATTTAGAAATTTAGTTATCAACCCAAATGCATCAATATATATAAAGAGTTCAGTTTCAAAAACTTGTTAATAACCATGTTTGTTTTATCTTTTATAATGAAAAGAATTGATCATGAAACTAAACCACATTGGACAAAAGTTGGAGATATTCATAAGAACTGTGTATAAAGTTCTTGGCCTTCTTGTACATGAAAGTAGGAATGGGAACATCAGCGGTAGGCAGGTGTCAAAAGATGTATGTAATTTTTGAGTGCTGAAAGTGTAGGCTAAACTGAAGTAAGAGAAACTCATCTAAATTATCAAAAATGTTGAGCAAATTACACATCCCAGAGCATATTCAGCATGATAAATGTTTGGATGGCACAAATTATGAGGGTTGATATCCTTTGCCGCTAGAAAATCTACACTTGCACTTCCTACAAAAATGCAATCGACAACCCAAAGCATGGGATTCTCCTTGATCCTACATGAGGAAACTTCAATCACAAGAAGCCTAGGTCCCTCCATCGCTAGGAATTGTGGTCTTCAACTATACATAATTATAAATGTCCAAGGTCCAGGTAAACCATCAAAATCCGTTCAAACATAAAACTTTCACTGTTTTTTCGCAGCTTGAAATAGAAAATATAAAAGATAAAGCAATTGATGATTTTCTAAAAGAAGCATATTAATATAGACCTGGGTTACTCCATTTGTCTTGTAATGAAATTTGTGAGGCCACAACTCATAGAAATCCTGCATAAAATTAAAGAGCTCAGAAAAGTTTGTTGAGGACTCTCATAGCATATTTTTAGAAAGGCAAGGCAATGAAACAATTGAGTTGAGAGAGAGAGAGGGTAATGAAACGAGCAAGTGAAAGTAAGAAAAAATATATATTTCACCTTGAATACTTTTGTTTTTAATAACTCTCCATGTACTCTAGAAACACCATTCACAGAGTGAGCACAGACAACTGATAGATTTGCCATCCGAATACACTGTCCAATAATGGAAATAAATTTTCAACTTTCATACTACTGTAATTCACCACCAACATTGAACTATGCGTACAAGCATGAAAATCTATTGAAAACATAAAGAAGTTACTAGTAAATTAGCTAAAAATATAGAAGCCATTGATTATTCTATTTCCATTAGCATATCCCATTTTCTCAAAACAAATATATGCAAGTAGAGAGAGAGAGAGAGAGAGAGAGATTTAGCTAAACAGATATCATATTCAGATCCATAATCCATTCTCAATGTACAATCTAACTGTATCTCAATCCAAAACTACTTTTGTTGGGAATTTGGATCCTGTTCCTCCATTCAACTCCATTTAGATCCAAGTTCTCTGTCATCTAACAAAATATTAAGTAATATTTTACCACTTCAGCCAATCTCATCTCATAAATGTAAATAAACAATGGCCAAATAGCCAAATATCCAACAACAAAAATAAGCTTTCATGAATTAATAATGGTTCAGGAGAACTTCACAATTCCACATTTAGAACTTGGACCTTCTTGAAGATCCTTGTGAAGCTAATTAAAATTCCAGAAAGAAATGAAAACTTTCAGTCTTGAAATATTTAATTCAAGAGATATTTATTGCTTAGTTGAAATGATAGTACTAATATACCAGATTGTGTTGCAATCTAGTATCTCTCTTATTTTCTAATAAAATTTCAGAACCTGGACCAAGCTAGATATTGAAAGATTCTCTATTCTTGAAGATCCTTGTGAAGCTAATAAAAAGTCCAGAAAACATGAAAAACTTTCAGGCCTTAATTCGAGAGATATTTATTGCTTAGTTGAAATGATAGTACTAATATACCAGATTATAATGCAATTGCAATCTAGTATCATTCTTATTTTCTAATACAATTTTTGTGCTTCATCAAAATGCCTGAGATTAAGCCAACTCATCAGTAGGACAACATGAAAATGAAGGTAAGGTGCCTAACAGGAAAGACTTGATAAAATTGTTAGCTCAAAGTAATGCCAAAAATTTAAAAAAAAAAAAAGCCAAGAAAAGATACATTAGAAAAGGATAAAATTTTGGATGAGTTTGCAAATACCTTCACTGCACCATCCTCAACAATTGACATCCTGGAAAGTCGATCGTAATCTAAACCAATTTTCTTCTCCAACTCTTCAATGAAATTTTGGTTTATCTCATATATAATCTAAATAAAAGAGCAATTGCATCAGGGAAACACAATAAGAATAGAAAAGAAAGATTATGCTTCTCTCATCAACTCCGATTTCAAAAATGTTTCTGCAGTCCAACTGGATCTAAGATTACAAGAAGCTTGTTGAACACATTTATTAGTAGTGATAACATAGTTATACATTCTGAACTGGAAGGAAGTTGAAGCAAAACAGAAGAAATTTACCCAAAAAGCATTCAGAATGAATTTATGTGAGAAAAATATATTAAGAAAATCTGCCAAAACCCACTTGTAAATGGCGAGGTAGAAGATTTCCCAATAGATCAACAGGGATTTTCTCCAATCCTTCAGGCAATACTGTGTGAGTTGTGAAAGAGAAAATCTTGCATGCAATATCCCATGCTCTACTCCAACTCAAATGCTCTTCATCAACAAGTAATCTCATGACCTCAGCTATTGTGAGAGATGGATGAGTATCATTCAGTTGCAAGGCAACCTACATAATGTAAAATGATATAGTACAAATAAGAGGCAAACCATTATCGGAGCCAGGAAGAAAAATTGTGGGAAAGCTTTTCTAAGAGTAAAAGCTCTCCATTTGTAAACTGTAAAGGTGCTCGTGCACATATTTCCATGGAATTCACCAGCCATAGTGACCATTAGCATGTCATGCCAGGGTTAGTTGTAATATTTGTTTCCTTGAAAGTGGCAAAAATTCATAGAAATATTATCTTTGAAGCTAAATAATATAGCTTTTTATACAGACACATATTTTCTTTACCGTCCAAGTGAATCTAGCCTATCTGAGAAGCAGGTCTATTTGCAGAGTTTTTTCTGCATGTGGTAAAATATTCAAAACAGTCTACCAGAAATGTAGCTTAGAATGCCAAATATCAAGTCATAAAAGTTTAGAATCAAGATTTTTTCTGATAAAATGTAATTGGTTGAAGCACTACAATAAATAAAATCACTGAGATAAGAAACCTTTTCAGGGAAGTCATCAATGTTGCTGTGGGTATCTTTAAACCTGCGAATAATGTCTTGCATTGATGCGGAGACAAAAAAAAATTGTTGTTTCAACCGTATTTCCTTCCCCTGAAAGAGTAAATCAAGCAATAAAAATGTAATGCCAGAGAGGGAATATAGATCTTGATGGGCAGACAAGTCACAGAATATCATGCCACAAAGCAGCAACAGAAAAATTCAAAGAAATGAAAAGAAAAAAAAAAGCAGCATGCAGGAGTTCTCCACTCGAGCATCAGTTAAATGCCTATCCACCCTAGCATAGTCTTTTTGTGGCCTAATTACAATAGCATGATGTAATTATAGGAAAAAACCATTGGAACATTAATAGCTGTAAATAAAAGAATGAAAAAAAGATGAACCATCCTCCTTTCATCTCAACAAAGTGACCGCTGAAAAAATAAATTGCCATCAAACACAAGCACCGTGAATAAAGCATGAAGAAACAATGTAATGAGGCGACTCAGAATACATCAATTAAGCAATAATTAACGAATAGAAGAGAAAAAGCCATGCCTGATATGTTCGGTCATCAGGATATAAAACACTGCTTATGGTTTCTGCCCTCTGTCGATTAACAACTGCATTGATGTAATCTCCAGTATTATAGGCCTCCTGCAAATTACATAGGTCCCAGCAGAAGACTTAGCATTCCCCAATTTTTTTCATGAAAAGAGAAAAAATATTGAAAAAAGGAGAAGTAGGACTAGCCGTTTGTCTCTCCACTACAACGAAATGTTTCTCTATATATATACTAATTTAATATTAGATTAAGGAGATAACTGCTACATTTTTCAGATAACAAGTCCTCAATGTGCTATTAGGTCCCCAAAATACCTGAACATACTAAGCAGAACTTTTGGATAAATTTCTATCTTATGGTTATCTAATTTTATGGACCCAACCTCTATCTTTAAACTTCTCCTGGATGAAAGCAGAACACTTTATAGTGATTTCATTACATGGTTACGACTGCAAAAATTAAAGAAACATTGCTTAACAATATTGTGCATCGACAATGTATCAGCAGGATACAGACATGATCACAAGGGAGCCATAATTGAAAACAATACTATTTAGAAGTGAATCAATAATTTATATTACAAATATAAGATTCTCATTGCCAGTGTTTGAAAATCGAGATTTTTTTGGATGATCTATACTAAGATAGTTCTCATCTGCATGGAAGGTGTATTATAACAAGTAACATGAAATGAAACATGCATGCTTGAAAAGAATAATATACAACTGTAGTAAACCTTACAATATCATTTTGATCACTTGGTTTTGCAGCCCAGAGGCGGAGAGTAATGGTATTCCTTGTTCCATAACCAGGTATTGGATTGTCATAGGCTACAGCTTCAACCTAACATAAGGAAATCAAGTAAGCTTACCTAAAATCCCATTAACTCCGAAACTAGATAATTCCAAAATGAACTTCATGAAACTAAAACACCATAAAATGATGCAAATGTATAAAGTTAAATAGCTGAAAAAGATAAAACATTGAAGAATGAATTGAGCACATGCAGAAATTCCTGTTTACCGTTTCACTGGGGATCCAAACTTTATGTTTTTCTCCATTATTATCTTCCTCTTCAACAGCCCCATAGAACTAAATATCCAACAAAGCTACATTCTAAGGAAAAAAAAATGGATGGATTGGCAGTGCCATGACAAGCAATAATTAATGTGAAACTTGACCATGAAATTGCAACCTTAATAGGATAAGTTACATGAATCCGTTCTATCTCCCAAGGGTTTCCATAGTTTAACCAATAATCAGGTTGCTCATGCTGATATCCATCCAATATAACCTGACGGAACAGTCCATACTGGTACCGCAGCCCATAACTGCAAGAAGTAAGATGTGATTCTACATAATTCATATATAGTCTACATAACATGTTAAAAAATAATAGCAATCACTGAAAGTTTTAAGAAGTATTTTAAAATTAAGAATATTCATCAATTATATGACTTGTTGCATAACTTCCATTGGAAGCATGCAAAGGCCCTTTCAGGTTTTCACAAAATCAGTTGCCTATTTGGTTGTCAGGAATTAAAATATGAATTGCATTAAACCTTTACCTAAGGAAGTTTTTTTACTAAATTATCTGTCCTATGTGAGCAATTAGCAGGAGAAGTCAAGCTGTTTCTCTTTCTTTTATTTGCAGGATTTTACTTTCTTCTGCTGTCTCTGATTAAAAAATGCATCTGCTTCTTCGAAGTATAAGGTGAAGGTAAAGATTGTTGGAGCTAATCTCAGAAAGAAGAAGAAATTTTTTACTGAATCATCAAACACCTTTTCCTTGATTTTAGGGTGGCAGCCAGTATCAGGCTTAACAACATTAACCCAGCTTAAGTTCCTCTTAGTCCTGTTTATTTTTTGGATGATTGCAACACCTCAAAAAAGGCAATTAGGACTTTCCACCTGTATTAAGAGCAATAAATGGAATAACAGAGTAGAATGGTACCCCCATGCAGGATAGTCCAATGTTGCTAAGGAATCCATTTGACAAGCTGAAAGACGAGCAAGGCCACCATTACCGAGGGCTGCATCCCCTTCCTTGAATAATCACATGAAATAATTAATGCATAAGAACATAATAGCTATCTTAATGTAAAAAAGTTTAAAAAAAAAAAAAAGAATTCCACAAATTTTCAGACCAAATCTGTTTGTTGGGGGTGGGGAAAGAAGACATTCTAAGACAATAATTTCTTTCCACCATCAAAAACTTATAAAGCATCTCAATGCTTCGCATCAGATATATAAATTTTCAATTCTGACATTCCACATTATTGGCATCAACTACGGTATTATTTGAAAGCTGAAACTGACAGCTGTTCATGTAAGCTTTCTTCTTCAGTTTTTTGCTTTTCAAGAAAGAAATGTAAATGTATTAGTGCCTTAAAATCTACTTTCCTAATATGATAAAATAGAAATCAAATGCTAAGTTATAGGATATAATTCTAGGGAACTATATATGATTAAAATAAAATGTTGGTCGTTGTGGTAAAAAATGCAAAGCCAACCTGCTCTGCCAAAACTTCCAACTCAAAACCTAGCTGAGACAATGCATCTGCACACTGGTCACGAATGCCAAGATTGATGACACTATTTGACAAGGAGCGACCTGAGATTCCAATTGAAGCCAAGTAAAAGGTAATTCAACAGACTCTATTAGAAGGACAGGCTTAAATATGCATTCGAAAGCTAAATCAGTCAACGTTTTCTCTAACCTACAATAGAGTATTCCCTCCCATTAAATAAAGTAAAAAATAAATTCAGAAACGCTCGCAAATTGAATTGATGCCACAGCATTAACTATTAGATTCTTAGCTTATCATGCAACCCAAAATTAATATATATATATATATATATAGAGAGAGAGAGAGAGAGAGAGAGAGAGAGAAATTCATGATCGGCTACTAAGGTATCATATATGAAGAAGAATATATCAATAATACCCATAAGGTACTCAAGTGAGAGGAAGTATATGCGCTTTGGATCTTTCCTCTTGAAGCACATTTGGGTATCATGCCAACGTTCAATCAACCGATCTCTCACGCTATGTGCTAAAGCCTACACATCAGAAAAATTAAATTCATAGCAATATCATCAATCAAATGATTAAATAAATCAAGAATACTTCCTAATATTTTCTCATCCCAAATAAATGAAGAAAATTCTTTCTTTTTCTGTCTAAACATTTTTGGATTATTAGATAATAAAATATGGAAGCTTTGCCGCCAAAATATAAACAAATAATGGCATTACCTGGTAAGCCTCAAAATCGTCGAAACTAAAGCGTGGCCTGGCCACCGTATACTCAACGTGATCCAAAATATCCTTTTGAAGACTAATCGGATCATTCTTCATAAACCGATCCATCAACCCGAACATCCTCTCCGCTTTTGCTCTATCTTCATTTAATTCAGTACTCTTCGCCATCACTCCTTTCCCTGTAGACCCCACCATCACCTCGCCGAGGACTCCATCTCCTCCGTCAATTGCATTAATCAATGTTTCTTTGATCTTATCCAATCTCTCAGCATCATCGATTTTGTTTCCATTACATTCAGTGACGTAAAACGTTTTCGTAAAGTAATCGCCCTCCATTTCCACAGTAGCTCTGTCGATACGGAGGCCGAGAGTTTTGAACACGCGAGTGATGATCTGTAGAAGACCAATACGGTTACGTGCGCGAATAGTAAAAGTGGTAGACTGGTCATTGGTTTCGACGACGGAGGTGGTGATGGTGGTGGTAGTAGGAAGCGAGTCATTAGTGCAAGCAAGCCTACCGGAAGTAAGAAGGGAAGTGTTGCAGAGAATCGAAACGGAAGAGGAAGAGAGCTTCGTAGAGGCAGTGGAAAAGGGAAGTAAAGGACTAGTGTTAATGAAAGGAAAAGAGATTTTGGATTGGCATAGAGGCAAAGTGATAGGACTAGACATTATGATTATGAGAAATAATCAAATAAAATAGAAAGTGAGCTTTTATGCAGAGGTTTTCTGGAAATTAGCCGGAAGAGGGGATTCAGGTATTGCCGGAAAGTCCTGAAGACTCGGTCAATTTTGTGTGGTTTTTCGGATCAAGAACATTGTTTATTTCCGTATCCGGAAGAAGAGTATATGATTATCATTCTACCATGATATGGCGAGAGGTTTAGCTCAGCTCCGTCCCATAAAAGATATTGTTTGAGCCATCGTCCCATAAAAGATCGGACCACCATTTTTGCCCACGGCAAAAGGCACTGTACTGATGGAAATCACGCAGACCACACTTTTTGCAACCGCGGGACTCACGAGGATTCACTACCTTTCACTTTCACATGGCAATTTTTTCCTTTTTTATTATTAGAGATTAATTTTAGCAGTATTTTTTAATTTATTTTATTTAAAATTTATTATTATTATTATTACTAATTAATTGCATAAGAAATTATATAACATAACTGTTATTTTAATTATTTATTATTTAATTAATTTATCATTCTAATTAAATTATCTAATTCCCATCATGCATTATATATTTTTTTAATTATTAATATCAGACATATATTTAATTTTATTTTAGTATATTTTTTATTCAATTTATTATTTAAAATATTTTAATATATAGATATGAATTATTATTAATTTTATTAAATTTAGATTTTTTTTGAAAATTTTAAGCATTAATATAAAAATAAGATAAAGATTTAATTTAATCTATGGATTATAGTGACAAGTTTAGATTAGTTTTTAAATTTTTTTATAAAATTATTTTAAATTTAGGCTAAATTATCTTTTTTTAATGAAACAGTTGAATAGATATATTTAAACTAAAATTAAATTTTAAAGATAAATTAAATTTTTAAAAAATATTAATATAATATTTTTAAAAAATTTTATTAATTAATATTTATTAATTTTAATTATTTATAATATCAATAAATATTTTTTTATAATTTTATAATTTATAATAATATAATAATTTATAATTTAATAAACAATTAAAAAATTATAATTATGTTATTAATCCCGTCGAGCACTTTAATTATCTGTGTGGGTCATTAATATATTGGCCAAAAAATATTAAATAAAACAAAAATCGCATAACTCACCAGTTCTGGATAAATTCTTCATAACACACTAGATCACATTCCAAATTATATTCTGAAAAAGGATTAAGTTGCCAATCCGATTCGATCTAAAAAGAGGAAATTACATCAAATACGAAAATTCAACTTCCGTTTTTACTGTATACGGCCTATTCTTTTTCTTTTTCATTCTTACGATTTTCTTTTTCTTTTTTTCATTTTTTCGTCAAAAGACGTCGGTTCTCTCTTTTTTTTTTTCTTGTTTTTGTTTTTTTTTTTTCGATTTTTCATCTTTTATTTTTATTTATATTTTTTTATTTATAGATAATTTTTTATTATCAAATTCTCATTATAAACAAAAAATATATATATATATATAATATATACACAATACACACACAACAAAAAATAATATATATACAATATACATTAAATATATACAAACGTCTATACAATATTTATATAATTTATTTAATATTTTTTAATTTTAATTTTTTTATTTTATATATAAATGATATATATATAATATATACAATAAATACATAATATAAACATAACATATACATAATATTTATATCACCTATATAATATATACAAAATATACACGCAATATCTACATAATAAAATTAATATTTTTTAAAAATTTTTTTATGTTTATAATAGATAAATTTTAATTAAAATAAATACAATCATTTTTATTAATATATTTTTATATATTTTATCTTTTTTAATTTTTTTATTATTTGTAATTAAAATTTAAAATTCTCTTTTAAAAAAATTTATACATTTTATTAGTCGAAAATATATTTTAAAATATTATTTTTTATTATTTTATTAAAATTTATTTATTTAATAATATTTTTTTTAAAAAATAAAATTTATAATAAAATACTGCTTAAAATGAAAGATGATGTATTTAAAAAAAAACTTACTTTAAAGAGGAGTGAGATATTTTTTTTAAAAAAATATTAATTTTAGTATTTTTGAAAACTCATTTTAAGGTGTAGTAATTTTGAAAACCAAATATATTTTTAAGGTAGTTTTGTAAATATTCATTCTAAAAATACTTGACAAATATATTAAGTAAGATAAAAGAATATATTAAAAATAAATATTAGAGTTGGAACCCATATTAAATAATATGTTAAATTCTAGATTATTAAACTATTATAAAATTATAAAAAAATATTTATTAATATTATAAATTATTGATATTAAAAATAGCAATTAATAAATAATTTATAATATTAAAAATTAAATAATTATTTAAAATGTGAAATATATTTAAAAAATAAAATTATTAATATTTATTAATATTATAAATTATAATATTTTTAATATAAATGATTTGTTGATATTTTTAATATTAATTTTGTAAAATTATAATTAATATTATATTAAAAATTATAAAAATCCTATTTAATATAAATTATTATAAATTATTTAATATTTTTAATTATTTGTTAAACTATAGATTAATAAATTATTATAAATTATAAAATTATAAAAAAATATATTAATATTATAAATTATTGATATTAAAAATATTAATTAACAAATAATATTTTAAAATTTTAATATTAATAATTTTTAAAAAATTCAATTTAGACCATGATATTTAATTTTGGGTTAATCAGCGGTTTTCTTAAAAAGAACTAATTTAAACTAAATTTAAAAAAAAATATTAATTTGGTTAAAATAATTTTAAAGGCTAATCTAGACCTTTTGTTATAATACATGACATTTTTCCTATAAAAATATATATATATATATATATAAATCATAAATTTCATTAATATAAATATTTTGTTTGGATTATGGTCAAAGCTTCAGCGACTGCATGCAGGGACATGGACGACTGGTCCTGAGAACAAGCTTTTAAAACTTTCGCCTCATGATCTCTCACAAGTTCACAACTTAAGCCATGCCAATTGGGAAATAGCTGCATCACAATTTACTTTCAGCCTGCCAATATACTTGATCTAGTGACATCTAACGCAACTCTAGCAGTCAATCACTGCACACGCATAAAGACGCACAAATTGAGGACTTCATCTCCTCTTAGTTTGTGGGTTTTCCATCGATCCCAGCAAGTGTAGATAATCAATGCACTTGTATTACAAAGCCAACCCACAAAGAATCCTTTGAATTTAAGCTACGCTTAATCCAGGCCCGCAAATTGACATCAGATCAGAAAATGTTCAATAGATTAAGGATATTTCTCATCCACCTAAACCCTTCTAAAGATTAGTATAATCTTCGTTGGCAACGAAAGGATCCTCAAACACCCTGATGTTATTGCCAGTGCCAACTCTCCACTTACTACCCGTCTTTATCGCATGTGCAACCTTGATTCTCATCCAGTGGCGGAGCCAGGAGGTTTGAGAAGGGGGGGCTGAGGGCTGAGAGAGGGGGGCTGAGGCTGAGGGCTGAGCTGCTGAAGGGCTGAGGGGGGGGGGGGGGGGGGGCTGAGGCTGAGGGCTGAGCTGCTGGGGCTGAGGAGGCTGAGGCTGAGGGGTGAAGACTTTCACGTTCGGCGGCCGACAGGGGGGGTCGTCAGCCCCCACTCGACCCCACCTGCCTCCGCCCCTGTTCTCATCCTTGCATATAACTTGGACTATGACCAAGTTGGGGACTCAAGAAACAAGTGTTGAAGATAATAACAACCTTTGACACCCCGCAAAGAGAATTTTAGCAAGTCAATAATTTTAAACCCAGCTTTGCCAATAAAAGTAAGCTGATTGAATTCATGAATTCTCCGGAAGTCAATTCCACTCCAGCTCTAGCACACATTTCGTCCCATATAGTCTAATAAATATAAAGTCCAAAACTTTTAAACCACGTGGTTGTTGGAATACGACCTTTTTTTTTCTTTTTTTTTCACACTAAACTAAAAAAGGCGAAATTTATTTTCATTTTACAGTGATTTTAAAAAAGTTTCAAGACTCCAATCATATTCTATATGGGTTAATTACTCCACTACATCACCTCCTTAAATATTAAGCTTCTTAAATATTAAGCTTTAAAATATTACTCCCCCATTTTATTTTAAATGTCATATAAAAAAAATTATTTTACTTTAAGTGTCATTTTTAATATTTTAATAGAGCATTAATTGAAAAGTTTAAATATTATCCTAATTAAATTTTCTATTTAATAAAAGATAATAAGTAAAAAATATAGAAAAGGTTATTTAAGTAAATTGTAATAAAATTTTTATAAAATTTATAGTGGTTAATAATTTTCTTGATTTGTGTACACTGTTCTTACACGACACTTGAAATGAAATGAAGGTAGTAAATTTTAAAATGTATAAATGCTGCTGAAATTCGATTCCAGGACCTCTTATTCCTTACCATATGAGCTACCTTCATCATATGTAAAAAAAAAAAAGTTATACTAATTATGTTTTAAGAAAAATTATAATTAAATTATATAAATTTATAATTTAATTATAATTTTCCATTAAATTATAGTTAAAATATAATTAGTATAGTTTTTTTTACATATTACAAAGGTAGCTCACATGGTAAACAATCTATATATTTTAAAACTCAATATTTAAAGAGTGATGCAGCGAATGATGATGTAATACCGCGTAAGCTCTTAAAATAAAGTGGCATACTATATTATTTGCCACTTTGTGTACATGTCATTTCAAGAGCTGATATCGTCCGCCATGTCTAAATTTTTGGATTAGAAAATAGATGGAATGATGATAATAGGAGCAAAGTAAAAACTTTAGGGGCCATGATGTGACATTTTGATAATAAAGGATGACAATGGTCGTTAGTAAATTTTTTAGGGACGACGGGTGTAATTAACCCTATTTTATATGTTTCATATGAAATTCATAAAAGCTTAATACATCAATTACCCATTGTATTTATGCATTTAACATATTGTCCTTTGTGTTTGCCTATTTTATTATAATAGACACTTATATAATCGCATATTGATCACTTTGTTCCTTGTAATTATATATTTTGTATCAAATAAATACTGATATATACTTGTAGTATTGTCTTTATTTAGGTGTTATACTTATATATACTTGTAGCACTATCTTTATTTAGATGTCTATTGAATATAAAATAGATAAGTACAAGAGACAAAGTGATCAATGTATGATTATATAAGTATCTATTGAAATAAAATAGACAAGTACAAAGGATAATTCGATAAATTTATAAGTATATGGGGCAAAATAACTAAAGTTGCCAAGTTTAAAAGGCAATTGATATATTAGGTCATTTATAAATAACATACACAACATGTGAATATATAAAATAAAATATAAAATACAAATCAATATATAAAACAATATATATAACATATCAAACTAACATATATAAGACATTAATAAACAATATATAATCAATATATAAAACGTATAATCAACAAATAAGCTTTTAAATATAGTTTTATATATTGTACATATTGCATATAATCAATTTGATATATATAATGGATTTCAGATGAAGAATGTGTATGAAAATTTTTTATGTAATTTTTTATGTTACATATATTATACATAATTTGATTACTATTAAGGATTCAAAATGAAGAATTATATAAAATTTTTAAATATTGATTCATATGTTATATATATTGCATATAATTTCATAAATGTGATGGATGATGGATGAAGAAGTATAGAAATTTTTTTATATAGTTTTATATGTTATATATATTGAATGTAATTTGATAAATATGATGAATTCCAAATAAAAAGTATATAAAATTTTTTTATATCATTTTATATGTTATATATATATATATTGCATATATTTGATAAATATAATGAATTCCATATTAAAAAGTTTAGAAATATTTTTATGTAGTTTTATACATTATATATGTTGCATATAATTTGATAAATGTAATGGATTTCATATAAAGAAGTCTAGAAAATTTTTTTACTTAGTTTTATATATTTTATATGCTACTTAGTTTTATAAATTATATACACTGCATATGTTAATCAAAAATGAAGAAAGAGAAGTCTGATTTTTATTGATTGTGTAAAAAGTATTTTGTACAAAGAAACATGAAAGCTATATATGTACAAAGAGAGAAAAAATATCTACTCAGTTAGCGACAACTAAGCTCAACTAACTGTTTACTTCACTAACTGTCTAACTAAATTGTTGAAGAATAAATATTCCCATCCCCCTCCCCCTCTCTCAAGCTAGAGTGTGTAAATTCAACACTTCAAATTTGGACAAAAAAGTAGAGAAAGCAGGATAATGCTGAGCTTTAGTAAACAAATCAGCAAGCTGGTCTCTAGCATGCAAGGGCATCAACTTAATCAAGCCTTTTTGAACTTTTTCTCAAACTAAACGGCAATTAATCTCAATATGTTTCTTCTTTTCATGAAATACAGGGTTTTAAGCAATGTGCATAGCAGATTGACTATCACAAAACAATAAACAAGCACCATTATGAGCAACCTGCAAGTCTTGGAAGAAAAATAACAACCATTGCATCTCACAACAAGACACTGCCAAATGCCTTATATTCTGCCTCCGATGAAGATCTGAAAATAGTACTTTACTTCTTGGATTTTCAGGAAATCAACGAATGGCCAAGAAACACAAAAACAAGTAGTTGATTTTCTGGTTATAGAACAAGTAGCCCAATCAGCATCTGAGTATACCTACAGCTTAAGAGAGGAAGAAGCAAAAAAGAAAATCCTTTGAGCAGGACATCCCTTAAGATGTCGAAGCACTCTATGAGCAGTAACTAAATGATCTTCTGTAGACCTATCAAGAAACTGAGATAAGACCTAAACAACATGGTAGATATCAGGTTTGGTATGAGTGAGATACAACAATTGACTAATGAACCTTCTATAAGAAGAAATGTCTGCTAAAGGAGCTGACGTTTCAGATAACTTCAGATTAGGCAGTATTAGAGTATACATAGGTTTAGCAGTAAGAAAACCAATTTTTTAAAGCAGCTCACCAATTTTTTAAAGCAGCTCTAAGGCATACTTTCATTGACATATGTGAATACCTTTAAAGCTTCTGTTTATCTCCAGCCCAAAAAAAAACTTCAGTACTCCCAAATCTTTAATCTTGAAAGCGTTATAGAGATAAGCTTTAATGTCTTCAATTTTTGCCAAGTTCTCGCTAGCAACAATGACATCATCAACATATATCAACAAAGCAGTAAATGAAGAAGAAGTAGCCTTAAGGAACAAAGAAAATTTTGTTGTACAGTGAACATATCCTTTATGAATTAAAGTAGAAGTAAGCTTCTCATTCTATTATCTGTTTGCTTGCCTCAAACCATATAGAGATTTAGTGAGTCTACAAACTTGGTTAGGAGAGGCAGCCTAAAAACCTAAGGGTAGTGTCATGTATAATTCTTCATGTAAGTCACCATGAAGGAAGGCATTGTTTATATCCAGTTGTTGTGGATGCCATCCCTTAACAAATGCTACTGTTAAGAGTGTTCTTATTGTGGCGAGCTTGGCAGTTGGAGAGAAATTTTCTATAAAATTAACCCCCTTTTTGTTAAGTAAAGCCCTTAGCCATTAATCTTGCTTTGTGCCTCTCAATTGAACCATCTAACCTTTGCTTTATTTTAAAGACCCATTTATAACCAATTGGGACTTTGCCTGTTGGAAAATCAGTTAACTGCCAAGTATTGTTATCTTGCAAAGCTTTTATCTCAACATTCATGGCTTCTTGCCACTTAGGATCTTTAACAGCCTGCTTATAAGTTTTGGATTCTGTTTACTGCATAATCTATATAGAGAAAGCTCTATACTTAGGAGTGAAATGTAACACCCTTATACGTATAATACCAGAGTACAATATATTATGTATATTATACATATATACCCATACGCAGATGCATATGCATAAGGGTATACATATATAATCCCTTATGTATTATGCATATTATGCACACACCCTTATGCGTATTATACGCTATATACATCAATACCTATATTCCGTATATGTAAAGTATATATATAGAATATCAGAGTGCTACCATAACTGCTTGCGAAAATCTCATATAAACTGATAAAATAATTACATGTTTAATAGACTAATTTATTAAAACAAATACATTTATATTTAGTATTTTAGAGAACCTTTATAAGAAAATCTCTGGAAAAAAAAATTAGCTGGAGTTTTATATGTAACTTTAATAAATCTCAAATTATCAACCAAAAACAGAACCTAAAATTTGAAAAGCACTCCCAAAATGTAGTTTCTCCAAAAAACCAACAATTGCTCCAATTATCACTAAATATTTCATTACAAAATTACTATTTAAATTAATTACATTCAAAAGTTTATAGAATATAAAAATGTCACTTTAACAAAGTATGAACACCTCAACTTTTCAAAATACTTTTATATTAATTCACATTCAAAACTTTCTTACTAAATGTAACATCCATATTTAATTACATATACATAAATAAAGTCTCCAAAATACATTTATTATACAAATGTTATATGTTTATATTATACAAATCCAAAATACATTATCTTATATGTACGATGCACCTTATATGTTAAGTTAGTCTGGTGGCATCTTCAATCTTCTAACTATCAACTACAATCTGAATCTTTCAGATCAGAAATTTTTTTACCTGGAAAATTCACACATCTTACAGCTTAGTGATACATACTTTGATAATAGTTAATTATTTAAAATAGTTACATTTTCTTATGCCATAAAAAATGCATCGTGCCTCAGTCAAAATACAATGATCATTTTATGTTCATCAAACTCTAAAATTTAACATACATATCACAAACACATACATTGGGCTCAAATAACTATATACAATATTCAAGTTTCATAGACATTGATTTGGTCTATCACAACAGTTGACACTCAGTGTCTAGTCTGAAGGCAAATAATATCATAAGTGACGTCCAACGTCTAATCCAAAGCCAAATAATATTATAAGTAACGGCTAGCGTCTAGCCGTGAAGGTAAATCATATCATAGGCATGCCATACCAATAGCACCAAAAATAATTCTCTATAACTGAATATTATATAAGATAAACACATATTTCATAAATATCAACTTTTCTTATTCATTTTCTCCTCGCATTTTTCATATTTTAGTCATATAACTTAACCAATGTGAATGTGACTCATTTTCCCATTTTATCATATTCATATACCATTCATATTCATGTCCAATATTTCTCATCATTTCCAATCACGTTACACAAAGTAGTTTATTTTCGCTTCTTTAATCACACTTTATTATTTTATTCACACAATGTCATCACATTATACATTCCCATTCACATTCTACATACACATACATGTTCACATTACAATATAATTTCTTTTTATCTCATTTACAAATAATATTCCTATTCACAATATAGTTCCTTTTATCTCATATTATATCACATGCACATTGAGTCAATTTCTTATAATTATAACATCACACACATATATACATAATATTACTTTAAAGGAATAACAACATTCTTTTAAAGTATGTCATGATGAATTATGCCAAACACACATTTTTAATTAATATATTAATCAAAATATGTACTGACATTTACTTATAGCAACTTTCAAGCCAAGTTTACTATTTTTCCTTCACTTTATTAATATGTTTTTTACTTTTTTTATTGAGCAACTCAACCTTACTCAATACCTAACCAAATTATGAGGTTACATAAGCCATTAAAAATATTATTCTACTCATTTTAACTACTCAAACTTCAAATTTTATAATTCTACTCAATTTTCAATATTTGCCCAATACACTTTAATTTTAGAATTTCATTCTAACAAATTCTAAATCAAATTTTAAGCTCAATTTTATCATTGGAATCACATTTTAATACAATTTAATCATTCAAATGTCATTTACATCTATTCTTTACAAATTTCACTAAAAAAGCTCTAAATTCATTACTTCTTCTCCCAAACTTCAATCAAACCTAATTAAATCAATCATCTAACCTTAAAATTTTTACTTATACCTCAAAATAACATCATCCCATACCACTTAAACAATTATCTAACACTCTATAAACAATTGAAATTTTACATATTCATAAAAATCCATCAAATTCAACTTAAAATAGAAATTACTCACCTAAACCTTGATTTTTCTTCAAAAACTCATCAATTCCTTTTGATTTCTCTTTAAATTTTGGTGTGGATGAAGAACAAACATCTCTTCTTTCTTTGGCTATGGTGGGCGTTTTCCCTTAGAAGAAGAAGATGGTGATTTTGTTTTGTTTTTTTATTTTCTTCTTTCTTTATTAACTATACATAATTATGTATTATAATAATATAGTTTATTTATTAAAGATCCATAATTTTACCCTATCACCAAAATTTATTTTAATTTTAATTTTTTTAACTTTTTACCTTTTACCCTTTTTCTTTTTGACATTTACTATTTATTTTTTATTTTTTATGAAAATGTATTTATTATGCATATGTTAGGTATATATCATATATATACTATGTATATCTTGTATATATATTAAGTATATACCTTGCATATCCTTCATACAATATTCTATTTACTCTTCATATTCCTTGTTTAGTTAATTCTAATAAGACTATGGATGTTACATGAAAACTCTGCAAAGAAGAAATGAAGTAAGAGAAACTGGAATCATGGTTAATATCATTCTTAGAGACTAGGCCATAATGATAATCACTGAGATATGTAGGAGGATGTCTTAGTCTAGAAGATATTGTAACACTCTTATACCATATATACGATAATATATATATCTCATATATATATAATATGCTTATAGAATACAAGAGTGTCACTTTAATAAATAATATTAGCCCCTCATTTCAATATTAAAAATAATTATAAGTTTATAACAGAAAATTTTTAAAAAAAATTCATTAGAGTTTTGTCTGAAATTTTAATATTTTATAATTCAAAAAAACATAACCTGCAAATAAAATTTCACTCCCAAATATTTATAAAACCAATCTTCTACAATTTTCTCGCACTTCTTAAAATTTTATAAAATTTTATCATTTTATATATATACTAAAAAATTCTAAAACATAATCAATGTACATTGTAAATTTATATTTTTAAGCAACAATACTCATTAAAATATTCACATTTACATGACGTTTTTCCAAAATATGTTTAATATACATATAATATTTTTACTATACAAAATTTACGTTACACAATATATAAATTATATATGAATGCAACACCTTTAAATTGGTCTTATAACATATTTAATCTCCAAGTCTCAATCACAGTTCGTATTACCCTGTTTTGCACTTCTAACATTTGCGCAGTATATAGTACCGCGCTAAAATCGAAAGTTTAATGGTACATACTTTGAAAATATCCAAAATTTTATTAAAAATAATGCATATAACTATGCCTTATAAATCATAATCAACATATACTACACTCTTATACTCAATCTTTGTCTCATAAAGTTATTTAGTATCATTGTCTTATAATATTCATTAATTTATCATGTAATATATATCCAATCTCATAAACACATACACATTAGGATATTGCATCACACGCACATCATCAAATAATTCTCATATACTTAATACAACAGCATACATTGAGCCTAATAATTCTCTATACAATTATCAAGTTTCAAAATAATTGACTTAGTCTATTTCAACATCATTTACAAGACTCATCTCTGCCCAAGTTTGTTCTCAAACTGAATCTCATGACCTAGGTCAATCTCATTATCTAGACCTACTCTGCTCAGGTCTATCAATACATATACAACACCAATATTAACTTTCTGAGACTAGTAATTGTGCAAACCAACAAATCACATTATGTCACATTTTTCATATTCTCAATATCATTCCTTCTTTTTGTTTCATTTAACATTTTCCACCATTTCTGAATACCACAACCTTTTTTCACATTTTCCATTCCCATTAATCATTAACCATAGTCACAACCTCATTTTGGTTCATTTAACATACACATGTACATGTTACACGTCACATTACATACCACATCATTCATTTCTAATTACATTATGCATAATATCTCAACTATTAGCATTTTTTTACATCACATAACATAACACATTATCACCTAATCACAAATCCATGCACAAATCACATCACACACATATTTATCCATAATATCACTTTTAAGAAACACAAAGTTCCTCAAAGTATACCACATTAAACAATTCCAAATATGTCAATTCAATTTAAAAGTTACCAAAGTATGTACTAACATCTAAATTTACCAAAATTCAAGCCCAGGTCACTTTTTAATACCAACTTCACCAAATGTCCTTCCATTCTTTGATTGAGCAAGTCTACTTTACCCACTCCTAAATCATATTATGTATATTAAATATGTTTTGGGAAAACTTTATCTAGATGTAAATATTTTAATGAGTATTATTGCTTAAAAATATAAATTTGCAATGTACATTGATTATGTTTGAGAATATTTGAGTATATATATAAAATTATAAAATTTTATAAAATTTATAAGAAGTGTGGAAAGATTGTAGAAGATTAGTTTTATAAATATTTGGGAGTGAAATTTTATTTGCAGGTTGTATTTTATTGAATTTGAGAATATTGAAATTTTATATCAAACTCTGACGAATTTTTCTAGAGATTTTTTATTATAAATTTATAATTATTTTTAATATTGAAATGAGAGGCTAATATTATTTATTAAAGTGATACTCTTATATTTTATATGTATAATTTATCTATATAAAATATATATTATAAGTGTATAGAATATAGAAGTATTATAGAATTTTAGGCTGTACGTAGATTTTCAAACTGTGGGTGAGGATGGATGAGTAGTTATGAAAGTACGTGAGTCTACTGTTGGTGAAGGATTGGTGTGTGGAGATACAGAAGTGGGTGGAGAAACATGAGGTGAAGAGTGAGGAAAAGATGTGTTTTCTGATTGAATGGCAGTAGGTGACTGTAAAGGTTAGTCAAATGCCAAAGTTGGTAAAACATGATTGGCAGTGGGTAAAACTGCATTTGTGAGATCATGTCTATTACAGTCATAAAGAAAGATGTTTTCATTAAAAATAACATCTCAGGATATGAAGACTTTATTCAATTGTAAACTAAACAACTTACACCCTTTAGTTCCAGGTTTGAACCAAGAAAAACAACCTTAATGACTCTATGTGAAAACTTATGCCTCTAACTAATTAAACTGGATGCAAAAACAAGACGACAAAACACTTCGAGGTTTGAGTAATCTGAAGGATGACCAAAAAGCAATTCAAAAGGAGTTTTATTATCTAATACAGGTGTAGGTAACCTATGCATTAAATGGACAACATGAACAACATAGTCATTCCAAAAAGAGAGTGGAAGTTTGCTTTGAAAAAGAAGAGATCTAGCAATATTAAGTTTGTGCCGATGCTTCCTTTCAACTATACTTTTCTGTTGTGGTGTCTCAATATAAGAAGTTTGATGCAAGATGCCCTTCTGAGAATAAAATGAAGGCATTTAAAGCCATCATCTGAACGAATGCATTTGATTGCTTTATTAAACTGTATAAAAATAAGAGTACAAAAATTTTGCAACAATGGTCTTGCCTCAGATTTATTATTCATGAGGTACAACCAACAAATCCTAGAACAATCATCTAATATAGTAAGGAAGTATCTATGACCATCTAAAGACTGTACAAATAGACCCTAAATATCAACATGAATTAGATCAAATGGATTTTGAGAATGTGATTGGCTCAAAGGAAAACTAAGCTTCTTCTTTTTAGCTAATGGACAGATATCACAAATGTTTTTTGCAGAAATAGAAATAGAAGGATGTACTTGAGTAATGGTTCTGAGACTTTTATTGGCTAGGTGCCCAAGTTTGTAATACCAAAGGTTATTTTCTTCAATAACAGAAAAGTTGACGTGAGATGGAGAGGGTGGAACAAGTTGAATAAGGTTGTATAAGCCATCAAAGGGCCTAGTTGTACCAATCATCTTCTAGCTCTTGAGTTCATATGTAACACAACCATCAATAAAGAAAAATAGCTGACAATTAGAATGTCTAGTCAACTTGCTAACAAAAATGAGATTATAAGTAAAATTAGGAATGTATAGCACATTATGCAAAGTCAATTGACTATCAAAAACCACATCTCCAATATGAGTTACTGATAGGGGTGGACATTCAACCGGCCGTTTAATTAACTGTTCGAATTAATTTTTAACCGATTTTTTCGAATTTAATTTTCTTTGACCAAATTGATAAATTTTTAATTTCAGTCTATTCATTTAATTAACTGAATTAAATCAATCGTTCAATTAACTAATCGAAATGATCGATTGAATATTTAATCTATTAACTGAAAAATGTACACCCTTGATTACTGTAGATGTTTGACTGTTCGGAAGTTGAATAGCAAAATTCGTAATAGATCTCTAATCGTAAGCATTTGAAAATCACAAGTAATGTGATTTATTGCTCCTGTGTCAATAATCCATCGCTATGAATGAAAAGTAATTGATGCTACAAAAGTTTGAAGTACAGTGCCAACAAGGGAATCATGATTAGGTTGCAAAGTATTAAGCAATCTACTAGAATTAGCAGTGCTCTGAGTATTATTATGAGTTTCCTTTAATTCAGCAGCTAAGTGTATTGGTCTTTAGTAAGAGAAAAACATCCTCTTTAACACAATATAATGATTCAATTGGGATCTCAGATTCAACATTATTACAGACCATTATATTCTGATTAACAGATGGTAGTCCTTGCTTAACAAATGACTAAGACCTTTGACCCAAAGGATGAGTTGTGGACATCCATGCTTCTTATAATACTTGTCCTCTGTATGACTCCCACAATAAGTACAGACAAATCTTCTATTGCCATAAACATAATAACTTGAATTATAATTATAATTCCTCTGATTAAAAGAACCATTCTGCTGACTAAACCCAAACTATGTTGGTCCTCCATATCCAGCTGTACCTTTAGCTACAAGAGCAATATTAGAAGTATCACCAATTGACAACTCAACTTTATTGGATTCAATCTGTCTCTCATATTGCACCATCAGAGAAAAAACTCTGTTTTTACTAGACATCAAATCCATCAACATAATTTGAGATCATACAGTGGAGTAGTTCTCATTCAAAACTCTTATGACCCTTATTACACAATATGCTTCTTGATAAGCCCTTACAATCTTTAAAGCTTCACAAGTACACTCAGGATTGCAAACATAACAAGGGATTGGCCTCATTGTTACATATTCATCCCATAAAATGTGAAGTTGAGTAAAATAATCACTTCCAGATATATCTCCCAGATTAATGTTGTGAATTTCTTGTTGTAAATCTGCTGTGCTAATCGAATCTTTCCGAGAAAATTTGATTTTCATATTGTTTCAAAGCTCTGTGGCAAACTCTATCCAATTAACACTTTGTGCAATTGATGGCGATAAAGAATTTATGATCCAAGAGGAAACAATTGTATTGCATCTATTCCATACACCAAAAAGTGGTTCATCAATTCTTGGAAGAAAGAGCTCTCTTCATAGATCAAGCCCAACAGTGATAATTCTTTTCAGAAAGCATAGGCGATACAAGCACCAATGAGGGATTCTTACTTGGATGACGAAAAAAGGGCTTGACGGAGAGTCCTCAAGTCTTTGAGGAACCTGAGTCTCAACGGCGGTGGTTTGAGTGGCAGTTTAAGCTGTTTAATCTCCCATGGAAGACTGAAACAAAAGTTTTTTAGAAATGAAAATTGAATAGAATCAATGATGCAAAAGACAGATCGATTAAGAACAATGAAGAAAGAAAATCTATAACTCTGATACCATGTTAATCAAAAATGAAGAAAGAGAAGTTTGATTTCATTGATTGTGTAAAAAGTGTTCTGTACAAAGAAAGATGAAAGCTATGATGTAGAAAGATAAAAGGAAAAAAAAAATCTACTTGGTTAGTTATAGCTAAGCTCAACTAACTATTGACCTAATGACTTCACTAACTATCTAACTAAATTGTTGAAGAATAAATTTTATCATTAGCATCTAAAGAAGTATAGAAATTTTTTTTATGGGTTTTACATATTATATATGTTTTATATAATTTAATAAATATAATGAATTTCAAAAATAGGATAGAAATTTTTTTTATATAATTTTATATATTATATATATATTGCGTACAATGAATTCCATATAAAGAAGTATAATTTTTTTAAAAAAAATTTATGTCATTTGTTATTATATATGTTAAATATAAGTTCATAATTATGATAGGTTTTAGATGAAAAAGTACATAAAATTTTTTTATGTAGTTTTATTTGTTATATCTGCTATATATAATTTGAAAAATATAAATGAGATGAAAAAGAAATTTTTCAAAAAATATAGAAAAGAAAAAATTGAAAAAAAAATTAGTATTTAATTAAATATGTGGGGTGCATTGCAAATAAAGTAAAAAAAAAATCTCTAATCATTATAATTGAAAAAAAAAAGATTTACAAATATCAATGTTATAAGATTTTACCAATTTAATTTATGTTTCTTCTTCATCTCGTAGGTTATCAAAATATGATTAATTTGATTTTGATGAAACAAAAAAGAAAATAAAAAAAAATCAAAAGATGGATTGGTGATACAGGAGAAGAGACACCAGTTATGAAAAAAGAAGGTGACATTAGAGGATGAGATGACAGTAATGAAGTAAAAGAATGAAAAAGAAATAAATGAAACAAAAGAAAGATAAAGTAGAGAAAGAAATAGGAAGAGGGAGATAAAAGAAGAAGATAGAGAGGCATATTTAATAATATATATTAATAAACAGTAAATATAAAAAATAAAAAAGATAAAAATGAAATAAAATAAGAATAATAAAAATGAAAAATTTTAAAAATAATAAATGATGTAATTTTCTGTAAGAAATTTATAACTTTTTTTCTAAAAAAATATTGGATGGAAAATAAAATATATAATATTCCTTTCATTATATTTATTGTGTTAAAAATATTTCTTATTCTATAATAAATATTATTCTTTTAATTTGGTTCTTGCTTAATTTTAGAATAATAATAATATAGATTTTATTTCTTACTGTATTTATATTATAATATGTCATCTTAAATAAATTTAAAAAACATTTTATATTAAAATTAATAGTTTGAAGAAAATACCTCAAATAAATATGGATAAATACATTTATAGAAAATATTCAATGTATTTAAAAGTTAGAAAAATTCTATATAATATTTAAGAGGTTATAACTAAATTAAAAAATTAAAATTTGAATAATTGTTAAATAAGTGAATAATCAACATTGTGATTATGATTTGCTAAATTTTCCATTAATAAATAATAAAATAAAACAAATAAATTTGTGCACATGGTAAAGAGATTCAAATTCAATATTAAGTTTTCCTCTTTTTTTTAATATACTGATTGCTTACTTCCTATATTATATGTAAAACGAATATTTTTAAATTTGTTTAAATTATATTATTTAAAAAATGAATTTAGAATTTGTATTCTCCTTTTTAATAATAAAACAAAAATGAAATGAAGAAAATGTATTATATTCATCTATCTGAATTATGTACACTAATATTCTTTATATAAATAAGGTAAAAGAAGAAAAAGAAGAAAAGAACTAAACACATGACTTCTAACTGATTCCAGCTGAACAGCTAACTGTAATAACAAACTCTTACTTTACTGACTAGCTCCAGCTGGCAAACTATAAATTATACATAATACTCTTCATCTCCCCTCAAATTGAATTTTGGTGAAAATCATCTAAAGCCAACTTGAAAACTAGAACAGAAAACAAAGGAAATGATAAACTTTTTGTGAAAGTATTTGCTATTTGCAAATTAGAAGGAACATGAATAGCTCTAACAAAATCCTTCTTTCATTTTATTTCGAGCAACATGACAATCGATGTCGATATGCTTTATGCTCTCATGGAAAACAAGATTGGTAGTTATATAAATTGCAGCTTTATTATCACAATAAAGATCAATAGGCAAAGAAGGCTTAATCTTAAAATCTTGAAGCACAGATGTTATCCAATGTAACTCACATATAGTTGTAGCCATGGAATGATATTCAGCCTCTGCTAAACTTTGACTCACAGTTATTTGTTTCTTTGTCTTCCACGAAATAGGAGATTTGCCCAGGAATACATAGTAACTAGTAAGTGATTTTCTAGACTCAGGGCATGAAGCCTAGTCAGGATCACAAAAAGCCTCAACTGTAAATCAATATTTGCTGGAAAAACAGACCAAGAGAAGGATTTTGCTTAATGTACCTCAAAACGTGATTAAATGCCTTCAAATGTACTTCTTATGGGCTATGAACATGTTGGCTAAGTTGCTAAATGTTGTATGTGATATCTGAATGAGTGAACCCAAGATACAGCAAGAGCCCAATCCAGCTTCAATTGGCCTAAACATCAGTTAACAAAGGGGAATCCAAGGAAAACAATTATACTCCTTTAGGAAATAGCACAACTTTAGGTTTAGAACCCATCAGGCTAGTTTCACTCAACAAATCTAACACGTATTTGCGCTGATTAACATAAATTCCCTTCTTTGTTCTAGCTATTTCAAGCCCTAGAAAGAATTTAACTAGCCCTATATTTGATCGTGAAATTTTGATGTAATGCAATCTTCAACTTAGCAGGCTCTTCTTCTGAATTACTTGTTATCAATAGATCGTCTACATAAACCAGAAAAGCTATGAATATTTGATCTTGTGCAAAGATTAACGAACAATTATCATGCTGAGACTGCTTAAAACCACTCTCTATTAAAAAGGTAGTCAGCTTAGTATTGACGTAAGGCTTGTTTTAAACCATACAACAACCTCTGTAACTTGCAAAACTCCCCTTTTTAAGTCTTGTTATATACTTCAGGTAGTTGCATATAAACCTCTTCTTCCAAGAAACCATGAGGGAAGGCATTGTGGACATCAACTTGATTTAAAGCCCAATCTTGTGCTGCAGCTATAGCAAAAAATATTTGTCCTGTCACCACTTTTGATGCTACACGGGAGAAGCTATCAGTATAGTCTATCCCAGCTACTTGATGAAAACACTTGGCTACCAATCTGGCTTTATGCCTTTCAACTGTGCCATCAGGATTTAACCTCAATTTGAAGACCCACTAGCATCCAATAGTAGATTTACCAGGGGGAAGAGGCGTTAAGATCCAAGTTTTATTTCTTTCTAAAGCTTCGATCTTAGTATTCATGGGTTTAGTCCATTCAATAGAGTTTTTGGCTTCATTATAGTTTTTGGGTTCAAACAATTGGTTGACATTATTTAGAAATATTGTATAAGTATCATCAAGGTTGTGGTTTTGAAAAAAAAGAAAGAAATGTTATTGGTATATGTGGGGTAGTAATTTTTGTATCAATGAAAACATTAACAAAGTCTTGCTTACCAATTAGGTTTTCTCTTAGGTCTAGGACTAGACCTAAGTGTTTGGGAATAAGTTGATGGTAAAAGATCAATAGATTGAGGACTCTGGTTTGACTGAGGTAGAATTTTATTTGGTTGTAATTTAATATGCTTTGGTTTACTAGAGGAAGATGAGGTTGACTAGTTAATGTCCATTGAATTGGGATGTGTTATAGGTGACTAAGGTGAAGGTAAGGGATGTGAGGTAGGTAGTACAAAAGTAGGTTGGGTCGAGTTAGGAGTAGAGTAAGATAAAAGAGTAGGTTCACAAGTATTAATCTGTGGCGGTGGTGTCTCAGTTGAGTCATCCAAATAACCAATATAAAGGAAAACCTCCTCATGAAATACTACATCCCCAGAAGTTATTAACTTCTTATTATCCGAATCAAAAAGCCCAAACACCTTCTATCCAGGTACAAAACCCAAGAACACACATCTAAAAGCTCTTGAGTCAAACTTATCTCTTTCCAGGACACAAATTTGTAGAGTAACATAGACATCCAAATGTCTTCAACATATTGAAATCTGGTTTTTTATTGTAAAGAACTTCATATGGACTTATCCACAAATTTGTAAGGCAATGGGCAACCTTTTCAGAATGAAGGTTGCATGTAAAATGGCCTCACCCTAGAACATTCTTGGCATTGAAGCTTGAAATAACAAAGGCCTTGCCACTTGAAGCAAGTGTTTATGCTTCCTCTCAGCCCTACCATTCTGTTGTGAAGTGGACACACAAGTCTTCTGATGCACAATACCAAACTCTTCCATCACAGATTGGCAAGAAGCGCCTAAAAACTCCATACCATATCAGTCCTTACATATTTCACCTGTACCCCAAATTGATTCTTAATCTTCCTCAAAAATTTAGACAAAACAACAGTTGTTTGTTATTTATTTTTCATCAAAAAGGTCCAGGTTGACCTACTGCAATCTTCTACTATAGTCAGAAAATAAGTAGCACCTAATAAACTTTGTTTTTATAAGATCCCCAATTGTCTGTGTAAAAATTCAAAAAATACATGGTTATAATTTTCACTTAAACTAAAAACCCCTCTTGTTTGCTTAGACTTAGCACAAACATCATAGGGAACTAAAATAGTTCCTATTATCTTATTTACAAACTCAAGTTTTTGTATTACAACCAAAGATGGATGTCCCAATCTCTGCTGCCAGATTATTGAATTACTATTCCTCTTATTTACAGAAGGATTATTGACTAAGCAACAAAGAAAAGATAAAAGGTTTGTATACTTCTTAATAGTCTTCTGAGCAAAAGAGCTATGATCCAAGATGTAAAGATTTCCATGTGTTCTACCAACAGCAATGACTTTGTCAATCTTCTGGTCCTGCAACAAGCAAAAACTAGAGTAAAATGTGAAGATTAACGTGCTGTATTTGGTTAGCTTGCATACTGCGAGTAAGTTATACTTAAACCCAGGCACGAACAGTACTCATTTTAAAATTATTTGTTAATCTAAAACCACTTTTGCTACAGATTCTACTATCAAGATGCTCTCATTAGGTAAATGAACTGAACTTGGTTTAAACTATTTCTTCATGCACTCAAAAAGGCTTTTATCAGCACATATATGATTACTTGCCCCTGTGTCTATAATCCAATAGTAATTGCTTATATGACATGCCAGAGGAACTGAATTTGGTAATATACCTACAAAATCTTGGGCAAAACTAGCAAAATCATGATTAGCTACATGCTGCTTTCCTTTCAACATTTTTAAGAGCTAATGTTGGATCAACTCTCTTATGGAAAATTCACTGCTGAGTGCTCATCTGGAAATGGTTCATTAATTTCTTCCTGTTCAAAAGGTGTATTTTCCATGTTTACTCTGCCTCTAGTGCCTCTTCCTTCTTCCCTTTTTTGTCGCAGCTCCTTGTACCGGTCAGGATATCCATGGAGTTTAAAGCACATTTCTCTTATATGGCCCGTCCTTTTACAATGAGTATAAAAGTTCTCATCATTTCTGGTAAAGTATTTTTTTATGAAGTTATTCTTCATGCCTCTTGTATTCCTTTGACCACCACCAGTAGTTAACATCGCTGCCGCTTCTGAATTCTCAATAGAAGTGCTCATAACAATCCTCTCAACATTTAGGATCATGGAATACACCTTATCTATGTTAGGCATAGGATCTATCATCAATATTTGGTTCTTCGCATTATCATAAGATTCATGCAGCCCCATCAAAATTGTATCAATATTTTTTGACTCTTCACTAATCTTCACAATCTGATTAGAGACGTCACAAGTACATTTGCCACAAAAACATTATGGAGTTGGTGAAATGCTAGTCATCTTGTCCCACAACTTACGCAATTTTGTAAAATACATGGACAAAGTGTCATTTCCTTGAGAGATTGATGCAATTTCTCTCTTGATCTGATACATACGCGGCCCATTCGATTCACCAAAGCATTTCTCCAACTTATCCCACAGATCTTTCGTAGTGTTGACGTAGAGAAAAGTATGTAAATCTTCTGATAGCGAATTCAGGATCCAAGAAACTACCGTTGCATTATTTCCAAACCAAGCATCATATTCCTTAGAATTCTCTTTTGGCATTTTGACCCTTCCATCAATAAATCCTAACTTTTGTTTGGCAGCTAATGTAATTTTCATCGATTTGCTCCAAGTCCTGTAATTACTCCTATTGAAAGGACTCAAAACCAAAGAGATACTCGGATTATTGTTATTTTGAACAATCGCCACCTCCTTCGTCGTATAATTTGATTGATTCACCATCTTCTTTCTCGTTCAATCGTATATCAGAAAATCTTGAAGCAAAATTATCAAGTAAAGAAAGAAGCAAGAATCTGAAACAAACTTGAATGGAAATCATGTTAAAGGAACAAAAATCAAGGCCGGATAATTATTACTCTAATACCATGAACAAAAACGAAATGAAGAAAATGTATTGTATTCATTTATCTGAATTCCATACACGAATATTCTTTATATACAAAAGGTAAAAGAAGAAAGAGAAGAAAAGAACTAAACACGTGACTTCTAACTGATTCCAGCTGAACAACTATAATAACAAACTTTTACTTTATTGACTGACTCTAGCTAGCAAACTATAAATTATACATAATACTCTACATATATAATTTAAGACCAACATTTTTATTTTTACAAAAAATATATTTATATAATATAAATGAAACCATTTTAATAATTGGGAATATAAATTAAGAAATTAGGATTTAGAGTTATTAACTTTAATTTTATGCAAAAATTATTTTTATAAATTTTTGAAGACATCTATATATAATACTAAAACGATTGCCGCTGTCATAATATTATACTATATATTTTTATAAATTTTTTAAATTAATTTATTATTTATTTTTTAATTAATTTATTATAATATATATTTATTTATCAAAATATAAATTTCTAAAGAGATAAGAGATAAATTTTTAAAAGCTTATTATTTTATTGGATAATAACGATTTATTATTAATATCAAATATATATAATATTGTTGTTCCAAATTAGCAATCAAGATGAGAGTAAATTGATTGATATGAAGAGTGATGGTAAATTTAAAATTCAAAAGCAAGAGATGAAGAAGATGTAGAAGAAGATTGAGTAGAGTATAGAAGAAGGAACATAGAGAATTATAGTGGTTCGAATTTACCTTGATCATGCGTCTACTTCCTTAACAATTTGTTAAGATTCCACTATTATTGAGTTTTTATAAGCTTAACTCTAACTTGATATTTTTACAAACTCACACCAAACTTTACAATGGTTTGAGATCAATCTTCACAACTCTTATAAGAGTTTTTTCAGGCTCACTCTAACAACCTAAGTGTTTTAAAACTCATACTCAAACTTTTGATGGTGTTTAATGCTCATATCCAACACTTAATCAATACAAATATAGATTTTGATATAAGAAAAGTGAAAGTATTTTGTCTTAGCTATATCAATTGTAAGAACCCCTTAAACAAGATATTTCTTAAGGTATTTATAGCCACTTTGGTCTAACTAGTCATTATGAGTAATGTGACATATTTTATTAGGCTAGTTTTTATGATAACAAAAATTTTTCACATAGAGCGGTCATTTTGGCACAGTGGATGGTCGCCCAAGCATGTTGGGCGGTCGTATGTTGTTCAGGGATGGTCGCTCCATTTAAAAATCTTTCAACGGTCAAAAGCTTATGCTTTGCTAGTGGGATCTTGCCCATCTCGTTACTGTCGGGACGGTCGCTCTTTTTGAATTTAAAACATGCTCTTACAACAGTCATTCCACGTGTCACTGCTCCATTTGATAAAGTAACTTTTCGCCAAAATATGAAAGGTGTGGTCGCTCTAGTACTAAAATAATGGTTGGATTGGACGTCTCACGTCGACCTTATAATTTTCACGCAAAAACTACTGTCAATCCATATGATTTTCTCTAAAACTGTATGGACGGTCGCCTATGAGATAGGACGGTCATGAAATGGTTTTGTGAGACAAGTCCTTAGACCGTGCTTGTCACCACATTCCCTATTATAAATGTTGGAGTTTTTGTCACTTGAGGTGCAATTGTCCTAATATTTAGATAGCCGTGAATTGCTGTGTCACGGTCGTCCCTCAGGTCAAGTTTCTTATCTCAAACCCTACTGTAACTCCATTTATTCTTTAAAGCTACAAGGACAATCGCGCTTTAGTCTGGGGTGACCGCTATTTTTGTCATGTTTTGGCAATATATTGTGCATTTTATTCTTGTGCCAAGTATCTAAAAGACATGTTAAATGCATCATTCAATTTGATGCTAAAGATCAAAATTGAGATTATTTAGCTAACAATCTTTTCCTTTTTGACTTTAGCAATCAAATGAAATGATGATGAAAGATAAGCAAGATAATGACAATCTTAATTTTAAGTTTTAAGTGATAAGTGATAACTGCTTCTTTTAATCTCTCCCAAAATGTATGCTTATCAAAAATGTTTTGAAGATGTTATTTTAATTGTTTTTTACTTAACTCTCCCCCTTTGACAAAGGCAAAAAGAAAATACAAAGGAGATTAAAGCATAAAAAAATCATTAAGAAAGAAAATTCATCCATTAGAAACAAAGTACATGAAGTACAAGAAATGCAAGGACAATAGAAATAAAGAAAGAGTAACAAAAAAACAACAAAGAAAAAAAAAGATCTAATTAGAATCTTCATCCTTTAGATCCTCTTCTTCCATTGAGGCCTTGCCCTTGTCAAGAGGATGATGCACACTATTGCTAGAACTACAGCTATCACAATCTTCTAAGGATTCTTTTTCAAAAGGGTTTTCTACAGGATCACTTACATCCATTCTTTGAGATCACATTGAGGCAACTCTATCGTGCCTTGCATGTCATATAGGTCATGATGCATATGGGATAAAAGATCAATTTTCTTATTTGAGTGCTAAAATCTCTTAGACACGTCCCTTTTGAAGTGAGATAATTATTTGTGAAGAGATTTGATAGCTTTTAGGATGAGTTTAGTTGGAGAGCTAATTTTGCTGGACTTGGAGAAAGAGGGTTTGCGAGGCATTTCTATAGCAACCTCCATGGATTCACCTTCTCCTTCAATGGTGTATCTAGCCATCTTATTGTGTATATCTATTACACCCTCTTTTTCCAAAAAGATATACATATGTGCCATTAATCTTTCTAACACAACTAGCATATTCTAGGTACTCCATTATGATAGCACTAAAGGAAAGGTCAAAAAGATTTCTCAAGGTAGCTAGGTTGAGGTCATTCAACATATTCAAGTGCCTAGCTATTTGAGTGATATGTGAGGAAAGAAAGAAGATTCCTGACCTAGTGGTTGCATGGTGATAGAATTAAATCTATCAAGAATTTGGATGTGTTGATGGATATGTTATGAGTGAAAGCATAGAGGAAAATCAAGTCTTTTTTGGTGACTTTTTAATTTTCATCATCCCTTTGATGGATAGTATAGGTTATAATCCTATGAAGCATCCAAAGGGTGAGTTATTTAATGTGTCTAGCCTTAGATTCCTTCACAAAGGATTTTGCTACAGAAATTTCTTGCCAAAAAGAAAGAGAGGGTTTGGTTTGAAAAGGTTGTGTCATTATAGGAAGTAGCCCTACTAGTTGGAAAGTCCTAAATGTTTGCAAAATATTCTAAGGTTAAGGCACGATATTGATCAAAAAGCTTAAATCTAATCTCATACCAACCTAAGGTAGAATTTTCACTTTTTTTTTATTTGGAGAGACATCAAAAACTCTTTGCTCAAGCTAGGGTATCCTACCTCATCAGGGAGAATGAATTTTCTCCAACCAAGAACATCTAGAAATCTGTCAATTTTATCCTTTATGTTGAGTGTTATGAGTATGCATCCAAAGGGGCTTTTGTTCCTTCCATCTTTTTTCTCTTAAGTATGGCATATCTAATGTCTTCCTTAGAGGTTTGGTGATGGGGTTTGTGGACTTTCTCACCTTTTCAAGGTTGTGAAGAAGAGGAATGAGCTTCTTTTTTATCCCCAATCACAATACCTGATGGTTTCTTCCCTTTTTCCTTTTCTTTAGATGGAATCTTCTTTTCGGGAGCCATTAGCTAGTTGAGACAAGAAAAGAGACAGAAAATAAAGTATGTAGAGAGTAGAGGGGTTTTGAGATAAGTTTAGTGTTTGAGGTTATGTTTATAAAATAGGAGTGATAAAAGAAGTATGTAACTAAATTTTAGTGGCTATAAATAGAGAAAATGTGAAAAACTAGCCATTTCTAGCTATTCGAGAGTAAAAAAATAAAAACTGACAGATAGCTAATGGTTAAAAAATGTTGTGCAAAGTGCACAAGGCGCGACCGTCTTTTTGCATAAGGATGCCCGCTAATGACCATGGTGCGACCATTATACAAGGTGGGACACTCACTACCTGTGAGAAAAGCTGTAATGATCAAGACTTTTTAAATTCTCGCTACCGTCTGTCCTATTTGTGACACCGTTCGTTGAAGGTTTATTTAGGATGAACCAAACCACTAGACTCGCAACCACGAGATAAGTCAGGATGACTGCATTAATAAGAAAAAAATAGAAAGAAAGAAGAGAGACATAATTTTGTATGAACAATTTATGATTAAAATTGATGTTTTTAATTGATGATAAAACCTAGCATACACAATAATATTTAACACAATGTATTGAATGCACATGGTTTATTCATTCAAAGAGCTTCCATTAATCATTCCTAAGTTATGCTTGATGAAGTTTAGTCTATCTTCATTTAATGATTTTAATCTACAAATTCTAAAATAATATTTTAGTTTTGAACATTATCTCTTAAAAAATGATACATAATGTCTATATGTTTAGACTTAGAGTGTTGAATAGATTCTTAGATAAGTTAATAGCACTAGTGTTATCACACTTAATAGGAATATGATCAAACACTTTTTCATAATCAATCAATTATTGCTTCATCCATAGAACGTGTGTACAACAAAAATATGTAGCAACATATTCGACTTCCATGGTAGATAAAACAACCGACACTTATTTCTTATTAAACTAAAAAATCAAGCAATCACTAAGAAAATGGCATGCACCAGTCGTGTTCTTTCTATCTAATAATGTCAAATGATGTGTTTCTAGAATACCAAAGTTCTAAGTGCAATGTACCATTTACGTATTTTAAAATTCTTTTAGTGGCATTTAAATGTGATTCTATAGGGCATGATTGAAATCTAGCACACAAACATACATTATACATTATATAGGGTTAGAGGCGGTTAAGTAAAGTAATGATCTGATAATACCTCGATATTTTTTCTCATCTACTGTCTTACCACTTTCATCTTTATCAAGTTTTAAGGATGTACTCATGGGAGTCTTTCTAGTCTTGTAACCATCCATTTCAAATTTCTTAAGGAGTTTCTTCATGTACTTGGATTGATTGATGAAGATCACATCTTTGCATTGCTTGATTTGTAGTCCAATGAAGAATTTTAAGTTCACCTATCATGCTCATTTTAAATTTTATAGTCATACAAGAAGTAAATTTCTTGCACAAAAATTTATTAGTAGCACCAAATATAATATTATCAATATAAATTTGTATAATCAAAATGTTATGCACTTTCTTTTTAACAAAAAGTATTGTGTCAATTTTACCTTTTGAAAAATTATTTTTAAATAAATATATACTAAGTCTATCATACCAAGCTCTTGGAGCTTTTTTTAATCCATATACTGTTTTGGTAAGTTTAAATATATGATTTAAAATTTTATAATCTTCAAAATCGAGAGGTTGTTCATGAATCTAAATTTACACCAATTTTCATTTATATAAAATGCAATCGTTAGTTAAACTAACATAATTCAAAAGTCATTACAATATATAAGTTTTAAACATTTCAAAGTATTAAAGTATGAACACTTTCAAAAGTAAAAACTAAGCCGAAGGCATACACTAGTCATCATCTGGATGTTCTGCTGTTACTTGATCTTCTGCTGGTGGGGTTGGTTCTGTTGGAGCCCATCTAGGAGGTTCAGTTGGCCGTCCTAGTAACATATTCTGAATCCAAGTCTGGTTCTCAACCAAAAATCGAGTCATATCTGCAATTTTGGTCTCTAATTTGCTCTCTATATGACTGACTTTATTGTTTATCTCATCACGTATCTCAGTTAACATATTCTCATTCACTTGTTGAGATGTACTTCCACTGCCCTTAAAGATGTGAGAAATCGCTAAATTCCCCAACCCATATAATCTGGCCTTCTTTGTTCCTCCTGTCGCTTCAACAAATAAATCATCATCATCCTTAGTACAAGATTGAACTTCCTCTCCATTTGCCTCTTCTGTAGATTGTGATGCTTTCAATTTCTGAAAGCTTTCCTAAAAAAGAAATACAAAACAACGTTAGAGTCAAAGAATCCAGTAGCCAATACACACAATTCACAAGCAATATTCATAAAAAAGCATATTAACAAGTAAATTTTTAATTGACAAGTAACTAATTAATACACAATTCACAAGAAGTAAACAAAACCAAATTTCCTGAATCCTGCAAAAATTTATGTTGAAATATTATTGACTGATGTAAACTAAAGAGCCAACAATGAGCCACAATCACATAAGTACTCTATGGCGAAACAAATCAAATAAGTAGAAAAAGGTATAACAAAACTTAGAGCGCACTATAAAAACATACCTCAAAATTTGATAGTCCTGTTTGGTCCCTCGACCTAGAGGAATAAAATTAAAATATATGAATCATTAACTTAAAAAGATATATAAGTAGATTCTAATTTGAGAAAATTGAAGCAAGAAATTATCAATGACACAATAAGAGACAATGATGAAGCAAGGGACATCAAACCTCTGAGACCAATGCCGGTATGTAGCAACCAAGGACAATACAATCAATACAACAACTATGTTGCACAGAATTATTGTAGTGGTACTGATGCGAGTTGGCCCCTTCTTCTTTTTGCTTTGAATTAGCAGAGCCTGAGGTTTTATCCTTGCCATTAAGTACAAACTTGACTACCCTTTTTTTTTCCTTGAAGTGAAACTTTATGCAGACAGAACCTGCAAATTAAAAAACACTCTCAACACTGGGCCACGGGAAGAGGGAATAAATAAAATTTTCAAATGAGAATTAGTGCACCTTAATTTAGTCAAAGGTTTTAATCCTCAAAGTTCCTGGTCTGGTCATCCAGAATAAAAAAAAAAATTGAAGTGACAGTAGCTGTACAATGATACCTGCAAAAGGCTTTAAAGATAGGTGAAAACAAAACATGGTAAGAGCCAATACGTTCCTTTCTCCACATTATTCCATCAAACACATCAACTTTCATTTGCAACCTTTAAACTCACTTCAACATAAACGGAAAAAATAAAAATAAAATAAAATAAAAAACCATTTAACCTTTAAACACACTTCAACATAAACGGAAAAAATAAAATAAAATAAAATAAAATAAAATAAAAAACCATTTTGAGACTGCACTATGTAAATTTTGTGCCAAATGTTTCACGCTAAACTGATTCTTCTTCATGCCCACACTAATAAACAAAGTGCATCAATAGAAACAGTAATCTTATAATCTCAAACAAGCTGTAATATAATAATCTCTACTACCCTGCAAGTGAATTCCAATATCAAACTTTTTGTTAGATTGCCATTTGTGAGAATTCAACGTCTAACCCTATTTTGAAATATGGAAGTAAGAATGATTTCACATCGGCCCACCTAATTTTTAATGAAAAGCTATTGAATTTCTCATTTCTCTTATGTGTGATTAAACAGTTCATTAAGAAAACAATTCCAAATGGTGTTTCTTCATATTTAATGATTCAAAATTAGAAACATAAAATTGAACCCTGATATAACCACAGCCACAGATCATGAAATATGAATTTTCAGTTTAATAAAAGTAAAGTTGACAGCTAAAACTACAATTCAGTCTCTTTCATCAGTTACCGCTCACATTATTCATTCACATGCTTCAACCTAATTCAATAACATTTCATCCATTAAGTGGAAAAGTGTATTGTGCATACTGGCAGTTCATGTTTTGCACCGTATCATAATTTGACCAAATAAGACAAGGTACCATCTATTAATATATAAAACTCACTTTGTCTCTCAGTTGAAGCTTTCTCTCGGCTCTTTCTGCTGATTGGACTGCTTCTTTCTCAGCTGCAATGATTTGAGGCAAATAGCTAGAATATTAGCATCATAAAGAGAAACAAAACAAGAATTTGGATTAGAAAATAGAGTAACCAGGACAACAAAAAATAGTATTAGAATTTTTTTTGTCACTCAACCTCATTTCTTCTTAAATACCTAAAGGCTAAAGAGAAGCAAAAACATACAAACTCCTAGTTATTTTTCAGGTTCATAAGTTAAACTAGACAAAGAGGGTTGAGATAATAGGTTCACCTTTCAAATCAGGCTTTCTTTCAACTTTTGTTCTGTTCAATCTATTAACTATCTCATTAATCCGCTTCTCCACTTTCACAGTTCGAACCTATACAAAGCACCAAGGTAGGGAAATCATATAGTATTCATACATCATGAAACTATTCTACACTGAGTATGAAAATAGACTATAAAGTGGCTCACCATCTTTGGATTGTGGAAGCCAACTTGGCCAACATCCACGGAAGCAGTCTTCTTTAAATTTGACCAGAAAGTGTAAACAACGTCAATGTATTCACCTTATTTCCTGCAATGTGAAAGAAAAACAACTCAAACAGACTATAATATTATAGCATTATTCTTAAGTGTAAGCGAAAAAACAAATACACAGTTTAAAGGAACAGATAATAAACACCATTTCTAATTCATGCTAGTAGCTACATCAATGATGAATATGTTAAAAAGTCAGTGTGCCCATTTAACAAATTATAAAGCAGACATATCCAAATTGAAGTGCTAAACAATATAAGCATAAAAAGTGTAATTAAGTCAACCAAAGTAAAATGAGCAGAATCTTTGGAAACTTTGCCTTGGATCGAATTTGCTTTGACAAGCTGAGCACAATCCTCCAGTAGACCTTCACTAATATCAGCAATTGTCTGGCCTTTGTGCAATCTTAGATAAACGTGACCAGAAGACATCTTGTCCACATGGAACCTGCAAGAAAAGAAAAACAATATAAAGGATCACACCTTTAAGCTCGGCTAACAAAGATAGTTGGGAAGGGCGGTCCACTAGAAACAAGCCATGAAAACAAGTCCTACTTATTAATTGGAAATTTAGAATAAAAGTGCAGGCATGTGCTCCCAGGCTCAGAAAGCATCGCCAATCTGAGATTCAAACTAGAAAAACTAAGACATTTGCAGCTTCTAAGGTGTTTAATTTTCTATTTACAAGCTGACAACTTTCCTAATCCAAAATTTGTTTTTAGTTTTTGGAAATGCTATTGCCTCTTTCCCTTCACTTCCATTGTCAATTACTGGATTTATTCGGTGCTTTTCAAAGCAAGGCTACACTGTATCGATAGTTAAAAAGAGAACGACAAGCTGAAAATACCAACAGAATTTTTCTATGTAAAAATTTAAAAAATAAAATCTTTAATAATGGATTAAAAAAATAAACTTTACCCATTTAATGTTAATATCTTCCTAGAAACAGGGAAGAATTACTTCAACATCGCCTTAAATTGAATAAAAGCATCACAATTGATAATTTAATCGAAGAACAATGAATCTTCTAACATAATAATTCCTTAAAAATAAAGAGAAAACCATAATTAAATTAAAAAAATCATAAAACCCAACACCAATGATTGCAAAAAGATTGTCAATTGAATCAAACATTCATAAAAAAAATAAAAATAATTTAAAAATGCAGTACCAAATATCTTCAACGAAACCATATTTGATGAGTTCCTCGTCCTCGTATTTGTCGAGACCCATAAAAATGGTGATCAATTTTCTTCGACACCTCTTTCTTTTGTTCTTCTTTGTACGGATCTACGTCGTGCACCAAGATGTTGGGTTCCACATCAGAAGGTTCGAATCATAGCTTCAAGAAAAGATAATGCATTAGTAAATGCTGGGTTCCATCATGAATCTCGTAATCTTTAAGAGTAATATGGTCTTTGTAGATGGTGTACCACTTCTGAATTCGGATCTTCTCAGCTCGGGTACCGGTTTGCTCCGGTAGCAGTTTCTTGAGATCGCCGATTGTATCGTCCTCGTTGCACTTCACTCTCACTTTCTTCCCTAATCGATCGTTCAACACCACCTCTAACATCTTCTCCTTTTCGATTAATAGATTCGATTTCCCAAACCCTAATCGCTGATTGACCGAATTACAATTTCGTATTATTTTGTCTCCCTCATTTGTTTGTATTTATGCCTCCTGTTCTCTGACCGCCCCCCGAAATATAAAACGATATCGTTTTATGTCATGTTATGTTTATTTTTTTTGTGAGGTAATGTCGTTTTAAGTTTTGTTAATAGATTGTAATATATATTTGCATAATTTTATAATAAATTAAAATTTATAACAAATTAATTTTTATTGAATTAAATATTTATTCAAAATGAGATTATTTCTATACAATTTGAAATTATTTCTTTCTTACAGTAAAAAAAAATTATATTATCTAATGAATAAAGAATATTATTACAATTAAAGATGATTGTAAATAAAAGGTTGAATTTCATGCACTTAAGATGATTGTAAATTTGCCACGGATTTGCAACGGATTTGCGACCAATTTCTCAAATTTCCTCTGACTCGTCCTTCCGTCGCAAATCCGTAGCAAATTTGCGACGGAAACATGTCCGTCGCAGATTTTCGTCGCAAATGCCGAATATTTTTATAGTGAAATTTGCGACGGCCATAGACGGTAGCAGATCTCCGTTGCAAATTAGTTTTTTTAGTGTTTTCTCTCTCGCGCCAAGTTTCCGCACCAACTTTTGCGACGATTATTTGCGATGGAATGATTTTCGTCGCAGATCTGCGACGAATTTGCAACGGATTTGCGACCAATTTCTCAAAATTCCTCTGACTCGTCCTTCCGTCGCAGATCCGTAGCAAATTTGCGACGGAAACATGTCCGTCGCAGATTTCCGTCGCAAATGCCGAATATTTTTATAATGAAATTTGTGACGGCAATAGACGGTAGCAGATCTCCGTTGCAAATTGGTTTTTTAGTGTTTTCTCTCTTGCGCCAAGTTTTCGCGCCAACTTTTGCGACGATTATTTGCGACGGAATGATTTTCTTCGCAGATCTGCGACGGATTTGCAACGGATTTGCGACTAATTTCTCAAAATTTCTCTGACTTGTCCTTCCGTCGCAAATCCGTAGCAGATCCGTAGCAAATTTGCGACGGAAACATGTCCGTCGCAAATGCCGAATATTTTTGTTGTGTCAACATAAACTTCCTCATTAATAAATCCATTTAGAAAAGCACTTTTAATATCTATTTGAAAGTATTTAAAATTCATGTGACATACAAATGCAAGCAATATCCTAATAGGTTCTAATTGAGCAATGGGGTCAAATGTCTCATCATAGTCAATGCCTTCCTCTTGGTTATAACCTTTGGCTATCAATCTAGCTTTATTTCTAGTAATAAGACCATTTTTATCAAGCCTATTCCTATATACTCATTTACATCCTATAATTGGATAGTCTTTAGGTCTAGGAATAAGTTTTCACGCATTATTTCTCTCAAATTAGTTGAGTTCATCTTGCATAGCAATTACCCAATATTCATCACTAAGAGCCTCATTAATGGTCATTGGCTTAATTTGATAAACAAAAGCAATATTAACATCTAAGTATTTAAGTTTGGATCTAGTAGTTGCCCCCTTTAATGTATCACCGATGTTTTATTCTTTAGAATGATCCTTCTTATATTGTCAATCTTTAAGTAGCTCTTAAGATTCGTCTTCTTATTGATCATGATTATTCTTTGGAACATCAATTATTTCTTGTTGTTCAAATGTGCCTACAAAATCAGCAAGAACATTACCCTTCATTTGATCAAGTTTAGAGGATTCATCAAAAATAAAATGATTGATTCTTCAACTACTAGTATTTTTTTATTAAATACTCTATATGCTTTACTAGATGATGAATATCCTAAAATATGTCTTCATCTGATTTGGATGAAAATTTTCTAAGATTATCTTTGGTATTCAATATAAAACATTTGCATCCAAATACTATAAAGTATGAAATTTTGGGTATTCTTTCATTCCATATATGGCTCATAAGAAGTTTTATTTATCAAAGGCCTTTTATAAACACGATTTGAAATATAACATGCGGTATTAATGGCTTTCACCTAAAAGTAACATGGTAAATCATGCTCATTGAGCATTGTCCTAGCCATTTCAAATAATGTTCTATTTTTTTTTCAACCACGCTATTTTTTTGTAACGTCTAGGAGCCAAAATATTTTGTGAAATATCAAACTCATTGAAAAAATTTTCAAAGTTTTCATTTTTAAATTCTTTGTCGTGATCACTTCTAATAGATGCGATTACATAGTCTTTTTCATTTTGAACTCTTTTTGCAAATATTTTAAAATGATTGAAAGCTTCATTCTTTTGAGCTAAGAAATTAACCTATGTAAACCTTGAGTAATCATCAATAAGCATAAATATATATAACTTGTCACCTAAACTAGCAACTCTATTTGGTCTAACCAAATCCAAGTGAATGAGTTCTAAAAGTCCAGAGATACTTATAATATTTTTAGATTTAAATAAACTTTTATGTTGCTTACCAAATTGGTAAGGTTCACAAGTCCTATCTTTATCAAATTTTACTTTAGAGAGACCATAAACTAGTTATTCTTTACTAATACATTGTAAGTGATCCATACTAGTATATTCCAGTTTTCTATGCTATAACCAAGCATCATTACTAATAGTAATCAAACATTCAAATGCATTATTGAAATATATGTCAATTTTATATGCATTGCCAATTCTAACTATTTTGAATACGAGTCCACCATTTAAATTGATAACTTTGCATCTTTTAAAGTCAAAACTTACATCATATCATTTATCACATAGTTGACTTACGCTAAACAAATTATATTTCAACTCATCAACAAGCTATACATTTTTAATCAAATTTTTATCAAGCATGTCAATGGAACCAATACCAATAATTTTATCTTTAGCATTATTTTCAAAAGTTACATTACTTGCATGCTTGTAAGTGATTGTTGTAAAAAAAAAAAATTTTATTCCTCATCATATGCCTTAAGCATCTACTATCAATAAGCCAAATCCTCTCATTGATAGTAGATTTTAGGCATACCTACAAAATAATATATTTATCTTATTTTAAGTATCCAAATGAAGTTGGGTCCTTTGGGGTTAGTAGTAGAATGATCTTCTAAATTGAAATGAACCTTTTTAATATAGCAAAATGTGCTTTTATGTCCAAATTTCATACAATATGTGCATTGATGCAAGGTTCTATACTTATGCACTTTCTTATTAAAATTCAATGAACCATGTACACATTTGCAAGTGTATGTTGAATAAAATTATTTTTGTGTATTTTTGTGTTTATGTATATTCCTTATATATATGAATACATGTTTTGGTCTTAGAATTCTAGTTTTAGAGCCTTGTGAGCCCAATGTAATCCTTTTAGAATTTTTAGATTTGTTTTTATGCATTAGTGTTCTTTACAACTTCAATATTAGAGATTTGAGTTGTAGATTCTTTTACAAATGTTGGTGCATTAGATTAGAAATGGATGAGTCATTAAATCCTAAATCATATTTTAAAGAGGGTTACCTTTGATTATCTATCAATGTGTCTAATGCCTCTTTTTCCTTATGAAATTTTAAAATTGATTCTTTTAGCTCTTTTAATTCATCCCTTAAAATTTTATTTTCCTTAATCATATTTTCTTAGCTATGTGAATTTTTGTTTTTTTCTTTAATTAAATTCAATAATTATTCATTTGAGATCTTTAATTCTAATGTAGAGTTTTTCAAGCACACAAAATCTTTTTCTAGCTTATAATATTTATTTTCATAAAATTTCATCTTAGAAAAATACTTTTTCATTCTAAGTTTCATATGTTCAATCAAATCACTATCATCTAAAACATCATCAACACCATTATCATATGCAATTAAGTTCAAGGATTGAGTACTTACTCATTGGAGTCATTTTTATCCTCAATAGCCATGAGACATAGTTTAGCAATTCTTTCCTCCTCTTCTTCTTCTTCTTCACTTGAGAAAGAATTATCACATGTAGCTTTGAGTGATTTTTTCTTTTCTTTAACCCACTGCTTTTTGTTCTTTAACTTAAATCAATTTGATTTTATATGACCGAATTTGCTATATTCATAATATTTTACTTCATCTTTTTATCTTTGTCTTTAAAGGAGGATTTAAAAAATGTACTTTTATTAGCTTGCAATCTTCTCTTTCTCTTCCAATCACTTATTCTTTTTTAAAAATATATTCATTTCTTCTTCATCTTCACTATCTTCATTACTTGAGCTCTCAACTTCTTTGATTGCCTTGAGAGCTATTGCTTTTCTTTTCTCTTTCCCACCTTGTTCTTCTTCCTTTTTATTGTGTAGTTTAAAAGTGAGTACTTTCTCACAAATTCATCAGTTCTCAAGGAACTAAGATCATGAGCTTCTTCAATGGAAGAAACTTTTGATTCAAAGTTCTTCCTTACTCTAAGAGCTTTTAAGATTTTGCTATTGACATCACCTTGATCATATACCTTTTCATATTTTTTTAATTCATTGACAATGGCAAGCAAGCGATTCATCATGTCAGTTACATTTTTGTTGAGCTTCATCTTGAATACTCATACTCATGTACATGCATTTGCTTCTTGGTGAACCTCACTTGGATAGTATTCTCATAATAGTTCTCAAGAGTTTTTCAAATGCAATATGCACAAGTGAGATATTAGACTCTCTCACATTCTTCTCTTAATATTAAACTCATCAAGATGGAGGTTGCTCTATTGTTCTAGAACCGATCTTTCACATTGACACTTGACTATTGTGATTTAGGAAGAGGAACTTAGACACATTCAACTTCATGAGTAGGAAGTTTCCACTCATTCTCAATAAAATTTTATAGCTCAATTCCTTCACTACATAGAAACAAATACATCTTGTGTTTCTAATAGGAATAATTCATTCCATTAAAATAAGGTCTAAGAAATAAGTTTAGATTTTCATGTGTAGAGGTATTTGTTAGTGAAATGATTGCCATTTTGGATAAAATTTCATAATTAAGTTTAAGAAATTTACTAGATCTGATATCAATTATTGTCCCAAATTATCAACCAAGAGAGAAGATGAATTGGTTGATATAAAGAGTGATGAATTCAAAATTCAAAAGCAAGAGATGTAGAAGATGTAGAAGAAAATTGAGTAGAGTATAGAAGAAGAAACACAAAGAATTATAGTGGTTCGGATTTACTTTGATCCTACATCCACTTTCTTAAAAATTTGTTAAGGTTCCACTATTCTTGAGTTTTTACAAGCTTAACTCTAACTTGGTGTTTTCACAAACTCACACCAAACTTTACAATGGTTTGAGATCAATCATCGCAACCCTTGCAAGAGTTTTTCTAGGCTCACTATAACAATTTAAGTGTTTCCAAGCTCACACTCAAACTTTTGATGGTGTTTAATGCTCACACCCAATACTTAATCAATACAAGTATAGATTTTGATACAAGGAAACTGAAAGTATTTTGCCTTAGCTATATCAATTGTAAGAACCCCTTAAATAAGATATTTCTTAAGGTATTTATAGCCACTTTGGTCTAACTAGCCATTATGAGTAATGTGATATATTTTATTAGGCTAGTTTTTATGATAATAAAGAGTTTTCACAGAGAGCTGTCGTTCTGGCACAGTGGATAGTCGTCCAGGCACAGTGGGCGGTCTTATGCTGTTCAGGGATGGTCACTCCATTTAAAATTCTTCCAACGGTCAAAAGTTAGTGCTCTACTAGTGGAATCTTGCCCATCATGTGACTGTCAGGATGGTCGCCCAAAGTCAAGGGACGGTCACTTTTTTTGAATTTAAAACCTGCTCTTACAATGGTCATTCTACGTGTCATTGCTTCATTTGACAAAGTAATTTTTCTCCAAAATATGAAAGGTGCGGTCGCTTTAGTACTAAAATAGCAGTCAGATTGGACATCTCGCATTAAACTTTTGGGCTCACCCAAGACCGCAAATACTACTGTCAATTAGTATGATTTTCTCTTTAAATGTATGAACGGTCGCCTATGAGATGGGATGGTCGCGAAATGGTTCTTCGAGAAGGCTCCTTAGACCGTACCTGTCACTGCGTTCCCTACTGTGAATGTTGGAGTTTTTGTCACTTGAGGTGTGATCGTTCCAATATCTAAACGGTAGCGAATTGCTCTGTCACGGTCGTCCCTCAGGTCGAGTTTCTTACCGCAAACCCTACTGTAACTACGTTTATTCTCAAAGCTTTAAGGGCGGTCGCACTTTAGTTTGGGGTGACCGCTATTTTTATCTTGTTCTGGTAATATATTGAGTATTTTATTTCTGCACCAAGTATCTAAAAGACATGTTACATGCATTATTTAATTTGAGTGCTAAATATCAAAATTAAGATTATTTGGCTAATAAATACTATAATCATATTTAAATTGTCTAAATAAATACATCTAATAACTAATTAATTATCTATTCTAGTAAATAATAATTTAATATTTATCTATGATATTATAATTATATTGAAACTCTCTAAATAAATAAATATATATATATATACAATAACAAAATAATTATTTGTTCTAATAAATAATAAATTTAATATTTATATCCAAATTATATGACCACTATTTGACTCAAATTTAATAATAAATTTTACAGTTAATGTAATAATATATAATTTTAAATAAATATTTATTTATTATAAGATAAAATTTATTCTATTTAGGATAAATAATAATTTTATCATATTGTAATAATAGATATTTATTTAATATTTATTTATAGAGTTTAAATAGAATTAAGATATATTTTTAAAAAAATTAAGATATTATATTAATTTATATTTATTTGAAAAGTTCAACAAAATTACAATATTACTAAAATTATGATTAACTTTATCATATTTAAATTATAATTAACTTCATCTTATTTATATGATAGTTGTAATCTTCTAATTATATATTTTTATCTAAAGTCTATTTATATCATTATATATATAATGGGTGGTATATGAGATACAATTCATAAATCAAGTAGTTAATATACAAATGAAGTTACTTATAATTATATGTATATAATTTATGAATTAAGGTACGCTTTTATTATGGTAACTTTTCTAGAATATTAATCTTATGATTAATGTAATAATAAATTATGTAGTTAATATATAAGCTAATTTTTCAGTAGACCCAAAATCGTTTGAGATACAATTTTAATTATTATCAAATTAATATTTTAGACCTATTAGTGTTACTCTTTTGATTTTTGAAATAAGTATTTTTTTTATTTGTTATTAATGGTGTTGATTTTATTTGATTTAAAAAATAATTTCTATTATTTATATAAAAAATTACCATTACATCACGGTGTTATAAATCTCTATATATTTTATAGTTTAATAATTATAGATGATTTGATTAGGATTATTAATATATATACTAATTTTATTTTTATAACTATAGATAAATAATTATTTATTTAAAATTACCATAAGATTTAAAAATAAAAATACCTATAATATCTTTCGGGGTCATAATTTTAATAAAAAATATTTTCTCCACCCTAAAATAATAGAAATATTTTTTTATTTATCCAAAAACATAGTTTCATTACTCTATTTAGATTATAATCACATCACATATTAACCATCATATTTTTATTTAAATATTATATAATCAATAATATTATATTTAATTATTTATATTTACTAAATTATAATTACTCTTGATCCAATTAATTACTATTTTAATTTTTAATATTTTTAATAATAAATAGTTATTTAGTATAAGTAGAGGATAAAATAGATAGTTTATGAGAAAAATTTTATATATTAATTAAATAATTAATTTTTTTTAATATGTATGAGAAAAAAATATTTCTATTATGTTATAACACAAAGAATACTATTTAAATTTATAAAAAGAAATAAAATCATTTTTTGTAATTTAAAGATTGAAATATTAAAATTTAAAGAATAATGAATACCAATATATTTTAGATAAAACTGCAATTTTTTAAAATTAATAATACTATTTATTAAGCTTATTTGAAAGCAAAAGTTTGGGTCGAAAATAAAAATAAAATAAAAATAATTACAAAATGGTGTACTTTCGATTTCATCTGGAAAGTTCCACGTCCTTCTACACTCTGAGGTGTTCCAGACAAATCCTTTCTCTCTCTTATTTTCTCCTCTTTTATTCAAGTACCCATTGTCACTCATCAATCAAAATCGTACCCAGCCGTATTAATTTCTGCTACAAAAACCAACAGACTTTCAATTTTTAGCAGAAGAGAAGCAAATAATAATTCAGAGCAACAAAATTCAATATGGGTGTTGATTATTACAAGATTTTGCAAGTCGATAAGAATGCTAAAGATGACGATTTGAAGAAGGCTTATAGAAAACTGGCTATGAAATGGCACCCTGATAAGAACCCCAACAACAAGAAAGAAGCTGAAGCCAAATTCAAACAGATCTCTGAAGCCTATGAGGTAAATCATTATAACTAGTCATTCTTTCTTTCAATTTCTTGGTCTGTTGTATGTATCAGTTCTGTTTTATTCTTTGCTGTTAATACGTGGAACTTTTGATCGATTGCATAGATAAGTAATTTTCTGGGTTTTCTTTGTAAATGACAATTGTTACTCTTCCTGTTATAATTTATTTCTGTTATTTGAGATTTCTTGATTTGAACTTTTTTGGGTATTTCTGTGCTCTGGTTTTCTATGTTGGTTATCTGAGAACACGTATATAATCTTATCGTGTATAATCTCTCTGTCTTATCCTATGGACTCCGTTTAATTCTGGTTGTTGATATGGTATCTGAATTCTTTTGCAGGTCTTAAGTGATCCTCAAAAGAGAGCAATCTATGATCAGTATGGAGAAGAAGGGCTCAAAGGCCAGGTGCCTCCGCCAGGTGCCGGTGGTCCTGGAGGAGCAACCTTCTTCTCTACTGGAGATATACCAACATCATTTAGATTCAATCCTAGAAACGCAGATGACATTTTTGCGGAGTTCTTTGGCCACTCAAGCCCATTTGGAGGAATGGGAGGTGGCAATGGCATGTGGGGTGGTTCAAGACCCTTGGGCGGAATGTTTGGTGATGATTTTTTCAGTTCTTTTGGTGAAGGACGTCCAATGAGTTCAGTTCCTCGCAAAGCTAGTGCAATTGAGAATACATTGCCCTGTACTCTTGAGGAGCTTTACAAGGGAACTACTAAAAAAATGAAGATTTCAAGGGACATTGCTGATGCTAGTGGGTAAGTGGAGCAATTTCATTTTGAGTTTCGACTTCAATATGCATGTCTATGTGTTATTTAATCTGTTTCGTGTTGCTAATCGAACTTATAACAATCATGAATGAATAGTCTATTAATCTTGGAATGTTACAACTGGAACTTGTGGAATTGTTTTCTGTAGTGAACGAAAGGTCCATTAGTTCCTATTTGTGTTTGATGTGTAGTGTAGTTGCCAGCTATGACTATTAAAATGGCCAATGCATTTGTCTATCGCCTTAGGCCTTGTGCCATGTGCTTCTGGCTGTTGATAGTTATAGCTATACTCATCATCATTTGGTCTATTGGTTTATTGATTGATTTTTTTTTCCTTTGCGATGGTACAGGAGGACCTTGCCGGTGGAGGAAATACTAACAATTGATATCAAGCCTGGATGGAAAAGGGGAACAAAAATCACCTTCCCAGAGAAAGGCAATGAGCAACCAAATGTGATACCTGCTGATCTTGTCTTCATAATTGATGAGAAACCACACAGCACATTCACAAGGGAAGGCAATGACCTGGTTGTGACCAAGAAGATAACTCTTGCAGAAGCTCTAACAGGCTATACTGTTCATCTCACGACTCTAGATGGCAGAAGCCTGACCATACCAATCAACAATGTGATTCATCCAGACTATGAAGAAGTTGTTCCAAAGGAAGGCATGCCAATACCAAAGGATCCATCGAGGAAGGGTAACTTGAGAATCAAGTTCAACATAAAATTCCCAACAAGGTTAACAGCTGAGCAGAAGTTAGGAATCAAGAAACTATTGGCCCCGTAGATTGGTTAAATATATGACCGAAACATACGCAGTCCATTGTTAATATTTTTGTTTTTGAGATTGTAATTTTGGGTTGCATTTCCTTATTTATTTGTGTTGTATGGTTCAACTAATACTTCATCTGTTATCCAGTCTAATAAAATTAGCAAAATTTAGCTTGATAGAAATGTAGAATGAGCTACATGATTTGGCCTTAATTAGGATTTAGTTGTATTATGAAATTTGTTTAATCCTTGGATTCTCTCTCTTTAGTCGTCTCTGCTTGATTCCTAGAAGGTAAATTTTTTAAGTAAAAAAAAAAATTACAGGTGGATTAAAAAGATAATTGAACATTTAATATTATATAGTAAATTTTAAATTTTTATTATAAATTTTTTTAAAAAAAATTTTATTAAAAATTTTATTATTTATTAAATTTTAAAATTTTTAAATTTTTTTTATATATTTTTTTATTTTAATTTTTAAATTTATTAATTTATTTATAGTATTTTATTAAATAATATTTTTAATAAAAATATTTATTTTATACCATTTATAATTAAATAATAATATTCTAATATTAATATAAATATCTAATCATAAAAATTTAAATAATTATTAATTAAAATAAATATATGTATATAATAAAAAAATTAATATATAATACTACATATTTAAATATATAATCATAAAATTTTAAATATATAAAAATTAAAAAAATATATGATAAAAAAGTTAATATTTATATAAAATTTTTAGCCATAAAATTTTAAAAATCTACTAATTAAAAAATATATATACGGTAAAAAAAATTAATATATATATAATATTATATATATAATTTTTATAAATACTATATATAAAATACTATTATAATTTTATAAAAATATTATATATATACCTAATTATAAAACTATAAGTGCCCATTAAAAAATATATATGATAAAAAAAAAGTTAATATATATTGATAAAAAAATTAATATATATACAAAATGTTACATATATATAAACTTTTTATATAATACTATTTAAATATTATAAAAAATATTCTATATATATATAAATATCTAATTCTAAAATTCTAAATACTCACTAATATTTATTAATTAAAAATATATATATATATGTGATAAAAAATTAATATGTATATAAAATACTATATATATACTTTTTATAAAACACTATAACATTTTATTTTATGAATACAAAATACTAAAAAAAATTATATATTTATATATGTGAAGTGGGAGGAGGGCAGGGGATTGAAAAAAAAAAAGGGGAGGAGGGCAGGGGATTGAAAAAAAAAAGGGGGGGGGGGGGGGGGGGGTGGGTAATAGGGAGATCTACTGATAAGCAGAGAATATATCTCACGCTGTTGAAATGAAAGGTTTAATAATGAACTCCAGTGATAACAAGAGGAACGTGAGTAAAGAAAGGCATTATCTTGAAAGATGGAACTTGAGCGTGGGCAAAGAAAGGCATTATCTCTATCATATGTAACGAAAGAAAGGATCGACAGACTTCGACTGAAGGGGCTTTTACTATATACAGATTCTATACAACTACGTCAAAAAGCTTTTATCAAACATCAACTTAAAATATCATTTTATTTTTGGTACAAAGAACTTTTTTAGAAGGAATTTTCTTTGCTATTAAAATATCATTAGTTGCTAATAATATTTAGTGAGAGAATATATTTTTGAACATTCTTGCATTTATATAAATATTCTATATATAAAAATTATTATTTATTTATAAAAAATACTCCAATAATTTTTATATTCCCCGTTTCCTCAGATTTTACGAAATGCGTTTCCTTTTCCCTGCTGTCTAGGACTAGGAGGTGAGGTTTTTGCAGTGAAACTTAGTTTCTTTATTATTAATAAAACAAAATGTGTTACATCAAAAGAGAGGAATTATATGAAGGAAAGGGGAAAAGACAATACAACAGGGATAATGGAATTAGTTAAAAAAAGGAACTCATTTCTCATGGCACATGCTTAGCTTTTATATGGCTTACAATTCAATGGTCTCTAGAAAAAATGAACTACAACGCTGATCTAATAATCTACTCGTATCTTCTACCTGCATCTTCTGATTATGTATATTACCATATCACATAGCGGAACAGGAAGGGGCAACCCTGTTTCCTCTTTCTTTCTTCTCTTTCATTTAAATCCAGCTCTGCAAATACCAAAAATAAAAAATGCAGCGAACAATGATGTAACAGCTGCTGGAAGCATAATGCTTTGCTTCACCAGGAATCGCCATCAATAGACATGCTAGTGAGATATTCATTTACCATTTCACCAGTACTCTCCGTCACTAGCAAAATAATCAATCGCTATAGCCATCTGAAACTGCCGAGTCTGAGACATCCTCACTCTCCATCTTATTGGCTACTCCATCTGAGCCCTCACTTATTTCAAATTCTCCCTCCGAGTCTTCAACTGCCATATCTTGAATGCCATTATCTTCTCCAGAAGAATCTCCATCATCATCTCTTACTTCCTCTGAGTTTTGATTCCATCTATTGGAGGCCCCATTAAAACTTGGTTCCCAGTTTCCTTGCCCGTATCCTTCTACTTCAGCATTGTCATCAGATTCTGCTGCTTCCACACTGTTACTATTATCAGCATCATCCACATCCATCCCAACCTTTTCAACACCCCAATCTTCGTCATCCAAGCTTCTTGATGTTCTATCATAGCTCCTTGGACCAACTGAGTTGCCCATATGACTAATCAATTTTTCCTCGGCTAACATCATTTCTGCTCTCCTCCTCCTCACAGTTCGGCGACCCCGACTGGGTTCTTGTGCATTTGTTCTTCGTCCTTGTTTTGGGCCTAGATTAAATTTCTCAATTTCCCTAGCATTGCGCTTACTTGTATCAGATTTAAGAACAGGTACCCTTTTCTGCAACTTTGTACCATATCCTTGATCACGGCTTCCTCGTCCGCGTTTGTAGCTGTTACGTTTACCACGCAAATCATTGAAGTGCTTTTCCTTTACATTTTCATCTTGCTTTAATTCTTTCAATTCAATCTCTTTACTCTTGAGAGGAGAATATCTTGAAGGTAGCTTCTGCATCCAAGGAATTATCAAATCAATTCAAAAAAATTTCTAGGATTATCAATCAGATGAATTTTTAATTCCCTTTCTCAAAGGTTACCAAGTGCACATTCAGACAAAACAGTTTTTGCTCCAGTAGTGATGCTAGCATGTTAACGCAAAACCATCACTTATGATGAGCCACAGATGTTACTTATGCTGAGGAACACCAAATTCCCATAAGTATAGTGGGCTATGAAAATTATGGCAAAATGAAAGATAAAAAGCAGCAACAAAAAGGGAAAAATTGGAGGGTGAAGATGAACTGACCATAAAAATTTTAACTGGCTTGTCCTCACTAGGCTCAGCTTTTTCATGCTGAATGTATGTGATTGAAGCATCTAGCTCAAAAAGCCTAAGAGCCACAGCAGCAGTGGTTTGTGGTACCCATGGAAGTACAGGAACTGATCCCATATCAGCAAACCCATGTAATGCACTCTGCAATGAACTGGAGGAATCCAATAATTCTTTTGTTGTCTCAAAGTTAGCAGATAAGAAGTCTCGTTTTATAGCACCCTCGAGAACAGTCAACATCTGCCAACATAAACTGTTAAGTAAAATCATCCTCCAATGAAAAAAAGATTAAGATGTGATGCTAGGCATAATATAATATGCCATCTTATTGTACTGGCTTACCACAATTTCTTACATAGCACATCTATAAACATCATTCTCCGTTGAAAGAAGAAAATAAAAAATGCATCTAATCATTTGTATGCATTAATACCATTACCATGTAAAGACTATCCTAATACGTGATCATGACACATTTAACTGGAGCAGAGATACATATGAAACCAGTACGAGAACAAACGTAGAAGACAAGTGCAATGATAATTGATTTGTTAGGTGAAATGCAGTTGAGTATTTACCAATGCAATGTGACCAGGCATAAAAAAAATGTCAGAAAAAAATAATAATTATAATAATTTAGTTTATCAACATGGTTTAGGAAGTATCAATTATGTGCATCACCTGCAGTAGTTCCTCTATTGATGATGACATGTTCAACTTTTTAGCCCAGGTTTTTTGATAGTTACCGGTCCAAAATGCCTTTAGTGCTTCTGATGGAACAGACACCTGCTTAACCGAATGTGCAAATAATAAATGAGTCATCATGACATAACTAACATTACTAAAGCTCCAAGAATGCAAAAAACTTGTTAACAATTGAAATGTTATTTCACCTCAATGAAAGCTAAAAGAGCCTTTATCAATCTGATTCCAAGGGGTAGAGAAGCATCACAAACTCCACGGTCTAATTTCCCAGTATCTTTACAACCATTTTCATGTTCAAAAATATTAAAACTCTTATTAGCAGCACTGAATGTCTGGTGGCAAGAAGGACAGTGGGTGTCTTCAGTAAGATAAGTATCAAAACACAAGTCACAAGTGGCCAACAGTGGCATACACCTTTTCTTCCCATATTTCATAGCACATAATGTTAAGGAATTGGAATTGAAGCATTCTTTCCACGTCCAATTCTGAAAATCTTGATACCTTCTCAAAGCACCTCTCTTTTCCATTTCATTTCTCCCAAGTTCAATTCTGAACAAAGGAGATGTATCCAACATGTCAGAGTTTGAACCACAAACCATACTACTAGGACTGCTGATGCCCACTGGGTCATTAAGACTAGGATCTGATTCACCAGCTTCATTTTCAGCTGCAGTTCTAATTTGGCTCCTAAAATTTTCAGATTGCAAGTTCTTCCTCTGGACATTTTCTTTTAAGGATTTCTCAATCTTTTGCAACATTACACGCAAATGGGATTCCCTAACCCCACGAGTATCCAAAGATGACAGAAGGGCATCAAAAGCCTACACAGTAGTTAATGGAATTGAATAAATGCCAGTGAATGCTGTAGGGGTGGCATCAATGCAAAAGCAACAAACAAATCATTATGATTTGAATCATGCTGTCATACAAGCAATCATCAGAAGTGCTACCAGTCATAAACACCAATGAAATGCTTTCCTGCTTCTATGAACTAAGATGAGGACTCGCAACACAGAAGGATGACATTTTAAGAAAGAATTTTTCCCTGATGCAATTAGAACTCCCAACAAAGAGTCAACAGAAAGTAGAATAGGAAAAAAAGCAGAACTCCATTTATAGGAAATTGCATTGCTAAACAAAACAATTACCAATAAACCACCTCATGAGACAGACAAAATTGATAAAGGCATTTCTGACAACATCTGCATATAATATCTGTTTACTTATAATTAATAATAATTGGAATTAATCCTTGTGAAAACGTCATTTGGATAAGCAAGAAATTATCATCCCCCAATTAAAATCCATGTCATTCATTAAATCATCAATAAAAATAAGTGATTTTTTTTGTCAAGGGTTCTTAAAAATCATTAAAACAGACTCGCAATCAATATATAATGTTAAATCTTGTATCATAAAGGAATTGAAAATCACATTAATAATGAGCGTTAAATTACCTCTTCAGAATCAATAAGCCTCCAATTTCCATCATGCAGTTCAACAATAAAAATAAGTGATTTTTTTTGTCAAGGGTTCTTAAAAATCATTAAAACACACTCGCAATCAATATATAATGTTAAATCTTGTATCATAAAGGAATTGAAAATCACATTAATCATGAGCGTTAAATTACCTCTTCAGAATCAATAAGCCTCCAATTTCCATCATGTAGTTCAACAAAGATCCTACCAGAACATGGATCAGCTCTAGAAGCAGATGCAACAAACTGCCAGTATCGATTGCGTCTGCGATCTTGTCCAAGAGGCAAGGACCTGTAGACATATGTCTCTTCGGCTATGTGGGCAATATAAGCTTTCAGTTGAGAGCGGAAACTTTTTGAAGCAAATCCATGTTGCTGATTTGAAAAGTTATCTGGATTTGGGGAGGGATCTTGAACTACCAAGGTTTTTTCAGTAAGAATGCTATTGAGGTGGTTTTGTACCTTCTCTGAAGCGACTAATGGCTTTTGGTCTTCTGCGGTGCTTGGAGATGCCTCCTTACTTTTGCTATCAACAAAAGGCAATGGGCTTTGGCTGCCCTCTACTGCAGAACTAGCAACTTGCAATTCAGGTTTACCCCCAGTAGAAGATGGAAAATCCAATTTACTCGCAATATCTTCTTTCAGGCGACCTCTATCTAATTGTGCTTCAGCCCATATTTGTTTTTTAAGAGCATTTGCAGCTTCCAAACGATCCTACAAAAACAGTTAAGACACCAATTTAAAGAATAAAAGATAAAAGAAAGGGAAAGAGAGAAAAATGAACCCATCAATCTTCGATAAAAAATGACTACTTTGAAAAGGACATTTACCTCGAGCACAGCACGAATGGAATTTCCTTCATTTGCAACACCAACTAAGGCAACAAGGGCATTAAGACGCTCCTCAACACTGAGATGAGCATATTCCCCTTCTACAAGTCCTTGAATCCATGATTCACCTGACTTGCTTTCATCAATCTCAATATTTTGCTGATCTACATTTCTAATCCCTATATCTTCATAAGCAACATGTTGATCAATAGTATTTAAGGTCTTCGCATCATTGGAACTATTTAGAGGGACTGATGGAGGATCTCTGTCAAGTTCATTTTCTGCAATTAATGGAATGCCATTGCAGATATTATCATTTCTACTTCCTGAGCAAGTGTTTGCTTCATTAGAATGGTCTGCATTTCTGTTAGCTCTCAACGGAGTGGTGGCTAAATCATCAACTTCAGGGTCCTCATCAACATCACCTTCAGAATCTTCATCTCTTTCAACATCATCTGCATCTTCTCCACCTAAAAACCCATTCTCAAATATTCGAATTTTCTTTCTGGCAGATGAAAGAATTGCCTCAGCATCAGCAGGATCCTTTCTGTAAGCAGCCCGTACACAATATGTTGAAGGAGCAATTCTTTCGAAGAGCTTTTGATCCCTCGTCAAGGCAACAGATATAGATGCCTCCGGTGTCTTGCTTGTTGTCAAGTCTCGAAGCCCGGATTTCTACGTTTAAAAAATGAATAAATAAGTAAATAATAATAATAGGGACAACATAAAGTGCACTAAAGGTAAGCTTAACAAATATAAGAACTGACCTGAATCCTATCAGCAAGTTCTAGTACAGTTAATCCTTTGCTTCCCTCGAGTGAAAGAACATGAAAAGCCGCAAACTTAACTGTTCCAGGCGTCAACCGATGTCTAGATCTTCGAGGAAGTAGTAAGCCCCTTTCTCGCATAAGTGCAAAAGCATTTTCAGCTGCTGATCCATTGCGCAGAGTGGAAATCGTATCTTCGCAGCCTCTAACCTTCAATTTCATATAGGTGCAACTAAATTTAAAGGACAGAACATAAAAAAAAATATGGATCCTTAAAAAATCGCTCTCCACCAGATTGCTCAAGAAAGCAACATAAACTTAAAGAACACCACAAAGTTTGTCCAATATGAACATAATAGTTCATCAAATAAAAGCATTTGCAAGCTCCTAGACGTAACTATGCCCCAATATTCAAACAAATGAAACATGTCTTATACTGGCATTAATTTAATATAGCATGAAATGCAATCTTGATTATGAGTTGTTAGATTAGAAAACTGATACAAGGTACCACCCTCCATCCATGCAACAAGAACTGCTTTGGCCATCATCTTGCTACACTGAACTGCAGCCATTGTCTAGCTTACAACTAATTAGGTACCAGAGTTGAAGCTGACAAAAGTACGGTCACTGGCTATATCACAAGCTAGATCCATTTATAAGCCAAACCTCAACCACAGCACAACAGTTCTCACTTCAAGAACTATTTTTCCCTGTTCCTCTTAAGCTGCCTAGTCTCAGGCAATACTGGTGCTACGTCTTTATTACCTCAACATTCAATATGAAACCAATTCCCCCTTGGTATATATTAGTGTTAGTGAAGGAGCTCAGCACAGAGAGAGAGAGAGAGAGCAGAAAGTGAAAATGTAGAAATAACTTGAAGTTCAAACCTCATCGTTATCACCCACATGTGTCCATGTTGCATTCCTTTTCTTCAACCGTGGCCCCAATCCTATGGACAATGCCAATTGCCGGAATATTTCAGGCCAAGTTAATGGATTTAAGTGTCGCTGCCAGTTGCGTATGTCAAAGCCCCACATATAAGCCTAATGAACATAGTAAAAACAGAAATTGGTTCAGCATCAAAGAAAAGAATACCATGCCATCAAATCACAGCTTTAACAAATTAATGGAACAGATGTTACCCCCTCAACAATCTGCAGATGTCCACCTTCAGGATTAGCTGAACAATATTGATTTGTTCCCAATCCAGTAGAAGGTGTCCGAGCAACATCTTCAATATCTTTGATAATCAATTTTAGAAGAACAACATGTACCTCACCCAGCAACCGTGAATCCTAAAATCAAATATCTATATCAATAGGGAGGCAAAAACAGATGCTTAAAATTATGGGTGTGTGCTATTCAGTCTTAACAAAAAAAAAAATGGATTGTACCAATAAAATTTGGTAATTTCGGTAATAAGTAACTTGGTAGATCGGCTCGGTTTTTAGAAAATTACCAGTTTTCAATTTTCGTTTCAGTTGCCTTAAATTGGTAATAGAAATAATTTTTCGTTTCAGTTGCCTTAAATTGGTAATAGAAATAATTTTTACTTATTAATATATTAGATATGATTTTTAGCAATAATATATTATTTTTAAAATTTTTTAAATTAATATTTAACTTTTTAATAATAAATTTTATTTTATTTTTCATTCTTATATTAAAAGTATATAATCAATGATATTCAAATTATAAATTAATCTTATTTGGTTAATTTGGTTATAACTGATAACCAAACAGAAATATTTAGCTCGGTTTCAGCTTGGTTGTATTTCATTAATTTCATTTTGTTCGACTATTTGTTTAAGAGGCCTTAAGTTTCAATTAGTTTAGATATCAGTTCAGTTAACAAAATGCTCACTCCTACTTAAAATGAACAAAGAAAACAAAACAAAACTCCATTAGTAACTCACATAGTCATGAAAAGATTGAACAAACTCGTCCAGAGTAAAAGGCCATAACCCAAGAACATCAGCAAAGGTAATAAAAAATCTCCAAACCTGAAAAAGCAATGAATTTTGTGATCAGAGGCATTAAATGCATATTAGTTAAAATATCTCTAAAGAATCATTACAAGTATGGGTAACAAATTTAGTATAGCACATAACATTCGTAACTTAAATGTATGTTGACAATATAAACGCAAAAAATGAGCCCAATAGAGGTGCATAATTTTATTTGTAGAATTCAATCACATGCACCAAATGAAGTCAAATAACATGATCATGGCTTTATATTTGATTTGATGAATGCAACCTAGCAAGAAAAGGCACTTGCCCATGCACCCTCGCGTGCACGCGCACACAGAGCATTGCAAAGAGATATTTTCCTGCCCAAATGGTAGAAATTGCCATGGGTTACAGAATATGAAAATGGTAAAGATTATGCAAAAATATATCTAGCAAAATTAGCCCCATAAAAGATAAAACCAAACAAATAAAATAAATAAGCATACAAATGTGAGTAAAATAAAAAATAATCTGTAGAGCATACCATCAAAAGATTCCCAATATTTTCATCTGAATCCATCCAGGGTTTAATTGCAAATGGCTTTTTCATTTGTACAGACTCTGGTGGGAACATACTTAAAGAGTCTGAAGCACAAAAAAAATGTGTTTCGCTGATCAGGAAAGAAATAGTGGCGCATAAAAATATGAAATACAAAAAAAAAACTCTATTGCTATGGAATAAAAAACATGTGCAACGCCAAAGAATAACAATGCATTCAAGATGTAAAAAAATAGAAATAGAAATGAATTACACTATATGATATTTCCATATTTGTTCAAAGTAAAAATCAAATACTCATTAACTCCATAGTTCCACATTTGTTCAAAGCAAAAATCAAATACTCATTAACTCCAGGAAATTCACTTTCATCGTTTACAAGGAAATATTAAAATTTTGTTTGCTTGCATCCTATGTAGAAAGTTTAAAAATTTCGAAAAGCTTGGACAATATCACAAGTCGATGAAACAGTGAAAAAAAAAGCTGATGAAGCAGTCATTTTTAATTAGGCATCATTACCTCTAAAAGACTCAAGGTTTTGCAAAGCATCATAATTAAGGTGAACTATTGAGTTCAAGCCCTTGCCTGCGGCAGCCAATTCCATGAGTTCCAGCTGTTCATCCTCTATGAGATCCAAAGATTCTTTAGCAATTCTGCGTGCAGTTGCCTTTTCAATGGCAGCTTGGCGCTTCACTGCCTCTTTCTCTCTCCGAAGTTCCTCTTTTTGCCTCATTTTCTCAGCCTTAATTTGAAATAACCAAAGAGAAAGGAAAAAAACGGTTGAGATAATAATCTTTATCTGAACATCACAGTATCAGCATATAACAAAGATACCTCATGAACCCAAAAAATCCATACTCACTCTTAAGCATTCCTTCTGCAAAAACTTTTCCCTTCGCTCAAGTTCACGTTTTTGCTCACGCAATGATTTCTCCTCCTCTCGTTGCCTTTCACGCATCAATCTCTCTTCTTCCTTGCGTCTTTCTCGGTCATGCCTTTCCATTTCTTTCCTTATTCTTTCTTCACTCTAAGATTACAAAGTTCAAATTTTAGTATCAGATAAGAACTTATTGCATTGGTAATATCATCTGATGAGGCAATACCTTGCGCCTCAGTTGATCCTGTTTCTCGAGCTCTTTCCGCATCCGATTTTCATATGCTTCAACAGCCCTTGTAGTTTTAACTTCATCAGTCTATAACAAGCAACCACATAAACAGTTAATAATAATATAACAAAAGCATAAAGAACATTTTTGAACAGTTCATGATACCTTGCACTTCTTTTCCACCCGCAGATTTATATCATTATGAAAGACTTGAACGTCAGGAAAGATATCAGGATTTTCTGATCCCATAACTAGGTGACTATTAGACTGAGCACTTTTTCTATTGTTCATAAAGAAGTCACGATGCAGGAGATAGTCATCATCCTTGTGAGGTGACAAAAAAACATGGCCCTTCTTCTCTGAGTGAGATGAAAGCCGAGCCCGTGATCCTTGACCTTGGACACCATGAACCTTGGCCGATGGTTCATCTACATGTCCAAATGATGCTCTTCCTCTAAAATTATCAACTAAAGGATCATGATACGGAGATTGAGCAACTTGTCCATAGGCATCAGATCTAATACTGGACTGGTCCTGGAGAAGCTGATGATCATGAAAAGCCCTCATAGAGGCCTGCAGTAGAATTTTTACAATAACCAGATATGAACCAGTCAATACACATCTTTACATAACCAGATATTTGATGTGGACTTGGACATGCATCTGTCAGGTCAAACCAAGAACAACAGTGATACTAATGGGAAGTATTATGCAATAAAAGTTTGATTCAGCTAAGAAGAAGAGGCAAAAATAGGAATAAACATATAATTTGATTTGTTGAATCTCCATAATAAATTTGTATAAATGGATTCTGAGCAAGAATCCTTGTTCCTTGGAGGGAAAGAATAGAGAAAGGGGGAACAAATGATTAAGGATAAAATTAATTGTCTGGTATCAGATTAAAAGACACCACAAAAATGACCTCAACTATGAACCATTACTTCAACATGAGCCACATTTATTGGAGGAAAAAAGCCAAGATGGTGGTGCATCCAAATACAGTAACTTAAAATAGGCACAAAAATTAAAGAAGAAAAGACCAAATTTTTAAAGTTTAGTCTAGTGCATTAGCAAATCAGAGGACAAAAAAGAAAATTTCTCCTCGATGATGTACAAAGACTGTTACCTAGTCTTCCCATAACATAGAATCTCATTTATTTAGTATTTAAAATTCTTAAGCACTTTAATACCAACAGACGTGGAAAAAGGAATTACAATGGTGGAAATCTACAATGGCATACCCAGATGAAAATGCAGGCAAACTTCTTAAATCTTTTTTTTTGAAAGGTTGGCCCCTTTAAATCATATTCAAAAGCAGCAGAAAAAACCTCGTTCTTTCCCAAAATAAAATGTGGTGTATCATGATTGATTACAAGCATGAAGAAGATATTTTATACATTTTCCCCCACTTGTGGTTGCCACAAGTTTTACTTAATATTTTAGAGGCGCTTTAACATTTTCTTAATTATTAATTGCTGGTTGCCATTTATCTTGTGATGGGTTTATTATTAGCAATGACATAAAGAAGAACATGGTGCAAATCAAGTCTCTTCATTCTGCAGAAAATTCTGAAACACCAAGGACTTCAGAAAAGGGGAAAAAAATAATACTGCATACTAAAGTAATTGGAGCTAGCTGCACGTAAAAACCATATTGCAGTTCTACAGCAGCAAAGAAACATCATAAATCTGATTCACCAATGTGCATGCCAAATATGCTGTACCATACAACAGAAATATAATGAAGAATTGAGAACCAACTTTGCTTGACTTTGCATTATGTCGCTCATAAACTTTGCCATCATAGGGATTCACTGACCGCTTCTGCTGTTCTACCATTGCAGCCGCTGATACCCAAAAAAAAAAAAGATATTAAACACAATCCAAATGTCAAAAATCAGGACATAGCACAATCTTCACTAGGAGTTATGAAATTCTAAATATTGTACACATTCACACAGATAAAAGCTAGAGAAGAAATTCCCCAAATTGTATTGCCAAGCATACTAATGAAACTTTGATAATAAATGTCATCCAACTTTTGTTCAAATATGAGATCAGACAATTACATTCCTCAGGACCAGTTTTTCATTCTCTAAATAATAGACTTGCAGATCAAATTACAAAAATAAAAACCATAAACTTAACTGATAAAGACATAGGTTCTGATGAGCTAAATATAATTGCAACAGGCAGAGAATGACATGTAGAGGCAGCAAGAAATTAACACCACAAGACAGAGAACATAAAACATTTGCTTCACTAAAAAGTCTACAAATCACCGCATCTCATTTCAACATAATATCTGCTATTCAGAAGTGCCGCATTGTTGAAATTAGTAAAACTGCTCGTACCTATTGGCGCCCCAAATGCATCAGGTGGCAGTGGATCAAATTCCATCCCAAGAATTGGCCCATCCTCCCTCAATGGCTCCCCCAGCTGTGCTTCCACACACGCAATAGCTCTAAGCTCCATAACTGACTGTGGTGAGGACTCATAGTACCTTCTCATCATCAACATATCATCCGAAGCTACTTTTCTTGGCTCCATAAATGGACTAGAACCTGAACCTGACCCAGACCCATAATCACTTCCAGGTTCAGGCCCTACTGCCCGCATTTCCTCCACAGGAGACTCTATCAATGACACTGCATTGCGTTTTTTGGCAGATGTCTCCTTTATCTCCTTTGTTTCCTTCGTTTCCTTTTTGTCTTTTAGTCTCCTGTGGCAAAACCACATCTGCAATTGCCTATCAGAGAGGCCTAACTTCTGAGACAATTCTGCTCGCATCGACTCCGAAGGATACATCTCCACTGATTAAACATTAAGAGAACACCAAAATCAAGCAAAAATAAGCATAAATAGAGCATGAAAAATTCATCCAAAACAATTAAAAAAAAAAAGAAATAGTCTTGCAATAACATTATATACACATCCAAAACACTTGCACACCACAAAATTGAGCAGAATCAAAATATTTGAAAAAAAAAAAAAAGATCAATAACATTATATACACATCCAAAACACTTACACAACACAAAATTGAGCAGAAACAAAAATTTTAAAAAATAAAAAAAGAGCACATACAAGCATAAGCCTTCTCAAGAGCTTCGAGTTGAAAAGGAGTCTTCATCTGACGTTTAGGCTTGCTTTGTCCTTCATTAGAATTCCCGATATTACTGTTGTTGCCTTTATTTTGATTCTCTCCTTCTGAATTCGCCTCCATTGAACCAAACGCGATCTCAGAATCCACAAATCAAAAGAATTAGGATTTCCAAAACAAACAAACTACAGAGAGAACTTAAAATTTTCTTCTTTTAATAAATTCTCTCTCTCTCTCAAGAAAATAAATTTTGTGAAAGTCAAGAAAAAGAAAGGCGGAGAAAATTAACATTACGGTATTATCTTTTATTTTTCTTTTTCTTTTTTTCGTTTGAGAAACAATAATCGAAGTTGAGTAAATGAGAAATTTGAATGAAAGAACAACAATATAACAATAATAAAAAATTTAAAAAAAAGGGAAAATAATAGGATAGAGAAGAAATCAGAAAGAAGAACAAAAAACAAACAGTGTTCTAAATTGTGGACTAGAAATTGGCTTTCCATTATTAATATTTATTTTACTCTCTTTATTATTATTATTATATTTATATTTTCGTTTTTATTAGTGTTCTTTATTTTTATTTTTGTGTGGGAGGAAAAAACATCTAATTAATTTTCTTTTTTAGTTTCTTCAAACAAAAAACGTGTTGTTTGGATCAATATAACGGCGTTATATTTACTTTTTTGCTCATGTGGTGTTTTTTTAAAAAAGAAAAAAAAAATGTTCTTTCGATTTCGTAAATACAACCCTCGAAAAAAAAAATTAAAAATTAAAAAAGAAAATGTTGAAGGTTGCTTTTAGTAGGAAGGGGGAGAATATTGAGTAAAATGGCTGGGTTCATGTTGCTTATAGAAACATCGTTCGGATCTTTGGATGCGGCAATCAAGGGAGGATTTCCCGTTTGCGTTTTAGGATGGCCCGAAATAACTTTTGGGCTTTGTGGGCCATTGGTAAATACTGTTTAAAAAACTACAAACCATAGAATGTTTCTGCAGCTCCATATTAATGATTTTACAAATTTATAGGGCTAACAACTTTAAAATAAAAAATATAAATTTATTCAAAAAACTTTTGCCTCATTTTTCAATTTCGTTCAATATTTTAATTTTTCTTAAATTTTATTTCAAGATTAAATAATTATAACCAAATTTTATTTCTTTTGAAGGTATCAAAGCTGTCAGAGTAAAATTAATACACTTAAATAAATAAAAAAACATTGCTATAATTCATTACAGAAGAATTTATATTTGAATTTAGGTTGATATTATGATATAGAATCTATTTTTATTAGGGTTGGTTGAAGAAAAAAAAAAGATATATTTACTAGGAGATATTGAAGCCAATTTGGAGACTTTTTTTTAGCATTACAATTTAGGGAGGACATAATTAAACATGAATCTGTTTAGGGGAGATGCACTCACCATTAGATCATACCTTGGCATGCACCAATTTGGAGAGTTAGTCACAATTATAATTAATTTTAAAAATTGAGATAAAATTAAAAAATTTATATTGAAAAAATTATTAAATTTAAGTTAGAATCTTTTAAAAAATTAAAAATTAGGGATATAAGTGTTTTCTCGTCTGCCTATGCAGTTTTCTCTCGTTTCTTCTGTTTCTTTCTAAACCCTAACCTATGGAGCCAAACATAGGTAATCTCTCCTTGGATGATGATGAGGATAGTCCGCTGGATATTCCAATTGCCCAAATCCCTAAACCGGTTGGATCTTCTTATGATCGCTGTTTGGTGGGTATGTTTTTTACTTACTCTCGTATTAATTTTCCCATCATGCAGGATAGAATGGCTGAACTTTGGCACCCTTTTGGAGGTGTTAGTATTTCTGAATTGGGAGCCAAAAGGTATCTATTTCGACTCTTTGTCGATGTCGATATTGATCGGATTATGGAAGGATCTCCTTGGTTCTTTAATAATCATCTGCTGGTTTTAGCACCTATTCCAAATGGGATGAATCCATTACAAGTCCCTCTTCTACACTTTGATTGTTGGGTTCAAATCCATAAACTGATACCTGGATTTATGCATGAGGGAATTGCTAGCTCTATTGGCAACTTCATTGGTAATTTCGTTGAATATGATCCTGTGCCTTATTCAGATGATGATGGTGACTACTATATGAGGATTAGAGTTCGGTTGGACATACATCAACCCCTTTAAAGGAAGAAGAAAATCCCAGATTATGATGGTGGTTTTTTTATAGCTTTTTTCAAATATGAAAGGATCCAAACTTTCTGCTATCTGTGTGGTAAGTTAGGACACACAGACACTTTATGTGATTTACTATTACACCATAAGAAGGAGACGTTGAAGCCTCAGTGGGATGAATCTCTTCGTGCGCTTGGTCGCCGAAGTAAAAGGATGGTTAGCCCTTGGTTGCGGTCGGAGACAGCTACTTTTCTCAATAGGGTAAGCCTGCCATCTTAAGGATTTGAAGTGGATTCTACGCCTATTTTACCTGCCATGGCTTTTAAAGCTTCCTTTTCAGGCGCAAAATCAAAATTTGAAATTGATAACAAAGGGAAAGGATGTGCTACCAATATGGAAACGGATCAACAGAGTGTGGGCCGGGTTAGCTCGGTGGGCCTGGGGGAAGATGACCCACTTGATAAAACTGATGCTACTAAGAAACGGCAAAAAACTAATATATCTGCTGCTGGTGTTTCTGGGAAAAAGGATTCATCAATTAGCAACAACAACAATCCAACGGTCGACTCCTTGCTTAGGGGCGACCGAAAGCCATGAGGATCATAAGTTGGAACTGCCGGGGAGTCGGCAATGATCCGGCAGTGAATGCTCTTAGAGATCTTACTTTAAGTTACAAACTTGATGTTCTTTTTCTGATTGAAACTAAAACTCATAAAGCTCGTATAGAGGAACTGCGTGTGCTTCTTCACTTTGACTATTGCTTCTCTGTGGATAGTGTGGGTATTGGTGGTGGACTTTCTCTTATGTGGAAGAGGTGCATCCCTATTTCTGTTTCCTGCTTCTCTCGGAATTTCGTTGATTGTACTGTGTCTGGTAATGGCGAGGATTGGCATTTCACTGGTTTCTACGGGTTTCCTGAGTCTAATAGGAGAAGGGAGTCTTGGAATCTTATTCGTACTCTGGCTCAGAATAGTACTCCTGTGGCTCTGTGTTGGCGATTATAATGACATTGCAGCTACGTTTGAGAAGGAGGGTGGTGGTACTCGTGCTGCTCATCTTATTAGCGGCTTCAGAGATGCTCTTCATCAGGCTAATCTTTTGGATATTGCTCATGCAGGGTCTCCCTTTACTTATGTTTACAGATCGAACTCTCCTTTCTGTTCCAAAGAAAAATTGGATCGGGCGTGTAGCACCCCTTCTTGGAGTCATTTTTTTCCTGATGCATTGTGCTCTGTTATTCCTGCCCCGGTCTCTGATCACTCCCCTCTGGTGGTGGATACTTGCTGCTCTAATGATACTAGTTCTCTGAGGAAATTCCGTTTTGATAATTCTTGGCCCCTGGATGATAGTTTTTTGCCTTTTGTTAGAGAGGTCTGGTTGGATTGTTCCCAATTGGAGTTTATGAACAGATGTGATTCGCTTGTTAGCAGTATCAGCTCTTGGGGGCGCATGAAAAATAAAACAAGATGGCAGAGGAAAGAGTTCATTCGTCGCAGGCTTATGGATGAGGATTTGATTGGTTCGGATGTCTCCTTAAAGCTGAAACATGAGTGGAATCATATTCTGGCAGAGGAGGAGGTGCGTTATAAACAACGGGCCAAGCTTTTTTGGTTCAAGAACGGTGACCGCAACACAAGGGCTGCTCTTTTTGATATGGATCCAAACAAGGCGCCTGGTCCGGATGGCCTTAATCCTGCATTTTTTCAGAAGTCTTGGAGTTTTATTGGCCATACTATTTGTAATGCTTGTCGCTCTTGGCTCCAACAAGGTACTTTACCTCCCTCTATGTCTAATTCATTATTGGTTCTTATTCCAAAATGTGAGAATCCTGAATATGTTAAACATTTCCGGCCAATTGCTTTGTGTAATGTCCTGTATAAGATTATGGCTAAAGCTCTAGCTAATCGTCTGAAAGGGGTTCTTCCTAAAATTATCTCAGACTACCAGTTTGCCTTTATCCCTGACCGCTTAATTACTGATAATTTTATGGTTGCTTTTGAAACATTGCATAATCTTAAGAAAAGGATTAGGGGGGCGGTGGTGCCACTGCTCTAAAAATTGACATTGCCAAGGCCTATAACCGTGTTAGTTGGAGTTACTTGACAAATATGCTGCTTGCTCTGGGCTTTTCTAGACAGTGGGTTTCTTGGATGCAGATGTGTTTTATGGAAGTGAATTATATGGTCAATGTGAATGGTACCGAAGTCGGCCCTATTGTACCTAGGCGTGGGCTCCGTCAGGGGGACCCTATTTCACCATACTTATTTCTTGTTGTGGCAGAGGGATTATCTTTGTTGTTACAGAATGCTGAGCGTCGTGGGTCTATTCATGGTTGTCGCGCTGCTACAGGTTGTCCTCGTATCTCTCATCTTTTTTTTGCAGATAATGCCAATGTTGCGGAAGCCACTAGTATCAAGGAGTTGTTGCAAGTCTATGAGGCAGCCTCGGGACAAGCCATTAATTTCAGTAAATCGGGTATCCTTATAAGCCCTTCAGTTTCTGATAATACTAAGAATAATATCTCTCAGATCCTTGGTGTCTCTAACTCTTTGGTTGGTGGTAATTATCTGGGTCTTCCATCCTTGGTAGGCCGAAACAAGAAGCAAAATTTTCATTTCCTTAAGGAACGACTGTGGAAGAGGTTGAGGAGTTGGAACAACAAGTTTTTATCGAGAGCGGGGCGTGAGATTCTCTTGAAGTCAGTTGTACAGGCCATCCCAACATACTACATGAATGTTTTTCAATTGCCCTCTACATTATGTCAGGAGTTTCAGGCTATTATGAACAAGTTCTGGTGGCATGGTAATAATGCTAATTCTGGTATCAATTGGTTAGCTTGGGATCGCATGTGTACTAGGAAGAAGTTTGGGGGGCCAGGCTTTCGAGACCTTCAGTGTTTTAACACTGCTTTGCTAGGGAAACAAGGGTGGCGGTTACTTACCAAAACCAACACTTTACTGTATCGTGTGTTTAAAGCTAAATATTTCCCTCGGGGGGACTTTTTAACTGCTAGAGCGCAACCTGCTCATAGTTTTATGTGGAAAAGTGTTTTGTTCTCTAAACAGGTGTTATTACAAGGTGCTCGCTGGCGTATCGGTAATGGGAAAAGTGTTCATGTGACCTCTAGTCCATGGATCCCAAAGGACGATGGTTTTTTCCCTGACGATGGTAATTTTTTCATTCCTGAGGCTATGAGGGTCTGTGACTTGTTTGTTCAGGGGCAACGTCGCTGGGACATTGAGAAATTGATGCACTTTTTTACTGTGAGGGATATGAGGGCCATTATTGCTATTCCTCTCGGTGTATTTGAGAGAGAGGATATACTTGTGTGGCATTTTGATAGAAGGGGCCATTACACTGTTAAGAGTGCATACCATGTTGCCTTTGATGCTACTGGGAATTCCCATTTTAATTTGCAGGATGTAGTCTGGGCAAAGATCTGGAACTTGAAGGTGCCCCCGAAAATCAAAGATTTTATGTGGAGAGCAGCGAGGGGTATCCTTCCTACTAGGGAGAAGCTTCGTTCGAGAGGTATTGATACTCAAGGGCATTGTTTATTCTGTTCTTGTGCTGAATCGCTAGATCATGTGCTATTACATTGCCAGCGGGCGAAAGAAACTTGGAACTTAACTGGATTGCTTCCTTTGAATAATGAGATGCTATTTATTGATTTTTTTAAGCATATTTTTTAGTTTGGTGGGTTGTGTAAGGCAAGTGTTATGGCAACGATTGCGTGGAAATTATGGTCAGACAGAAACTCAATGTACTGGAATAATAAATGGTTGCCTCCTGCAATTATTTTTCGCCAAGCTTCCGATCTCCTTGCCACTTTCGACAATGCTATGTCAGGTACTGACCACCCGACAGCTGCTGCTCCTTCTGCTACGTCGCCTGCTCCCCTTATGGCGTCCTGAACGGCTTTTGTGGATGCTGCGGTTTTTAGCAGCTCCGATTTTCTGGGTTTTGGCTGCCTCTTTGAAGATGATGAAGGCTCCTTTTCTCTTGCACTCACCGGCTATGAGGAGGGTGGCCATGATCCAACTGTGGCGGAAGCAATGGCGTTGAGACAATGCTTAACTTTTGCTAAAGACTCTTTCACTGGGTCGGGAATTATTTATTCTGATTGTCTGAGATTAGTGCAAGCTTTGAACTCGACGTTACCGGATTTCTCTGAACTTGGAACTGTTATTTCTGATTGTAAGTTCATCTTGAACTCTAGACAGGATATTCTTGTTGCTTGGATTCGGCGTAATTCGAATGTGGGTGCTCACTTGTTGGAGCCTCCATTCGATTCGATCGCTTTAAGATTTGGATGGATGTACCAAGCTTTCTTGTTCCTCGTTATTCTTTAATGAATATCTAGAAGCTGAGCTTCTTTCTTCAAAAAAAAATGAGATAAAATTAATAAATGATGCATAATTTTGAATTTTTTCGGGTCATTAGACTTGATTTTATATATGCTTATTATATCATTATTTATGGCTATTAAAAAATTATTTGTTATGATTTCATTTAAATTAAAACATAATTGAATTAAGTTATTATATTTTTTTCGTTATTTAAATCCCTGTAATTTGTCATGTGTAAAGGGAGAAGATTTTATTCTATTTGTATTATCTCTATTATTTTAACTTCCTATACACTTGATAAAATTCCTTTCTTTTTTGTTACGTTTTTATAGTATGTTGATTTTAATACAAAAAAAAAAAAGAAAAAACTTTTTTTATACGCCAGATATTGAATCATGATTTAATAACATCTGGACCAATAAGAAGAGGAAAAAAAAAGAAGCATTCTTGTTGATCAAGATGTTATCGAATCATGCCTCAACACTCCAGCAACCACAGTGTGAATGGCTTAGTGAAGCATAGAAGAACAAACAAATAAGCAGTTCAATTTTTAAATGCATTTCACCTGCTTATTTTTCATGGATGATTGGTATGATAAATTCTGTGTTGTAACAGTGTCGTGGCTAAAACTTTATAAAATCTCAAATTTGAGTTCAAATCAAGATTAAATTTACCAAAAATAAACAAAGGTAGCTAGCTAAGTTCCGAAAAATACTAATTATATCAAATTAGTTATACATGGTCATAACTATTAGGCTACAATAGTCTTTAACTAAAAAACTGGTACAATTTACAAGTGAATTCTCCAGTAGATACATAGCATACCAAAAATTTATTAACAAATAAATTGTGTTAAAGCTCCATATTTGGAAAACTGGGGAATTGAAGTATTTGAACTTGAAATTACTCACAAATATTATGATTTTTCATCTGAGATCATTTAAGTTCATTTTCATTCAAGACGGCCACTATCAGAATAGACATTTTATAAAACTAAAAAATTATGCGTTGATTTGTTGCAAACATAATAGTAAATAAGCTTTTAAGAAGAAACAGACACTTCTAATCAAGGATCCCTATCATCTTTCATTTTCTTGCATTATTTGGAGAGATGAGATAACAAATGATCAATTGATGTAGTTGTTTTCATTCAATAGTTAGGAGCAAGTTTGTGGAAACGTAATCTTATTTGATGATCAGATTGTGGCAATTTACTATTCACATGCTTGGTTCTCACTCATTCTGTTAAACTCCCACTAGAGCTTCTGATCATATAAGCTTGTTCTGAGAGACAGAACATGTGATAAAATACATTATTTTAAGCAAAACATGAATCAGAGAAAATTGATGAGAGAAACAACAAAGAAACTTCACAATGACAAATAGGGTATTCAATTTGTCATTTTTTTTTATCTTTGCAACATTAAAATAACACTTTACTCGCAGGCAAGCTTTTCTTCCACATCTATGTTTCTTTCCTTCTCATGCTGCTTTCCTTTGCTGCAAAGAAACCAAATTTAAAGTTATGACTTCTGAATTTTGGGATAAGATTAAATAAATCTTTATTTATATGCACTGAATAATTTTCCCTTAAAACTGGTACTCACTTGTTTCTCTTCTTCCATCTTAGCCTTGAGGAAAGAGTAGATAGCAACTCCAGCAATTGCAACGCATGTTCCAATACCAGTTTGTGTTGAAATCTTGTTACCTATAAGGAGATATTATTATGATTTTATGTTAGATGAGAAATTAATGCCAAGAGAAATATATAATGGCCAACAAAGAAAAATATATAGAGTAAGAGAAATATAATTACCAAAGACCACAATGGAGAAGCCAATCACAAATACACGTTTCAGGACATTGCCAACTGCATGTGTGAGAGGTGCAACCCTCTCCAAGGTGTTTGTAGCCAACTGAAAAATTCAATAGGCAAAAAAACTCTTTCATAGTTCTTCAAGAACAATATCACATTACACTAAAACAAATAGCTGAAAAAACAGCATTGTTCATGAAATTTATATATATTCTGAATTATTACGGCCAAGGATCGCTAGAATATTATTTTACCTGGTTGTAGAGGTGATAAAACATCCCTACCCAGAAGAGATCTGATATGAACTTAGTAGTACCCACTTTAGCAATCGCATCACTAAAACCATGCTTCATCAGCTGAGGTCCCTCCAACTGCAAAAGCAAAATATGACTTGAGCATGAGAAAACTTAGAGATACTTCAGATGATTGAATGGAAAATACAAATCAAGAGCGTATCGATATTTTCTTTACTTACAACTATTGCAGGTGGTATACAAGCAAAGAGAGCAATGATGGAAATGTAAGCATACACATTTGTGCTGTCCATATCAGTCTGCAGACGGAATAAAAGAAGGAGGCAATTAATGCAAAGAGGAAATTTCTCAAATCAAATTAGCAATTGATAGGAAAAACGAGAATGTCATAGAAATTCACCATAGCTTTCTTTGAATAAATACTCCTGTAAGTGAAGGAGATGTTGGAAATCATAGCACTAATGAAGCCGGTCCAATTGAATGAGAGCTCAGTCAGTGATGCCATGGAGACACCTGCAATCGTCTCATAACTTAAATGTCAGACAAAATGAAAGCAAAGGAGGAGCAAGAGCATTTGCAGATATGAATAAAGAAAAGCTTACCGATGACCACAGGAGCAAGTGAAAGCCAAAGAGAAAAAGGGATTGACTGTCCTAAAACGAACTGGGAAGCAGCAGCATTGAAGAAAGGCTCGAGTGCTGAAATTAATGAAACAAAATTACAGAACCAATACTTTATTAAGGAAACAAGAATTTATGAATTATTCTCCAGAATAATTTGCTTAATTCTATATATCACCTTTGATTGTGTGGGTGAATGAGACAGCAACTGCTGCAAATGAGACATTACTAGTCACATGGCCTAATGCATGACAAAGTGATACAGGTATCAACAGCTTCAAGAGGTTTGAGTCAATGGGCTACACACAAAACACCCACTAGTCACTTATCAAAACACAAGGGCCTAATTAATAATCATTTAAGTAACAATTATATTATTATTGAATATAGAGAAATTACTGCACTTGTTTGTACTCCTCAAGTTCCTATAATCCCCTGTTAATGCACATCAACAACTGAAAAATTAACCGTGAGATCAATTTTCCTATTTCCTAAATCAAATTTTAAGATCAATGATTATGTGGCTCTGCAGATGCTACACTCAACAGCACGCAATCCAAACTCTTTAATTCATCCTAATTATAACGCTATCGCAATTGTCGCGTAAAGAATATCAGATTAAGAATCAGTTATATAGTATAGAACAAAATAAATTTAATCAATTTAAAAAAAAAAGAAGTCAATTGGCCTATAAGAAAAGGCTTACAGCGCGCTTAGGAAGACCAACGACCCAGCTCACCAAACAGTATACAACTCCAACGAACAAATGAATCACTGACACGAAACTACATAACCAACCAACCACAAACTTTCGTCAAAACCACTCTGCTAACTTGCGCACTTCAAAATAACTGCCTTAAAACTGTTACTTACTATGGATAAGGAAAGTAATTGTAGATCTTCTTGTTAAGTATGTTAAATATCACGTTTAACAAGTACCTGTGAAAACAATGTAAAAAGAAAATTACACAGTAAATTTACCACTAGAGTTTGTTTGTTACGTTAGGTGTGACCCGGCGCAATTTAGATTAGGTCCCTTGCAGACGTACCACATAAAGAAGAAAAAACCGGTGACAAGTGCCGGATATTTTTCAAAAAATCCAACTGGAGCATCCCTGCAAAAGTATAGAGTCAAGAAAGTACGAACAACAAGTCAGAATTCCGACAAGGATGGCGAGTTGACCGAGTCAGAACGGAGGAAACGGACCTCACCGGGAGGAATCGCTTCCCTCAGCCGGAGACGAAGTGGCGGCCAGATTCGGTTTGAGAATCTCCCGTTTTCCAACTGGATAACTTTCCAGTAGCAAAGATGGTCGGAGCTGCCTCCCCCATATGAGGTTCCCGCCTTCACCGACGGCTCCGATTGGTTTCATAGAGACAAAGCTGGTAGTGTTGGTCTCTCGCATAGGCTTCCGTAGGTGAGGCAAGGAGGCGATGGTAGTGTTAGCGCGTGAGAGTATTCGCAATTCCATGGCTGGTGGTGTAGTGAGTGAGAGAGAGAGAGAGAGAGAGAGAGAGACGGGAAATGTGCTCTCGGTAGCTAGAGTGAGCTCTTATGGTGGTTAAGAGAACCGTTTTTCTTTGTGGTTCTCATAGGACCAGTGTAGCAGCGGTTAATCACGTTCTGTCTTTATTCAGTTCAGTAGGTATCTCCTACATCGCGGACCACAGTAATGCATAGCATCAACATTTGCTATTGCTTTAAAGTAGAATCAGAAATCAACAATATCATACTATCAACGGTGGATAAATGGTGGTGAGAATATATTGATTGTAGATGCTTCGATGAGAAAATAATTAATGGAGGGAGGTTTTTTAAAAATAATAATAATAAAAATGGTATTATTGGTGGGATAATAAAGGATATGAAGTGGGACCCTCTTATCTTAAGATGTCCAATCCTCTGCTCTTATCGTTTCCATTTGCGCTTTTCTCATGTGGCGACTTGTTAGTTGTTGGTATTATTATTATTTTTTTATTTGAAAGTATCAATAGCAGTGTTTTCAGAATCGGACCGGTCATTGAACCGGTCTTCCTACTAATTCGCGGTTCGACAGGGTTGAAACGGTTGAACCGGGTTTTTAATTTTTTTTTATTTTAATATTTTATTAGAAAAATATATTTTTTAAGTGAAAAAAAAATAAAATTTTATTTGAAAAAATAATTTATTTTTTAAAAAATAATTTTTCAACCGATTTTTGGTCAAAACCGGCCGGTTTTGACCGGTTCAATTTAAAAACCTGGTTTTTAATCTATTTTAAAAAAATATGAAAACTGAACCTGACTGGCAGCCGGTTTCAGATTTAACCGGTCCGACCGGCCGGTCCGGTCCGGTTTTAATAACACTGATCAATAGTGTTTTTTTTTTTTTTTGGGTCTGATGAAAGTTTCAATCCAGTAGTTTGGTTGACGAAGTATTGTTGTAAATTGTAATTGTCAAGTTAATGTATAGTTGGTTCTTGGCTAGGGTTTAGCTGAAGAAAAAAATGTTATTTATTCTTTAGAAGAGTGTGAATGTTTTTTTTTATTTAAAATTTAATAGGAGTTAATTTTAATTTGTGTATTATATAGAATAACAAACCGTTCGTATTATTGAGGTTTGGAGAGTTTTAAATAACAAACTTATTTGTTTATAGTATAGAGTTAAGAATAGATTTCTAAATAATAATAAAAAATAAAATAAGTTCTTTATTAATTAAATTAATTCTTAAAAATTAGAAAAGTGTGTATTTGAGTATTATATTAATATTTGAATGAGTTTGTTTTTAATTTGTACATATATTTGAAAAATTATAAATGATATATTACCAGAATATACATTGTACTCCAGTAGGCATTCTAAGTTCAGGCAATAGAAATCCAGAAGAAATATGTTCACCTGGATACATACACCTAAACTGAAGTATTTGAATCTTGGAATTCACAACTGACGGACTTAGCTATTCTATTAGAGTAGATTCACCAGAGACCATGCACACCCACTTTCATGGGTCCTTCTTCTTGATCCTGCAGGAATGCGATGAACCAAATTTTATCATTTGGTACCATTGCGATAATCCATACAAAGAAAATTGTGTTTCTCTTCTATCTCTCTGCGGTAGACTAAAGTGTTAGGTTGCATTTAGATGATTATGAGCTAGAATTGAATGTCATTTTGAGAATAGGAGAATTACTCTAAATAAAATGATTAATTCTTGTTGTGTAGTATTACCGCTTAATAAGTTTTTATTTAAAAAATAAATGATGCTTTTTCATTTAATTTTTTTAACATTTTAAATAAATTTATACATTTATAAACATGAATAATCAGTCCAATTAAAACAAATTATGAAAAACAGAATTGAAGTAAAAAAGAATTTCAGTATATGTAAGTTTATTTGACGAATATCATTGAATGAGGTTGTAAGATTGACACAATTGACAACTCTTTCATGTTTGTTTCTTAAATCACAATAAACAACAGCAACCTAATGTACATGGGGGATCCCATTAATTATAAGCCATTCAGCTTTGTTGGTCTTAAGCTAATTTCACCACTCATAGTGAAAGTTTGATCGAGGTGTATACATTCTTTTCAAGGCTCCGCAATCATTGAAACAGAGAAGTCATGTGAAGCAGTGTTCAGCATTTTTTTTTAAGAAATTTTTTTTACTGAATAGAATATAGGTTTGAAAATATTGTTTATTTCTACATTGACTTTAATTTGATCAGTTCAAAAATCGAAAGCATGCTGAAAAATTAGGTAGAATTAAAGGCTATAGTTCGGCTTAACCCATCAACGACTGAGATTACAAGTCCACTGCTAACTTCTGAAGAAATTTACCTACTGAAGAAAATCAATTGTATTATCTCAAAAACTGACTGAAGTACAACGCTACTACTGAATTAATTTAATATTAATTACTTCAGAATTTAACATTAGAATTAATTTGGCTAATAAAAATTTAATTGTCATTACTGATGATATCGATGTAAAATTATATAAAATAATTTTCAGTTTTAATATTATATAAAAATAAAAGGTACTAATTAAGAAAATCATAAACCTTATATATATATATATATATATATGTAACTAGCCTAGCTATAATCCATGCGGTGCTGCAAAATTTATTTATTTTTAAATATTTTTATTTTAAAATATTATATTATATTTCATATTTTTATATGAAAAATATATTTATGGTTAAAAAAAATTTTAATAGTTGATATAAACATTATGTATAAGGATATAAAATAAATACACACATCTTAAAATTATAATAATATTGAAGAGTTAAGTTATCTCTTATATCACACATATTGAATATTATTGATGTGAATTTTTTTATCTATACATGATTTTTTTTTATTTTTTTACACTATTTATTTTTTATAACAGTGGTAAATATTATTATGTAAGAAACATATATTCTTAAAACATATTGTTAAAATTACATAAATCATAAAAGTATTAAATTTTTTTTAAAAGAAAATGTCTAAAATATAAATTTATACTATTTTCCAATAGAACTTTTTATGATTTTTATTTGTAATACTCTTATATTTTATATAGATATAATATACACATTCAGTATATATAAAATATGTATATAAAATATGAAGACATCATAGTACTGTTTTTCTAAAAAAAATTATATCTCTGAAATAAATATTAAAAATACTTAAATTATATTTTTATAAATAATTAAAATATATTTCATCAGTAATTTTAAAGGGAAATATCTGAAAAAAAATCATTAGAGTTTTAGCTCGAATATTTCTAAATTTTAACACACTCAGCCTGAATTAAAATAAACACTTCCAAAAAATTTTATTCATTCATTTCTCTAAAATCTCTAACATAACCACAAAATTCACAAGTGTCTACATATTTATCAATACATATGACTCATCTATCAAATTTTCAATATTAAAACTTAAAAATCATTCCATAATTTACATCATATATATGTAATAAACATAATGTTCATATTTAAGAAAAATACTCAAAATTTAAAATATATATATGAGATATAGATGGTTCGGATCCGTGGCAACTCGACAAACTCCAAAGATAACCAACTATAATCTAGACTTTGTGTGATCTAATAGCACTCTCTGAATCAACTCTATCACCTGCACGATGTAATTCAATCGCGCTAAACACAATGCTTAATAGTACATATTTTGGTATAAAAAATAAATAGTATAACACAACTTTGCCATAAATGCATTATGATAAAAATGTCAGACAATTTTTTCTTTTTATATATTTTAACAATACATCAATCATCCACATATATTAGGTTCAAAAGTCTTTATATATTAGTCTAGTTTCAAAAATATTATCTTAAGCTAACTCAATCATCTGTGATATCAGCGTATTTCACTTGAAGACATATAAAATCTATGACACTAGCGTGTCTCACCCGAATGCATATAAAATATGTGACACCAGCGTGTCTCACCCGAATGCATATAAAATTTGTGGTATCAGCGTATCTCATCTAAAAGCGTAATAATGTCATGACACATGTATGTCTCACCCAAAGGTATAATAATATCCAACAACAACATTCTAAAACTAGATTTTATATAAGGCGGCATGCAATTATATTTTCTTAAATGTCACTTTCCTCTTATTATCCACATTTCACATTCTTTTTCTTATTTTTGACTCATTTTTAACACCATTATCATATATGATGCAAAAGTGGTTCATTTTCATATTTTAATGCACGACTTGTACTTTTCACATTTTGCACAAACATATCGTTTAGCCATACTCAAATGGTGTGTCACGCTATAATCAATACAAATCAAATATTGTTACTCCAAATAATGCTACACACACACTTTCACGAATACTAAATAACATAGCACACTCAATATATACATTGTATCATGCTAAAATTTAATGCAGTTAAACACATTATAAATTAAAGTATGTACTAACATCTATTAATCAACAAATGGAGTTAAAACTCTAATCTACTCTAAAATCTTCTAATGCTCCTCGCTACTAGGTTGATAAAATTACAACCTACTCAACACCTATTAAAAATGTAAATACAATTAATTAATTAGTATCATATTTTTCTAGGTGTTTAAAGTATAAAATACTAATTAAGGCACACTCTTTCAATTTTTTTCTTTTCTTAGCCCTAATTCTCTTTAACTCTGAAAATTCATTCTCATTGTTTTCAAATTGAATTTAAAGCTTAAATATATCTCAAACATTATATTTTAACACATTTAATTCATAAAATACAACGTATCATATTACCTTCAAATTTTCAAAATTTTGCCATAAGCTTATTTAATTTTAGTTATCTATTCTAATTAATTCTAAATGGTAATTTAAACTCATTTCTATCATTAATATAATTAAAAATATAATTTAAATCATAAAATCAAATAAACATCACCTTTTTATCAACACTTTTCCAAAATCCTAAATTTGCTACTAACATTTTTAAACTTCAACTAAACTCCATTTTTTTTTTCTAATCTAACCTTAAAATCATCATTTGTATAACAAACTAACATCATCCATATCTAATTAAATAATTATAAGACACTCCATCACAAACTCAATTTTCACATATTCAAAAATCCAAAGAAAACTTAGAAATTAAGTGAGAAAATTTACTATATTGTTGAAAAACTACTAAAACTCATTTTAATTCTTGAAAATTCTCTCAAAAATTGGTATTTGGATGAGAAAAATCACCCTTGACTATGGAGAAAAATTCATTTTTGGTGAGAAGAGAGGAAGAAGAAGAAGTAAAATTTGACTTTTCTTTTATCTCTTCATTTTTTAACCATATATATAATATTTTATTATCTTAATTAATTAATTATTTATTTATTATAAAATTCTAGTTTTTTCTCTTCCATTAGCTAAATATTTAAATTTTAAATTGTTTAATAAATTTTTATTTTTATTATTTTTTAACTTTTAACCATTTTTACCATTTTACTCATTTATTTTTATATGTTATATATATCCTACGTATACCTCATATATATATATATATATATATATTTCATATTTTTCACTTTTAATACTTCATTTAACCCTTAAACTTATTAATTTAATTAAATATAATATAATATTGGTAATTCTTGAGGATGTTACATTATTTACTATTAATTTATCAACAAACTAATAAAATATTATATTATACATTTATTCAGTAATATATGAAAATTTTATAAAATAAAAAAGATATATATTTATTTGAATTTTTAATTCAACTTACTTTATTAGAATAGATGATCCCTTAATTACATAATATTTGTTTAGTACTTTCTTAAATAATGAGGGATATTTTTAAAATTACAATTAAATTAATTTTTAAAAAATTCATTTAGTAATCCATATTTAAAAAATAAAAAACTATTAATTAGTTTGTAAATTTGTTCTTTTTATTATTACCAAAAAATTCTGTTAGTAAAAAAATCTTAAGATTATAAAAAAAATATTGGTGTGACATTTAAATAAGCGAAAACCTCATATTTAGAAATGGAATCAAACATTTTACCCTCCTTATCAATAAGGTGGTTGTGACGTACGAGGATATATTATTATGAAAAAAATGTATAGATCGATGAGCTAAATTATTGAACTACATATTGAAAAGACAAAAAAAAAATTAAAATAAACTCATAAAAAGAAATAGTAAAAGTGAGCTTAAAACGGTAAAAGAGATAAATATTGATCAAAGTTTCAAGAAATACAGATAGAGAATAAGATTTTATTTTCTCTTATCTAATGATTTTTCTATCAAAATGCCAAAGTGAGAGTCTTTTAAATATGACTTTTTCTCTCTCCATAAATCTCTAAATTTTTTAAGCGATATTTTTAAATAGACACATTATATTCATGATTTTTGTCTCGTCCAAAATCAAACACTAATCTCTTTGCAATTACCAAACTCATTAAATAAAAATTTAATTTCTTTTAAAAAATTAATCAACTCACAAGAGGGCAAAGAGGAGAGATTCTCAACCTTTATTCTATTCCTATGCTTACAAAAGAGAGAGAGAGAGAGAACTTTTAGATATCTTAAAAAATTAAAATTTATAAAAAAAAATAATTACTAACACTCATTAAAATCTATAATTTTATTTTCTCTCAAATTGATCTCCCTTTGCCAAAAAAATGGCTCAAAATAGATATATATAACTTAAACTCTCAAATTCAACACACAATAAAAAAATGAAGAAAAAAAAATTCACAATCTAATAATAAAAATATCCTATTAATTGATATAAAATAAAGTAAAAAAAAAAGCGAATAAAAGTGAGCCACAATAAAAAAAAAAGAGATAAAAAATTAGTGAATCCTAGAAAACAAAAAATAAAAGGAATTTGTTATGAAAAATAATATTTTTAGTTCAAATAACAAAATTATTACATAAATTTTATATTATAACTTTTCATATGTCCCGTGAAATCCCAATTTTCATATCAATTCTACTAAAAAAATCATCAAAAGTTATGAGACTTATTTATTACTTGAATTAAAATTCAAGCTTCCTTCAATCCTTGTGAAAAAAAAAACTAACTAAACTTGATGAATTAAAGAATTCAAATCACCTATTTGCTGCTCACGGAGATCAACCATGAAGAAAAACAAAAGGAAGAAGAAGAAAGGAAAATTCTAAAAAAATGTTTAGCTTTCTCAAACTTTTTCACTAACTACATATATATTAATTAATTAAGATTTTATTTAAAATAATATTATTTTATATTTTAACTTTTAACTTTATATTCTTTACTGCTTATATTTAACCTTTATATATTATACATATATCATTCATATTTAACTTTTTCTATGTAAAGTATATGTTGTTTATACTTCTATCTCTTTTATCCAAATCATCTTTAATCTCTCACCAATGAATGTATAAATAGATTCAATAAAAATCAAGGCATTATAATTTTCTCTCTCTTAAATAATTTCGTCTTCAAAATTACCTAGTATAGCAGTAAATAATCTAAATTAAAACGTTATCTCAAAATTTCTTATGAAATTAATTATCTCATCAAATCTTTATTTCATCAATTCACATAATCTCTACTCTCCCCCTTAGGGTCATTCTTAATCATCTTTTCACAAATTTATAACTTATAATTATATTTTCCATTCTAATCACAACAATCATGATAGATCATCATATCATCAATCAAATTATTATTAGACAAAATCAGTTCATCTCATTAATGTGTGTATATATACATCACATCTGTTATACTGAAAATCTTATCACTTCATTATTTTATAAATATACTCTTATAACTTAAATTTAAAGGTTATTGATTTATACCTTAACACTAACTATTCAGTCTCCACAGTCATTCCAGAATTATATTTCTGTTTAATTACTCCTTTTTCTATATTTAAAAATAGATATTTGTGAAATCACAAATAATAGCATTTCTCAATTTCCAATTAATAAATTTTAGTTTTACCATCCTCACTTTGAACGCATTCTTTATACAATTACCGTATATTAATTCAATATAATTAGTTTATAACAATAAAAATCTTATTTCCTTATTAAGATCCATTCTCATAAGTTATTTATCAACCCAACATATATATACACTCTAACTACAACATAGTTAACATCTTTCTTATTTAACTGTCATTCTCTTAAATAATTTCTCTTATTTCTTACACATTTGATTCAATCTTTAAAATATCATTTTCTTAACATTAACATTAACACAATATCTTTAAACTTACTTTACTAATAATCAACTTCTTTCTCTTATTACAATTTACCACTAACATACCTTAACTCACTTCATGTTCATACTCACATTAGAATATCGCATCATACATGTCATCACATATCTTCCATATTCTTAATACAAATATACATAATGAATCTCAATAATTACTCACAAATTTACCATATTCCAGATCAATTGATCTAAATATCACAATATTAGCATCACATTCTTATTCTATCCTAATCAATTTTTGGCCTGTTTAAACTCATCATTCTATCTTAATTTATGACCTAATTCTATTAGGTCAAACTTATACTCATATTCCAGTTCTCTTTGAATTTATCATCTCCACTTTCTGAAATTAATGATTATTCATAACATATGTAGATCATTTCAAATTATTTTTTTTCATATTCATGTCTCTTTTCTATTATCTTTATACAATTTTCACATAATTATCATGATCACCTCATACTATATTTGTTACCCATAATCTCATTCATTTTAAATATCTTTTCCATCAACTTATTGATATTATACCATTTTCAAACACATTTAATATAATTTCCAGTCACATTTCACAATTCCTCTTATGTATCATCTCCTCACATTTTCATACATTTACTATATTTACATAATCACTTTCCTATTGCATTATCTATCACTCATCACATTTTCATAATTCTCTTCTCTTTTCATATTTTCTATAATTATAAACAAATTTCTAACACAAGATTATAATATACAACTATGCAAACCATAAATCTTGACCGTGTCTCTTGAAGCATAACTATCAATCTCACCAAAACTATCCCACAACCCTATTATCTTAGGCTCGCGTCCATAGATAACAAAACTAATCTATTAATATACTAAACAAGCCACACAGCCGTGGCACATTAATGGTCACGCCTGTGACTTATAAACCAATACTGCTCTTCTATCATTCTTCCTCAAATATTTTCAATTATAATGCTAAGTCCGTGTCCTAAAAATCATATACCTATGGTATCTCAAAATCACATATTTACTCTCTAAACTTTTACTGCATAAAAAGTTAACGCATTTTAACTATGTTTCAAAATAATTTACTCTTAACACTTGATCATCATTAGCTTAAACTTATGTTCTAACAATATTATCATTAACAATTCCTACATATACACATTCATTCATATACTAATTTTATATAATTTCCATTTATTATTCCATTTCTAATCTATCTCTTATAAAAAAAATTTCATTAATTTCTTTTTCATAATAATTTTACCAAATAACACTCAATGTGCTTTCATAAAATTTCATTAAATTAAATTTCATTCATCTCTAGTCAAACTAATTTTTCCACTTCCACACTCTCTTCATTATAATTCTCTTTTTCTTACAATCTCTTATTTATACACATATACATAAAATATTTCTATACGCATATACTTTGAACTCAACACACCTATATAATCATCAAGTCCAGTTATTATAATAACAATTTCACGGCCCAGCTTTGCTCGGATTCATTCTCAATCTCAATCTCATCACATAACCTAGCTGCTCAGGTCAAGACCTAGTCTCTCTTAGGTCTATCAATGCATGCAATATCATTCTCAATAACACTGGACAAGTAATTGTATAAGGTAACAAACACATAATAATATTTTTTCACATCTTTAAGTGATCAACTCAATTCTTGATCACTTTCACATGACATCACATTGTCACAATTTTTAAGTGATCAATGTTGTTATGATCACTTTTACCTCACACTTCATATTATTTCACATTTTAATATTTTTCATATTTTTAAATTATCCACATATATATCCGTAAGTCACATTCATAATATAACTTACTTTTCACATTTTCTTACGTATCGCAATTGCATCCATATTGAACAACTCACCACACATATCATATACATGTATACATACAATCTTACAATTATACTCAATTCCTCATTTACACACAATCTGCATAAATTTAACATTTATTACATTTCATAGAACATTATCATTTCTCATTCTTATGGCATTACTTAGATTATTTTCTAATTTTCTCATCTTATATATTATATAAATCATCCTCATTCTTTCTTTTTTTTCCTTTATAACACTTCACATAAATCTTAGTCACATTTTCAATATGACATCTCTATCACATTTTCTATTCATTTACCATACCATTCATATCCATTTTCATCATTTCCAATTCATTTACCTAATATAACTCATTTTCACATCCTTAATCATTTCTCTTTATTTCATAACCAATTTCTATATTATCAACCACATCACACATTACATGGTATTTTCATAAATGATATTATTCATTCAAAATCACTCTCATGCACAATATACATTAAACTATCAATATCTAAGCAATCCTCGTTAAAATTTCATTAAAACTCTAAATTTTCAACTTACTACTTTACTTAAACTTCAATCACTAATCTCATTTTCAACATTTAACTTTAAAAATATTATTTATATGATAATATAAAATCAAAATACATCATTTTCACAATTATGGAAGCCCATTTTAAAAAAATCTAAATTTCACATATTGCCACCGTTAACATGAGTTTTAACAACACTTAAGCATACAACATTTATAATCTTAAAATCACAACATTTGCATTAAAACTATACTAATACATCTCATTACATTAACCAACATTATCTATATTTAGAAACTTTAACTTTATAGAACCAAATCCTCAATTCAAACTTTAACCAAACTTGCTCATATTTAATTTTACAACTATGAAATCATTACATATATAAATAAATAACACTAATTTTATGCATTCCAACAATTTTAACCATTTACACCCAAAACCCTAAATCATATATCATTTTTTCATTGCCCTAAATTTTTACAACTTGTCCATATTAATCAACCAACCAATATTCTACCATACTATCCTCATTTTAATATCATTTCTACCCATTTTAATAATTAAACAATATTTTCTCTCTCTAGTAATTCAAACATAATCTTTAAAAGAAAGAAAACCAAGCTTTAGAGAAGATGTGTTTACTTAAATCTTGATTTTTTTTTATAATCTTATAACTCATTTTCTGCATTATTCTTAAATTCATTCCCTTGTAACTTATTTCACAAATACATTCCGATAATCAATAATTTTAAAATTATTTTTACCTAAGTAAAACTCCAATTCTTTAATTCATCAATTAAACTTATACAACTTTTCCCACATCATTTCTTTCTCCAGCTTTACTTTCATGTGGAGTCTCATTCCCACGCTATCATCTAATTCATTTAATTCAAACACATCACATCACAAGTCACATAATGCCACATCTGAGACCAACTTAAGTGTTAATGCATATGCATGTATTACAACTTTGTTTACTTTTCTAAAATTTCCATTTCCTTTTCAAAACTCACTTAGGCTGAGAATCTTAAACCTAAGCTCTGATACCAAAATAAATGTAACACCCCTAAACTCTATATATATACCATACACATATCCCGTATATGTACAGTACGCATATAAAATATAAGAATATCATTTTACGATATTGTTTAAACCCTTAATTTAGTTTCACATCAGTTATATATTTAATAAAAGAGCATTTTTCTTTATCAGATCTTGTTCTTTTAAAAGTAATATTTTCAAAACCATTATACTTTTCGTTTGAATACATATATACAAATTTAAATTGTCATTTCCAAAAATCCACTTATATACATATACATATCGGCAAAATATAACATAATAATATTGTACATGAATGCATCACCTTCTAGTTGGTCTCGAAGTACTCTACTCTACTTGTGGCATGCTTGTATGACACTCAGATCAACAATCTACTCACTTGTACGATAAACAACTCGCGCTGAGCTATAAGCTCAGTGATATATACTTGATAATACAATATTAATATGACAACATAATATATAGATTCATCAAACTTTATTATAAAAATAAATATATATATATATATACACAACAAACAATGGGCCCATAATCCTTATATAATAAACTAGTTCCAGAACCATTGTTTTGGCCTATCTCATCACAATGACACCAATATGTCTCGCTAGTGGATGTAATAATATCTGTAACACCTAGTGTCTTATCCACAGCGTATCTCAACAGTAATGACACCAATGTATCTAACTCAGGGGTGTAACAATATATGTGACACCCAGTATCTTACCCCGTCATATATGGCATGCCAACTACCAAACACAATGTTCTAGCAACTATTTATAATATAAGGCAACAAACAACATTTCATATTATGTTTATATATGTCATTCACCATATGGCTCATCAACATACTAACATTTAGCATAATTAACATATTTCATCATCATTCTTCACTTTATAATCATATATAAACATAGCTATACAAGTCATTTACTAACCTCGTATAGTGCAAAATATGGCAACAAACATCAACAAAACAACCCCACGGTCGTGGCATCCAATAGCCACTCCCGTGGGATATGAAATGAAACTGTAAAACATTATCTAAGACCCCTACAGCTGTAGCATCCAAAGGCCACGCCCGTGGCATCCATTCTGCTTCAGCCTCTTCATCATTTTCACACGAAACAGCCCCTCGTCCAATTTCACGACCGTGACCCTGCATGATTACGCCCATGGCATCACAAAATTACTTTTTTACACCATTTTCATCTACAAAACACATACTTATCAACTTAGAATGATGTAAACTAAAGACAAAAACATAATCCAAGTATACACTTACCTTTTTGAAGCTCAAAATGGAGAAATAACTTCTTTGCACAATAATTTTTCTAAATCTTTCACTTTCCTCTATTAGTTTTTTCACTCAATTCAATCAACCCCTAATTAATTTATAAATTCAAAATGATATTAATAACTCATATAAACATCTATAAATCCCTTTTTAACCTTTTCTAACTTAATATTAACTAAACCCCCTAACAAAATTCTAATATTCAATTATTAGCCTTAACTTTAGCCAACATCATTCCAAATCATTATCAATTTCAAAATCACCATTATTATATAAATTTTATATTATAACTTGTCATATCTCTCATGAAATCCCAATTCTCATATCAATTCTACTAAAAAGAACTATCAAAAGTTATGAGACTTCCTTGTTACTTGAATTAAAATTCAAGCTTCCTTCAATTCTTATAAAAAAAAATTAAGTAAACTTGATGAATTGAAGAAATCAAATCACCTTTTTCTATCTATGGAGATCAGCCATGAAGAAAAACGAAAAGAAGAAGAAGAAAGGAAAATTCTAAAAAAATATTTAGCTTTCTCAAACTTTTTCACTAACTACATATATATTAATTAATTAATATTTTATTTAAAATAATATTATTTTATATTTTAACTTTTAATTTTTTTTACTCTTTACTATTTATATTTAACTTTTATATATTATATATATCATTTATATTTAACTTTTTATATGTGAAGTATATGTTATTTGTACTCCTATCTTTTTTATCTAAATCATCCTTAATCTCTCACTGATTAATGTATAAATATATTCAATAAAAATTAGGCATTATTTTTTCAATATGAAATTTCAAATTCCACCATCCTTATATGACTTCTAGATTTTAATTATTGTTTATTTGGTCTAATTTGGTTGTATTTATTTACTTATTTTGTTGTTTTATATTTTTTAACTCAGAAATAATTGAGAGCATAAATTTGTATATATGTTTTTAATATTATTTTTGTCATCGTTTGACTGCAATCGAATGAAATCGATTAAAGTAATTAGATCAGTGAACCGATCAAAAGACGGGTTCAATAACAGACCCGCTTTTGAAAACATGGCTTTGATAAAATATGCCAACCTGATATTTCTCAAAGCCGTCACCTAACCTGATATGACATATGATCCTCGCTTCACTTCTACTTCCGAACTATCCAAACGGAAAAAAGCTTATAGTTCAAAGTCCTTATGGGAAAATCCGTCTTTTTGAGCTAACTAATAGGTTCATTCTATCTCAGAAGCTTTCTATCAGCAGATAGTGCTTGTTTTCAACATTTTGCCACTTGCGCTCCACTTATTCGATAAAATGCCTAAAGGAAAGGCATCCTCTTAATCTTGAATTTGATCTCTATAAACCCTAGCTTCATCATCTAATGCATGCTTCGTTTATTGCTTTAGGTTTTATGAATTAAAAAAAAAGTGCGGCAGAGTTGAGAAAGGGAACGGGAGGTTATGGGTGTGAAAACTTCGTTTAAATGGTCGAAACAAATCACTCCTGCTCAAGTCGAGCAGCTGATAAGGGCGGAAAAGGATGTACAGAAAGCTGTACTCGTATTTGAATCTGCCACAGCTGGGTATGGCAATGGTTTTAGGAATGATCGTAACACATTTGGTGCTATCATCTCTAAGTTACTCTCCGCGAACCAGTTTAGACCAGCAGAGGAGATGCTCAATCGAATGACGAAGGAAAAATGCAACATCACCAAAAAATATATTCCTTTCCATTTGCAGAGCCTATGGCAGGGTCCATAAGCCGTTAGATGCCATTAGGGTTTTCCGTAAGATGAATGAATTTGAATGTAAACGCACCCAAAAGTCTTATATTACTATATTTGCTATTCTTGTTGAAGAAAACCAGTTAAAAGGTTGCAATGAGGTTTTACTGGTATATGAGGGAAATAGGCATTTCACCTACTGTTTTATCTCTTAATATACTGATCAAAGCCCTTTGCAAGAGTCGCAGAACTATTGATGCTGCTATTAGGATTTTCTGCGAGATGCCCAATCATGGGTGTAATCCAGATTCATATACATATGGCACATTGATCAATGGTTTGTGTCGACCGGGGAAGACTAATGAAGCAAATGAGTTATTTAATGAGATGAAAACAAAAGGTTGTTCGCCATCTGTTGTTACATACACTTCTTTGATACATGGTTTATCTCGGTCCACGAATATAGATGAAGCTATGGGATTGCTTGAAGATATGAAGACTGAAGGTATTGAGCCAAATGTGTTTACTTATAGTTCTTTAATGGATGGTCTTTGCAGAAATGGGCGTTCTTTACAAGCCTTGTAGTTGCTGGAGACGATGATTAGGAAACGCCATAAGCCTAATATGATAACTTATAGTTCCTTAATTAATGGCCTTTGTAAAGAAAGGAAACTTTCTGAAGCTGTGGAGATGCTTGACCAGATGAAGCTTCAGGGCATAAAACCAGATGCAGGGCTATATGGGAAGATCATAAGTGGATTCTGTGAAATTTGCAAGTTCCAGGAGGCTGCAAACTTCCTTGATGAGATGCTAGTTGAGCAAATTTCTCCAAACAGATTAACTTGGAGCCTCCATGTTAGGATTAATAATATGTTAGTCCACGGCCTTTGTACTGATAATGATAGAAATCGAGCCTTTCAATTGTATTTGAGTATGCGCACTAGAGGTATCTCAGTTGAAACAAAGACTTTTGATTCTCTAGTGAAATGTTTCTGCAAGAAAGGTGATCTGCATAAAGTTGCTCGCATTCTTTATGAGATGGTGGATGATGGATGTGTTCCCAACAGAGAAACATGGACTGCAGTGGTGTGTGGATTCTGGGATCGAAGAAAGGTGCGGGAAGTTTCTGAGATGTCAGCAGTTAAGCTGATGTGTGAATTGGGGTAGCATGTCACGTAGCTTACATGCGAGCATCACTGTTTTAATTTGAAAGCAATGGATTCAAATCTGTTGAGTTAAAAGCACAGATTTTAATGGCTGTGGATATCACTGTATCTTAACATATGAAGCACACCTTAGCGCCACTACCCGGAGTACAAGGTTTACCACAATATATCTTTTATACAAGTTCTTTACCTTTGACCTACTAATAAATAGGGGTATTATTTTATTAAGGATCATATTTGTTGCCTACATGAGAACTAATTGGCCAATAATTGCAGGGTCTTGGGAGGACTAACAAAGATTAACAAAGGTAAGCTGTTCTGTCAAAGGTGTTTTTTGTTGCTTTCATGATGCAGTGAGCCACTTGTTTTTGTGTGAGAGATGCTTCTATATTATACAGTTAGAAAGATGAGGAGGATCCATGGTCTTGTAGGCCTCTATCAAAAAGTTGCTTCGCCACTATAGATCATGTGGTTTAGTTACTTTTTGTAGTTGGCTACTGGGCTTCATTGATTAAGAATATGAACTTTCACAAGGCTGAAGATTTTTCCCATCGGGTTCAGGTCCATGGAAGCCTACAAAATAAGGAAAAAACAATAAAAATATATTACATGGGTATTAGGAGGGTTTTTCAAGGAGCTCACTCTGAATTTTACAGTCAGTGGATTAAATACCCTTTTTTTTAATTACATCTATTATTCAATTAATCAAAATTATTAATTAAACCAATCAAATCTACCGGTTGTACGACTCATGACCAGGTGTTCCACTGAAAACTTTTATGAGTATTAATTGGCCAATGACAATGGAGGGCCAATGAGGACTAACAAATTGATTGATTTGTTACTGTACAACAATTCTGGGAATCAGGGAAGGAATTAAGTAACGGAATGATATTTATTCACAAGTCACAGCCATTGTAATCTTAGAAGACAGATGCTGCATTATCATTTCGTACTATGTCTTGATTTTCTTTCATAATCATTTATTTTTTAAAAATTATTTCATTATTTTAATTATTGACAATGCGCATTACATATTAAATATATATTTATTTCCTTTTGAAAGGTAAATATATATTTATTTTTTAAAAATAATTTTATTATGTCAAAAAATAATTTATTAATTTCTGAAAAAATAAGTTTTATTTTCTGAAATAATTTATTAAAAATATATACAAGTAACATTTGGTGATGGTATTTTTCTTTTTTTTTTTTTATCATTAACATTTGGTGATGATTAAACACACTACCTCCATGGCTCCAAGAATGGCGAGATTAATGACTAGACTCTCTAACCTGCCATTGTGAATGCCCTTGGGCATTATGATCACTAAAGAGTCCATGGCGCTTGGTTGGGTAATGAACAAACACAGCACTGCAAAAAGTACCAATCACAATTTGGCAGAGATGCGAGCATGCAGTGAGTGTCGACTGATAGAAGCAATCCATGACATTAGCATCAGAAAGTGTAACTGCTCCAAATACTAGCAGAGTCGTGATGGCTTGCACGAAATCCGCAAGCTGGAGCTTGAAGCATCTTCAGGTGAAAGTGGTTTTGACCCATCAATGACCCGCAATCCACGGATTGTTGCCTACCCATGACAGACATTCCCATTCTTGTCCTTGTAGCCATAAGCTAAGCTTGACAAGGAACATAAAGTCTCGTATAGTGAAACCAGCACAAAAGTCAAGATCCTGCCTAGTGTGTGGCAGTGCCTAATTTTTTAATTTATTAAAATTAAAAAAATATATAAAATTATTTAAAATTATTAACATGTTCATTTAAGGAACATTCACAAATATTTTCTATTTTATTTTTTTATTATGAAAAAATTATCAATAGCTCTCATTTGAACAGCCAAATTCATATTTTCTAATTGATTAATTAAAGTTTTATGAATTATAAGAAAATAGACTCATAAAAATAAAAAAATATTTTGGTGGCCTACAACTTTTTAGATCCATATTTTCTAGTTGATATAATTTGAATAAATGTTTTAACTAAAAAAATATTTTTTTTATCAAAAGGTGAAAACTATTTTTATTTTGATAGCCTAAAGTAAAGCAAAGGTCTGAAGCTGCAAGTAGCTCTTGGATGAGCAGGAAACTATAAGTAGAATAAAGTTCTCTGCCGATCAATACAGGAGTGAAAGAGAATTTCAAGTTTGAGACATGGTTTATCTAAAGCTCCAACCATATCGATAGACTTCCATTGCTGTTGGAAAACATTTGAAGCTAGCAGCACAGTACTATGGCCAATATGAGATGTTAGAGAAGGTTGGTCTTGCTGCTTACAAGCGTAAACTTCCTCCTGCAGCAAAAGTCCACCTGGTTTTCCATGTGTCTCTTGGCAAAAAGAAAATAGGAGCTATGACACAATAACCAAACATGCACCAAGGCAAAAGTTCATCACAGCTCCTGAGAAAGTTCTCAATTCCAGAGTTATCTTTTAAGCATATTCAACTGTTGCTCATTAAATGGAATAATCTCCCAAGCATCGACTCTAAGAAGATGTAGTCTAGTCTATATACAAGGCCAATTCCTAGATGTCCCCAAGAATGGTCTCTTGGAATTGTTATGTATGGTAGGAGAAAAGGGAAGAAGAGGGTGGAGTCCGTTGAGTAAAATGATAAAAAGAACATGTAACTAACTCCTATGAGCTCACATAGAGCTGGAATACCTATATTTTTTTATTAATTTCATATGATAAAAATGTCTAGAAGATTCGACCCGAGATCTAAATGAAAGTGACACACCCTCTTGGACACCGATCTACATCTTAATGGGTAGCTGGAATATCTATTGATGCATTTAGTTAGATTTTCCTTTATATACATGTACTAACCATAGAATGAAACCCAACTTATCATGAAATCAAAATTTCTTCCGCTAAATTCTATTTTCTGTCTCTCTATTCTATTCCTATCTTTCTGAATTGGGCTCTTTTCTCTAAATCCTCTCATCTCCTAGCTGTCTTCTCTCATTTATCCAATATTCTAATACAAAAAAGTTGTAAGAACTTGCAAAACTTTTATGTATAAGAACTGAAAATTTGATATCAAAGTAGTTCTAAAGATTTAATAATATTATTACTTCAATTTGGAGTTCTCAGTTACTTCGACTATTGATTCCGAAACTAACAGCTTTTGAAACTTCTATTTAGCTCGGAAAGATAAATTTTTCTTTCTTTTCTTCAGCTTGTTATCTTGCTTATATTTATCTACAGCTATATATAATGCAAATAAAAAAGGAACCTTGTTGAAATATGGTATGTTCATGAAGCAATAGTATGCATTGCTAAAACATAATAAATATAACCACCTTTTATATTCCCCATTTCCATTTTCAATATCCTTTTTTTATTTAATATATAACTCAATTTTAAAGAAAAATTAAAAATATTATAAAAATAATTTTCTATAATACAATGTGTAACTTTAGGAAAATTAAAAATATTTTTATTTGAAAATTTTGATAAGCATCAAAATTTTCAATTTTTCATTTTCTTGAAATAATTTTCCAGAAGTCAGACTCTGTTACTAATAAAAACCCTATATTCACATTCTTTTACCCAAAAGCAAAAAATGTTGGGATCATGTATTTTACATATCAAAATAGTTTAAGGTTGTAACTAATGAATGATGCTCACATTGATGGCACACTTCTTTTTTCCCAAGCACTAGTCACGATGTGTTTTTTTAACACTTTCTTCAGCGCGCGTCAATGCATCTGTGAGCACATCAATTGTCCAATCCTTCAAATCTTGCTGCAAATAACAAATGAAAAAGCATGAAATATAAAAATTGGTTTGGAGTCTATATGAGAAGACCTTAACAAGAGAAAACAATTCTACTCTAATTTTTTTGCATAACAACAAAAATAAAGACTTAGCCCATATGATTTTAACAATAGAATAATTCTAAAAATCAAATCTTAAAACATGATTTCAGTACGCGTTGTCAGATTAACAGAACTAATAAAAATTATTTACTGCACTAGTTCCTAGCATGAAAATCTATCACTATTCACCACCTTCCCCAGACCAATCCATGTTGGGAAATATAATCAAATAAAGATGTTTGAAGTGTTGAGATGTAATAATTTAAATTCCTTAAGTGTATGATGCAGGAAATCACTTAGGTTATTGAATATTGACAGTTTGACACAGAAGAATGAGACAAGAGAACTCAGAATGAAAGCACGTTAAAGTAGTCACGCAGAATTGTGAAGCTAGCACATTTATATCTACATTAAGAAATAAGAAAGAGATTGATGTATCTAACAAAGAATTCTCAAAGCTTGTTTTAAACCATCACCTATCACCTAATTAGTTCTCTTGAAAGCCTGGAAAAGAGATTTCAGAAGTTTTGCATAAACCATTCTAAAGCAACACATGGAACAAAGTTCAAAAACACATGGGAATGAACAGTTATGATTCTACAAATACTATGTCTACCAACAAAATTTTTGCAATTTATAATGACACTGGATTGATGTAACTATTGCAAACAAAATGTGCTAAAATTTTAAAGTTACAAGAGTAGAGTAGTGTCAGGTTAAGTTTTGACAGACATATGTCGCATATGCAGGAGTGAATTCATCAGATAAAATGAGGTGAAAAATAGACCTTTCCGCAAATTATGGAAAACATGACCTAATACTCATGGAGAAAATAAGCTTGGAAACTTCTATAAATTAAAGGGTAACTAAATCACAGGAATTAATTACTAGTTAATACAACATGCCTTAGTTTAAGCAACTAGTATAAATAAGCATTCCCCCGCTTGTATGTGTTAAGGAGATTTGACATCTTGATATATGAGCTGCATAATCATAGTATCTTAAAGCAGAAAATAAAAAATCCAGTACAGAGGTTGTAAACAGTAAACAAATGTTAAATATTATTATTCATATCCATTTCTCTAATTAGGAGGAGAAAAGGGGGAAAAAAATTAGCATGCAAATATGCATCCTAAACTTTATCGTGATTCCTTAAATATCAGCCATCATTATAGTATCTTGTTCAGTGATTAACTAATAACTAACTGCTAAAGAGAAAAAAAGATCCATTGAATTTCCACAGAATTATAAAATATCAGGAATACTTCTAGTTTTTAACAATAATAAATTCAGACATTTATGAAAATAAAATGAAGTGACAAAAAGAATAGTAGCCTCACCATTCGCAATGATTCTCCAGTTCTTATTCGTGCATTTGGACGAGCTAGTTTGGATTCAAAAGGAGTCCTCGGCCTCACTTCTCGAATTTCCTCCCACTCTTCACGAGTAAGCATCCTTACTGTGCCTTGACCAGGAGGAGCATTCTTTATTTTGCGTTCAATCATTTCTTGAGATTTTGAGTCATCATACTGTAATGGCATTAAATCAATTACACAAATCATATTCCTGTTTTATTTTGTGCAGAACAAAATAAACTTGTAGTAAAAGTAAAATTAAAATATTAAGCTATCGATCAAATGATAAGAAAATACAGTTGATACCATTTGCTTACATAAAAATAAATGATTAAAAAACCAATATAAAGCATTCCCTATTTAAAAAAAAAAAAAAGAAGAAAGGTAATTAAATGTTAAAATTTCCATATCATACCATCATGAGAAGCTTTGCAACGAGTGCAGTACCAACGACAGTGAGAATCATTGGCATAGTTGCTGTGTCAAGAAATTTCTTTGATTCAGGAACCTCAACAAACACATCATCCTTATAGTTCTTCTTTTTCTTCATCTTCCCCAACTCAGCAATCCTTCTCTTCAATGTTTCCGAGGGAACATCATGAGTCTGTGTATGCAATCCCCTACGACATATAAACAGAGTTTCTCTAACTCCATACATTATAAGTTGAGAAAAAGAGATGCAGATTGTTAAGAGGCAAAACTTCTCCAATTCTTCTCTAATTTCCTGCATGTGAAAGAAAGGAAAAGGCAAAAATGAGTATTTGTAGACTAATTACTTGAGATTTGATCACCCAGAGTTGGGTCTATTAGACTATTAATGCAATATTCTTAGAGAAATCTTAGCAAACGTTATGTGCATGCACCATATCGACACAAAACCCATATTGATTAGCTATTATTAGTCTCCATGTTGAGTGGGTTTAAAGTTTAAACAAGACAGAATACATTTATGGTAGACAGATCTGGGATTGCATCAGGCATTTAAAACTCAAGAAGTTGTTGCAGAAGAATAGGTGGTTCTGACTGAATTGGATCGTTCTGAACAGGATTCATGTCCAAGTTAGAGTTGGCTTGACTTAATATTATATAAGCTAACACCGTTACACCCTACAAACATAGTTTTACTGGGCGTAATGCGCCCAAAACCAGCTCGACCTGCATCAAGAATTTAAATTTAAATAGAGCAGTTTTTCCCTCATCTTCCTCAACTCAGCAACTCTTCTCCTCAAGGTTTTCGTAACACTATCATGATGTACGCAAACCCCTATTATATAGAAACGTAGTTTCTCTAAACCCCATACATTATAAGTTGAAACAAAAAACCACACAATGTTAATGGGCAAAACTTCTCTAATTCTTCTTCAATTTCCTGCATATGGAAAAAGTAAAAAGCAAAAAATGAGTATTTACAGACTACGATCACCCAAAGTTAGGTCCTGTTAATGTAATCTCTGAACGATATATGCACGTAACAAATCAACCCAAAACCCATATTGATTAGCTATTTCTCACTTAGTCAAATCTAATTAAATCATAAAACACAATTAAATTCAAATGTAACTAAAACCCATATTGATAAACCTGTGTTAGTATATCCTTGAAAGCGGAGTTGATCCTGAGGGACGCTGTCGATTAGATTTATCTGATCGTAGAGAGAGAAAGTGCGTCTCAACGACGGCAATGCTCGATTCCCACTCTCTATTGCGGACTTTGGAGACTCCTTGCGCATACTTCATATCAACTTCGGCAATGTTGTCACCATTCTCTATCGTATTATTGCCATTTCTTTCCTATTCACTTCAAATTCAAGGTTCCACCCCCTACATCACAAGGGAAGATGAATTTTCTTTTCTCTTATCAAATAAGATATTTTAATTCTATTTAAACTCTCAAATATAAACTTAGTACATAAATTCACACATGTACTTGTAAGATAGAACCTATTAGCACCATAAACTATGTGTTCCCAATACACACCTCTACATATTTAAAATGGCATTATTAGACCCTCTGCTCAACTATTTCTCAGCTCACCAATAAGTGTGTATTACACACGCCTTAGCACCCCCCATTTCATCTTATTTCCTCTCCTATAAAATCCTTAACTCAATCAAACTGAAACCTTAAATTTTTTTTTGTCAAAGTTTAATTAGATTTTAATCTTTCATCACCAAAGTATTACTAAAGATAGATTAAAGTGAGAAACATATAGAAATTGAAGATTGAAATGAAAAAAGCAAAAGAAAAAAGAAGAAATAAAAGAGAGTTGTAAGATGAAATATAATAAACACATGATGGGCATAAGAAATATGAAATTTTATTACTACTGAAAGATGCATTGTTATTACAAGCATTAAACCCACACAATCATAAGCTCACATGATAAACTTGCAGCACTAATACAATTTGAGAAAATAATTGTGTTTTTGCAGCAATACAATCATAAATCCACATCGAGAAACTTACAGCACCAATATTGTTGTTTTTTTTTTGGAGAAGGCACCAATATTATCTTTAAAAATCATAAACCCAAACAATACAATTTATGGAAAAGCAAGAAACTTACAGTACCAATGCAATTTGAAAAAAAAATCACTTTGAAATCAAAATTTTATAAATATATGTAATAATTTTTACAAAATTAAGTTTAATTACCATCTAAAAAGAAAATTAATTGCAGAAAATTATAAAAGAAAAATGAAAATAAAGATGAAATTTCATTACACCCATTCAAAAACTCAAACTATTATAATAGTCATATATTAAATTAAAAATCTAAAGAATTTTAAAAATATCCAAAAACATTTCAAGAATAGATCGGAAATAAATGATGGGTATGATATTCCAACACCCAGAGAAGAAAAACAAAAATAAAAACCCAAAAGATAAATGGAATTAAATTGGAAATAATTATAATAGAAAGAAAGAAAGAAGAGATTCAATTCATTCCAAACTCAACAATAACATCTTGATCGGCGGCAACACAAGCTTGATTGGTGATGAGTTAAGGCAAAATCAAAACTCAAATGAGAGAGAAAGAAAGACTAAGAACAAATGAAAATTTCAATACAAAATGGGAATAAATTTACTTCACACGCCTAGAAAATTTTTATATTTCACACTCTAAATCCGGCTAGGGTGTTAAATAATATTATTTTAAGCATATAAAAGTGTCATAAGACGAACACAAAATATAAAAGGTTAATAGGTACTTTTTGATAAGTACAAGTTTTTCTATATGTCTTAAGCCAAAAAAATATAATACATAGCAAAACAAAAGCAAGACACTGATAAAGTATTGTGCCGGCATTATTCATTTTAGCATAATATATAGATAGATTAATTAATATATAATTACACATTTTTTCCTTATACATATTTTTATACATATTATACATTAACATTTTTTATTTATTTTTTCAGAACTGTGAATTAATGATTAATAATATATGTAAAAGTAACAAACTTTATATATGTTCATATATTTGACAAAATATATAAAATTTATCATAATATTAAGCAAATTTATAAAATAAATTAATAATGAATAATTATCACTTATTATTTAATACTTATAATATATCTTTTCAAATTCATAATTTAAACGAGTATAATATGTTTCTGAATTTGAATAATTTATAAAACATGAATTATAAATATATGTTGGATATAATTAATGATATAATAATTAAATTTTAATAAGTGAATCAATTAATTTAAATTATAATCGAAAGATAAATTAATTTAAATTAACACAAGTTGACATTTGTCATCAATCTCAGGGCTGTTACCCAAGAATCATTGATCTCCAAATGATAGGCAAGCATCAATATTTCATTTTACCCAATAATTATAATCAAAATTGATGGACAAGAAATCAATATTTCATTCAAATTCAATACCCAAATGCAAATCACTATCCGATATTCAGATTTGAAAAAAAAACTAAAATTTATGTCGAAGACCAATCTAGAGAGAGAGGGAAGAACCAGTGAGTCCAACCCACGTAGCTCTCCCTGAACCATCCTCCGCGGCCGCCACCGATTAAAGTTGTATGTACTGATGAAGTGAAGTGAAGATAAAAGTAAAGAAAAATAAACTTGTGGTTTTTAAAAACAAACGCACAAAAAAGAAAGCAGGGGCAACTCACCAAATCGGAAATTTTGATTTCCGGTGAATCTGACACTGTAATCAAGAGAACAAGCTTGAACGCCGATTATGAGAAAGAACCAATCTGATTTCATTTCGTTTTTTTTTTCATTTTATTATAGTTGAACATATTATTAAACCAAATGGAGAAAGAAATAATAACTGAACAGATTTGAAAAAGTAAATAAATACCTGAAAGGATCGCAACCGGTAGAAACTGATGAAGATAACAGATGAAAATGAGAGAGGGACAAAGAAGAGGGGGAAGAATTAATTAAAGAAACCCTAAATGAGAATATGGGACCAAAACCGGGCTTATCAACTTTGGGCTAATGAAGTACGAAAACCGGGCTCACTTCAATTTCACTTGCACATGAAGAATTCGAGACTCGGAAGAATCAAGAAATGAGGAAATTACGCGTATACTAACTTTCCTTTTAATTTTTTTTTTTTAAACATTTTTATTTTTTTTATTTTTTCATTTTTATTGCCCATCCGGTTTTTATTTTTAAAAAAAAATTGACACTTTCTTTTTTTTTTCTCTCTCTCTCTTTCTGTTTAATTATTTATGCTTTTTATGTTCTAATTTCATGAATATACATGATAATCAGTTTATGATGTGTGATCCAACTTCATTATATTATATCATATTAAGTCATACTAAAATTTAAAAAATAATAACACCGTATAACCTGTTAGTTTTATATAATTATATCGTATCGTATTGAATTGTATTATTTTGTATCAATATATGGATTAACCAATTATTTTTTAATTAATTTTACTATTAATTTTAGGTTTAATATGTCTAAAGTCATATAAAATTTTATTTTATAAATTAATAATTAAATTATTTAAAAATTTTAATACTTATCATTAAGATAAATTTAATTTTAACAATTAAAAATTTAATTTTATTTAGAATATCATAATCTAAAACGTCGTGAAAGTTATTAGCTTAATTAATAATGGTAATTTTTAAATAATTTTTTTAATTTACAGAAGTATAATATTAATTATTTGATAAAAAATAATACCCACTAAACCTATTAAATTATCATTAATTCATCAAATATTTATTGTTAATTATAAAAAATTATATGTGAAATTTTATTTATATGGATATAAATATATAATTTATTTGTTTTGTTTGGCAGGTCATGCTAGCCGGACCACTTGTGCTGAGATGTATAATATATAATACTATATAACACTATATTATATTATATCATATAACTAAACTTATAATAGTTATATAGTGTTATTCCGCTTTATTTCATCACATATATCAACTTACATATAATAAATATGTCATATAATTAAATATATAACATTTATGTACTGTTATTCCTCTCAAATATATTTTATATATCTACTTATGTATAATATATATAGCATAAAAAGTAACCATATAATATTTATATACTATTATTTTTCTTCAGTCTATTATACATATATACCTATGTATAATATATACATCATATAACTAAATTATATGTTAATTTATTAAAGAATGACAGTTTTATAATTTTGAAACTCTTATATGTGACGGTGAGGTATTTGTATAATGTGAGAAGTTTTTACCATATTTTTGAAAAAGGCTTTTTGTGCAATATTTTTGAAAATTAGTCACTTTTATAAATTTTCTTAAAGAAATTTCAATCGACAAATAATTTTTCTAAATTTAATTGATTTAAATTAATCTATCTATCTATTATATCTATACAAAAGCTATAGAAAATGGGAAATTTATAGGTTATCACATCATAGATCATGTAAAAACTAAAAAGGAAAAAAATAATATTAGTTGATATTTATTAAAAAAAAAGGCACGTTTATGTAATTTTAATTATAAAATTAGGAATCCAAAATGTAATCGATCTACAAAACAATAAATCACTATTTATTTAAACTAGATACTATTTGCATTTATTAAAATGAATAAATAACATTTTTTTTTGTAAATTTATATAAATTGAGAATCTAAAAGTTAAAAATTTTGAAATACAAGAAATGACTAATTATTATTTATTATTATTTAATTTATCAATTAAATGATATATACCTTCAAATTTTTATTAGTTATAAAAAAAGAAATATAAATTGATATGTGCCATAATTATAAAAAATAGTTGAATATATCTTTGTTAAATATGTCTAAATGGAAATATTATGGAAAATACAATTAAAAAAGTGACTTAATTAATATACGAAGATATTATTCCCTCTGTCCTTCTAAAATTTTTATCTTCAACTTATGCATATATATTAAGAAAATCATTAAATTTTTTAGGTATTATATAAAAAAATATTTTAAATTAACTAAAATATTTTTTATTAATTTATTAATATTATATTTTCAAATTATTAATTAAATCATTAATGTTAAGAGTATAGTTAAAATAAAAAAATAATTATAAACTGATAATTTGAGAAAGATAAATTTTTTAGTGACAATTTCAGCAGGATAAAGAGTGTATAATTCTATACTCACTCCGTTTATAAATATATATCACTTTAAAGTTTTTTCACGAGAATTAGGAGAAATATATAATCAATTTATAATGTTACCCTTCTTTTTTAATTTATTACTCAAAATTGTAAAAATTTGAAAAAGATTAAAATTTTAAATTTAATTTTTTTAAAAGTTATAGAGAGATAAATTTAGAATAACGATAAATAATTTTAATTTTTATAAAATTATAATTATTTATAAATAAAATTTATCATTCTAAAATAGCTTATATTTGTGAATAGTGAGAATATCACAAGCAATTATTTTTGGTTGAAGTAACCCAAATGTTTAATCATGGCCACATTAATCATCTCTACCTATAATAGCTAAAGGGATGGGGATTGGGGACTTGGGGCACGTTTGGAATCATGAATTTAAGCATGGTCTAATTAATAAGACTGACCTTGCAAAAGAGTTATCGACATGGCACATTGCACAAACACACAGATGCAACATATTTTGTAAGATTTATTGATAACTCGGATATTTCCATCAATATTTACCAAGTAAAATCAAATTATACAGCATTAAAAAAATTCAAAATAACTATCTCATGTGAAGTACCTCTGTCCTATTTAAAATATCATTTAAAAAAAATTATCCCACTTATATTATCACTTTATAAAACTAATAAAACTTAATTAATTTTTTTAATTATACTTTTATTATTAATGAGTTAGTTAATAAAATGAAAGCATAATATTTTTAATATTAATAAGTTTATAAATAATTTTTTAATCCATATCAAATAATTTTTTTATAATATTTTAAAGAATACAGTAATTATCTTAATATGTATGCATAAGCTGAAAATAACATTATAAATGGGACGAAGGTAGGATTATTTACCATCCTAATTGTCTCCTTCACAATACTGAAATTTTATTCTAAAAGAACTTACATTTTTTTGTTAAATTCTATGTTGATACCCAAATCTCCATTAATTTCCCAATCCTAGACAAATGACATCTTTTGTAGTCATGACATGAAATGAAATAATAATGGTTAAAGTCACAACAAACAAATGATCTGAAAAGCATGAAATTGAATGGTTCATTTTTTACTTAATGATTGAATGAACAAGAAAGAATTAATGATGATAGATACAAACTAATTTGCCTGTGTTTCACATTTCTGGGAGGGATAATTTCTCAATTGCTATATCAGTAAGCAGAGAGAGGGAAGCCAATTCCATGGCGCTGTGTGGGAAAAACGACAAACAACATACTGCAAACGATACCAATCCCAACAGGCAAAGCCGTGAGCAGCTCCTGAGCCTCAACAGACGGTGTTGGATAGAAGCAAGCCACGACATTCTGATCAAACAAAGCTACAGCTCCGAAAACAAGAATTGACATAAGGGCATGCATAAAATCTATAAACCGCAATTTATATTTGGCAGCAATTTCAGGTGAAATAGTAGCCGAGCCATCAATTACCCATAACCCATGAATTGTAGCAAACCCATAACAAACATTTCCTTTTTTGTCTCTGAAACTATCTGTAAAGCTCGACAAAAAACAGGACAATCCGCAAAGAGCTACTAGACCGGCAGTCATGAATCTGCTAACAGAGTCACAATTGCCTTGGTTTGAGAAAATGGGTGCTAGTAATTGAAAAGCAAGAACTGTTCCTGTAGGTAATAGATTGGCTAAATGGGCTGTGCTCTTAAATGTTTCACTAATTGCTTTCTGAATTAGAGTTTTCCCTTCTGAGCTTGGAACGGGAGAATCTTGCAGAAGAGAAACCTTTTGCTCATTGAGATCATGTTCATGAGAGTTGTTTCCATTTTCCACCTTAATCTCCATTACTTTGGGTCTGTTCTATTTGTCTTTCTTCAGGTAATGATTCAAATATGGTTGTTTTGAGGTGTGTGTGTGTGTGTATATATATATATATATATATACTTATTGTGTGTTAGCAAGTGAAGAAATTTGGGGTGTTTGAGTGGTGGTGAAGGAATGAAATTAAGAGGGATGACTATCTAACTAGATAGCAATGTCTTGCAAGAAACATAAACCAAATTTGGAAGGAGATTTGTGCGTTTGCCTGAATTTAACAACTAAAAATCAGTTATTTTATCCAATCTTAGTTCGTTAGATGCACATTGCGTTTGTAGCAGCCAGGTTTTGCTTGTGAATATTGTTCAATTGCTTTTCTAGTTAGTTGCCTATGAAAGTTCTATTTTTTTATTATTCTACACCTGATTGACTTAAAATTTTTATCATTGACTTAAATATTCTCAATGTTGCAACTAATATATTTTTAAATAAATAATGATAGATTGATAAGATATCTCAATCCTACTATTATTATAAAAAAAAATAGACAAATTAAACCCCTATTTAGTTGAAGGTTAACTTTTGTGCAAATTGCAAATACTTAATTATGCAAACGTTTTATTAATGAGAAATCATTAGATTTAATTACAATTTTTTTCGTCCATTTTGTCTATAAAATATATGCATCCCTATTTGTAAAAAAAGAAAAAAAAAACATGATCCGGTTGTTTGAAGTCGAATGTTAGTGAAGAGTGGATTAAGGATTGGGTTGTGTTATTTATTATTTGGAAAATGATAAATTAAAAGACTTGTCTTTAAGAAATGAAAATAGGCTACTTTATTTTAAAGTAAAGGCTGTGCCTTGCACGCATAAACTTCATATAAGCCGCGAGGATTTAATGATATAAATGTAATAAAATGTTGTCAGCAACAGATTTTACTTCCCAACAGATCCTTATCTTTTTTTTTTTTTTAACAAATAACGGATCCTTATCTAATTATATTGATTCAGATTCTGCTTGCCTTGATTTGTGTAATATTTTAATGTGTTATTTAAAGACTTAAACTACTTCTCGTGTTAGCAAAGATCAAACGAGAGCCCAAGCCCTGGCTAATACATAGGGCTCAGTGAACCCATTAAACATCCAAGCTCCGCTCCGATCAATGCCTTTACAACCGCAAGCCCAAAACGAAACTTCCTTTTTTTAAAAATAAAAATTATTATTATATACTTTTTTTAAATTTTCTTTTTTAAAAAAATTATAATTTTTGTATATTTTTAATATGCTAAAAATATATTAGATATATACCTCTAAAAATAGAATATATTTTTAGTATATTAAAATATATTAGATATATAAATCTGAAAATGTGACATTTTTTAAATTAAATATTTAAAAAAAAATAGTATTTTTTAAAAAAATTCTTTCTTTTTTAGATTAGACAAGTAATAAGAAAATTTGTGGTAATTTATTTGTCATATTAGGTAGACTGTTGGCAGAGATTTTAATCTACTTTTGCTCACTACAATTAGTAGTAATTAGCATACATTTGCTATAAATCTTTTGGTTTTGGAGAATCGATCCAATCTTCTACTATATAGTTAAGTGATTTTTTTTATTTTTTATTTTTTATTTTAAATGTTATTGTCGACAAACAAATTGTCATGACACATGCTTGGTTTACATTTTTCTCATCTTAATTAATTATAAATGGGACCATATGTTGATTACCTATGAAGTATTAATTAACAGGATTGATATAGGAACTTTACTAATAAACTAATAAATCAATATCATACTAATGTAAGCATCTTATGTATCCAAAATTTAAAAAAAAAAAAAAGATAACAGATAAATGTCCCCATTTAAATTAACACATTAAGCTATAAGGCCTGGTTAGTGATTTAATCACTGAAATCAGAAACCATTGGCAATTTCGCATCATATATATTTCGTCCAATAAATAAAGGTATGATATAGAGATGAAATATCACACTTTTCTTACTATATATATAATTATAGTGTGTTTAGTTGCATAAAAATTTTAGAAAAATTAACTAAATAATCATATTTGATTAAAAAATTATATTTATTTATAAATAATCTATATAAAATAAAATATCAGCCCCGCTAAATTTTATCAATTAATTGATAAAATATTTTACTTAAGAGGAGTAGGAAAAATAATTTACTTTTACTTAGGAGGAGGAGAAAAAATATTTCACCGAAAAAGTGGATTGAGGAATCCACATGTTAAAAGATAATTATACTTTTAATTAAAAATATAATAAAATAAAAAAATATTATAAGAATAATTTAAGTATTACATAAATTTTTTCTGTAAAGTTTGATTATAATTAAATAAGTTAATATTTTTTTCAATCTATTTTTTCAGTATTTTATTACATCTTTTAAACATAGTAATATAATTTTTTTAATAAAATATAATTTTTATAATATATCTCTATAAAATATATTTTCAGTAATTTTTCAAGTGCACTACTAATAATGAGGGTGGAGTCTGTATGACTAAGTCACAATTGTTCGATACTTTTTTTATTACTGCCCTATTTTTTAAGTGTCCATTTAAAAATTTTATTTTATTCTTAAATAAGTCTCCATTTAGAAAAATAAAATATAATTATTTATTTTAATATTATCATTACTTATTAAGACTTAGTTATTTACTTATTAAATACATCTTTATTATATATGAAAGAATATTTTAGTAAAAATTAATGCTAATAAATGAGTTTTTTAATATTAGTGAAATAATAAAAATAGATACTTAAAAAGAAATTTAGAGAGTATTACATTTAATTAAATTATACTGTATGTTATTCTTCTCTCCGTTAGCCATCTTCTTTTTCTACGAATTTCATAGATTTTTACTCATTTTTAATTTGATAGTACGGTTGATGTCAATTCACTGATGAACGGTTTGCCATTTTTTTTTTTTTCATTTCTAACTTTTTGTTTATTTAGTTTTATATATTTTTATTTTTATTTTATACTTCAAATAATTTTTAGATTAATATAAATCTAAAACTTAATTTTTATTTTTTTTTATATTTTATTATTTTTAAAATAAAATTAATTATATTTTAAATTTTTATTATAAATTTTTTTCCTTCTTTATTTAAAAATTATATCCTATTCAGATAAAGGTATGGTCTTTTATTAATAAAAGTTATTTATTCTTTTTAAATGGATATATTTTTTATGTATAGAATGTGATAGTTATTCAATATGCTAATAGATAGAATAAATATTATGTTGAAAACTATATTATTCACGGTAATATTATCATTATATATTATTTAAGTAATAGAAGTTTATACAGATTTAATATCTTAATTAGATATGTAAATTTTATATAATTTAAAATTATATAATTTTATTTATACTTTTTAAATGTACTCTTTAATTCATTAATAAAAATTTATTTTGCACTAAAAAAAATTTATGCTGTATGTTATTTAATCAGCCATTAGTAGCATTTTTTTTTAATTTCGTACTAAATACTATTTGGTATATATATTTTTATTTTATTTTTCAAAATATCTTCAGACTTTATTTAAAATTAATCCTTTTGAGGTGCTTTCAAAAAAAAATCCTTTTGAGGTACTATCAGGCGTTGAGATGAAAACCGCTCTTTAAAAAAATAAAATTTGCTATATCGACAATGATTTGAATTCAATGTTTTTTCCTTTGTCAAGTGACCAAAGGCCACTCAAATCAACTTTCTTTAGTCTATTAACTAAATATTTAGTATGCAGAATAAAAATTATTGACCCAAAAATTAAATATAGGAAATTTTGTTCTAAGAAATTAAGAAAAAACATATAGATATGGACTGCAGCTTCCATGCATTTTGTTACCCTTTTCTTTTTCGCATAATTCACATTATTCCATAATATATTTGTTTACATTTGTTTAGTTCTCTCTTTAAAGAGATTCCGTTCCTTTCTATTATAATTATTATTACTATTATTTTAGCAAGAAGAGTTCTTGAAAGATTATAGAAATGCAGAATCTGGGTCCAGATTGTTAGGTATATGTCTTCAATTAAGTATATAAATGGAGTTATTTTATAACTTATTATTATACATAAGAATTATAAGCACAGGAACTTTATATAGCCGACCATTAAGCAATCATTATTAAGAAGTTTTTAAGTTTTCAATTTTAATGTTATGATTTTTTTTTTCATACAAACTATCATGTTCTTGTGATAATTCTACTTTACCAGTGAGATGATGAAGTTTATATGTGAGTCCATATATACGTTTATCTTGGCCTTCTCCCTAATCCTAATCACAAAATTAATAAATAATAGTTCCATTCCAATATCCTATACATTTAATTGTTTTTTAAATTCTCTTTTGCTTACTTGCTCTGTAATTTCATATTTATTTCCTAATGTAAAAAAAATCAAAGATAACTTCTATCTTTTTAAAGAATTTTTACAAATTATATTAATTATTTTCATTTTAAAGAATTTTTTTTATGTGCTAAAAAAAGAAGTGTATTAATTAATAGATGAAATTCAAAATTTTGAGTGCAATATTAATGGTTTGTTAAAAAAAAATGGAATAATTACCTTTATAATTCCTTCAAAATTTTGAGTGCAATGTTGAAGCTTTTATATATCTTTTGGGCAACTTTGTTAATTTGATAGAAAATAAAAATCAAGAGTTCATTATGATTACCAGCCGTAGTTATTACTTCTAATAATGTGTTATAGATTTCACAGATCCTCTCACTATAAAAAATGGACGACAGTAGTAAAACTTGTCTTCTTGAAACCTCTGTAAATCATATATATGAGAAAATTCCAATATGTCAGTCGCATATACAAGTGCTATACCAGTTAATTTTGTTTGTTTTCCTATATATTATATACTCTCTCTATCTCAGTAAATATACTTTCATTTTTCATTTTTTCTAAATTATAACTCATTTATTATTTTAATAAATTATTTAATATGTTAATTTTTTATCATATTCATATTTAAAATTATTTATTACAATATTTAATAAGTATATTTCATATTAAAATAAGAATATAATTAGAAAAATATATATAAATTTATATCGTTTAACAAAGCTAAGTAATTTTTTTTAGTTTTTATAAAATAAAAAGTACACTTTTCAATTATGGACAAATTAAACATTTACCTATAAATAACACCAAAAAGAAAGAAAAAAGAAAAAGAGAAATTGAATTTGCAGTTGTCACCCATTTCTCCATTATCTCCCACAAGGCAAACAAGATATGTTTGCTTTTGTGTTAATTAAAAAGGTTCGAATCCCGGAAAATATTTTAGGGGTTCGAACTCCTAATCTCTCTAATGGAAGAAATTAGGTGGCCCGCTGAGATAACTCAGAGAGTTATATATATATATATATATATGATGTGATCATTAATGAGATGTTTCAAATGCAATAAGTTAATCTTTTTGCCCACACAAAACTACTGGTTGCTACTCCATAATATGTACAAGATGATAAATGGATTAATTATAATGGTACAAGATATTTAAAATTACTAAATTATTTAAAATTACTTTTGTGTTAAACAAAAATAAATCTCATTGTTATATTTGTATTCAAAGATTGAATATAGTTAACAAATATTACAATAATTTAATTTGAATAGAAAATATAATAAATTAATAACATATTTTCCATATATATAATGTCAAATTTGCTACTCATAGCATATGGTATCATTCTGGTTACCCCTCAGAGACATAAATCAATCTCATTATAAATTCATTTGCTAGATCAATATTGACTATTATTATAAGTTGAATAGTTAAGTGATATTAATTTTTATTAATTGTTTTGCTCGTAAATCCTAATTTATATATTATGATTTCAAAATATATAATTTAGATTTTGATGTACGATTGGACGTCAAAGTTAAATAAATTTTGTGCATTTATAAAAAAAAATTAATTTAGTTGTGATCCTGTTTGTCAGGTGATAATTAGATTATGAAAGAAAAAAGAAATATTTAATTACCACTTTTTTCTATCATATTTAATTACCACTTGAAAGAGCATTATAGAATATGAAAAAATTCGACATTTAATTAAAAATAAGAAAGATAAAAAAAATGTTTATAATAGGAACTCACATCAAACAAAATAGTTAAAAGTGTTTTTTTATTAAAAGTAAATTTAACTTATTATGAGTTTTGAATTATTAAATAAATACTGAATGGAATTGATTAGTGAATTTTGGATTATGCTAAGCAATACTTAATAATTTTATTTTTTTAGCACCACTAATTATTAACAGCCTGAACCAGTGAACCTTGTACTCAGTCGGTTCTGCCTTCATTTTCTTGAGGTAATTGATTGATTGCCTGACCAGCTTCTCTCAGTATTTGAGGTTTTGGAATTGAAAGTATCAGCAATGACCTATCCATGATCTCACTTACACAATACACATACAATAGCTTATAATTATAATTTTTGACCCTTCATACTTTTAAAATTTAGTTTCACCCTGAAGTATTTTTAGTTGCCGTAAATTATTAGCAAAAATTATTAATATTTTGAACTTCAAAGTTCAATCCCTAGATGCAAATGCACCCTTGAATTATTTTTAGTATTATTATTATTATTATTATTAGAATTATAAGAAATGATCAATGATATATATATATATATATATATATATGCACGCTTCAATTCGAGTGTAGAGTGGATCTGAGGAAGAACTGTAACACATTAATGCCCAACAGTATAAAGATAAAGAAAGAAAAAGAGTGGTATCCCTCTGAAATGGTGGGCTTTATTTGTTGGGACGAGACTCACCAGCCGACCTATTTCTGTAAATTTTTGTGTCTTTTTACACTGCTTTTTTCCAGTGTTTTGTAACTTAGAAATGATTGGATTTTCTATGTACACTGCAAACTGTATAACAAAGAGTTCTTATTTCCTAGTCGCAGTAGTAATGGCAGCAAAAGTCACGGGCGTTGTTGTTCATAAACATCACAACACCTGAGCAAGCTACTATATTAGGATCTATGCCTTATCCTTTTTAATACTATCTACTAGGTATGGGAACGGAATGCTATTTCAATTATTAATCAGTATGTAGGCCATTACCCAATTGAAATCAAAGTGACTCTTGCGGATAAATTAATTCAACACTACTCACTTGCCCTCTCTATTTCCTTCCCTTTAGTTGCTATCTACAAATCTATTATTATAGTACTTTTGACCATATTATTATACTTTTTTGGTGAGTCGTTCTTAGGTGATAGGTGTGTGACATAGTTTGAGAATGTGACTTTTCTTTTAATGAGAAGAGATCCATAAATTTAAATGTTAAAATACTATTGTTTTTAATAATTATTAAATTTTATTATTGTTATTATTATTATTATTATTTGAGAAAAATCGATTATTACATGAGATTGATAATTATACGAGAGTGGTATATTAGGTATTAGCATGTCCCTAATCATATATTAACCCATAAATATGTTTATATAAATCCTAAATTCATGTGAAATTATCTTAATATTTTCCATCAAGTGATAATTAGAAATATATATTCAATTGTCAGTAAGATTAGATACTTGGCCGACTATAACTAAACATCCAGCTAGAAAAATAAGAAAAGAAATTCAAATACTTTCCTTAAATATTAGGCCAGCTAAATCTGCATATTCAGCTTGAAAAATCAAAAGAAGAAATGCAGAGGTTAAGATCGGACATCCAACACAAATTTGACAATTATATAAAATTATTAAAGTCATAACATACACAAATATTAATATATTAAGTTTTATATGATGATTAAAATGTCTAATATTAGATACTTGGATGATAGTCTCTCGTCATATATTAAATTATATTTTTTTTCATCTTAAAATGAAAACAAAATTTCATTGAAAACATTGACTATGAATTGTTAAAATTGATTTTAAAATAAATTTACATAACAATTGTAACATATTTAAAATAACACTATAATTAGTCATTTAGCTACATTTGATCTGTACACCAAATTAATAAGAAAATTATATGTGAGGGCAAATGGTGTATTCATGCTAAATAAAATAAAAAATATCAATCAATCTGCACCAAAAAAATCAATCAATGATTAATTTAATATATAAAAATTAGCTTAGACGAAATATTAGCTAATAATTTTTCTCTTGTGAGAAGTACTGAGATTTATATAGCTTGAAATTTACATTTGTTGATAATATAAAGAGAAAATTTACTATAAAGTTATTTTCTATCGCATGTTTCAAAAATTCAATGTGAATGTAAAATACATGCAGTCGAGTAATGAGTGGGTAAGTTAGTCACGCCAAAGCCACCAATAATCCACTTAGAATAATTCTGTCGAGGCATGCGTGCCAGCGAGGGGATAAGAGATTGCACCAACAAGCAACCCACAAGCCAACAACATTTCAATGCCCACTCTTCCATCAATCACCTGTAGTTGCCCCTATATATATATATGTATAGGTTTTATTTATATCATTGTTTTCTTCTTAGAAAAAAATAGACTTTAAAGAATTATATATTTTTGTTGTTATTAACATATGATTGATGCTTAGAGCATTTTGGTACAGTAGATTAAACATTATTAGTGGTCAGGAATTAAATATTGATAGCGTTGATGGTCAAGGATTTATATAATTAATGATCCATCAATTGAATATCAGTTGTAATTATAATCTCATTGATGCTACATTTGAATTTGCTATGAAATTTATTAAATTATCTTTGCTTTGAAAGGTAATTTTGGAGATGAACTCTGATAAAATAATTAGTACAGGATTTATTAAGAATATGGTAATAATAATAATGGGTTTAGGTGATATATATGGAGTTCCTGTAGCTCAATTTCATTCTCACTCATCACAAGCCACGTGAAAAACATGTAGAAAGCAATGGCATTATTCCAATTAGCATTTCATAATTAATCATTTATAAATTTTAATATGTTTATAACTAATTTATTTAATTGCTCGAGATTCAAAAATGGTTGATCACTCTCCTGATTTTATGATTGTAGAAATGTTTAAGCCATTACATGCATGCCATAATAATAATCTCATCTAGAGACACGATCTCTCAATGATTGCTGAAATTAACAACAATTATAATAACATATATGAGTTGTTTAGGCAGTGACGAACCTAGGGAGGGCAAACAATCTCTCTTTATCAGCGGCCAGAAACACATATAGAGAGGGTGTTTCTGGCCGCCGGTGATGACTATCGGAGACGAGTCTCCTGGCTTGAGTTGCAGAGATGGAGAGGGAGAGTGTGAGGTTAAAGAAGAGAGAAAAAAGAAAGAGTGCGTTAGAGAGAGGGAAGGGGATGGGCTAGACGACTGGAGGGCTCATCGGCGATGATGACACCGAAGACATGATCATCACTGACGACGGCGAGAAGTAAAAATTTTACCTATTTCTACAACCGTCTAGTTTCGTCACTGTATTTAAGTGTAAAAATTATTTTGTTAATTAATCAATAATCATCCTTTTTATTATCTTCTTTCTTTAGGATTTCCCAATTGTCTCTTGGTCCTCTCTTGAACAAATTAATGATACGTAAAGGACAAAGTCTATGACTATATAAATAAGGATAACTAATTAATATTAATTATTTGGCTTATTAAGAATAGTTGAATCAATAAGAATTATCCAAGAATCAATATTAATACTAATTACTATTTTCACAATAGACTATTAATTATTTCGTGCACTATATATATAATTTGCTATTTGCTTAGTGTTGATTTCCCATGAAACATGAATAATACTTATAAGAATTATAGTTAACAAGTAATAAAAAACAAAATTTCTTTTTCTTTTTCTTTTTCTTCATTAAGCAAGCAAGAAAAAGGAAGAAAATTCTTCTTTGGTCGGTGAAAAGTTGTGGCCTTTTTCCCATTTAATTTCAATCCAAAAGCACTGTATATGATTAGATATCTAAAAAATTAGTGTATTTATAGCTGAAGTGTACATCTGAAAGAATCACATTATAGCATGCTGGCTTTAGCACTTTTATTTATTTATTTTTGTCTACGTATAATAAATAAAACATATACTTTAAACAAATAAACAAGATCAATATGATCTTATATTTTTAGGTAATGTGCCCTAAATAAAAAAGAATAAAAGGGTATTTTTGATTCTTTTTCTAAATGATCTTACCTACTCCCACTAATCATTCACAAATAGGAAAGCGAGTATTTGTAACAAAAGAAGAGAAAGCTATACAAAGAAGATTGAAATAAAAAAAAATTCCCAAAAGGCAATCTTTTTAATAATAGGAGTCAATAAAAAGAGAGGTGTGAAAAGTGGGAGATGAAGGCATATCGATTTTGAAGTAAGAAGCATAAGAGGACTATCATGATTGTCGTATTGGAACAAACTCAAATGGGTTGGAGCCACAGCCTCCACTTCCTTTCGCTTTTCTTTTGAATCGTTTAATATATTTATTATTATATTATAATGATATGAATATATATATATATATATATGTGTGTGTATACTTGCATCAAAGTTTGTAATAGTGTGTTTATTACAGATCTTGGCCATGGGCTCCACAAAAATTGCTCCCATTTTTCAGTGGATGGTCGGCTACTATATGATGTGTTCACAAATCTTTTATTTATTTAGTAATAGGGATTGGATCATCATTGATTTTAAAATAATAATTTTAATTTAATAAAAATAAATAAATTTTGATTGATGAGAAAAATCAAAAGTTGAGCTTTTTATAGTTTAAGGTTTTAAGTAAGGATTTTTTTTTCTATATGTTTTTTTAATCATTATTTATTTGATTTTATAACGACTTTTAATATATTCATATATAATATCTGTAATGAAAGAAATAAAATAATTTTATAAATTATAGGATTGCAAAAGAAATTTTCTCATTAAATTAAAAGTTAATTAATATTATAAAAATATTTTAATTGAAAAAATGCTAATTAAGTAGGACCACTAGCTAGTAAGTGGCTTTAACCACACAGTGTGAAGCTCAACTGAAGTCATCATTGACTTAGAAGGGGCTGGCTTTGTCTTTTTTTTTTTTTTTGGTTAAATGTTTATGCCTTTTTTTTTTTGCACGAATGTTCAAAAATTAACGAAAGGGTTTAGCAAATAGCATTCTAAATTTATGCTAAAAAAATAGCATTCTAGATCTTTGGATGCAATGACTCATTTCTCCTCCTTTTTGCTCTCTTCGGGCCAAAATAATCAAGGACACTTGAATAAATATCAAAGAGGTCAAATTTGACTAATACTTTTTTTTTTAATCCAAAAATTTGACTAATTAATTATATTTTATTAATTAATAAATCTATAAAAAATTCTGTAAATTAATTATCCGTAAATTAAAAATATCAATTATTATTTATTTTCTTTACATTGACAACTTAAATATCTATATTTTATTTTTATTTTTAATTAACATACCTTTTCTAATTATCTATAAAAATAATTAGCTCATTCTTTAGTTGCTAAATATAATATTACTCTTCTTTTTATTTTATCTAATAATTATCCATATAACTTTAAAGAAAACTACGTTATTGTATTAATAAATTAAATGAGACAGAATTTTAATTTTAATCATATAATATGAAATCAATTAGCAAAAATATATTTCAAGTTAAAAAAATAGTTTTACATGAATGCATTTAATAATTAATAAAAAAATTAATTAGTATTATCAAAAGAAACTGTTAATTTCAACTTTATTACATCGTTGTAATTACTAAACAAAGATATTGCAATTGAATACATAGTATTCAAGAAATAAAAACACATTACAATTACAATTGAATATAAAAATCACTTTTTAGAACTGCAATTATAATGAAATCTATGAAATTAAACTGGTAAAAATAAGAAATTAAAACAATAAAAATATTTTTTAAAGTTAACTATTGCCATTAAGTAAAAAATAAGGAAAAAAATTATTTTTCATTGAAAATAGCATTTTTTGTTATTATTTTAAAATTATATGACTGAATATCAATATCATTAGACTTTTTTTCAATAATTATATGACTTATAAACATTTGAAATTATTGAATTTTTCTTACAATTTTAATCACATAGTTGAATTGATCAAATTTGGGGCCAAAAATTTATTTATTCTAAAAAATAATATGTATGAAAAATATAGTATAAATAATTAAAAATTTTGAAGGGGTGGTTACCATACAAATTAATTTTTTTATATAATTTATCCTAATTCCATAAGATATGTATTTCAATAACTTTTTAAATCTCAAATATATATTTATAATTTTTTTTATTTTCATAATCTATTAAAATTTTATAAAAAAAATGTTTTAGTAGTCATATTATCTCGTAATTTTTTTAAACATGAAAACCTATACTTATAATATCATATCATATTATATATTATTAAATCTCATTCAGACAATACGTAAAAATTAAAAAACAGAAAAAAATGTTAATTCAGTATCATTGAATTAAAATCTTAAACGATGATTCAAATATTATTGAATTAAAAAATTTATTATTAGTGTTAAAATTTATATAAGTATTGCAAATTTTAATTTTAATCAAAATAAAAATAATAAAATAGATATAATACTTTATATAGAACAATGTTGTAGATTATATAGTTTCTATATTTATATTATAGAGAAAATTACATTAGGTACATATATGTCACTTTTAATATTTTTTTTTAAAAAATCTCAATATTTTAATATATTAAATATCTAGGTAGTATTTATTTTTAAAAATAAAGTATATCTTTAATATAATACAAGTCTAACAAATGGGTATTTAAAATTAAAAAGTAGAAAATGATATTATTGCAAAAAAAGGTAAATATTTTTAAAAATAATTTTATTTTTAAGATATTTTTGAAAAAATCCCTATAATATGTTACTCTGCTCACAAAAAAACATGTGAATCATTACTACCAATAAAATGAAGTATCTTAAAAATGTACATATATAAATATAATGGTCAGAAAATTTTTTAATTTGTGATTTTTTTTTCTATTCTATAAGATAGTGTATAAAATAAAAAATAAAAATTATCCCACTATATTTATTCCATTTGGTTAAACGTGGTCCGTATATTTAAGTTAAAAAGAGTCCCTACTCCAGCCTTTAGATTAGCATTTAGCACGCTTATAAAAATACATCATATGCTTATAAAAATACATCATATGACAAGTTTTGGCATCTTCAATAAATTAATTGTACTTTTTTTAATGAAATATAAATTATTGAGATTCTACTTTCCAATTCGTACTTAACAGAACACTACTCTTAAGACAAAGCAGAAGGTCTTGATTCTTAATTGAAGGAATTAGCAATCCAAATAATTGAATCTATATTTCATAAGTCACCAATTTAAATTTTAATAATAACAAAGTTTAAACACGTTCTGGGGCTGGATTTTGGTTATAACAATGCCTGAATTAATATTCCATACGTTGAACTCTGAAGCTCATAATAAATGCAAATGTAGACTATATACTTATAAATTAAGCCTAAGCATACAATTATTTGAACCCAAAATAAAAATGGTCCTTTCAAAAATTTAATTAGAAGTCATATCTTAACGTAATTGTGATTAAAGAAATCTACTCTTATATATGTGTGTGTGTGTATTCTGTCTAATCATTTCAAGAATGATAACAGAAGTTGACATTTAACAACTTTTTTCTTTTCTTTTCTTTTCTTTTATTAAGCTCCAAGCTAAAATAATTGCTCCACAAAAAGTTTGCAAATAAGTAACATATTTTTTCTTTTACTGACAATTTTTTTTTATGGGAACTTGGAGAAATTTTCATTAATCATAGCTTACATTTTTTTCCCCTGTAACATAAATCATAAGCCTAAGCCTTTTATTATTTTCCATAACAGTAGAGGAGGACAGGCAGACAATTTTCACATCACTGATAGCACTTTTTTCAGTAACGAATATAGAAATTTACTGAAAATGCTTAATTTTTATAAAAAATTACAGTAATTAATTTATGATTGATAAAAACTTTTTACCTATGTTATTTACGGTCTTATTATTTATCTTTGCATCTATATTTATAATAATAAAATAAAAAATTTATCGATAAATTTAAATTTAAAAAAAATAAATAACTTTATTATAAATTTAAATATTTAATATTATAATAGTTCAATAATTAATTTATATAATTATATTAACTTTACTTAAAAAATAATAATTATATTAATTATATCTTATAACTTTATATATTTTAAACACGTTAAATAATAGTCTTATTTTTAATTTTTTTTTAAAAAAAATTTACATAATATACGAACGGTCAATTATATATGTATGAATTTTGTTAAAAATTTTATGAATTAAAATAAAATTTATTTAAATTCACATATATAAAAATTATATATACATAATTCACACACATATATATAATTCATTTAAATTTAAATATATAAATTCATATATAAATATATAAATAAATGTGTGTATATATAAATATGCATACATATATATATGTATAATTTATTTAAATTATATATATAATTTATTTAAATATGTAAATAAATATATGTAAATTTATAAATATAAAAATAAATGTGTGTATATTTTATATATAAAAAAGAATATATGTATATATACATATAATCAAAGGAGTCCAGAGCCTCCTGGACCCGTGCGTCCACCCCCCTAACTCCTTCATAGGCAGAGGGACACATTTGATTATTGGTTTCATGTTAGTGAGATGTTTAAAAATTACAAAAAGACATAAAAAAAATCATGCAAAAACACTATCATTACTTTGTAGCACACAAAATTGTCAAAGGCTCAAAGCTGTTTACTCAATTTTCATTTATTTATTTTTGTAGCTGCCTTAGTTTTATTAGTTGGATGGTGTCATGCTAACATTTGGGCACTTGAGGGAGCTTATTCAGCCTGCTGTTTTCACTTTTCACTCAGGTGAGATGGGCATCATCTTCATTTGGTCCCACCAAACTTCTACTATTCACCTTTGCACCATGTTTCTCCCTCCAATATCATAGCATTTTATCTTCGGAATCATGCACCTTTTGTGTGTGTCTGTATAATAAGTTATATATATATATATATAAATTATTATTTTAGAATAAAGCCAGATAAAACTCCTTAGACTAAATTTTAATATAAATTTATACTTAAAATTTAAATTTAATATCTCTTATTAAATTTAAAAAATCTCTTACCAATTAATTAATGCGTTATTGATATAATAAGTTTATTTTCTTATCTTATGCACCATATCACCAATTTTTTTTAATGAAAAGATTATATGATATTATAGGAGTCCCTTTTCAAATATTTGTAACTATTATTAGTAAATTCATACCTATGTTGACTTGATCTAAATAATTTTCTATCTAATATCTAAAAAATAATATTAACCCAGTAATGTTATATAAATGCAATAATTTTGATATTTTACTAGTCAATTACCCAATTATTTCTTATATATTAATATTAAATTTAAAAAAGATAATTTAAATAATATAAATATAAGATATGTGTACTATTTTTTGAATAAAAAGGAATTAAAAATTTTGAACAAATAAAGAAAATTAGTATAGCTGTAGCCAAAAACAATATAATGCACTTAAAACCATATATTAATTATATTAATATTACTGCTTATTATAATCTTTATTGAAATCTCTGTATAAATTCATATTGCTACAACAACCAACGCTTGTAATCACTACAAAAATAAACTGTGCATTTGCTAATTATTTTAGGCACAATAAAAACTATATTACTAGAAATGACATAAGTGCAAGGAGTTATCTATAAATTAATTATTATCACTTTAATAAAATTTCTTATATGTTGCATGTGAGGAAATAATCTAGCTACGTATTAATTTGTGTGATTGAATTTGAACATCAATTTTCCTTGAAAAAAATTGTTTTGGGCGTTATTACAAAAATATTTTAAAATATCACTAAATTGTTTTAAAAATTTATAAATATTTTTTAGACAATATTTTTGATGAATTTAAAATTATTAATTTGTATCATGTTTTTCTCAAAACTAATTAAATTTACTATTGCTTTTTCAGGAGGAACAAAGAACAGAGCCATTATAGAGGAATGTTAAATTTGTTGAGTTGGTTGGTTGAGGTTGGTTTTAAATTTTACTAACTCTATTTAAGGAAGTGAATTTTGGGCTGTTAGATATAATTAATTTTGTTTGATGGAGTTTTACTACTCTCTCAATTCTTACATAGGACCCATGTATTAATGTATCAAAGGCTGAAAATGTTTTGGTTACCACATTAATCATGGAAACAACAACCAATATACTGAGATTTATAGCTTATAATAAAATCTTTAAATGTTACACTACCTACATTATTTATTGATTTTCTTCCAAAACCTAAAATAACTCTCAACTTTTAGGTTTTCTAACTATATAATATATGCAAGAGTATTTTGTTCATAAAAAAATTTAATTGTTTTAAATTATAAAAGAATTATTTTCTTTAAAAATTCATGTAAGGGGTTATTTAATTCGTTTTTTAAAAAAATATATTTGTTAGTTAAATTAAATTGTAAAATTATTTAAAATTAGTTCCTTCACTTCTTATATTCTATATAAATTTATAATTATTTATTGATTTTCAATAAACTTGAATTTAATTAAAATTTTTAAACCGTAAATTATTAAATAATTTAAAATTAGTAATCCATGAAAATTTTAATTTTTAATGCATAGATGGACTCAGATTGGGCTCAAACTTTTTCCGAGAAAATAAAATATAAAAAAAAATATTATAATAAGCAAAAAATATTTATTACCAAGCAAGTGGGGATAAGGGACTTGCCATAAGGAGGGGAATGTTACTAATCCTGTGAAAGCTGGAGCAGACATGAATGAAAGAGGCTCATGTGTTTGTTATTTTTATATTTTCTACTTACATCTATAAACATATTATTTTTTTTTTTGGGAAATATACACTTATTAATGTTAATATTTATTTGAATATACAAAATATTTAATTAATGCTACTGTGACCAACACGAGGTGCTTTTTTCATTTGCAAATATATTAATGTATAATTTTGATTATTTAAAATATAATTAAAATACTCAAAATTTAAAAATCATATTTGTTACTTTGTTGTTCAAATTGATAAGTACATTTTTTATTTTATGACAATTTTTAAAAAATCCTATTAAAAATATAAATTTATACATATATATTTGTCCACTAAAATTTTTACTTTAATATGAGATATTAAATATTTTTAAAAAATAATATAAATGCGGTTATAATAATAGATTCATAAACTTATTATAATAATGAGTGGATTATAAATACAAAATTAATTATCATTAAATATCAACATTGTTAACAAAATCGCAAACAAGTTTTTGTAAATAAATGTAATTAGAATTTTTAAAAAAATAAGGAAAAAAGTTATATAAATTAAAAAATATATAAGGATATGTATTTTAATTTATAAATATTATAGTATTTATATACATTTACATAATTTAAAACATAAATTAAATTAAAGTATATAATTATTTTCCTGTTTATAATATAATATTAAAATTATTGATAATAAATAATTAAAATTTATCATAATACATAAAATAATATTATTATTTCTTATTTTATAATTTTATAATTTCAAAAATATTTTCAATTTATAAAAGCTAGTATATCAAAACCATACGTTCAATATATAATTGCATAATATATAAATATATACATAACACATTTTCAGTTAAATTTGAAAATGAATATATTTTTATAAAAATTATAGGATGTTTTTGAAAAAAAAATTAAAACATAAGATATAAAAAAAAAGAATATTAAATACAGATCACGGGCTGGAAGCCTAAACATTTATGTTTATTTTTTAAAAAACCAATAAATACGCAAATAGTGACTTTTCAGTCAATTTTTTTGAACAGAGCTTTTTAGTCAATTGAGGTACCTATGAAGTAATACTACAGTCAATGTTCTTGGTCAAATAGGTGGTGAACTTGCTAATCTCCATTTTAAAAAAAAAACTGCTAATCTCTATATTAACATATGCAGTTTTAAAGCAACTGGTTAATGATAAATTGACCTTTATAAATTATTAAAGCTGGAAAGAAATGAAAAATAAAATAATTTTATATATATATAAAAAAAAAAGAATAAAGACACAGAGCCGCCAACTTGGAAAATAAAAAATTTCAATGGGAAGTCTAATAATAGTCTTTAAAAGCAAATATTTGGTGGGGTTTGGGTTATCTTCAAAGGAATCTTATATTTGTATGACTTGTGAGTGATTATTAAGAGCCTTCTTCCCCTTCCCAATCCAAATTTATTCAAAAATAAAAATGTAAACTAATTGTCATCATTTCAATTTTAAATAAAAACCTTATCAATATAATTAATTGCTCTAATGAAATATTAATAAATTAGATAAAAAATAATATATGAACTGAGTATTAATTACTTTATATGGGACAGCATAAAATTTTTAAAATACTTAATACTTAATTATCCCATTTTAAATATATATATATATAAATATTATTAAAATTTTTAAAATACTTAATTATCCCCTTTTAAATTTAAAAAAAATATATATTATATTTTTATTTTGTAACTTTTCACTAAAAAGCCTGATTTCACCTCTGAAAATGAAAATACTAAATAAAATAGATGTAATACATAAATGATAAAAATAAAGAAGGATAAATAGTAGTAATTGCATTGTGGTTTGGTTCTATAAATATGGATCACCAAATTTACTTCAATTATCATAAATACAATATATATTAAATATGCAAACCAAGAGAAATTCAGTATTTTGTTACAACCTATAACTTACTTCACCAAACTTTGCATTTGAATCTTTAAACCCTACCAATAAATATTTTGGATTTGAAAAATTCTTAGTTGGTGGGATTTATTAGAAATCCGTTGACCCTCTTAAAATCCTTACCAACAGCAAATAAATAAATAAACAAAGAGCATATGTGGTCTTATCATTTTCAATTTGCCGAAATATATTGTATAGTTTTTTTAAAAAAATTTTATTCACACAATGAAATTCATTTTTTATTCTTTAGATAAAACTAGAAATTATATATTTTTTTAATTTATAAGATAAGATAGAATAATGAAACCATACAATATAATTCTTGAAACAAATTAATTAATATGAAAGGAAATAAAATATGTAAAAAAAATTAAATATTATTGAATAATAAGATTAAAATTAGAATAAGAAATAAAAAACAAAGGTTCAGCATCGATGAAAAATATAACGGTAGGTTAAAATTTAAAAAGTATTATTTTTAATAAAAATTCTCAATTTTTATTCAATTTTATTGGAATAAATTGTCGAGGAAACAAGAGTCACGGGGATAAGTCAATTAAGAGCACAGAAAGTGACTATACTAAAACTGCCATGATTTACTTCACCAACTAGACATCCTAATAAAAAGAATAAGAACTATACTATTCATAATGTTTTTCTTTTTTATTTTTGTGTATATATATATATATATATATAAGTTTGTTAAGTTATTTTAACACCTCTGAATTTTAACATAATTAATATATATTCGCCAAGCTCTTCTATTGGTTTTTTTTTGACATTTTACCAAATTCTTTTATATTTAAAAAAATAATAACTTTTATAAAATAACAATTTTACAGTAAAAAATAATTTTTATATTTATATGTAAATTATTAGAAATATATACATGTATAATGTGTATTACTTAATTAATTATAAATGTATGTGATTAATGGCATATTACTAAATTTAAACAAAATATGATTCAATAATAATTTTATATTAATTATTAGACATGTTTAAAATTTCACCATATTATCAACATATTTAGTTTATATATTTTATTTAATTGTTTAGCCATTGAATAATACAATATAAAAAAAAGTTTCAGTATTATTAAATTCATACAAATTTTATTTTTAAAATATATTCATGGTTTATGAAATTATTATGTTATAAAGTTTTAATATCATTTTTATTATTAAAAAGTAAATTAATAGCTATTTTAAATTATTTCATATTTGTATGCACATAATTTAGATTTTATTATATATATATATATATATAATGGAGGACTTAAATGAAAATTAGAGAACAGAAATAGGAAAGGATTACAAAAATTTCAAGGACAATGACGCAAATATGAAAACTTCCAAATCTAGAAATTTGAAAATCCCCCCAGTTCATGCAATGTCTTGTTTGACTCGGAAATTGTAAATATGCATATTTGCGCAGCTTCCCATAAAATTGGAATATTAAAAGTACAAAACTAATTATACTTTTATTTATTATTTTTTTATTATAATTTTTTGAGGAATAGTTTAGTGCATCAGATGCAGCTCTCTCCTGACTTGTAATTTCTCTGTCCAAAAAAAATCGGAGAATCTTGGACGTTAATCTAATCTCCTGGTTAAAAGATACTGCAAACAATTCTATTTTGAGGTCAAAGACAGTCAAGACCTAGACATGTACAGGAGCATCAATTGTACTTGATTTGCCACGTGTAAGATTCTGAAAACTCTGCACCTCCATTCAATCATCATGCACCGCTGACTCGTAGCTAGACATATAATATTATTTTATTATATTATAGTTTTAGAAATATTTTCCCTATTATCTTTTCTAATTTAGTTATGTAATTAATTTTTTTCCATGGTATTATATATGTATATATATATATATTGACAAATAATTCTTTATGTGTAAGTGATTTTTTGTGTGAAGACGACTCGTTAATTTTTTACTATATTATCGTATTCATAAACAGGGACGAAGTTAAATGAGATCGGGTGAAGGCTAAACAATTAAATAAAATATATAAACTAAATATTGTATTAGCCATTAGACATGTATTTAACTCTCAATCTCTCATACTCAATGGCTAATTGTTTACATACCTAAGTATTAGTATTATTATTAAAATAAACTAAATAATTCTAATTTATTTATTTATATTTATTTTAATTTCAATAATATTATTAAAAAAATAATGTAATTCTAATTTATTTATTTATATTTATTTTAATTTCAATAATAAGTTATACTTTATTAGTTTAATATTGAGTATTTTATCTGTATAATAAAATTATTTTTTGGAAAAAAAATTGAGAGATTGAAAATTATAAATTCTTCATCCATCACATGTATTATCTAATCTGCACATTTATTTTTTTAAATCAACATTATTGCTTGCTAAATTATATTTCAAATTTTAAAATTTGAATTTATTTTATATATATCTTTTTTTTAAATATAAAACATCTCATGTTACGATGTTAAATTTTCTAATAGTTTTGCTTTGGTAAAATCTACAATTTTAAAAATTAGCAATAATTCTATCAAAATTTTAAGCATTTTTTATTTTAATAAGGGAATTGAAGTTCATTATTTAATCTAGCAATAAATAATAAAATTTTTAAAAATAATATGAAGTTACTGGTATAACTAATATGATCAAATAATATAAGCATATACATGTATATATATATGATTTTAGTTTATCAAGTATTTTATTTTTTTATTTTAAGTAAGCTTATTTTATATATGATTTATATATTGGTTCAATGATATAATAATATCTAAAATAAAATAAAATAAAAGTATGAAATAAAAGTTAATTACAAACATAAAAGCTATATAAATTAATTTTTTCTTCATCTATTGATTTAAACATATGAGACAATAGATGCTAAGTATAGAAGAAAAAAAATCTATCTCTAATAATATTTATATTAAGATTTTGACCATTATGATATCTACTGTAATATTTTTTATTAAAAGCAAGTTATATATAAAAATTTAAATTATTTATTTTTTAGAAAATTTACAAAAATACACTAAAAAATAAAAAATATGGATCTTAAAAATTACAGAAACACTAAATAAAGTTTTTGAAATTACAAAAATACAATGATATTATTTCCATAAAACTTTCATCATTTCGTCAATTTTCAAAAATATCATATATTTTGTGCATATATTGAATATATTGTGAATATGTTATATATATTGTTAATATATTAAGTTTTAGTTAAAAATATATTTATACTGTCTTTATATCTTCTTTAAATATGTTGTAAATGTAGTGAAAATATAGTTCATATTTTAAATTTTAAGCAAGAATAAATACACTGTTATTAAAAGTAACATAATATAATGTGTATATTGTAGGTATATTTTGTATATATTATAAATATGTCAAGTTATAATTAAAAATATATGTACCGTTTTTTATATATTCTTAAAATATGATGTATATATAGTGTAAATATATATAGTTTATATATTACATTTCATGTGAAAACATATAAATTACTATTAATAGTAATATAATATAATGTATGTATTGTGAACATGTTATACATATATTATGAATATATTTTGTATATGTTAGATATAAATGTATTATTTTCATATCACCCTTAATTATAATATCGATATATTGTAAATAATATTCATATATTGAATTCTAAGTGAGAATATATATATATATATATCACTATTAGCACAAATATAATATACATGTTGTGAATATATTATGCATATGTTGTAAATATAATGACTCTTATAACTAATTTTAATACAATCCAAAAATATCACCATATTACAAAATAGCTATCTAGCAATAATAATAATAATAATAATAATAATAATAATAAATAAAAGAGTTTAATAACCAAACAAAAGAATCAATTGCAATATACAGAGAAAAAAATAAAACATGAAAAATATTAAAAAATATTATATATATTTGAAAAAAAATAAATAAAAATTAAAAATAAAAAGTTAAAAAGTAAAAATGAAAAAAAAAAGCATCAAATTTGAAAAAAAAAATTAATTTCGTATTTGATGTAAACTCATTTTGCTTTTTAATTGTAGCATCAAATTTCATAACCATTACACATTATTTTATTTTATTTTTTATGTTTAAAACTCAATGAGAAAAAATTTATAAATTTTAGTTAATTTATTTTTTATATAAACAATGATATGATTTTAACCCAATTTGGTATTTTCTAAGCCATCGATTCAATTTGTAGATTGAGAATCTTTAAATTGAATGATCCTAAATTTTATTCCTCTATCATTTTTTTTAATTATCCTATAGCAATAAGACTCAAAAATTCACATCAACTTTATATGAGTACAAAGAAAAATATTTGCATCTAAAGTAGATGGCATCATTTAAAATTTTCAATTCAAATAAAAATGATCGATATAATATATATATGTAGAATAAAAAGAAGAAAAATCATGTGAAATATATATCTATATATTATATTACAATGTAATATTCTATTTCTTATTTTTTCTTATTTCTTTTAGTATAATTTTATAATTTATCATATTTTTTAAATTCTAGTTGATGACCATTGAATTTAAGAGTCGTTTATACAAATTACAAATAAATATGGATGATTATATTTTTTTCATATTAAAATTTTTATTACTAACAATTTACAAAAGGAAAAGTATTTAACAATAGAATATTGATAAAATAGTTAATAATTTATCAATTCTATTTTACTTTATAAAAATATTATCCAATTTTGAATTTTATATGAAAAATATTAATAAATATAAAATTAATTTCATTTATGATTGCACAATTAATTTTTATGCAGTGTTCAATTGTCATTAATAATTTCATTAAGACTAATTTTATAATATTTAATAATTATCAATAACCGTGTTCCTTCTAAATTAATTAAGTTAGAATAGTCATTTTTTAATATAATTAATATATAAAGTGCATTTGATTTTAATTAAGTTGATCCATGTAGTATTTTTTATTAATAAATATATTATGTTTGGCTTGTTTGGTTGGTTTGTTACTTTGTGAACAAAGACAATGATAATTAATTTGTTTTGGTATGCATTGGTATAGTTAGGCTATTGATTTAAAAAAAATTCTTATTCATACTATTTACATGCATATAATTTTCTACAATTAATTAAATAAAATCATGTTAAAATTTTAAAATCACTATTTCTTTTAAATATCATAAATAAGTACAAATAAAAAATGATAGTCTTCGAATATTTTTTTTCCGATAATTTGAAGACGACAATCACTCCAAACACAAATAATTTGAAGACGACAACACGTTGCATTGGAAAAATATGTCTTCAAGTTTCTCAAATTGCATATCTCATTTAGTTAATCAATAATCACCCCGAAAACAAAGCATGAACCAAAGTTCCACATTGTCTTGTCGTTTGGTAGACCAACTTAATTACCTCTAATCTATTATTATATATTAAATTAATTAATTAAGGGAGTTTGTAAATTTTCTTAAGTATGTCTCTACCAGTTTATGATAATGTTTAAAAAGAGTAAACGACACAAAGAAGCAACGCAATAATTAATTTCCAGAGCCAACTGTGCGAAAATGACGTCGTTTTTGCAATTGAGTGCCATTGACCAATCACTTTTCTTTCAATTTCAATTTCAAGATCCGGTCACAGCCACTGATGCGAACATTTTATTTTTATTTATTTTATTGGATTGCATTTTACTGTTTGGTTTCGCTTTCATCTGCCACGGGCGTGATCAAGAGTTCAGACAATACAACGAACCTCTGAAAGTATGTTCTTCTTTTTTACCATGCTTCATAATCAAACAACAAACTAATTATTGTCCCTTTGCAATTAAATAACTAAATCCCAAACATTATTTTTACCCTTTCATTATTTTTTCCAAATGAAAAATATTTTCTATTTTTTTAGTTATGCTATTAAAATTTGATTAAAAATATTTTCTCTCAAAAAAAGTTAATTTAAAATGTTGAAGATTTTAATTTTATTATAAAAAATAATTTTCTGCCAACAATTAAATATCAATGGCAAATACAAATATTTTGCAGCTTTAATGCTTTATTCGTCTCATATTGATTAGTTATATTTTTATTTGTTTTAATTATATCACACTTATTATTTATTTAGTGAGTTAATTTGTTAAATTTACAGTATTATGTATATATTTAATATTAGTTATTAAAAATATTTAATAAATATATCTCAGATTAAATTAAAAGTATAATGAAAAATATATATAAATTTAATTTTTTAACAAAAATAATTATTTTTTTAATTTTTATAAAATAATGAATATGTTTATTAATTTATAATGAAGAAAATATTTGCTTATTTAAAATAATATACAAATGTGATAAGAGTCCAACAAAATGATAATATTAGCCATTGTCTTTTGAAAAGTTTAATTAATGAGAGTAGTATATTATTATATAAAAACAGATTGGTTTTGCATTTAATTTCTTTTTTTTATGGGTGGTATGATTTTAAGATTTTTGAAAAAGAAATCAAGAAATTTGGAAATAATAATCAAGTTTGTATTATTTATGTTTTATTTTGTGACAAAAAAAAAAAGGAAGATGGAGACAATCTCATATGGGAAAAACTTTAAATTTTGAAAATTAAATTTCGTAAAAAATTATCATACCAATTTTTTGGAACTCAATTTCGATCATATATCATTTTACAATGAAATATATTAGAATATAATTAAATCAAAATAATATATAATTAGTCATATAAATTCTAAGTTATATCAACTCATAATTTTAACAAATTTAAAAACGCAATACGAAAACAATAACAATAAAAATAATCAATGAAAGTGTATTATTTGTGGAAATTGATTTTATTAACGAAATGAATTAGTTATTCTAAATGATATAATCTTTTGACGATTACATTTTTTCTTATTAAAAGAATTTTAGAGAAAAATGAAATTGCATATACTATTTAATTAATGACTATAATACTAAAATTATTTATATATTTTTTAATTTTTAATTTTAACTTTTATCAAATCGAAAACTGTCTCTCATGTAATATATACACATTAATTATATAACACCTTAAATATCTAATAGTATATGTGCCATATATTTGTTTTTTTTTTCCAACAAAGTGTTTTTTTTATAAAGGAAATCAATGCATGTTTTATCTTTTTAATTTCAATAAGTTTTTTTTTGGTAGTTAAAAGCGAGAACAAGTAGGATATTTACAAAAATTACTATATATATATATATATATATATGAACCTGCACATGTTTAAATATACAATATTCGAATTCAAACCGATTATAATGAATCATTTATTATTTATATACGTCTCAAACTCATTTAATACCATTCAAATTTATTTAATTAACCATTTAAATATAAAGATTTAAAATTATTATAAAATTTAAAATATAAATTATAATTTTTATATAATAAATTAATACCACATAATTAACCATTTAAATATAAAAATTTAAAACTATTATAAAAATTTAATACTAATATAATTTTATTAAATAATTTAATACCATATAATTTTATAATTAAAATAAAATATAATTAAAATTTAAAAATATAATTAATATATATAATTTAGTTCAAATAACGAATATCTAAAATTAAAAATATATATATTCGAATCAAATTTAAACTTATTATAAATAATAAAAATACAATTTATATTTTTTTAAATTTATTTATAAATTACTTATATCATAAATAAATTATATCCTATTGAGCAAAATAAATTGAATATCAAAAAATTTCATGTGAAACCCAAAAGTTATTTCAGTAAGTTATAAATATGGGTTAAAAAAGTTTGTATAAAAGAAAAATTGCAATATCCAAAGGTAAATAATAATAATAATAGTAATAATAATAATAATAATAATAAGAAGAAGAAGAAGAAGAATGAAAAATAATAATAATAATAATAATAATAATACGTAAAGGAGCCCACACACTATCTTTCGAAAAGCCAACTGAAATACTTGAATTTCCTCTCTTATAAAACATGCCCCCGTAATCTCTCTCTCTATCTCAGCTCTTCAAATTCTCCTCTACATTCTCTCTGCAACAAACAATTAACAGTAACTATGTTTCTCTTCTTCCTCTGTTTCCTTTCCCTCCTCTTTCCATCTCCTTATTTTTCTCTCAACCAAGAAGGCCTTTACCTTCACCAAGTTATGCTCTCTCTCTCTGACCCTGACTCCGCCCTCTCTTCCTGGTCCGACCGCGACGACACCCCTTGTCCTTGGTTTGGTGTTGGTTGCGACTCTGCAACTGGCTCTGTTACTTCCATTGACCTCTCCAGTGCTAACATAGGTGGCCCTTTCCCTTCTCTTCTCTGCCGCCTCCCAAACCTTACTTTCATTTCCTTTAATAATAACTCCATTAATGATATTCTCCCTCTTGACATTTCAACTTGCCGGAGTCTTGAACATCTTGATCTTGCTCAGAACTATCTTACTGGTACACTTCCACACACTTTAGCTGACCTCCCTAATCTCAAGTTCCTTGATCTCACAGGCAATAATTTCTCCGGCGATATCCCGTTGTCTTTTGGTCATTTCCAAAAGCTCGAGGTTATTTCTCTTGTTTATAATATGTTTGATGGAGTAATACCGCCATTTTTGGGCAACATTAGTACTTTAAAGATGTTGAATTTGTCTTACAACCCGTTTTCTCCGGGTCTGATACCCCCGGAGCTTGGGAACTTGACTAATTTGGAGATTTTGTGGCTCACTGAATGTAATCTAGTCGGTGAAATTCCTGACTCGCTCGGTCGACTCAAGAACCTTAAAGATTTGGACCTTGCTCTTAATAGTTTAGTCGGAAATATCCCGAGTTCACTCACTGAGTTGTCTAGCGTGTTTCAAATCGAGCTTTATAACAACTCGCTCACCGGTGAGTTGCCCCGGGGGTTGGGGAACTTGACTGCATTGAGACTGCTTGACGCGTCGATGAATCAGTTGACTGGGCCGATCCCAGACGAGTTATGCCGGTTATCGTTGGAGAGTCTCAATCTCTATGAGAACCACTTCGAAGGGAGTTTGCCTGCAAGCATTGCGAACTCCCCACGGTTATACGAACTGAGACTGTTTCGTAACAGACTCACAGGCGAATTGCCCCAAAACCTCGGCAAAAACTCGCCATTGAGATGGCTCGATGTGTCAAGCAACAAATTCAGAGGCCAAATCCCAGAGAGTTTGTGCTCAAAGGGCCACTTAGAGGAGCTACTAATGATATACAATTCATTTTCGGGTCAAGTACCGGAAAGTTTAAGTCAATGCCAAAGCTTGAGCCGGGTCCGCTTGGGTTACAACCAGTTGTCCGGTGAAGTGCCACATGGGTTCTGGGGACTGCCTCATGTATACCTTGTTGAACTCGTTAACAATTCATTATCGGGTCAAATTGCAAAGACAATCGCCAGTGCTGCAAATTTGTCAATGTTGATTATTGATAATAACCGTTTCAATGGAAGCATACCAGAGGAGATAGGGTGGTTACAGAATCTTGGCTCTTTTTCTGCGAGCGAAAATGAATTCAGTGGATTGTTGCCTGGGAGTATAGTGAATCTGAAGCAGCTAGGGAGTCTGGATCTTCATAGTAATTTTCTTTCCGGTGAGCTACCAAGCGGGATTGATTCGTGGAAGAAATTGAATGCGCTTAATTTGGCAAACAACCAGTTTTCAGGGAAGATACCTGACGAAATTGGAAAGCTACCTGTTCTTAATTATCTTGATTTGTCTAGCGACCGGTTTTCTGGGAAAATCCCGCTTAGCTTGCAGAATTTGAAGTTGAATCAGCTCAATTTGTCAAATAATAGGCTGTCTGGGCATATTCCACCTTTATTTGCTAAGAATGTGTATAAAAGTAGCTTTCTTGGAAATCCTGGTCTGTGTGGGGATATTGATGGTTTGTGCGATGGAAGGAGCGAAGGTGAAGGCTATGCCTGGCTGCTCAAGTCAATTTTTATACTTGCTGCTTTAGTCCTTGTTATTGGTGTGGTTTGGTTCTATTTCAAGTACAGAAATTTCAAGAATGCAAGAGCTATTGACAAGTCAAAATGGACGCTGATGTCCTTTCACAAATTGGGTTTTAGTGAATACGAGATCTTGGCTTCTCTCGACGAGGATAATGTCATAGGGACCGGATCATCCGGGAAAGTGTACAAGGTTGTGCTTAGTAATGGTGAGGCAGTTGCAGTGAAGAAACTCTGGGAAGGAGTCAAAAAAGAGACCGATGAAAGCGATGTTGAGAAAGGTCAGGTTCAAGACAGTGGATTTGAGGCCGAGGTTGGTACTCTTGGAAAGATTAGGCACAAGAATATTGTTAAACTCTGGTGTTGCTGTACCACTAAAGACTGCAAACTTTTGGTATACGAGTACATGCCTAATGGAAGCTTAGGTGATTTGCTGCATGGTAGTAAGGGAAGTTTGTTAGATTGGCCAACAAGGTATAAAGTCCTTTTAGATGCAGCTGAGGGGCTTTCCTATTTGCATCATGATTGTGTTCCTCCAATTGTTCATAGAGACGTTAAGTCCAACAATATTTTGTTGGATGGAGATTTTAGAGCAAGGGTGGCTGATTTTGGTGTAGCCAAGGTTGTTGATTCTGCTGGAAAGCCTAAATCCATGTCTGTGATTGCAGGGTCTTGTGGTTATATTGCGCCAGGTTAGCAACCATATCCTTCTTCTTCACTAGTTTTAGATCTTATATATGTTTTTGCAGAGTTTGAATTGATTTGTTATATCCCATTATCAATACTCTTGTTTGATAGATTCAGCTATTTTAATTTTAATCCCATATTTGCTTCTAATTAAATGCTCTGCAATTAGTAATTACATGTTTTTAGCATTTGAGCCAAAAGTTCTTCTTGTAGCTACTTGGCGAGTGTACTTTGAGAAATATAGCAGATTAATATCCACTGTGAATGCTCTAAATCTATCAAGCATTATATTAAATGCGTAGACATTTATTTTGATATTGATTGCCAGTTCATTGGTACTCCATATGACTTTAGTTAAAAAGTTGGACCAGCGGCAAATTATCATTGTGATTTAGATTCCATAAAATTTCTATTGAATTTTAAACTAATTCCTTTGTATGTTCACTTGATGCAGAGTACGCTTACACACTGAGAGTGAACGAAAAGAGTGACATCTACAGCTTTGGTGTGGTTATTCTTGAGTTAGTAACAAGGAAACTGCCTGTTGATCCAGAGTTCGGAGAGAAAGACTTAGTAAAGTGGGTATGCACCACTCTAGATCAGAAAGGTGTGGATCATGTTATCGACCCCAAATTGGATTCTTGTTTCAAGGAAGAGATCTGCAAGGTCCTTAACATTGGCATTCTCTGTACCAGTCCACTTCCCATCAACCGTCCCTCCATGAGAAGAGTGGTAAAAATGCTACAAGAAGTTGGTCCACAGAACTTGCCCACGACTGCTAAAAAAGGCGGCAAATTGACTCCTTATTACTACGAAGATACCTCAGATCATGGAAGTATGGCTTGAGAAGTACAATCAAGTTTTATTACAAACTCGGATGATATTTAGGAGTGAAAAAAATGCTCCAATTTTTTTGTTTAAATCCAGTTTGGTGTTTGATTTACAAATAGAAGGAAAGTTAAGGTCTTTGTGTCCACATGATAGGTTAGTTTATGGAGACGGAAAAAAAAGGGTTAAAAAAAATGAAATTATGAAAGGCAAGGAGTTGGTAAGTTATTAATGAGCTGTTGTACACTGTAACGTAACTATATATTCCTGAAATTTTCCTTTGAATGGGGTATTGCCCTGCATGAAGATTATTTTTTTCGTGGACAGTCATGGGGAATTTTTTTCATTGCCAGAACTTTATTTATTGAAAATGCTGGGCTTTTATTGGCAACTGCTACTAAATTCTGTTTCTATGGTATATGAAAAGGTCCTAAAGAAAAGGGAATTTATGCATAAATTGTACATTTGTTATGGCATATGCAAATTGAAATGCTTGGATTAACCTTATAAACGCTTAGTAATTAAGGCGATTTAAGACAAGGGGATGGTTGCAAATCAGGTACTTAAGAGCAGACATGTTGGTTTCGACTTGGAAAATGTTAAGATTTTTAAAGATTTAGCCCGTTCTATCTGCAATTTTTTTCACCAATTGGGCTTTGAAACCTAATTTTAAGGAGAGTTAGGCAAGGGTTGGTCCCCTAATGGGTCCTTGGCCGTTAATGTGAGAGCTCTGGCTTCTTTGGGGCCTCATGCTGCCAGTACTTGTGTTCACTTGCCATCATCATTTTGGGAATGACTGAGGCACTTTGGTCATTAGCTTTGCTACATAGAGTTGCATTGGCCAATGATCATGGGGATGGAGATGGAGATGGAGATGGAAACGCTCTTATTTATTTTTGCAAATTTAGCCTCTTTCCCCTGCAAAATATCTAACAAACTATACACACAAATTATCCTTCTTTTTATATTTTTTTCATGTTCTCATGATTGATTTCTTTTTTGTTTATTCTTTAATCTTATATTGTAATAAAAGTTATTCATACTCAAAATATTATAATTTAATTTAATAAGAAAGGAAAAATATACCTTTTTTTTATTTTATTTTGGAATTGGACCAGTTTGGATAATAATAGCAGAAACAAATTTATTTGTTAATTGAAGAAGGATTCTTGTATTTATAAGAACAATGTTTAAGCAAAGAAATTTTAATTAAGCTCGAAAAGTCCCATTGCCCTATTTATTTAAATTATTTTGTCATTAAATCATAACCATTTATTAATAATACTTGTTCCATATCAAATTAACACAATTGTTATTTTTTTATCTGTTCTAAATTTAATATATTTTTCTTAAAAATATATATTTTAAAAAAAATCTATATTATTTTTTGTTTAATTAGCTGTATAATTAATGTATACAAATTAAACAAGCTATATAAAACTAATTGGTTATAATTAAAATATATATATGATATTAATTAGTTTTCTGTACAAATCAACTTATAATGAAAGGAATAGCAGAGAGTAAATGCCAGTGAAGTAATTCAATAGATTTTAATAATATTGAATTAAATAAGGGTTCCTTTTATCCTTTAATTAAATATTGTAGCAATTCAATTACTGCAACAGTTTCAGCTGTTAAGAGGGCAGCAACCAATAAATGAATAGGATGTCACTTGCAATGGCTGAAATTTTTTTATCTTTTTTTTTTCTTTGCATATTAAACATAAGAAGGTGCGTCCACCTATTGAAAATTCATGGACCGTAGGGGTGTATAAATTGATAGGGGTGTATAAATTTATAGAATTCGATCAAAATATATGAAATCGAGTATATTTTAATCGGATATGATTGGTTGATATTATATATACAAGTAAAATTAATTTTATATTTTTTTAAAAGTTTAAATTTAATTGGATGGTCAAATTGAGATTTATTTATTTTTATTTAATCCGAACTCGACCGATACATATATATTATATATATTTTTATAAATTATAATATATATTACATAACCCGACCAGAATCGAATCAATCCGACTATAAATTTTTTATATATAATATTATATATGTTAGATATATTTATAATATATATTATATATATTATAATTCGATTTAATCCGACTGAACCCTACCTAAATTGAAAATTTACGGATCGATCGAAAATATATATAAGTTCGATTGAATTCAGTTTAATTTTTTTATATATACGAGTTCAGTTGAATTGAAATATACTCCCAATTTGACCGAATTCGACTGATGTCTATTCTTAATTGGCAGTCCAATCTCTCCCGTATTTCCATTTCAGAATAATGAGAGTTTTAAAACTCTATTTTTCTATTAGGATTGTAATTATTAAATTTTTATACAATTTTGAGATTTTTTTTCCCTTATATTTTAGAATCAATTTACATTAGAAAAAGTTAATTAATGGTAAGTTAATAAGAAATATATAGGATTTTGAAATTTTGCCTATTAATTATCAATGGTCTCATATAATTAAAGTTCACAAATTAACTAGATTACATAAATTAATTATGAATAATTTCTTGCAAATCAGTTCATATATAAATTAGAATATATAATCATTTTCAATATATATACTTCTTATAATTTCTTTTATATTATTATCTTTTTATTTAATTATAGATATTTTTTTATAGAGTATAAATTCATATTTCATAACTATTCTTCGTATTATATTTTATTATTTTATAGTGATTTCTTAATTATTAGTATTAGTCATATTAACTGGATTAGGGCTCCAATCGAGCTGAACTGAGTCAAATTTTAAAATTATCAATTTTGACTCGATATAAAATAGTCGAATTTGAGTCCAGGCTCTAGCCGAACTTAAATTCACATCAATTCGACTCATATATTATATATATCAAATTTAAACTCGAATTCAATTTAACTAAATTTAATGAGTTTAATGAATTTATTTTAATTTTTAATTTTTATTCATCTTTTCTACTTTTTTATTGTAAAAATAATAAAATTAATACTATACTTATGAAGGATGAACACTATAATTATATTTATATTAATAAAAATAAAATATTATATAACTATAATTTTATATTCTATTATAAATTATCAAATTATTTATATTACTTATATATTGTACTAAATGGTTAGTATATCTTAAATTATCATATTTTATAATATTATTAATTAAATAATTATTTATTTTTATAATTTATATTATATAAATAAAAATATTATATGATGCAATTTATTCATTGGAAGTAATAAATTTATTATTCTAAAACTTTTAATAATTCTTTTGCTAATAAATATTATATTAATATAAATTTTGATTACTATTAAATAATATCAACATTCATAATTTTAAAATATATTACAAAAATTTTAAATAAAATTTATTGAATTGAATTATTATGTAATATTAAAATTTTTTATTTTTTATTATTCAATTTATTTATTACATATAAAATATAATAATAAATTATATACATTAAATTAGTTAAAAAATTAATATATTCAAATATAGAATATAATATATAAGTTGAATTATATATATTTCTAATCGAACATAATAAATGAGCTAATTCATGAGTTTTTTAAATGAATCATCTTCTAACCCTAATAAATTGAGTATTTCTTAATTTTGAATTGATTCATTTAATAAATAAGCATTTCAAAATCGAGTTTGAATAAATTTTTATTGAGTTGATATTCAAGTCGAGCTTTAATAGCTTGACTTATTTACAATTCTAAATTAGATGAGAGCCCCTAATTCCATAATATGTTATTCTTTTTATTTCTTTTCAAAAAATGTTACATAATTTAAAAAAAATCAAATATATCTATTTTTTCAAGCTAAACCGAAAATATATTATATATATTTTTGTATTGTCTAATGTGCGATTGTGTATATTTTTTATTTATTAATTAATGCAGATTGAAAATAAATATTTTGAAATTATAAAAAAAAAATAAAATGGGCGTTTAAAAAAAATTAAAACATTTTTGAAAATATATTCACTTAAATATTTTTCATAACTCAGGTACTTGTGGTCCGCTGCGATGATTAAAGGTAGGCAACTACCATTGAGAATAGTTAAAATTACACGATAAACCTAAAGTACAAAATTATAAAAATAAAATTATTAAATAATTTACAAAATTATGTAAAAAAAAAACTCTCTAAATTATTGAAATACGCTAATTATTGTGTCTATATTTAATATAATTTTTGTTATGTGTATATTGAGAATATAAAATAAAAAAATATTTATAAATAAAAAAATATAAATAGATTAAAATATAAAAAAATTAAAAAATAAAAAATCACCATAAAAAACTTTAAAATGAAAAAAAGAAAAGAAAAGTGCAAGCCTACGAAACTGAAAAAAAAAAAAGCAACAGCCATATAACTGAGAAAGGTCCACTATCTTGCGTATTCCCATGTAAATTTCTCAATAACTAACTTAACCCGTAGGCCCCAGCTAATTAGGTTTAAGGACTTTTACAAAATCACTTAAAACACAATTTTTTTTTATAAAAATATTATAAAATAAAAAAAATATTTATACTTTAAAAAAAAATTGAATTAATTTTTCAAAATTTTCACTTTTCTCATTAAAATAATTTTATTTTTTTAAAATACCTCATCCTTTACTATAAACAATATTTTACTTTAATTTCAATTTTTAAAACTTCATTTTAAAATAAATATTTTCAATAAAATAATAAAAATTAATATTTTAAATTATATTTCAACCTATAAAATATATTAATTTTTGTAAATAATTTTTTTAATTTTGATTATAAATAATAAATAATAATCATAAAAATAATAAAAAAAAGTAAAATATATAAAATATATTAATAAAAATTAACAAATTATTTTTTAAATAAAATTTATATATTATAAACATAAAAAATAAAGTTAAAAAAATATTAATTTCGTAATATAGATGTTGTATGGATGTTATACGCATGTTATATATATATGTTATATAAATGTTATGTAGATATCGTAGATATTATGTGTATGCTATAATATTTATTATATATTTTATATGTATATTATGTAGATATTATGCATATATTATATGTATAAAAATTAAAAAAAATATTAAATAAATTTTATAAATATGAGATAGATATTGAGTGTATGTATGATGAATATTATGTAAATATTATTATTTATTGTGAGTATATTTTATATATATTATATATATTGTGTATATATTTTTATTTTATATGCATATTGAGAATATTAAAATAAAAAATTATTTATGAGTAAAAATAGGAACAAAAAATAAAAAAAGAAAGAAGTAAAGAAAAAAAATTAAAAAAAATAAAATCACCGGCATAAAAGATAAAAAAAGAGGCCCAAATCTATAAACATGGAAAAAAATTTTATTGCCATAAATTTGAAAACTAACATACCAAATCACACGGTTGGTGTAATTTATCCATTTTCAAAATTACGGTTGAACATTTTTTTTTTTCCAAATCTATATAAATGCGCCATTTCTTTTTAAATTTTAAACTTTTTATACGTTGATTTTAACTTTTTTTTCCTTTTTTCTATTTTTTATTTTTTACTTTTCACTTTTATTTATCTATGTTTATTCATAAATAATTTTTTTTATCATATTCTCAATATAAATATATATATATATATAATATATACACAATATTTATAAAATACATATACAATAAATAATAATATATATATACCATATATCAAATATCAAATACTACCAATTATTTACATAATTTTTTTAATAAAATATTTTATTTAATAGCTAAATTTGAAAAAAGATGAAAATTGAAATAAAATATTGATCGCAACGAAAAAAGATATATATTTTTTAAAAAATTATTATCTAATAAGAAGAGATGTATTTTTAAAAATTTATTTTAATTTTTTTAAAAGTATAAATATTTTTATTTTTTATTATATTTTTTAAATAATATTTGTTTTTTTTTATATAGTTTTGTAAATGTCCCTTTTCCCTTTGTTTATGGTAGGCCTGGTGTTTCCCATACTTAGCTTCAATGTTGGGTCAGAGAATTACAATTAGTCCATTCCACAATAGCATTTAACTCTGAAATTGGAATGAATTTAAGTTGCGCCTCTGTCTATGTCTAGGCCTGGATCTGGGTCTTCATTCAAATATTAGGTTTTGACAAAAATATAATAAAAATTAAATTTTTTTTAAATTTATTATATTTTTAAAATACGTAAAAATTTATAAGAATTTATGATTAGTTTATTAAAATATTAATTTTTTATGAATTTTTTATAAATTTTTTATAAATTTATAAATTTTACGAGTTTATAATAAAATGAATAAAATACTTCTAAAATTATTTTTAAAAGAAATTTGAAATATTTAATTACAAAATGGAATTAAAATTAGTAGTAAGTATTTTTTTTACTCTTTTATATTTTTGGAGATGTTACCTTATATTAATAGATTTGAGTCCATAACCATGGGTTTGAATGTATGATATTGTATTAGTAGTAATTAATAATTTGAATTTTATAGTGTTTTTTTTTCTTCCTCTCACATTTATATTTATTGAAATGCAAGGACGAACATAGGGGGGTCGTGGGGGTGCAAATGATCCCTCCTAGCCGGCGGCCAGAAGCACATATAGAGAGTGTATTTTTGGTCGCCAAAAATAATTGCACAGGGATGACCGGAGCCCTTTGTAATTTTTGACGTGTCTGAGGGATTAAAGACACCCCTCACGCACTCTTTATTTTTTTACAAAAATACCTCTGATTGAAACGGCATCGTTTCAGTCATGGGTTATATTTTTTTTTAATACTAATGAGTGAAACGACGCCATTTCACTCATAATATATTAAAAAAATAAAGAGGAGCTGCAAAACGCAACTCCTCCGTGCGAGAGAAGAGAGTAGAGAGGTGGAGAGAGAAAAGCCAGAGATCAGAGGCAGAGAGGGAGAGCAGGAGAGGGACGATCGGACGAGCGGGAGAGTTGCCAACGGCGGCTGGCTGGAGAACCGACGACGAGAGCGACAACATGTATTTATTTCTTTTTTTTTAATTGATTTTAGGGGATTTGTTTGAGATTAGATTTAAGATTTTAGATAAAAATTAGAGGTTTTTTTTTAAATAAAAAATATAGTTTAATTGAAGTTCAAATAATTATTTTGATTTATTTTAAATAATTTTTGATGTGATTATGTTGAATTTTTTATTTGTAGTTAGGGTTTTAGGTGAATTTTAGGATGTTATTTTTTGTTATAAATTTTGATTTATTTTTTATGATTAACCAAGTATAATACATACATTAAAATATTTTGCATTGTGATTGGTTGAATAATGAATTGATTTAGTGTTTTAAATTTTAGGTTAAATTAATTATAATTATAAATTAAAATATTGAATATAAAAAAAATTTAATATAAAGTGTGATTAGATTAATAAAATTTAAAAATAAAATTTGATTAGGTTAATAACATTAGAATTATAAATTTATAAATTAAGTACTTAATAAACTAAATTAATTATAAATTGAACCTAAACAAATTAGTTTATATTGTGAATATAAAATAATTATTAGTTAAATATAAATTGAATATAAACTAAGCATAAATTTAATATAAAATACTTATAAAATAAAAAATATGAACTAAACTCTAAAATTAACCTAAAGAAAACTAATTATATATTAATAAAAACTGAAACAAATATAGATAAATTTGTGATAAAGACTAAGAGATTGCGGAATGAACGTGGTGAATCTTCAAATATTTTGACTCCTACATCAATCCAGACATTAAGTAGTCATGCAAGTGTTAGGGAAACTAGTGACACAATGGGGCATCCAAAGTGTAGTTTTGGTGATATTGTGGGTGATCCAACATAGCGTAAACCAATTGACGAATTTGATGTTGAAATTAGGGACGATGTCAAAAGACAATATGCGGCTAAATGACCTTGCCAACCATATGACCATAATTTTTCTCAAATTGAATTTGAAAAAATTATGAGAAGTTTTAGATATGTTTGCTTCTCTAAATTTGAGTGGTTGAAATATAGTGTTTTAAAAAATGCAGCATTTTATTTATGGTGTTATCTTTTTAGAGGATCTAAGAGGGGGGATAATATCTTTACAGAAGTTAGATTTCGTAATTGAAAAAAATCTATGAAGAAGTTTAATGAATATATTGGCGGTCCAAGTAGTCCACACAATAATGCTAGAATGTTATATGTTAGTTTTAAAAATCAAAGATGAAGAGTATCTCATGTCCTATCTTCTCACAACCAAGAGCAAGAAGCTTATTACCAAATACGTTTGACAACTATTGTTGACTGTATTCATTTTTTTAGCAAATGGGTTGGCTTTTCGAAAAAATAATGAGTTGAAAAACTCACTTAGTCGAGATCATTTTCTTGAATTTCTCAATTGGTATAGTCAACGCAGTATTGAAGTTGAAAATGTAGTTAATTCAAATGCTCTTAAAAGTAATCAACTCGCTTCTCTATTTATCCAAATACAAATAGTTAGTGCTTGTGCTTTAGAGACGATACTAGCTATTATTAAAAATATTAGAGATGATTTTTACTCTCTATTAATTGATGAGGCTTGAGACAATTCAGTAAAGGAGCAAATGACTGTAGTATTGAGATATGTTAACAAGTTGGGACAAGTGGTTGAGCGATTAATTGGAGTAGTACATGAGAGTGACATATTTGCTTTATCTTTAAAAGTGCACTTGATGATTTCTTAGGCAAACATGGGTTTTCTCTAAATAGAGTCAGAGGTCAAGGTTATGATAGGGCTTCTAATATGCGAGGTGAATTCAATGGGTTAAAAACTCTCATTTTAAATGAAATTCTTCGGCTAGGTACATTTATTGTTTCGCTCATTAACTCCAATTAGTACTTATTGCAACAGCAGGGAGCAACTGATTTGTCAGTAATTTTTTTGATTATGTTGCAATGATTGTGAATATTGTTGGAGCTTCATATAAAAGGAAGGATGCTCCCCGTAAAAAATAATATGATGATGTAGTTCAACGCCTAAAAAGAGATGATATTCAAAGTGAAAGAGGCTTGCATTAAGAAATAAATTTAACTCAACCTGGAGACACGCAATGGGATTCTCATTATAAAATAATTGTGCGTCTTCTTTCTATGTGGTCACCAGTGAAAGAGGTTCTTGTGAATATTTATAAAGATGGTTCTGAACAAAGAAATCAAGAGGCAGTTGATGGCTTGATTGATAAAATGAGAAGTTATAAAATTATTTTTATTGCTTTCTTAATGAGAAAACTTTTAGGAATGACAAATGATCTATCTTAAGTTTTGCAAAAAAAGGATCAAAATATTGGTAATATGATTCATTTGATTGCAATTGTTAAACAAGAACTGCAAAACTTCAGGGAGAATGGATGGGATAAAATGTTGGAAGTTGTTAATGACTTTTGTATAGATCATGATGTTATAGTGCCTAATATGGAAGATAATACAGATTATCTACGTTCCAAGTGTGTTGATTTTTCTATCACTTATTATCACCACTTTCGAGTGAAAATATTTTATCAGGTGCTCTTTTATTTCTTATTATCATACTTAACTATTTATTATGTTACAACCTAATTTTCGTTCATTCAATTCTAAATTATTGATTTCATTGCTCAATAAATGAAAAATCGCTTTACAGAATCAAGTAGTGAATTAATTTCATGCATTGCTTGTCTTTCTCCTAAAAACTCATTTTTCAATTTCAAACTATCTAAATTACTTCATCTTGCTGAATTATATCCATATGATTTCTCCATCACCGATCGAATAATACTTGAAGATCAACTTAATACCTATATTGCTGATGTAAAAAGGAATGTAACTTTCTCTAATCTCGATGACATTAGAGCTCTTGCTCAGAAAATGGTTGAGATAGGTTTTAACACTGTATTTTCTTTGGTATATCTGTTAATCAAGTTGGCTTTAGTCCTATCTGTTGCAACTGCAACTGTTGAGAGAGTTATTTCAGCAATGAATATTATCAAAGACGGATTTGCGCAACAGGATGAGAGATGATTTTTTGACAAACTGCTTGGTGTGCTACATAGAAAAAGACATTTTCTTAAAAATTAAAAACGAAGCTATTATGCAACGTTTTTAAAATATGCAAACACGTAGGATATAGTTACCATCTCTTAGGCATAGTCAATTTAATAATACAAATTAATTGTTGAACTATTGTAATATTAAATGTTTAATTTTATGGTAAACTTTTTTGAAAATTTTTTTTCTATGAAAATTTTGCCCCCTGGTGAATTTTTTAGTTCCGTCACTGTTGAAATAAAACCTTTTCTCCTGACTTTCTCTTCTCGAATTATATATACATCTTTGTTTGAGAAAGAGAGTCTCAAATGCTACTCGCAGCAGCAGCGATCTAGATTTCTAATTATGATGATTATATCCTTCTTCCTCTCTTGTCTCAGTCTTGGATGCTCGAACCATTGCTTCCCTCGATTGATTTGTTGGGTCTCACCACAACTTATAATTTTAATTCTTTAATCCATAGTTGTAATTTATGTTCTTGCAGCCTCATCGCTTTGTAATTTGTCAAAGATCTCGGTCATTGTCTTTCTCTAGTTTGTACACAAGAGGAAGATTGTTGATATTCTATTTATGCTCATTTTATTTTTCTTAGGTTGTATATGTGATCCCTTTAATGATATTATCTTTAACATGCTAAACCCTTATAAACATAATAAAAATAATTCCAATGTATATGTAGGGTTTGGTAGTGTCGATCGGATGGATGGAAAACTCTGCAGTAATCCAATTCTGCCTTTCTTATGTGGGCGCCAGCCAACAAACTTTGACCAAGGAAATCAAAGTTTGTTGGTGCAGCAATTGAAGAAAGGAAATCAAAGTTTGTTGGAGGCGCCGAAAAGTTTGATTAAAAAAAAAGAGAAAACAAAAGGAAATTCTCCTTATATGCATTTTCCTTTGCCTATAAATAGGCAAGGGATGTTAAACATATTTAGCATCCCAAATTGAGAGAGGCAGTGAAGGAAATAACTGAGAGTTATATTGTAATTCCTATTATTTTCTTCTAATAAAATTCTTCTATCCTTGTCCGTGGTTTTTACCTTAATTCGTTTAAGGTTTTTCCACGTAAATTCTGTGTCTCTTTTATCTTTATTTTTCTCAAAATTTTAGCCGTGTTCTTGCTTTATCTGGTCCGTTTTTATAACATCTTATTCCACTGATTAGCTGTATATTTGCTAAATGTTAGTACGTACCTTATTAAGGGCTCTTTTGGCTCTATATGGTAAGAAGGGATTGAGTTCCATCATACAACAATGACTCAGAGGCTTCTGAATTAGGCTTCCATCTTCATAAATTTATATAGAAATATAAGAGGCTGTAATTTAAACACTTCTGGCTTTATATTTTAATTCTTGAAATCTTCATTTTGAATCCTTTAATTTTAGTCTGAAACCTCATAAACTATACTTTAGTCAATGTACTAGATTCCAACTATTATAATTGCAATAAATTTATATCAAAAACAATAATAATAATTAAGCAATTAAGGAGTAAAGATATTTAATTTATCAATTAATTCTCCCAAATCTTGACAAATTAACATTCTGGTTTTGTAGATTTTAAGAAACCAAGTCAACAATATCTTTCAGCCATATAAACTATTACTATATTTCATTGTCATTGAACCAAAAAGCTTGTTAGTAAAGAAATAAGAATTTACCTAAGCATGACAAAGCATAATTTACATGCCTACATGGAATTAATTAATTAAAATCTTTATATTTTTAATCTAATATTGGTTAGTGAAATTTCCACTTTCCTCCATGAAATTTACAACAGAGGGCGACCAACTGCGAACCAACATAACGAAATCAAAACTATACAAATTCTAAAAATTCTTACCAAAAAAAGCCTCATTTTTCAAAGCTTACACATTAACGCCAGACAAATACCTCTGTTTCTCTCATCCAAGACTCCTCACTAATCCTAATCACCATCACTACTTTATTTTCAATCCCATATATAAACCCATTATTTGTGCAATAAACCTTATAGAAATCAATCATGATTTCAACCAAAACCATAGTTTAAAGATCAGAAAAAATGAATTCCGGTGAGCAAATTGCTTATGATTTTGTTCTGTCTCTGCTTTCAATTTCTCTTATAATTCTTGCTCTGGTTCTCATATTCTTCTGCAGAAAGAAACCTGTAGAATCTGAAGAGACTCTTTCAGCAAAGGTTTCTGCACCAACTGTTTCTTTAACAGATATAGATGCTACTACAGATGGCTTTAACAATAGAAGAATTATAGGTACAGGCCGTTTAGGCACAGTATATGCAGGTGTTTTGACAAGCGAAGAGTTAGTTGCTGTTAAAAGAATACACCCATCTCTTGTTTTAAGCAATGCTGGTTTTGGGTTCTCTTCAATACTCAAATCACTTTCTTTAGCTCAACATCCTAATATAGTTCCCATATTGGGATTTTCACAAGCACCTGGTGAGCGAATAATTGTTACGGAATTTGTTGGTATGGCAAGTTTGGATTTTTATCTGCATCAAAATTCTGATTGTAGTTCGCTATTGGATTGGAGCCGACGTTTAAGGATTTCGGCGGGAGCAGCAAGAGGGCTTGAGTACTTACATGAAGGGATGGCACCAAATGTTGTACATGGATGTATTAAGACATCAAATATTCTATTAGATGTGAAATTTAGTGCTAGGATTTGTGACTATGGGCTATCATTTTTGGCCCCTGATGAAAAGAGAGGACTTATGGGGTATGTGGATGATGAATATTGGAGTGAGATAGGGGGTGGCCTTTGCAAGGCAAGCGATGTTTATGGGTTTGGTGTTGTTTTGTTAGAACTTTTAACAGGAAGAAGAAATGATGAGAAAGGGTTACTTGTAAAGCGGGCAATACCTTTGATTAAAGAAGTTAGGTTTAGTGAGATTTTGGACCCAAGACTTGCAATACCTTGTGATATGAAGCCAATTATTAGATTGGCTAAGGTAGCTTCTGCTTGTGTTAGCAATTCTAGGAAAAGCAGGCCTGCAATTGCTCAAGTAGCAGCAATTTTAAACAATTTGGAATTGGAAATTGAGGTATTTGCATGATTAAAAAGTTCTGAGCTGTATAGGTTACCTTCAAATTTGTTATTTCCATCCTATTTGTTGCAGATACGTGGTTAATTTAAATGCATTTAACATTAAATTTTAATCTCATAAGGCAGCAAGTTTGAACAATTTGGAGATGAAGAAAAATATTTAATTTAATGCATGGATAAGAGTATTGACTGTGGATTTAAAACTCTAAAATTCTTGAAGTAGGGATCAAACTTAAAAGATGATGAATGTTCAATGGGGCAGGCAGGACTGGTGACTTGTCTTTTGGGCGGTGAATTTAATGTGAGTTCCGTGTGGGATTGGGATCTTTGAGGAAGTGAAAGGGGCTTAAATTTCTTTTCTTTTCTTTTAATCCATCTTTGCGTATATGTAATGTAGTTACTTTTTTGTTTTGTTATCATTGGCTCCTCATTGGACTATATAATATGTTCTGTAAATCATTTTTGTGTAATTAATTGTAATTTAGAAATAATATTATTTTTTAACCTACATCTCATTTCATTAACAAAGATATTCTTAGCTTTTTTCTATTTTTTTAATGAAAATCACACATTCTTGAATTAAAATTTCGAATAACCTGTTTTTTTTTTTCAAATAAAATTGATTCTCCAATCTTTATATCCTTATTATATATATAAGTCTAACGTTTAGATTGAGCGGTTTAATTTCATCATATATCGTGTTATTCTTATGAATATTAGTAGTTTACTTCTATGATTTTTTTTAAAATTTTAATGCATAAGAACTTTGTACTAAAAAAAAAACTAAATATAACAACTTTTATAAAACTAAAATTGATTAAAAAAATTTCAAACATAAATTGTTTTCAAAATTTATTTAGTTGCACAATAATTCAATGATAAATAAAATATTATTTATTAGTATTATTCGAAAATAATTTTTTTATTTTTTATTTCAATCTTTTTTATTTACAAGGGGTATAAACTTTTTTTTTTTTAATGATGAGTTCGGTATTATTTATTATCTGATATCTTAAAACAATCGTATAATATCTTTATAACTCCTCTTTTAGAATTTGCTATTTTTTTTTATATTTCAATTTATTCTCTTTTTATTATTAATATTATTTTTTACTTAATTTTTCTTTTTTACCCTTTATTAAGACTTGTTTTAATTTTTTTTTAAATTACGATAAAATGAGAAAACGCCTACAGTTTCATATTTTCAAAATAAATGCTATCATTCCATCAAATTTAGGCAAATTATATTGGCTCTTCTCAAATGATTATTGTACTCCTCTTGCCCATGTTATAAATTTAACTTACTATTTTACACTTATTAAATTTAAAAAAATTATCCACGTGTTATTTACCTTTTAAAATAGGGTTAATTATAAAAAAAATATATGAACCTTAACTTTTTTTTAAAAAAAATTTTATCATAAACTTTTTTAAAGTGTCAAAAAGTATATAAATTATGCACTTTTTTTCAGTTTTATTATCTTTACTTGGAAAGTCAATTTGACTTATAAAAACTGTTGACATGTCAGCTTTTATTAGGTGGATAAAAATAAGATAATTGCAAAAGAAACTATATGAATTTTAATATGTATTTCATTTTTATTATAAAATTTTTGAAATATTAAGAGAATGATGAATTGTGTATTTAATTTTAAATATTTCATATTTTTCGAGACTGAGAGAGTTTATTTTATTTAGTAAAATACTGATGTATTGATTTTTATGAATTATCTGAATTGAAAAATATTACTAGTACTTTTTATTTTATTTCTTCAAAAATAATTCTCAAATTAAGAAAAAAAAGATAATTTTTCTAACTAATACAAATAAGTTCTCTTTAAAAATGAATTTTGAGTAATGTATATTTTTTTTACATTATTAAAATTAAATTTGAGTATATTTTTTAATTAATATTTTATTTTTGAACTATTTTGAATGTGACTTTAATGCCGAGTTATTAAAAAGTTAATATCGAGTTAATTTTATTTAATGCCAATCACATCTTTTTACTTAGTACTTTTTATTGAAAAATTAGAATTCTTAATTTTTTTTTTTGGAATTTGGAGATTATTTTGGAGAATAAATACATTATAACACATTAGTAATATTTTTTAAATTGAATAATTTATAAAAATTGATATGTCAGCATATTATCAAGTAAAATAATCTCATCCAGTATATATGATATATTTAAAATAAAATGTATTATGTATTCTTTTGATTTTTTTAAAAAATTTATGATAAAAATAAAAAAACAGGCTTAAATTTTATACATTTTTTGCCACTAATTAATTTTTTTATCCAACATAGCAATTCATGTTAACTAATAAAAACCGACACATTACCAATTTTGCTAGTTAAATTGGCTTTCTCAATAAATATAATAGAATAAAAATAAGGCACTCTTTTAATGCTTCTAAAAATTTACGATAAAATAAAATAAAAAAACACAATTTTTTTTAATTAACCCTTTAAAATACCATACTCAACTTTTACAAATTGTCAAAACAATTTTCTAATATGAAAAATTTAAGGCTAAATTTAAAAGATTTTATAAATTGTCATTCTCACCAATAACAATTTTTCATATATTTTATCTAATTATTTTATATACCAATATTATTATTGTCTAATTTGTTTTCTTATTTTTTTAAATTCATTAAAAAAAGTGATTGTAACTTAAAGATAATTATTAGATTTCTCATTGCTGATAAGAATTTTTTTATTTTCTAATTTAATCAATTAATATATTTCCAGATGCTAAAAAAATATATTACGTTTTCTTTCCATCATAATCTAAAAAATATCAAATCAAACTCATAGAATTAATGTTCAAAATTAAATTAATTAACTACAATCTAAATATAATTGTATTATTTTTTAAATATTAAACTAATAGCATCTGTAATAAAATATTTTTCAATTTTCATTTCGAATATTAAAAATTTTAAAAAAATTTACATATCAAATTCATATTTTTAATTACATATAATATCATTTTATTAATAATAGCACTAGCATCTTCTGAAATTCTTCGAACTTTTATCCCATTTATTATTTAATATAAGTTGAAATAACATGACTTTTTATTTTTTTTTAATATTATACAAATATACAGCGTTTTCTTTCTTGTTTGCAGTACGGGCAACATTTTTTTTGGAATTTCGACAAAAATATAAAATATATATATACATCATTTATCATATTTTTTAAATTTTTAATTTTTACTAAGAATATTTTAATTATTTTATTATAAATTTATAACAAACCAATAATAAATTTATTATAAATTACGTAAAATTTATAAACTCATAATAAATAATTATAAACTCATTGTAAATCTATTATAAACTAATAAAAATACGATATCTTAACAAATAATTTATAAACTCAATTTTTTTTATAAATATATATTATGTGAAAAGAAAAAGAAAAAGAAAAGCTTGCAACTCAACCAGTTAGTCCAGTTGGCTCGGCCCGTTAGCTAAGCAAACAGGCTAAGGTGTATTCAGGCCAGACTATAAGTTAGGAGTAAACGTGGTTCAATTCAGTCTGAGTACGCCTCTAATTATATTACGTAAGGGCCTGGGGAGTATTGGATTAATAATATATTCTCGCCCTGCCCGACTAACAGGGCTTCCTTGTCCTCATGTCCCATGAGGAAAGCTTATTAAGAATCTACGCTTCATTTAGGAGAGCAAATTCCTACGAAAAATAGAAATTCTCTGTACCATTACCAACCTTGCACTAAACACCCTTTAAGTAAATTTGAATTCATCTTGCATATATTCAAGTGAAACCCACACTTAATGTATGGTGCACCGTTTCAGTTTATTTTATTTCTTTTCTTTTTTAAGAGAAAAAAAAAAAGACCAACATATATTTTTCTTACAGTACTAAAAAAAGAAGCATCTATACCCTCCAATATACACCTAATTAAAGATACTCCTAATCTGAACAAATAAAAAAAATAATAAAGCAATGAACTAAGGTTTGATGATAAATCCAAAACCCTTAAATTAAGTTTTACAGTTTTAAGAAAAGGATATTAGCATTAGAAGAGAAAGAGAGTTTTCTTTCTGGTATATTTGTAAAATCTTATTTTACTAGACAAGTAATTTTCATCTGAATATGACTAAGGCTTTATCTGGGTTACTAATAGTATACTTTAGTAATGTATGAAATTATACTGAAAATATATTTATCATGATTAAAAAGATGATATGATATGATATGGTTAAATAAAAATATTTTTATTTGAATTAATAATAATTTTTTAAGTTTTTAATTTTTAATATATTATGAAAATAAAAATATTTACTAGTATATATTTAGTGTTTAAAAATTTATTTTGGATATTTTAAAAAAAATTATAAAATTATGTAAAATAACTAAATTAGTGGCTTGAAAATTCATAATTTTTAAATCATGAAATTATCATAGAAAATTATATTATAGAAAAAAATCAAAACAAATAAGAATTAAATTTATAAAATACTACACCATATCATGATAAACCATAAAATAAATAAGGTCTAAGCGGTGAAAATTAGGGGTGGGTATCGGTCGGTTCGATTAATTAATCGACCGAACTGATTAGTTAATCAAATTAATTTTTTTAAAATATTTTAACTGAACTGATCAAATTTTTATTTTGGTCGGTTCGATTAATTAACTGAACCAAGTTGGTCGGTTCGAACCGACCAATTTTTTAATTTTATAATAAAAATTTTATTTAAAGTAAAAAATTAATATAATTAAATAACTAAATAAAACTAATTAAAAAACTAAAAAATAACTTTATTTTGTAATAAAAGTTTACATTTACAGTAAAAAAATATAATTAAAAAATTAAATAAAAAAATAATAACTAAATAATTTTTTAAAATAGATTTAGTTAACGGTTAATTGACCGAACTGAATATATTAACCGCCAACCAAACTAAATTTATATAAATTCTTTGATAGAATTTACAAAATTATTGAGTTCAATTAACTAAATTAAAATTTTAATCAATTAATTAAAAATTTAATCGGTTATTTAAATATAAATAAAAAGGGGTTCTAATTATATGGGAGTGAAATCTGGAATTGAATTCATTATAATAGAAAATGGAAATAATAATATTAGTTCATTTTAATTTGGTATGCACAAAAAGCTTTCTTTGCTACAGATACAACTGGAAAGGAATTTCGAAATTCCACTTAACTTAGACTTGTAAAATTTTGTATAGAATAGCCAAATAAAAAGTGATTCAATTTCCACCGTAACTAAATTTTATTTATCCATAATAAAAACTACAAAAGCGCTTAACAATCAATAGTATGAGTTGGATGTCATTTGGCAATATCATATTCTAAAACTCATTATGTTACATAGTAATAATTTTGATGGCAATAACGGTAGCTTAAATCTATGAATATAATATACTTCTTTCGTATTATTGAAATTGTCATTCTTATAAAAAAATTTATCCTTCTTAAATTATAATTTTATACAATCAAGAAAAATTAATTAATTTTTTTTTCTAAATATACTATTATTGTTAATAATTTAATTAATAAAATGGAATAATAATATTAATAAATTAATAGAAAATATTCTAGTCAATTTAAAATAATTTTATATAATATCTAAAGAATATAATAATTTTTTAATAGATGTATATAAGTTAAAAATGATGATTGTAAGTTGTACGGACAGGGTAATAAACAAGGATTTGGAAAAATTTGAGAGAGAGATCATAAAATATGCAAATTTGATGATCTAAAAGTTTGGACTTAATACACAAAATTTTCCAACTTCCATAAACTTGAAAAATGTATCCTAAACCCAAGATGTAAGTTATCAAATATGATCTTCACTGGAAGCACCCAGCTAAAAGCTGATCAGTCAACCCATTATATTTTCAAATGGGTTATATAACTGGTATACACGAAAATATGTATCGATTTCTTTAGTCGTGGAAAATAAATCATAATGTTTTTCAGAAAATTTTCTTAAAAAAAATACAAAATACATTTTTTTATTTAGTTATTTTTTTTGAAAAATTAGAAAAATAATTGTCAATATTTATTTATTTATTAGATAATAGGTGAGTTTTAAAAATAATTTTAGCTGTTTTCTAAATGAAAAAATAGGATTCTAAAAGATATCACTATTTATTTCTCACTTTGATTCAAATTGTTTTTATATTTTTAATTTTTTTTATACTTCAATTCTTCCAACTTTGAGATAGTTTATTTTTTAAATTTACTTAGATATTTTATTTGAATTTTTTTTTATTTTATGAAAAATAGTATTTAATTATGATTTCATTTTTAAATTGAAAAAATATATATAAATGTTTAGATTATAAAATTGCACATGTAATTATTTTTTATATAAAAAGTATTTAAAAAAGAAAATTATTTAACTATTATATAAAAAATGGAGAATAAAATATATTGGAAATTGTAAACATATTTTTGCTTTTTTTAATTTTTTATTTAAAAAATATTTAAAAATTAGAAAATAAAAAATATTTTCGATAACCAAAAACAGTCTCTTTACGATCGAAAATGCATATAATATTTCCAAAAGGTAGTGCAATTGGAGTCGTTGATTCCCACTCTATAAAATAATACTAAATATATTCTTTATCTTGGAAATTTGGTTCTCTTTTAAACAATTTATAAAGTGCCGAGTTCTTTGACTTGGAAAATGACCCCTTGATATTAATTGATGCAATAGCCTGAACTATTAGTATCCTCTTGTATTTGTCTAAACACACACACATACATACAAATAATTCGGAATGCTGAAATAATTACAAATTTGCAGCGTTGAAAATTCAGAAATAATTTACTGGTTTTATGTCGTTGGGGCTAAGAAATCTGCTTATAATTTCTTGAATTCAACCTGAGATTTGAAGACTAATTTTGTATGAATATAAGAAATTTTCAATCATCATGGACTCGTATATATAATAATAATAATAATAATAATAATAATAATAATAATAATACATGTACTTTTGTTTTCTTTATGCGAAAAAGTAATTGTGTACACAGTCATAGGATTTAGACTTTGCTGGGAGAAGCAAGAATAAATATATATTTCAGAGACTAAAAATTATCTGAGGTTGCTAGTGATTAAATATAGCACCACTCAGTGGCGTAGCCAGGATTTTAGATAAGGGGGGTCCAATTCAACTTAAAATTTATAATTCACAAAAATAACATTTATAATAAAATAAATAAAACAAGAAAAATGTTGGATACAAAGAAAATTTAAAACATTAAATTACAATATTCCTCGCCTATTTTTCATTGATTGAAATCTATTCATAATTGTTTCATTGTCAATACTTGCAAATACATCTCTTTCAATATAGGTAACTAAACAATCATTTAGCAGCTCATCTCCCATGCTATTACGAAGTGAACTCTTAATAATTTTCATTGCGGAGAAAGCTCTTTCCACTGTAGCTGTAGCAACTGGTAAAAGCAATGCCAATTTGATTAACAGATACACTAAAGGAAAAACTTTATGCTTTTTTATAGCAACCATAGTTTTGGCGAGATCTCCAATTCCTTTCAATTCAGAAAACAAAATACCGCATCTTTTTCAATACTATATTCTAACCAATCACTAAAATCATCAAACCACGATATTCTCTACCTCCTTCTACTCTTTTAGGAAAAGTATGATTGCGTGGTTGACATGGACCTTTTAATAAATAGGCTCTACGTACCTGATCTCGGACATCAGGTGGATAACTCATTATGCTAGGTCGTAATCCCGGATCAAAAGGAATATTTTCTATATCAATCTCATGTTGTTGAATAGTAGGTTCTTTTGGTGGTACCGGTTGAACAATTGCTTCCTTATGTGGTTGAGTCGATTGAATATTTTGATTAACTGATGGCGACTCTTCACTACTTGGTCTTAATTTTTTAAAATATCGCTCCATATAACTACAAAGAATAAGAAAAATAATTCAATCACAATAGTCAATAGATATATAGTAGCCATTTCAATTTATCAAATACTAAACATTAAAAATATCAAATTATAAAAGAAATAAAAAAATTCCAGATTATAAACTACAAAAAAATAATAATTTCAATTTAACTTCATACTACTTTTCTCAAAAAAAAAAACTTCATACTACAAAATCAAATTAAACATTTCAAATTTATAATGTCCTCAAGTATTCAAGCCAATTTCTTAATTCATTATTTTTCAAATTTCAATTCATTTTAGCAAGATAAAAAAATTACAACAAAATAAATATGAGATTAAAAGTAAGTGGTGTACCTATTCTTAATTTGTTGCCGCTGCCTTGCTGGTGCCAATCGGTGAAAGAATGAAATTGAAAAAGGAAGAAACTGTTATCTGAAAAAAAAAAGAAAAAGGAATTAACGAAGAAGAAACGTGAGAAAGAAGAGAAAGAGTCACAATTAAGTTATTCTTGTTTGTTTGTAATGGGCAGAGTCATTGACAAATCTTGTTTGTTTGTAATGGGCTTGATTAAAAGGCCCAGTTTTAAAGATTGGAAAAAAAAGGATGAAAAATGTTGGGAGCGTGGATCGAAGTTGCGTGCTCTCACATAGTAAGGCCAAGCTGTTCCATCTCAACCAATGTAATATTCATTCTCAAATATACCTAAAAATTTTTTATTTTTAACTGAGGGGGGAACAGGGCCCTATGGGACCCCCTTTATCTCCGCTTCTGGCACCACTAAATAATTTTATGTTTTCTTGATGTATATGTCGGACATGAATATGTTGGTAATTTCATGGAGAGTTAAGGTTTACTTGGAAGATTGCTTGTGTAATTTAATAGGCTAAATTACAAAAAAAAAAAAAAAACTTAAAATTTATCCCATATTTACATTTATCGCGAATTTTTAATTTTGACAAATTAGATAAGAAGCTTATTTTTTTTCTTAAATTTTATCTTTTATGTATACATAAAAGATAAATGGATGATATATATATAAATGGATACATGGACGAGCATAATAACACAATAAATTTCGGCTGAGGAGGATTTGTAAATATAATATTTAATATTAATAAAAATTATATTGGTGGAGCCTATAACGGTCTATTATTATTATTATTATTATTTGAAAATGGGGAACATGTTGACAAAATTGAGAAAGGTTCAAAACCAATCTATACGTTTAAGATAAAATTCTACAAAGCTTACTTAACTAATAAGCTTTTCTTTGATGTTGCGTAGCTCAGCTTCTTTAAGAAGCTGAGGACATAAAATGCCCAAATCTCTCTCTCTCTCTCTCTATATATATATCCACTACAAGGCATGTCCCTTAATAATGAAAGAAATTTTATTTATTATTCTATACATCCGTTTTCACCTTTGCTTCTTGCACTTCCCAGCCTGTCGCCAATCACATCCTTAGTTGTTTTTGTTTGATTTTGCAGGGGATTCTAGCTCTCAATTAACCTTCTCAACAAAGCAATATATACATATATATGAAAAAATAAAAAAAATAAAAAAAACTATTTTTTTGTGTATCTTTTGGTCTCAAATTGATATTACTTATATTTATATATATAAATCAATTAATTTCATATAAATTTTTTTTAATAACAACACATTAATTATATAAATTTTATTTAATATATATATGTATACAAGTTAATTAATTATACAGTTTATTATTATAATTAATAAAAAAAAATATTTTTATAAAACTAATATTTGAAAATGAAAATAAACTAAAATTTGAGATATATGAAAGAAATAATTAGCCACTAATTTTGAAGGGGGTATTAATATCATACTATTATGTATTCAAGAGGATTAAGATTGACCCTTTTGATGCCAACAATTATAAATTTCACGCCTTTAATATGTGTTTTGTTATTTAATTAATTGACAGTCAGTGGAATTTTATTTAATGTGAGTTTTTTTTTTGTTGAAAGTTTATACAAAGTTTTCTAAATGATATAAGTTAGGCAAACTCTAGCTAATAACAGCTGTCTGCATTTAAGATTTTTCAATAATATACAAAAAAATTCATTGGAAATTCATGAAAAAAAAGATATACAACTTCTAAAAGATATTATATAAGGGGAAATACTAAGTGCTTCTATACAACGTTTCGTGGTGAATGTTAATCAGTTAACCGATGGAGTATTTGATTAATCAGTTAAATATTTTATTTTAGTCAATCGATCGTGTGTAATCAGTTCAGTTGAAAAAAATGAAATTATTTTAATTTTTAATTTGGTTAATAATTAATTGAATATGACAGGTTGATTATCCATTAACCACAAATATTTGTTTTAAATCATTCCATCTTATTCTAAAGAATTTTAAAAAAATAACTATTTTTATTAAAAATATAAATTTATATGTATGTTTTATTATATATTTATTTTAACGCAAAATAATTAGTAAATATTTTTAATAAAAATATTGAATATAAATATAATAAAAATTTATATTAATTAATTTAAGATATATATTGGTTAAATAGATAATTAATCAAATTGACTGATTTAATTTATTAAATTAACTAAACTAGTTGAAATCTAAAATCCAGTCAATAATAATATCCTCGAAAAGGGTTGGTTATATTTTAGTTCAGTTGATTAATTAATTGACCGACGGAATGTCGATTCCTAATATTATTTAGCAGTGTTTGAAAATAAGACCATTTATTTTATTAAAAAATATTGTTAAAATTTTAATTAACTATCAAAATACTTATAATTCAATAAAAAAATATACATGAATTTTATTTTAAACACTTTAATAGTTCATGTAATAAAATATAAATTAATTAAAAATATATAATTATTTTTATCAATATATATGTCTAATGTTAAATTATTAATTTGCATATAATTAGAATTAATTATAATATAATAATTTCATGTTCTCATTTGTCATTTTACAATCTAAATCTAATTTTAATTATTAATTATCAAATGCTTTAAAATTATTTGCGACATAAATTTGTGATTACGAACTATTGGCTTGCATTGACTATTAACCGTTTATAATTAGTCGATGCCATTAAAGAAAACATGCTTTAATTAACTTTTTTTTAGTATTACATGAGATACGGAAAATTTAATTTGGATCTATCAAGAGAAGGTGCATTTAGACTATATTTTATGTATAAAAATAAATAATTACATAAAATATATTAAATTTCACATCGAATTATAGGACAGAGTAAATAAACTGGCTTCATAAAATAAATTTTCCTTCTTATTAATTAAGGTTCTTAATTTTTGAATAAATATAGGAAATATAGAAGATGTACTTTTTGGCTTGCTTGTAAGACTAAAAATATATTCTTTGACCATTTGAATGAAAGTAAAAAAAAAAATTAATAATTGATTAAGATTTGATTTTTGAAATCAATAATTGGTAAATGAATCAAATTTGATATGATTTTAGGGTTTACATTTTTAGAATTTTATAATTTTATATACTCTAGTGATATATATATATATACATAGAATTACATAATTCAAATCTTGGCGAATAAATTTTAAATTTTTTAATCTAACAAAAAAAAAGGAATATCACAAAGTCTTAAGCAAAAAAGATGTCATATATGTACACTTTGCTAGAAATAAGAAGTCTACGTTAAGAAATAGATATTGGCAAACAAAAATAGCAATACAAGTTGGTATAACAATAAATAAATAAATAGATATAACAATTGTCATTTTTTTTTTGGTTTATTAGATTTAAATAATATTAAAGGCCATAAATACAATTAGTTAACACTTCTCATTGGCAATTTTTATAATTTAAAAGAAACAATATATGGGAATTAATTGTTATTTTCAATTTTGTTGGGATACAAACTTACAAATATTACATAAACTGATTAAAATTTTTTACATAGCTTTAAGCATACTCTAAAATTGTTGACACTTGACTCTGTATCTAAATAAATATAACTCCTCCATCTTTCTCAAGAGGTAAAACGTCTTCCCATCCCCACGCTACATTCGTTCCCCTTTATATTACTACAGTGGCGGGACTAGAAATCTACTAAGGGGAGTCAAAATTTATCGAGCGGTGGTTGACGGTGGTTGTCAGTGGGCCAGCTAGTGGTGGGGCTATCTGTTTGTGGCTTGAGGAGGGAAGGGGTAGAGGGAAGAAGGACAAGGGAAGAGGAGAAGAGGGACTGCGTAAATTTTTTGAACCCCTGGCGAAACGACGCCGTTTTACCAGGGATCATTTTATAAAAAAAAATTAGCCTCTGACGAAATGACGCCATTTCGCCAGAGACTAATTTATAAAAAAATAAAAATATTTTCAGCGAGGGGTTCGTCTATCCCTCGCTGCACATGTTTGTGACTCAGCCCCTTCAATGAGAGGCTGAGTTTGGTTCCACTGGCGGCCAGAATAAACACCATCTCTTCTGGCCATCTGTAAGAAGGTTCGTGTGACCACACACGATCCCATAATAATTCTGCCCCCTGTATTACTAACTTTCCTAGAAATATTATAATAATTAACTAAGAAAATTAATTTTATGCTTAATTAATTATATATTAAACTAGTGTTTAATTAGACATTGTCTAAGAAGCAACCTGAATATCAAGTGTACAGCACCTGCATTTATTCTATCGTACAAACGTATGCACAATATAATATCCAAACTTGACGTCCAAGCGACCCAATTTTCTCCAGAAACCTCGTATATGTATAGTCTCTTCTTTTTATATCATTTTTATCAATTTTTTTTCTCTTTTAATTTTTTCTCTCTTTGTCTGTTCAAAGAATTAATCTGAAACAAGAAGAAGCAAGAAAAGGTAGAAGAAGCGATTTTTTTTATGGAGGTTTTATAACAAAAAAAAAATTTAATTTCAAATTAGACAAGACAATATTTGCTTTTTTATTCATTATTATTATTTTTTTAAAAAAATTAGCTGTGTTTTAATATCTTTTTATTTCTTTTCTTTTGTGTTTTCTTATCCTGACAGCTACAATCTTGATTCTTTTTGAAAAGAGAGAGAGAGAAGAAAAAAAAAAATCTTGATGAGCAAAGAAGAAGAAAGTAAAGAGAAATGACATGGTGCAATAATAATAACTCATCAGTTGATGAAAGAGCCATTCAATTTGTCACAACAACATCAAACCCTAAAGAAATTAATATCAAAACTACTACAACTCATGAAATTCAAATCATTACTTGCCCTTCTTGTGGCCAGAAGTTCCAGATACAAGATCAGCAGGTATATCTATTTATTTATACATATTACTCTCTCTTCCTGTTTGCTAAACTGCTTCTTGTAATTATTTCGATAGGGAGGTGCTATAGTTCAAGATCTACCTGGATTACCAGCGGGGGTAAAGTTTGATCCGACTGATCAAGAAATACTTGAACATTTAGAGGCTAAAGTTTTATCTGATATTCGTAAACTTCACCCTCTAATTGATGAATTTATTCCAACTATAGATGGAGAGAATGGAATTTGCTATACTCATCCTGAGAAGCTACCAGGTAAATTAATTAAGTTGAACCCTTTGTGATTAGCCTCAATTAAGTATAATTAATTTGTGGGTTTATTCCAAAATTGGTTAATATTATATTGTTGGGGGAGTCTGTGCATATCATCTTTCTCTATTTATGGATAATTTCTTGTAGAAGAAACATAAAAATCCACATGGGTTTTTTTTGTCATTCTTAACCTACTCATTCAAGTATATTGTAAGTAATTAAACAGCTAATTAATTAGTATAAGTAGCTAAGCAATTTATTTTTGTTAATGCCAATCGCCTCTCTTACAGTTGAAGGGTCGCAATTTCTAGCTACTTACTCCTCTAATTTAAGAGGCAGCTTGCTACTGATAAAAAAAAAAGTGGCAGCTTGTGATTAATTTCTTAAAGTTTGATGAAGCCTCTTCATTATAAAATGAACATATATATAATTTAGGTTCAAGTAATTTAAGATTTTTGCACACCGTATTTCTCAAATTCAGCATGATTTCATGCATTGTTTGAATGCATATTATTATTTCCCAGCTCATCAAATTCATGTTAAGTATAGTTCAAAGTTTTAATCATAATGATTTGTAAGGCTGTAAATGAACCAAGCTACTCGAGCTCGGCTTGGATCTCGGCTCGGTGAAAACTCGTACAGGCTCGAACTCGAACTGCTCTTTTATTAAATGAGCCAAGCTCAAACTATGAAATACTCGGCTCGTTAGCTCGCGAGCTAGTTTATTTAAAAAGCTCGCGAACTAAACTCGTAAGCTAGCTCGTTTATTGTATTGGATTAAAAATATATATAATTTAATTTATATATATTAAACTATGTATGTGAATATATTAATTTTTGACTAACTTAATTTATATAATTTTTTAATATATGGTATATGTGATAAATAAGTTAAATAATATACATTATAAAATAGCTTAGTAATTTATAGTAAAATATAAAATTATAGTAATATAATATTTTATTTTTATTAATATACAATTATATTATTTATCTTTTATACAAACATAAATTTTAGTATATCTTTTATGAAAATTTAGAAAAAGTGAATGAAAAATAAAAATTAAAATAAGTTTATTGAGCTCATTAAATTTATTTAAATTAAGCTCGAGTTCAAGCTCGAGATACAAGATATATGAGCTGGCTCGATACAAGTTCAGGCTCGGTTCGAGCTCGATTCGAATTCAAGTTCGAACTCGACTATTTTATAATGAGCCGAGCTTGAGCTTTCCAAAGCTCGGTTCGGCTCGACTCGATTACAGCCCTAATGATTTGGTTGTTTAGTCAACAGAGACTAACCCTTGCAAATGTTTGTATTGAGTTTGCTATGCAGTTGTCATTAACTGTTGCATACAGGAAAACAGTTATCTAATTAAGTTAGTATTACTCATTACGAACGTAGTTCAAGGCTTGCATATGCTCCAGACAATTGAATACTTAGAAATCATTGGTGGAAAATGTGAAAACACTCAAATCACAACCAATTGGTAGAACTTTATATATGTGGTAGTCCAATCCAATAATTATTGAGCAATTTATTTTTTTTTTCTATAAATTATGAGTGGATAAGTTTAGAAGGTTATTTTTTTCCATAAATTATGGGTGGATAGATATCCACCAAATAAAAATTAACTTATAGTTGATGTTTTAGTTTTTTTTATTGGACGAGACTACTACATCGGTCTAATGATATAGTAATCACATCCTATATAATAATTTCTCGTGTTGGATAAGTTTTTGAGTCTCAAACTCATTTAAAAGAATACAATTAATTTACAAAAATTAACTATTTGGTCATTATAAAATTGCTGTTGAGCCTTTCCATTTTGGTTAGGATACCAATTTGCAATCTAATCTTGCAATTTTCTTGAATAGAATTCATTCATGGTTTTTTTTTAAATAAATAATTTGAAGAATGTATTTGCTAATATATATGGGTGACAAAAAAGTACTAACTGCTATAAGACAGTGAAGAATAGAGATGACAAAGTACACAATCAAATATCTTTAGTTAAGAATTATCCTATTCTCTCATCTCATTATAATAGTTATAATGTTCCATTTGGCTACAAGTTTTTTTTAACATAAAATGTAAACATAACTTATTGTCTATATTTACTATATTTTGTAATTATATTTTCAAAAATTTTATAACTAAACTTTTAAAGTATAATTTTCATATTATAAATATACATTCACATTTTACATTTATTTTTTCGCTTCTTCACATTTATATATATACTTATTTTCCATAATTGACTTATTTTATATATTTTTTTCTAATGTATTTTTTATTTATGCACTTTATTTAATTTTATTTTTGGATAATCTAAATAAGACTTTGCTTCATGGAAATTTTTGCACACATCATATATATAACCTTAATTATCTCATACATAATTAATAATTTTTCATGTGAAAAGATCAATAAATGATTTGTTTATCTCTACAGAAATATTATATTTTTATCCTTATGTTTATAGTGTGCCACCAACAAAAATGAAACTTTGCTATATAAGCAGCTTTAGTTATTGTCTACTGCAAATTTTAGCTCATTTGTTGCTTTAATTCCTTTGCTCTTGTTCTTTTTGTTCTGTGTGGAAGGCTTGTTTGCGCTGCTTCAATCTTGGAGTTCCTATTCTCCTTTATTGAATAAAATACTATTGCTTATCAAAAAAAAAAAAAAAGAAAGAAAGAAACAATGACTGAATATATACAAAAGTATAGATAAGAAGCCTTGATATGTTGACGATGTAATTTAAGGTGCAGGTTTTTCAAATTGAAATGATGATTTGCTAAACTAAATGCATGAATAACAAGTCTTGCCTACACTTGCTGAATTTAAATATTTAGACTTGTCTATTCTTTGAGATACTTACAATAACTGGTCATTTTCCTAATGAGAAAAATATGGCTCGAGTGAGTTAATGTTTACTATAAGTCCATTGATTATTATTACGGTGCAGGAGTAAGCAATGATGGTCAAATCCGCCACTTCTTTCATAGGCCTTCAAAGGCATACACAACTGGAACTAGAAAACGAAGGAAAGTGCACACTGAAGAAGAAGGAAGCGAGACCAGATGGCACAAAACAGGCAAGACAAGGCCAGTTTTCTCTGGTGGAACAGTGAAGGGATTCAAAAAGATTTTGGTTCTTTACACAAACTATGGGAGGCAAAGAAAACCTGAAAAAACAAGCTGGGTCATGCACCAATACCATCTTGGCAACAGTGAAGAAGAGAAAGATGGAGAATTGGTGGTTTCAAAGGTTTTCTACCAAACTCAGCCTAGACAATGTGGATCCAGCATTGACCCGAAATTGAAAAATCAAATTGGTCATGACAATATTATTATTGACAATAATGATAATAATCCTATTATTATAGGTAATAGCAAGAACCCAGTTGTTGTTGATTACTATAATCCAAGTGCTGCTTTCATCTCTTATGATCATCATGGACTTGGGAGCCATAACAGGGAAAGCCCACCTCAGTTTATTCAAAATTTGATTTTTCAAGGTGATGGGTCTTCCTATTTTCGATTAGCTGCAGATACAAGCAAAGCAAAGCTTCAGAGAAGATAGATAGGACTGGTTTCTGGTTTTTTGTTGTTGTTGCTGTTGTGGTGTAGCAGTCACCTAAATATATATACTGATATACATATACATATTATTATTTTTTATTTTATATATAGTCAGATTCCTTAGTTCTCATACGCAATGTTTTGAAGATTCGCCTTATAATAGTTATTGCTTGCAAGTTAGGCAAATTCTATAGGTATCTTCAATTGTACGTTGATGAAAAATATTCAAGATTTGTACGTAGTGAGGATTAATTACTCAAATAATTAGTTATTTTTAGTAAATTATACAAATTACGTAATGTATACTCTATATTTATTTATTTTTGTATTTAACCCTCAAATTAAAAAAAAAAGTAATCATTATGAAAAATTCTAAGCTTTTTCTCATCTTCTATTATTATTATTGTTAAATTCCACTCAATTTACAGAATATCCAACTGTAAGAAATAAGCTGCCAAAATTTGAATTTTAAGTTACCAATTACAAGATGAAAATTTAAATACTTAACCACAAACTTAATGAAGATTATAGGATATTTAATTATTAACTTAAAAAAAGAATATAGAAAACTTGTATCGGAGAATAGGAGGGGTATTTAATAGCCTACATACCTAAAAATTATATAATATAATAGTGATTTCAATTGAGTGCAAACTAATTCGATAATGATAAATATTTTATATTTTTTTATTAAAAAAATTAAATAATTCATTTAGAGAGATTTTATAGTATAATTTTAAAATTTACGGTTACATATTATAATTTAATTCGTTTATCATTTCAATTAGAATGTCTAGTTGGAATAACTGTATTACCATATAATTTATTTTGTTTTGAAAAGTTTTAAATAAGAAAAAGATTATTACAATTTAGTATAAATTATTATATATAACATTTATAAATAATGTATCTGTTTGATTTCTTAATAAAATAGAAATTACTGAAGATTCAAAATTTAGAGGAAAAAAATTAAAAATACTAGAAAATAACACTAAGTGATATGGTGGTGGTTCTTCATTTTTATTTATCACAAATGCAAAAGAAATATATACCTTCGGAATATAATTAATTTTTTTTAATTGTTGTTTAAAAAATAAAAAGTTGACACAAATAATAGAAAATTTAGGAAAAAAAGAGTTAAGTTTTATATATTTTATCAATTCATTTTTAAAATACAAAAATAAAAATAAAAACTAAACAACCAAAACATGAAAACAAAATGAACAACGGAAAAGAAAAAGAAAAAGGGTGGAAATGTGTAAAGTGAAGATGAGCACTCATCTTTTTTTAACTGAAGATTGCTCTGGTCTTTGATATTAATAACGAATTGTTCTTCCTAATTTTTTTTTTTTAAAAATAATACTGTAATAAAGAACAAAGAAAAGATGCACACTTATCTTTTTTTAGAAGGTTCTAGAATAGTCTGGAATGATTCAATATGAAGCATAAACCATTCATATCATAATAATTTTTTGCCCAAGAAACAGCAAAAAATGAAAAGAATCACGCAGCCAATGAGAAGTAAGAAGAAAAGTCAAGGCCAGTGTGTGCGTAAGCGTAGCACTTTCATTTAGAGTCGTGCAAAATCCAATCTCTTTCTACCTACAAAATTTTCTATTAGACTTTGTAATGAAAAGCCATATAAAAATTTTAATTAAATTTGGAGCTAGAGGAATCGTATTTTTCTTCCAAAAAAAAACGTAAAAAAGCAAGAGCAAAAATACAATTATTACTCAAATAATAGTATAAACAGATTGAAGCCAGTTGTTAAAGAGGCTAATAATTGTTTGCTTATAAGAAAAAAAGTAATTGCAAGGGAAAAGGCATTGGCAGACTCTCTTTTATCTGGATGCGAAACCATCCAATTAATTGTATGCTCTTTTTTTTTTTCCCGAAGCTTGAAAACTGAAAGTCCACTTGAAAATGAGACTAGTTTTCAAATAATTACTTGCGGCTGAATTGGAATGGACAACAAATGCCACCTTCAAAATAATAATAATAATAATATTGCTATTAATATTAATAATATAATAAAGTGATATCACCTTTCCTTGAATTAAAAAAAAAAAACAGTAGCCAGGACCTGCGTTTACATTGCTATCGCTAAATAGCAACTTTGCCATAACATTCTACAATAAATATTTTTTTATTTATTAGGTATAATTTTTACAATTTAAATTTGATAGATTTAGGAACCTAGTTTTTAAAAAGAAATCAAATGAATTTATCTTTTCAAAAAAATTTACTTCACAAATATAAAAAATCAAATTAGACAAATTTACGGATAACTGGCCTCCAAACGTTGCCAAACAGCAAACAGCAAAGAGATAAAAATCATTACTAAACACCGATATGAAAGTTCTTTCAGCGGCAATGATTAAAAAAAAATAATGAATAAAATAAATAAACGCTTGTATGAAGCTAAATAGATACAAACACTTCGGAGGATTTTTCACCATGAGGAACGGAAACTAAACTCAAAATCAAATTTAACTTGACATCACAGTTACTACAGAATGTTAAATGAACCAGTGTTTCCTCCTGCTGTAAATAGTGTAACACAGTACACGCTTGCCTGCAAGCTGTCCTAGAAAAAAAACCGCATTTCACACATCCAAATAACTTAGCAATGAGAAGATTCAAATAAAACTATTCAGAGGGGTTTAGAAGAGCAGAAAACAATGGAGACGAAAAAAGACTTATCCTCGTCACACCATGAATAAAGCCCTCTTGTTACATCAACATCATTCTCCAAACCCAGTACAAAGTTAAGAGAATTGCCAAGGGAACCACCACCCCCTTCAGAAACTTTAATCTAACCTCACACTGATCTATTAACTGCCACTACCAGTAGATTACCACCACCCTCGTATACATACTCTACTGTAGATCTCTTTAGGACTTCTGGAGAACAAATTTCTCATACAAAGCAAGGATGTCTTTTTTGTTGGGAGTTTTCAACTGAAGGAGCTCAGCACCCAAATTGTGTTTTGTGAGCTCTTGCTTCAGTTTTGTTACTGTGAACTTTGTATAATCTTCTTGATCAGTTTGCTGACTGTGGTTATCCTCATCACCCTTAAACACTGAACCCCCATCTTCTGGTTGTATGTGCTTTAAAGGGCTTGTTGTGCTTCTGGACTTCTTACTCTGTCTTAAAATCCTGTCATTTGTTCCTGTGTCTTGAAAAACGGATCCTACACCCATCTCAACATCATCAGCTCTCATCCGTTTACCATGGGAAGCGGCCTTCAGCTTACTGTCTAATGCTGACTCATTCAAACGAACTGATGTCATCTCTTGTTGAAGCAGATCAAGTTTTGCACGTGCTACTTCCAACTGAAGAGATAAGTCCTCTGCCCGTTTATTTGCAGCACTATTGGCTCTACGCTCATCATCCAGAAGCTCCTGAAGGGCCTTGACATTACTAGCCCTCTCCTCGTTATTCGATTTCAATAGTAACTCTATTTCTTTCTCCCTTTCTTCAACTCTTGCCTCTAAAAGTGAAACTTTTGAGAGAGCATCTATCTCTGATCCACGCATTCTATTCACTGCTTCAGCCAAGTCAACTTTCTCTCTTTCCAAATTTTCAATATGCCTCTGAGCCCTCTCAATTTGGGCTAATCTTTCCATTGCCATTTTCTGAAGCTCACTTTTTTCCTTTTGTGCAGATGCAGCATCAGCACGGGCTTTATCAGCCATTTCAGTAGCCCTCTTAGATTCCTTTTCAGCACGATTACACCTATCCTGGACTTCTGCAAACCTGTCAAACTCAGATCGGTACTTCTGCTCCAGATGGATCTTCTCTTGCTCCAGCATCCTAGCTTCTCTCTCATATGACTGGGCCCTAGCATTTGCAGAATCCAATTTTTCACCCAACTCTTTGATATCAACCTTCAGGGTTGATATTTCAGAATCATAACTCCTAATTTTTGACTCAGCAGCCTGCAAACCATTATCAATACCATCTAGTATTTTGCTCAAAGTGACAAATGTTTTCATATTTATATAACTGTGTTTTTACATGTGTGCAGCAAAGAATGAAAGGAACAGAGATACGTCCACAAGAGAGAAAATAATTTATTTCCATAATGTAATGATCCAATAACAAACCTTTAGCTCCAAGTTTAAGGTTGTCAAACACTGCTCGGCATCCTCTATCTTCCCATTTTTATCCTTTATTTCCTCCTCCTGCATGTTTGATAGAGAAATCTTAACTGTCTGCCTACTTATATTAAAAATAAATAAATAAAAAAAAAGGAGTTTAGTTGGTGGAGTGCATCATTTCTGTGTCTATGTGACAGAGGGAGAGAGTACCATTTTAGCCAAACGACTAGAAAATTCTTCTCGCAAAGCATCTTCCCTCAATTGAATTTCTTTGCTTGTCCGCTCCTGCACAACTGCCGCCTTCTCTAGAGCATTTTTTGTCTCTCTTACAGTAATGTCATACTTGCGTTTCCACTCTGCTGCCTCTTCTTGAGCTGACCTAGTTTGTTCATGAGCAGCAGCCAGCCTTGCTTCTGCAGCACTACTTCGAGACTTGATAATACCAATTTCAGAATTGATCTGGTCTTCATCAGCTCTCTGTTTCAATAACACCTGGCTGTGTTTTCTTTTCCAGTCTGAGGCTTCCTGCTTAGCAGATTCCAATGCTTTCATTAAGCTAGAACACCTCTCATCCAGTGAACTGCGACTACTCTGTAGATCAGATATGCGGTTCATATAATCATCAGCAAGCTTCTTTTTGTCATTGATAGCTTCATCATAACGTTTCATGTATTCGGACTTGTGTTTCTCACTAGCTTCCAGTTGCTTGTTAAGCAATGCCATCTTATCCTCAATTGAACGACATTTCAACAAGAGGGAAGTTTTTTCAGATCCAATTTGATCAACAAGCCTCTTGGCAAGGTCGCGTATTGGACCTTCCAAACTGTAGATTATAATAGCAAACATCTCATATTTTGCTTTCTCAAACAAAAGTCAATATATAAAACCCCCCACAAATAACCAAAAGAAAGCAGATAGGGGCAAACAAACCTTTGCTGCAGGAAAATGGCCAACTTCTGCCATTTCCCTGGTCCATGACATGATTTGCAGTACTCGGACAAAAGGTCATCAAGAACCTGCCCAAGTTCACAAAGAAGTAAAATCACAACTAGTTCCATAAAAGACATACAATATTCTTGAATATCATTCAGTGTAATAAACAATCTTAAGAAATAATCAACTTTACACATGCCACCTCATTCCTCATAAAATACATGTTCTTCCGATGCCACGAGTTCTTACCAATGATATATTGCATGCATAATTATCAGCAACAATGCAACACAAGTACTAACTCCTGACTGAAAAATTGAATGATAGAAAAGATGCTAATGACAGTTCAAAGCATAGGCCAAAAACCAAGCCTAGCTAGTTGTGCAAATATGCCATTAGACTATTATTAGTCTTAGCCCTAGGATCTTTTGAAGATAACAAAATCAAGTTTACAAATAACACTTATCAATATGAGAACAAGAAAACCAATGCCCCTTACAATGCACAAGAACTTGATGAATGCTTACCTTCACAACAGTATCCACATTTGCATCAGAAGCATGACAAGCTGCTCTGAGACTCTTTTCCATTTTTTGTATAAAATTTGAGCTTTTCAAGTCTGCCTCCACAAATGCATTTCTCTTATAATCCTGCATCAATGGTCAATCTAAATCATATGAACAGTTGAATTATGAAAAATGCATCTCAAAATCCACAAATGTCACTCAGCGAAAAGAATATACCTTCAATTTTTCACCTTTTTTAAGAAAAGGAATATAATATAGAAGTACAAGTTGTTTCTCATTTTGTTATTTGTTTTCCTACTATAGGATCAAATAACTCTAAAAACATAATTGTATGGAACTGATTTGATGCTCAAACACAAAGCAAACGGATGGTATGAATATAGCCTCACCCCTCAATATTTACTTTCCAAGTTGGAAAGAATTCCAAGCACAAGAATACTGGAGCAGAAAAAACAAAAAGATGAAAATGCAATAACCATAACAAGGCTTTGAGTCATAATGCATCCTGACAGTGTTCTAGATATCCATACCTCAAAGGTCTTTTTAAAGAATTTCTGGAGAAGCGCCTCATTTTTTTTCCTTGCAGAACCAATCCCAACAGCATTAGCATTAAACGCAGCCTGTGATTTTTGAACTGCTGCTTCATGTGCCTCCCTCAGAGCAACCTGCCATAACTGAAATTAGAAATGATGGAAATCATCAAATAATTAAAATAAGTTCCAATTTACCTCCTCAGGTGGCTTTGAACAGTCAAAAGATGACATATAAACCTCAACAGCACTATCATATGCTTTTTGACACTCGGCTTCTTCAACACACTGAAAAAAGAAAGAAATTTTAGTACCAATAATATATAGGAACTTCCACAATGAATTTTTCCATAGTTGCAAGTATCATGAAAGTAATATGCTATGTCGACATATAACAAAACAAGTATATATTGTATAACATATCTGTATATAACGAAGCAAGGATATATCATATGTAAACCTAACACAGAAAACCACTGCAAGTTCAATAAATAATATCATTTAACAGATAGAATATGGGAAAAGACACTTCATTAAAAGATGCAAACAAAGGAGGTGAAGCTCCACAACTCAAAATGCAAATAGCAATTCATATGTAGACGATAAGAGCCACATAAGCACATTTGAAATCTCAGAAATCCACAGATTCCAAAATAAAATAGGAAAAATTATCTCTCTCAACCCTCAATTTTAATCCTAGATCATAATCTAAAATGTGTAATCACAATAATCTTCCTTTTTTACTAGCTCTTTCCTGTTTTTCTGGCTACCCGTGACAAATAAACAGATCTGGTTGGAATTTTTTTTTTACCTTCTCCTTTTGCCTTTAGAAAAAGATGAGTCTCTTAGTTATTTCCTACATTGTATAATATTTGTCCAATTACTGATGGATTTAATAGTTCTCCAATTACCATTGGATTTAATATTTTTTGCACAACAATGAATTCAACCTCATGGATACCAGTACCCAAAGGATCATGATATTTATGTAAGCCTCCACATTATTAATGCATATAACTTGCTATTATTAAAGCTTTACTCAATACTAATTTTAACCAACTTTATTGAATGAATAAAAAGAACAAATTCTGAAACCAATTACACTATGGGTGAAACATATTGTAAAAGATATTCATTAGTTTTTCAAAACAGGATGCCAACCTGCCACGAAGAGGATATTGTGGGCACTGCACCATTATTTAGAGCCTCCAAATAAGATTCTGTGATACCAACAAGAATGGGGCCTGTCATAACAGTGGCGCCAACTTGCTTGGGCCTTGTTCTTTCGAAAACAAACTTTGTCAATGCATCCAGTCCAGATTTAAACACTGGCCTTAATTTGTCCAGCTGCACGAAAGACAAAAGGCTTAAGAAAGATAATGTGCTAGGAAGAAGAATGTAATGTTATCTCCTTGTGTGTGCTTGTAAGATTACTAACCAATTACTGGTTAGTAATCTGATACACACGCAGAGTTATAGATGTTACTAACGGATATTTGATCTAGTCGCTTAAGATCTTCTTCATCGTTCAAAGGCCTTGCAAGGGTGAAGCATTCTCTATCTGGAAAAAGAGCTCGAATGGAGTCCCGAATCTGTCATCATATTTCTTGCATAGTTAGCACCTCGAACATAATAAAATATAAAAAAATAGAGGCAGAATTCAAAAAATGCATTATTCGATTCATTCCCAACCTAGATAAGAAAGGCTCAGACTTAATATCAATAAACACATTTGACAAAATGGTGGTTCTTAGCCAAATTCACCTTTCCACTTGAAGAAAATGAGGTGCTAACCACTTAAAATTTTACACAAGGATTATTGGAGGAAAAAATATCAATTTACTTGCTAAAACACCTAAAAACAATGCCCCATTTTACCTCGTTTTTGGCAGCTATATCTCTTCCACTACCTTGAACTTGCCTTAAAGCAAGTTCTAGATAGTCACGAGGCGTTATTTTCCTATTATCCTCCACCAAATCCAGATAGAAATCCTGCAAGAAGCCATCCGTATAAGCATTTTCCATGATATTGAGCTTATGTTTTCAAAACATACAATGAGAATAATATGCCAAATAAGAACAAAATATTTCAGAGTCAATACCCTTAGAAGCCAAACAAATATAGGAGAGAAACTCCCAAGTTCAGAAGCTGTGCTCCTTCCTCCTGAAGCTCTCACTCGAATATGTTTGGTCATTTGAGTGACAAGAGAAAGACGATCAAGGGCAGCTTCATCTATGCCACCCATCTAAACACAAGTAAACAAATAGATGAGTAAATAATAGAAAAAGAGGGCCAGTGAGACAATGTTTCACAAAAGTAGTTGTCGTAGCTGCAATGGTGGCATTTCTTTTTGGAGGATGAGCTGTCAAGGTTCTTGACACAAGTGTTCTAACCTGATTGTAAATAAACATACTAGATAAGAGAACAGCCAAGGAGAATATTTGAGTGCTATACGTCCCCTGCCAAGAGAAAAGATATGTCAACTAAGATTGATAGCTGCAAAAAGTAACAGCTAATCACACATTATTCAAAAGACAAAAGAAAAAGTGCACAGTAATGATTATAATTAAGCCACAAGTGTTTCAAAAAACGAAATTTAGAACAAGTCAGCCAAGACCTAATCAAATAACCAAGAAGATGATTACCAGTTAATTCTCATAAAAGGAAATGAAACTTACAGTTTGATCGTAAGCATCTATTCCTTCACTATCTAATAATAATAGATTGTATTCGGTTCCATCAAGAGCTGTTCTCTTTAAAGGTGCACTCCACAACCAAAGCCCTTTTGTACATGGCTTATAAGATGAATCCACTTGAAAACCACTGCTCCTCCCAAGAAGCTACAGCACATAACCCAAGTACAGGTCCTAGTTAAAAGAATTAAGAAATGACAATCTCAAAAGTCAAGTAATACATGTGAACATACAAATGTTAAACACCATCATCATAATTCTGATCAACAAATAATAAAGTCTGGTAAAAAAAAGGCCTCTATTGAAAACAGTCTGAACTAAAGTAACAAGAAGAAAAAAAATTTTAATGTTTCAGTACCAAATTTAGCAGAACTTATGGAGAGAAAGAAATGACAAGAAAGGATAACAGGATTTTATCCATCATCTGTACTTCTCTATATAAACTTGCCAAAAACAAAGGCCAGCTAATCTTAAATATTCAGAATAAATTCTCTCTTAAGTTGACTTCAAGACTATTTAGCAAATAAATCATATTAACTCTTTTGAGTGCAAGGTATAAAAAGATTTCCCAAAATTGAACATGATTTGGCTGATAAAATAAAACAGGCCATATCTGTATAACATCAAAACAAAAGTTGCAAAGGTGTTCGTGAAGTACACTATAGAAAATGGAATGGAAGTTCGCTGCCTTAGCACTATCTTGCTTCGAAATTGCAATTACTAGAGGAAAAAAGCCAGAACCTCCAAATTAAACCACTACTGGAGAAAAAGTGTGTACAATTTAAAAATCAAAAGAGAAAGCTACATTTCCGCTTGTCTCAGCAGGTAATTTTTGGAGTTCTTCACTTCGAACCCTAACGAACTTCACTCCTAGAGTTGACAACCTAACGAAGCAGAAACAATGAATTTATTAACGATTTCTCTTCGCATTACTGTTTCAATGGCAAAATCGATGAACTTATTAGCTTCAGAACCCACAAAACACAGCGCCTTCTCTTGAAAATAACGAAACCGTAAACCGCCAACCACATCCCTCTTAAATTCTATATTACAAAACCTAAAGTTCAAAATACAAAGAGAAAACTAAAATTTACACTGTGTTTCTTTCAGTAGATGAAGATAAGCAAGAAATAACCTGATTCAAAATGAAACTTTTGCCCTGGCGAGCGCGGCCACAAACCGAAACGACGCCGATTGGTTCCTTAACTAGCTGAAGTGTGGCAACTGCTTCTGCATCCATCCGGAACTTTCCATTCTCGTCGCAGTACACTAGTCTGATTGGTCTCGCCGGTCCGGTCACCGGAGACATGGATACAGAGTCCGATGTCGATGGGGATAAGGAAGTCCAGGCCTGCGGTGAGGCATCGCTTGCCGTATCTTTCCCTCTGTTGAAAATTTTGAACATCCCGCAGCTGGTGGTGCTGTTGCTATCGGTGGCGGTCGGCGGTGCAGCTAGCGGTAGCGAATCTGTTATTTGTTATGCTTTTGTTTATTGCTCTCTGCTTGTACCCTTTTTGGTTTCTCCCTTTTCTTTCGACGTTCCTTTAATCGGGTTTAAAATTGAAGAGGGAAAGTGAAGGAAATGCCTCAATCGTGCTCCATAATTTTTGTAGCGTCTCCCTGGGTGCGTGAAATTACTGTTATGGGCTTAATCGAGAATGCCTTATCTCTGAAAAAGAAGGGATAATTTCGGTATTAAGTTGAGATTATAAAAAATCCAGACGTATAAAGTATCGGGAGAGGTGAAATTACGATAATATGCCCACTCTTGATTAGCCTCAACGGAGAGAAAGGGAGGATAATTTGATCATTTTGCGGGATTCATCTCAGCAGAGAACGACAGCTTGGAAATCAAGCCAACACAGCTGGGCATGGTAACCTTTGTTTTATTGGTTTTTTTGTTTTTTTTTTTTTATGATTTTCCAAGAAAGTGGCAGCGCTTGGTGCTAGCCACTTTCATCTTAATAATTATGGAATTTCAGATTAAGATTTGGAGTTTGGAATTATATCTGTTTAATTAATTAATTACTGGTAAATGTTCAAATCTTATAGTATAATTATTTATATTATGTTTGCTAATAATAATAAATTTATTTCAATTATAAAAAATATTTGTAAATAAATCGTTATATTTAGTATATTTCTATATTAAATATTAATTTTATTCTAAAATCTTCTCTTTTTTAGTCGAAATACATATTTATTAAAACGGATTATCAAGAAAGTTAACCATCTTGCACAATACTGTTTATTTCTATTTTTTTTTTCACGGGATTTTTTACTCTAAAAAAATTGCTTTTGCTGTCATTTGTCTGTTCATGTTAATTTTATTTGAAATGATTAAAGTATGAAGACTAAAAATACACGAAAATATTTGTTGAAATTTTTAAAAAACTAAGCCTACTATAGTTTAATTTTGTAGAATGTAAAGAATTAATTAAAAAGATAATCTTGTTATGAATAATAAAATATTAATGAGTGAATATTTCTTCTAATCATTTTTGTCACGATCCAAATTCAAGGACAGATGATCGGCATTAGAGATAAAAAAAAAAAGTACGTAACTTTTAGAATATACAGTCAGTTTGACAACTTATTTTTCGATAAATTTATATTATGATAGTTATCACTGTCTCAAATCAGACCCATGAGCCTATTAATTATGCACGATTAATATATTTCATCATTCGCTATCAGATATTAGTACCAAAAACACATTACCAAATAACAGAACTAAACAGATAGATAAATAAGGAAAAAAATATTATACAGAATTCTAAGATAAATAAAGAAATAAATATTATGCGGAATTCTAAGATGCAATAAGTATAAAATAATTATACAATGATATATATATATATATATATAAAGAAAAATGATACTCCTGTCGAGGAAAAAGAAAGACAGGTGACCTAAACAAGCTATACCCATATACTCAATTTGTAATCTAGGAAAAAATGGTGAACATGAATGAGCGTTCAACTCAATTAGATAATACAATCATCCCATACGCAACGTGCTCATACAAATGTTAATTGATCAACAAATCCATAAGCAAGCAAGGATATGAGTAAGTCAATGGGGTCACACTAAACCTTAAACTGAGTAGTCGATCTCCCTATCTGGCTTTCTTAGTCCATATATTTCTCTTAGAATTCAATACATATGGTTTACCGTCATAGTCGTAGCCAAGCTTTGTTGAGCATGAGAATGCCCCACCGTTACGCTAGTTTTAACCTTATCATCATATAATATCATCATATCTTAACCCGTATCCCCGATCATATGTGATCTCATATCATCCTAATTCTATCAAACAACACATATTATATACATCAAAAATATCAATTTATGCACCGACATACATTATACTTCTATACTCAAATGCTAATAATGTTTATATTGCATAAACATTATGAAAACTAAACCTTAAACTGAGTAGTCGATCTCCCTATCTGGCTCTCTTAGTCAATATATTTCTCTTAGAATTCAATACATAGGGTTCGCCGTCACAGTCGTAGCCAAGCAGCGTTGAGCATGAGAATGCCATACAATCACGCTAGTTTTAACCTTATCATCATATAATATCATCATATCTTAATCCGTATCCCCGATCATGTGCGATTCCACATTATCCTAATTTTATCAAACAACACATATTATATACATCAAAAATATCAACTTATGCACCGACATACATTATACTTCTATACTCAAATGCTAATAATGTTTATATTGCATAAAAAATCAATGCATTTATGCAAATGTAGTTATTATAATAAATTAGGAGGGCAAGATATTATATTAATCTATATAATTCAATGTAGATAAAATTCGACAACTCTCCTCGAAGCATATACTGAAAATAAAAGAACACCTAGAAATTATTTTCAAACGATAATAAAAGCTATTAGAATATAGAAAAATACATCTTTAAAGATTTTGCCGAAATTTCATCAAAGTCTCCCCTGTAACTAGGATATCTCCCTGAAATAAAATAAAGAATAACACTTCTAAATAATCCACAAAAATCAACATCAATCCAATTCCCCATCTGGACCTCCAATCCATACGTAACATTAATTTTATTTACTTAATTTGCTTATAAAATATTCTCTTAAAATTTTAAGATATACGTTAAATTAATTTTTAAACAATTTCAAGAAAATAATTTTATAATTGCCTTTTAATTATAATTAATTAATATATAATTTATTTACCTTAATTTTCACAAATAATAACTTATTATAATCATGATGATAAAGAATATATATAGATTAATAATAGTCAATTAAACACAAATTTTACTTAATTAATTTTAGTTATAAGAATTATTTAAATTTTTTTAAAACACTTTTTAACTAAATTTGAATAATTTTAGAGAGTAATTTATCTAATTATCATATAAATAAAAAATAATTAGTATTGACTTTAATTCTCTTATTTTGGTTTATTATTGACTTTAATTCTCTTCTTTTAACTAGATAATTTATTTTATAAACGTTTAATATAATATATTATTCATTTAATTTAAATCATTCAATAAATAAATAAATAAATAATCTTTAAATGCTAATTATCTATATTATTTATAATTTTAATTATAATACCTAATATAACTAAATTAATCGATTTACTAATTAACCAATTATCAATTTTCTATTTATCAATTTTTATTTATTTATTTATTTATTATTATTATTATTATTATATATTTATATTATCATTTATTTAATTTTGTTTTTATCTATATTTTCTTTTAAATATAATTAACTAATTAACTAATAAAAGTTATATTTTAAAATTTATTTTACTTCAAAATTTCTAACTAATTACTTATATTTATTATTTATTTTTCTGCCAAAATAGTATTTTCATTGCTGAAATAGTATTACCGTCGCCGGAACGGTGACCGAATTTCGACAAACCTAAAATTTGCTCTAAAATTTGCAAATGATATACTAAAATAAAGCTTGAAAAGAGAGAATTTCAAAAATATCAATCTTGCATGGAAAGAAAGTCATAATAGGCCGAAATCTTCATCGAAAGATCTCAAAAACAATCCCCTTCGTGTTTCCTATGAACAATGTTCTAATAGCTGATGGCGGACGATAGGCTACTTGTGAATACTTCCGGTGGTATTGATTATTGATCATCCGATAGCGATAGATCTAAGAAAATATCGGATGCTCTCTCACTTTCTCTTTCTCCTCTGTCTACTCTCTTTCTCCTCTTCTCTTTTTTTTTGTTTTCTTTTTCTTCCTTTTTATTCTTTAACTAGTATATATATATATATATTCTTTTTTTTTCTTTCTCTTTTTATTTAAATCTTAAATATTTATTTAATTACTAATAATATTATTCAAATATCATTTTAAAATAATTAAAATTTTGAGTTATTACAATTTTATTTTATTATTTTTATCTCATTATTTTTTCATCTCTTTAATTATCTTGTCTCATTGTCTCTTAATTATTTTATTTTTATTATTATCTTATTAATGAATATGTATCATTCAAACTCTATAAATAGAAAAAGTTGTATGATTTTTGTATATGGAATAAAAAGAGTAAAAAATATAAGTGTTATTTCTCTCTAAATTGTTTCTTAAGATAATTTTGTTATTCATTTTCTTTTATTATCTATAACTTTATCATTAATTTTATAACACGTTATTAGCATGAGACTCTATCAAATTGTTTATTCAAATTGAAGTTCAAGTTTGATTGTATCTTGAATAGAAGGGGAGTAATAAAATTATCAACTAATATGATGAATATTTAGTTTTACTTTTAGTTTTATAATTATTAGCTTTGTGAATATTTACCACATATATAGTCAATCATAACTAGATATATATTTAAATTTGATTATATTTTTATAAATATTTATAATTATTCTTTTTATTATTAATATGAATTATATTTATTTTTTATAAATATTTATAATTATTCCTTTTATTATTAATATGAATTAGATTTATTTTTTCTAATATTATTTTTTATTGTAGTATTCGCAATGCAAATCTTACAAAATCTAAATTTGTGGCACTTGATATTACTAAAAAAAATTATTTATCATAGATATTAGATGCTGAAATCCATTTAGATGTCATGGATTTTTGAGATACTATCAAAGAATAAAATGATACTTCAATACAAAATCGTATGAAGTCAATGATTTTCCTTGGCTATCATATTGATGAAGGGCTAAAAGTCGAATACCTTACAATAAAAGATCAATTTGTTCTATAAAAAATTTAAAAGAAAGATATAACCACTAAAAAATGGTAATTCTTTCAAAAACTCATTATGATTGAATGCATTTAAGATTGTAAGATTTTAAAATTGTGAGCAAATATAATTCTGTATTATTTATAATTAGCTCTCAGTTAAAATTATATGGAGAAAAAAATAACTAATGATGATATGTTAGAGAAAACTTTCTCTACTTTTCACTCCGCAAATATGCTCCTACAACAACAATATCACGAAAAATGCTTTAAAAAATATTTTGAATTAATTTCATACCTTCTTGTAGCTGAACAAAATATTGAATTATTGATGAAAAATCACGAGACACATTTTACTGGCTCTATCCCATTCCTTAAAGTGAATGTGGTAAAATATAATAATAGTAAAAATCTAAGAGGACGCGGTCGTGGTCGTAGCAATAGCCGTGGTAATGGTTGTGGTTATGGTCGTAATCGTGGTCATTTTCGTAATTATGTTCGTGGACCAAATAATTATTATGGTAGTTCTAATTCTAAAAATATAAATTACCACCAAAAGTGGGATAACAATAATACAAAATAATATAAAGGTAAAAGCGGACAAAATAAATATGCAAAAAATGCTAAAAGTAAATGTTATCAATGTGATATGATTGGACATTGGTCGCACACTTATTGTAATTTAAGCATCTTGTTTAACTCTACCAAGCATCATTAAAGGAGAAGAGAAAGGATATCGAGGCCAATTGTATTTTTCAAAATGATGATCCTCTTGATATAACGCATATTGATATGGCTGATTTTTTTTGAACCAATTGAGAAGGTAAATTTTTTAAATAATAAAATAAAAGAAAATAAATTAAAATATTATAACAGTTTATTTTGTGTGCAAGTTTTTATTATATTTTTGTTTGTGTTATTATTTTACTTTATTGTAATATTTTCTTTGTTATATCCTTTAATTTTCTTAATGTAACATTTTTCTTAATAATATTTTTATGTTTTATTTTAAAATGAAGAAAAATGAGTACTTCTTTACTCTCGATTGAATCCAAGACAAATGAATAATATATATATATTGTGGATAATGTAACTATGCATACACTTCTTAAAAATATAAAATATTTTTTTTCATTAAAAATAGGTGAAGAAATTGTTACTAGAATATCTGGTAACACAAAAATAATTGAAAACCTCGGAAGAGCAAATATATTATTATTAAGAGAAACAAAAATTATTATAAATAATGCATTATTTTCTTTAAAGTCTCACATAAATTTATTAAGTTTTAAAAATATTCGCAGCAATAGATATCATATTAAGACTATAAATGAGAAAAATCAAGAATATCTTAATATTATAAATATTATTTCAAGAGAAAAATATATATTAAAAAAATTCTTTGTTTTTTTCTCTGGTTTGTACTATACACGAATTGGTACAATTGGAACAAATTTTATAGTAAACTAGAAGCTTACAAATTAAAATATTTTTATAATTTATTTATATAGCTCATTTGGTAGTAAAATTTATATGAAAATCCCTGAAAAATTTAAAATGGCTGAAACATGTAAACATTTTTGGGAAGTTTGTTCAATAATATTACAAAAATCATCATATGGATTAAAATAATCATGACGAATGTAGAATAATCATCTTAGTAAATATTTATTTAAAGAGGGATATAAAAATGATCCAATTTGTTCATGTATTTTTATAAAAAGATTTGGATTAAAATTTATCATAATTGCTGTATATGTTGATGATTTAAACATAATTGAAACTCCTGAAAAGCTTCAAAATACAGTTGATTGTTTAAAGAAATAATTTGAAATGAAAGATTTTAAAAAATGAAAATTTGTCTCTGCCTGCAAATCGAGCATCTAAAAAATAAAATTTTTGTTCATCAGTCAACTTATACAAAAAATATCTTAGAGCATTTTATATGGATAAAGCACATTCATTTAGTATCCCGATAGTTGTAAGATCACTTGAATTGAATAAAGATCATTTTCGTCCTCGAGAGAATCAAGAAGAACTACTTGGTTCTGAAGTACCATATTTAAGTATTATAGGTACATTAATGTATCTTACTAATAATATAAGGCCAGCTATAATATTTATTGTAAGTCTATTAGCAAGGTTTAGTTCTTATCTAACGCGAAGATATTGGAATGGAATTAAACATATTTTTAGATATCTCCGAGAAATAATTGATATGAGTTTATTTTATTTTAATAAATTTAAATCATAATTAGTTGGCTATGCAGATACAAGATATTTATCTGATCAACATAAAGCTCGATCCTAAACAAGGTAATTATTCACATGTACAGGTACAATTATATCCTGGTGATCCATAAAATAGACTTTAGTTGTTACTTCTTTAAACCATACAAAAATAATAACAATACATAAAGCAAGTCGAAAATATGTTTGGATAAGGTCATTGAGTCGTCATATTTATAAGATGTGTGACTTGCCATTTCAAGAAAATATTTCAATAATATTATGAAGATAATGCAGCATGTATAGCTCAACTAAAGGAAGAGTATATCGAAGGTGATAGAATGAAACATATTTCACTAAAAAAAATTTCCACTCACGATCTTCAAAATAAAAGAGAAATAGATGGTCGACAAATTTGTTCAAGTGATAATCTAGTAAATTAATTTACAAAGACACTACCCACTGCAACATTTAAAAAGCTAAGATATAATATTAGAATACACATACTTAAAGATGTAAAATAACATCTTCATGAGGAGAAGTAAATACACGCTGTACTCTTTTTTTTCTTTGCCATGATTTTTTCTCACTGAATTTTTTTTGACAAGATTTTTAATGAGACATTATATATGTATATTCATAATGAGATATATTTTTAATAGAGAAACATCTAAGAGGGAGTGTTATGAATAATAAAAATTAATGATGGATATTTATAATTATCTTATCTCCTTGTCTCTTAATTATTTTATTTTATCTCATTATTTTTTCATCTCTTTAATTATCTTATCTCTTTGTCTCTTAATTATTTTATTTGTATTATTATCTTATTAATAAATTATTAATGAATATGTATCGTTTTAACTTTATAAATAAAAAATGTTATAAAATTTTTATATATATAATAAAAAGAATAAAAAATATAAATATTTTTCTCTAAATTATTTATTAAGATAATTAAATTTAAATCTTATTCTTTATTTTTTTTATTATCTATAATTTTATTATTAATTTTATAATAAATCTTAATTACTGTATAATCATTTTTTTTGAAAGATAGATGTGAAATTCATTTAATTAAAAACCTCTGAATTGAAATGGCTATGAGTTGCTCCGATGAAATGTCACATCGAAACCCTTTGTTGATCATTTATAATTGGCTCTCCAGTAGCCATCCTTCATAACACCCTGTCTTTCTTCCTGCACGAGATCTGCTTCAAAGCACTATCTTGTGCTGGACATGGAAACATGGGTAGATTCAAATCCCATAGCTCGTTCATTACTACAAATAGATTTTCTCTAGCTCCATTAAATGGCTGCCATTTCTCAATGCTCACCAAGGAACAGAATTGGTAAGATTTTAATCTTGCATTATTTTTGTTCTTCATATGCTCGCAGTTGTTAGGCCTTTTAAGCAACAAAGTGTCTAAGAACATATGCATTTGTGCACATCAATTTATTTGCCCAACATTCAACTCCAGAATAAATTTACATAAAGGTGTCCTGCCCTTGTTTTCCGAGACAGAGAAGCATTTGAAAAAACAGCAATACTCTTATTCATCTTTAATTTACAACATTGAAACTTATTTATTTACAAAACCTTATTTTGTGCAGTAGAGATTCTATACATGAATTTAGTAAAATATTATTGAGTAAATTCTTCTTCTTCTTTTCATATGGATGCAAATGAGTTTATGTTACAATGCAATCAATAGGGCATAAAGAATGATGATAATGAATTTAGCTAATGAACCCTGAGAAGCTCTGTGCATATGATGGAGAAATAGCAGGAGAAGAAACTTGAAAAATACTTGCATTTTCTTCGTCATTTGAAGTTGACAAATGTAGCCTCTTCGTTGGTGGTACAGGCACTGGCTCCTCGAAAGCTCCGACAGAGAGAACCTTCTTGATGGACTCAGGTGCCTCAGTTAGGGAGGAAGCTGTTGGTGGTTGAGATCCTGAATTCACAGCTGAAAATGAGTTTCCAGAAAACCCTTCTTGGATTTCTACTTGTCCATATGCCTTTTCGCGTTCCAGAGGATTGAGATAATGATGGAAATCATAATCGTAGTCTTTATGTATTCCCTTCCTTTTCATTACTTCTTGACCTTGTAAACATCCCTGAGAAATTGGAGGAGAGCTTCCACAGCTGCTGCCATAATTTTCCCCTTTTTCTTTCAGGTTGTTGCTTTTCTGGTGGACTCGGCATAAGACCCAGTCATCCAACTGAAACTAGGAACAAGAGGCTAAAGTGCAGTGCAGTCGATTAAAGTATTGCAGTAATATTGAACTTTTGCTTTAATCATTCGTTCAGTTGAAAAGTTATGGTTTTAGGTTTCAAGAAAATTCTTTAGTTGTCAGCCCTTGAAAATTTTTAAAGATCAATAGCAGAAATGGTAGTCGCTGGATTCATCTTTCAGAACAAAGACAAAATATAGTGTTTTATATACAGGTATGAATACTATGTATGATAACGGTTATTTGTCTCCATAATAATGAGAAGATAAGGGTATTTATTTGTACTTCTAATATCGGACTTGGCCCTTTTGAGGAACCTCTCTGAATTAGACCTTTAGTTTACACCATAGAACTTTTATGCATTACCCAAGTAATATAAGATATTGATAGGATTTCATGCCAATTCCTGATGGTCTTCGGAATTTGGATATTATATGCAAACAGAAAATAGTTGCAAGGATAAGGATTATATAATTGATGTGGCCTTTAGAATCTACTGATGGTTGATATCTAACGGTTGATCATATAGAAAGAAAGCTAAAGGCTTAATTGATGTCGCCTTTAGAATCTACTGATGCGAGTTTGTTTGAAATTTTATTCTTTTGTTCTTACCATTTCCTTACCAATATCATAACAGAGCTAAACCAAGACTTTGTTTCATCTAACATTGGAAAAGCATTTGCCCTACTCATAAGATAAGGTTCTTAGTGATCAACAAGCCATATCTATTCCTTATGATAGTGTATTTGTTTTCCTTGTATCTCTACCTTAAAAGAACAACATAAAACTTACTCTCATTGATCCCCTTAGCTTGTGCAGCTGATGGGTATCGTCGAGAAGCCTGTACTCAAGCATCATCCAATTAGTTTTTATGCCTTTTGGAGCTCGGCCTTGGTAAAATAGAAGAGTTTTCTTCACCCCAAGACATTGTGATCCATTAGATGTGACTATTGGTTTATCAGTTCCTGTGGCTTTCCAGTAACCAGATGAAGCTGTTCTATTTGGACGTGCACCATTTGGATATTTCCTGTCCCTGGGACTGAAGAAAAACCATTCACTCTCCCCAAACAGGGCCTTGCCTGGACAGGCAAGCTGAAGAATCATGAAAAGAAGTAGAATAACATGTACGCTAAGCAAGATCCCTAAAACTAGCATATAAATACATTGTGAGCAGTAAAATTCAGAACTCTATGCTGCGACTCAAAGATAAATGCAATTGCTCAAATACATTACTAGATAAAAACATATTCTGTTGTGCGAAAGTTAGCTGAGAAGATTGGAGCCTCACCGGGAAGTTCCCATGGATTGAACTTGTATATATTGATGTTTGCTATCATAGAAAGTTCCGGATTTGAACAAGATGAAACTTTCATTTTTAGATAGTGGTTGATGAGCTCCTCATCTGTTGGATGAAATCTGAATCCTGGTGGGAAGATAAGGCTGGGCATGTTCATTCTGGCCAATGTCAGATAGAGGGAAATATTATGAAGCTGTTCCTATTATTTATAATGAGTGTTTCTAATGGTAATGAATTATCTTGAAGGCATCATGGAAACATTTTAATATTGCATATAATTGTTGGTTTCTGATTTGTTTTTCTTTTTGAGAGAAACTATTTCTCTATTACTATTCATATTTTTACTTTATGTTGGCTTTCATGCAGTTAATTATTGAAATAAATCCAGGAATGATTCTTTAATTATCATCATTCTTGTAATTTATTTCAAGATGAGAAGGCTTGTTTCAAGAGATATTCGTTGCAGAGGCAAGCATTGGGCTCACGGATGTATTTTATATTGCTGGATTCGTGTTTACATCAGAATCTGTCGGTAAATGAACTCGTAACCTAATATCGCTGCATGGTAAGCTATCTTTTTTTAATATTATTATTTAAAAGAAAATTCTTACATGGACCTAATCCATATATCTACTCTTCGTCTGTGTCCCCACATTTTTTAAAATTTTATTTTTTATCGTGGATATTTTAGTCATTTTATTATAAACTCATAATAAATTTATTATATTGTGTAAAATTTATAAACTTATTATAAATTCATTATAAATTCATTGTAAATTAATAAAAATCTGGTATTTTAGTAAATATTTTATAAATTTTGGTATTTTGGTAAATTTAAAATTATTTTCAATTTTTTTTTATATTTTTATCAAAAACCCAATTATAATTTGAATTATAATATTTAAAAGAATAATTTAAATTAGTTTTTTTTTTAAATTACATTTTGTGACCGACTTAGTTCATGAGTAGGGAACCAGGTTTATATAAGAATTTTCCTTATTTAAAATTGGTTTTGTGCTTGCCTCGTTGTCTTTTATTCAATAAAATCTAAAATACGTAAACTTGCCTCTTCTGCTGTTCCATATGCAGCTAGGTTTGTGGAGTTCCTCTGGATGCTGAAACAGGGTATTAATTTATATTACATATGGATGTTCCTGTTGCTTTCGCTACTTCAAAGATGATGCTTGCCATCTATAAGATAGAAGTTCTAAGGAGAAGGGTTGATATATAAAAAATGCACAAGATCTGGTCAATGCAGTAAAAAACAGAGTTATCTGATTACTTTTCTCATAGTCTGGAGGCTCTGCAACCTTTATATTTCTGATAATCTTCATTGTTCAATAAATTTAATTGTCATGATCTTGGCCTACTTATATATTAGTTGTGTTTTTTTATCATATGCCTGCAGATAAAGAGTCACAAATGATAAAGAACTCATAGTTTATTCCAAGGTGAGAAATTGCATGGCAATTAATCTGAAATTACACTTGAAGAGTCACAACTGATTTTCTTGCTAACCTCTGAGAATGACATGCATGTCAGCAATAAAATGTCTTATATGATTCATTATAATTAAAAATTAATTTTATTCACGTCACTGATAGATTCATGATTTGAAATATTTACAGCTGCAGTCCAACAATTACTGAGGCTCTTCTGCTCAAATGATAGAAACCAACTTGGTTGGTTGGTTAATCCAATTGCTTTTGGACTTCGGCAAATGTGATAGTATATACAATACATGCCTAATTATTTGGATTTATTTTCTATCACTATCTGAAGCTATAATTCCTGTAAGTGGGCATTTTCACTTGGCAAATTAATGTATTATGCGGTTTTATGACAATAGTTATTCTATTAGGCATCTTGGTTTAGCAATTTCCTGGAAAGTTAAGGTGAATTTATTGAATTTTCGCAAGTGCAAAATATAGTTTATTTGCGTGTTTGATTTATCAGAACTTAGATAAGAACTAAAAATTTTCGTTTTTTGTAGCAGGCAAGAAATAAGAGAGAGAAAAAACTGACTTAACAGAGGATTCTAATTATGATTTCTTCTGCATTCCTTTTCTTCACTGAAACGGACAGATTTTCAAGGTTGTCTGCTAGATTTGAGCAATGAGTCAATTTGGGAAATGCCTTTTTCTGAGCTTCAGGCTTTCAACTAAAGGTGATCTAATAGCTGCTTTCTTTTAATTAATTTGTCCTTAAATAAGCTTATCATCTAAAGCTATTGAAAATATCAGGTCTAAAATTTTGCATTTTGGTTTCTGATTGAATGTTGACAAAGACAATGTTCCTTCTCATGATCAAGAGAGGCAACATATGTGAAAGAATAATGTTGAAAAATACTGAATATAATGTTGAAAGAGACTTTGGCAGAATAGACATGAGGACTGATATGCCACAAATTTTTCTTTTTCCATAGTTACTCTTGCTCCAGTTAAATATGCTCTGAGTTGTTCTAATATTTGTAAAAAAAAAAAAAGTTTAATATATGCATATACACTTTGCAGATTTGTAAAGAAAACAGTAGTGGAAGAGACAAAAAATGAGACAATTATAAACTTTTTAAAAAATGGTGGCCCCAAGGATTTGGGAGAAGTGAATCCTAGGTGACTCCAACTTTGTTTGACCCAATCCTATTAACTAAACAATGCCTTTAAATCCTTTATCTTGTTGTTATAAACATGTTTGGAGAAAAAAAAAAGAAAGAAAGAAAGAAAACGCGAGCACCGTCCGTCTAATTTATATTGGAAAACTTGAGCACTGCCAACTTACTCATAATGTTGGTGGCAAGTTATTCTCAGAGCTAGGGTAGAGAAAACTCCAGCCGCAATGAGGAACAATGCTTAACTGATGGATATTTTTCAGAAATATGTTAATCCTGAACTTTGTATGTTAGTGCCAGAGGTCCAAGCCCAATGCTGCGGCCTATGGGTTGATATATAGTTGCATTTATACTATTACTTACTAAATGGGTTTTGGGCGAGGAAAAATGGGTTCGAGGTTTTGGGGCAGTAAAGCCACTAATTTAATGAAAGACATTGCATGATGTCATTTTAAATTTTTTTTTAAAAAAAATATTTAACAAATTTTATTTTTTTATTTTTATGCTTTAATATTATTTTTTAAGTAATCATAATATTCTATATATATATTTTTAATATATTATATATTATGCAGTTATATATTAAATATATATTTCTTGTATTTCAAGTGCTATAAATTGGAAATGAGTATTTTCTAATTTTTAATTTATATTTTGTGTAAATTTGAGAGAGAGAATAAAAATATATATTTTTAAAGTATTTTTATTTTGAAATATTTGTATATAAAATTTATTTTAATAATTAAAAACATTTATCAAGTGGTAAGATTAAAAGTGATATTAGAAAATTTTAATTTCAAGTTTGGCATCTATTTTAAATTTAAATTTTATTTATAATAATTAATGCGTGTAATTATATAATTTCTTTCGACATATAAATAAAGGTTTAATATAAGAATTATTTTTTAAATTTAGCAATTTTAGTCATTTTATTTTTTATTATTTATATATTTGCTATATTACTTTTTATATTTGTCTATTTTATTTTAATAGATTTTTATATAATAATATATTAGTCAATTTATTCTTTTGTGTTTATATATTATATCAAATAGACACTTATATAATCACATATTGATCAATTTATTTATTATATTTGTTTATTTTATACTCAATATATCTATATTCATATCGATCACTTTATTATTTGGACTTGTTTATTTTATATTCAATAAATACTTATATAAAAATAGTACTATAAATATATATAAATATCTATTGAAATAAAATAGTGAAGTATAAGAGGTAATATAGTAAATGCAGAGGATAAAATAATTAAAATTGACAGATTTCAAAAAATAATAAATAAAGGAAAAAGGTTTTTAGACACTTGGGGATAATTTTTTTTTCTTAAAAAAGTCAAAATTAAAAGGTCTACAAACCTAATTTTGGATGTTAATGCGATTCTTCCAAAAAAATAAGCTAAGTTTCGACTGAAAAAGATTAGAATATTGACTCAATTGGCAATTTCAAGGGGGCTGGAGAAACATTCCAATATAAACCCCATAGACAGGTTGAATGGTCAATAACAGAGAAAAAATAGGCTCTTACATATTATATAAAAATAAAATCATCATCAGCACTTAACTTTTTTTATCCTTAATATCATCATCATCTTCTTCTTCTTCTTTTCTAATTAAATTAGTAGACATATTTTCTATTTTATAAAAATAAAAAAATTATTTTTAAACATAAATTTATATGTATTTTTTATTATAATTTTATTTTAATATAAGAGGTATTTATTAAATATTTTTAATAAATAATATCAAATACCAACTTATTAGCATTAAAAAAAAACTTATTGAAACAATAACTAAACTATGATTCAAGATTAATGAAAAAAAGAATATAAGATTAATGAAAATATATATATGTACTCCTTAATTTGACATAAATGGAGGGTTTTTTTTTGAGTTGTGTAATAACAGTTAAGTTGACTTAATTAACTAAATCTTAATTAGTGCATAATAACCAAGAAAAATAGAACTTTGCTTCCGATTAGCTATATAAGTATATTTTATTAATTAATGGTAACGGTGAATTAAAAATTTAGTAAAAGAGGATTAGGTCTGTCCATTTAAATCAAGATAATGTAATTAGCAAAATTCATAGAAAATGCAATTGACTATAAAGTAAAATATTACATGGGCTGTTTCATTAATTATGAATTGGGCTTTAGACAAAAATATAAAAATATTAAAAATAATTTTAAATATATTATATTTATAAAATATTTATTAAAATATCAACAAATTTTTATTATTTTTTAGAGAGTTTATAATGAGTTTATAATAAGTTTATAATAAGTTTATAAATTTCATACAGTTTATAATGAGTTTATAATAAAATGACTAAAATACTCTTTATAAAAAAAATAAAAATTTTTAAAATATAGTGGAGAGTGTCATTTTTTCTTATGAATTAATTTTCTAATTACGAAGTTAATAGATTAGGAAAATTAAGTTAATGAGGGTAACAAGTGTACATAAAAAAAGTTCTAATTTTTCTTGAATTTTCATTTGATCTGTCTGTGCATCACAAGAAGGTGAGAGTGATATAATTAGGGCTGTAATCGAGTTGAGCTGAGCCAAATTTTAAAAAATTTATGCTAAACTCATTATAAAATTGTCTAATTCGAACTCGATCTCAAATCGAGCTCGAGTCGAGCCCGAACTTATATTGAGCCAACTCATATATTATGTATTTCGAGCTTAAATTCGATCTTAATTTAAATAAGTTTAACAAGTTTAATCAACTTATTTCACCTTTCATTTTTCATTCATATTTTTTATATTTTTATAAAAGATATATTAAAATTTATGTTTTTATGAAAAATTAATAATATGATTATATATTATCAAAAATAAAATATTATATTACTATAATTTTATATTTTATTATAAATTATTAAACTATTTTATATTATATATTATTTAATTTATTTATCATATATATCATATATTTTATTTATCATATATATCATATATTAATAAATTATATAAATTAAATTAATAAAAAAATTAATATATTCATGTATGTAGTTTTATATAAAAATTAAATTATATATATTTTTAATTTAATATATTAAACGAGTTAGCTTACGAACTTAACTCACGAGCTTTTTAAATGAGTCGGCTCGTGAGCTAACGAGACGAGTATTTTTTAGTTTGAGCTTAACTCATCTAACAAATGAGTAGTTCGAGCTCGAACCTGAACGAATTTTTACCGAACCGAAATTCAAATCGAACTTAAATAGCTTAACTCATTTATAATTCTAGACTTAATATTTACAGTTGTGTTTGGTGATGCAAATGGATAAGGGATATCATCCATATAGAGATAAAAAGGAATTTTGATAAAAAAATTAATATTTTATGATTTTGAAAATAAAATCTTAATCTATAAAAAATAATTTTTAGCCAATTAAAATAATTTTTAATATTAATTAAAAAAATATTTGGTTTGTTAAGGAAATAAGAATAGAAATGGAAATAAAATGCTGGAAATTTTTTAATTTTTATAATCTAGTAAAATTTAATTATAATCTTAAAAGTGATATTTTCATTTAAATTCAAGTTATTATATTATATAAAATAATATAGCAAATTATATCCAACAGGAAAATTAAATACTATTCTAATAATTATATTTCGTTCGATTTTTCCGTGGATAAACATAACTTATATTTAGATCTAATAGAATCTATTTTTAATGCTTTTTTCATATTCTTATGGTTTTGGCCTTAATATTGATATTCTTTGTTTTATTAGTAATCAATTTTCTATTATTGTTAAAAAAAAAATCAACTTTAATTATGAATTTTTTAATTTCACTACAAGTTGCCATGGGCAAGAATAATAGTCCAAATCCCAATAGCCGAATATTCCTTTCTATCTTGTTCTAAAGGCGATGGTCCACCTCTTTTTTCTTTCTTTTTTTTAAATAAATACTCTTTTAATTACTGAATCTATAATTTATTGCCTAATAATTAAATATATCTTTATTAATTTTTTTATACTTTAAAAGATAAATTACCTAAATACTATAAAATCCTTTTTTTTTGTTTTACGACTCCAATTGTAGATTAATAAAGATTAGTCTACTCAAAACGAAACAATGATCTTATGATGTTACATCTACTAGAAGAGATAACCTTAAATCGTATTGAGTAAAAAAGAAAAATTCATATAGCCAACCTCAATTGACTTAAAATTAAGGTTTATTGTTGTTGTTGGTGTGACTCCTATGGTCGATTAATAAAGATTAGCCTACTCAATACGAAACAATTCTAACTCATTAATAATAACAATTTTTTTTTGGAACTGAATTCATTAATAATAACTACTTTTATATAAATATTAAAATTTTTAATTCGATATCTCTACTTTCTAATAGAGGCTAATTAGTTAAGTCTAATCAGAAGCTTATATTGATCCATTGATATCTATTAAGGCAACTAAAAGAAAAAATAAAAAAATAAAAATAAATGGGAGATTATGTACAAGTTGAACTCAATCTCTGTTGACCTTAACAAACAAAGTGGTAGTGGATCCTGTTCTCAATTCTGATATAAATTTTCATCCCTACTATCTGATGCATGCAGTGACTTGACTAGTGTTTATATATTTTTTTATATAAAAAAATTATTAATATACAATATAAATATTTAATTATAAGAATTAATAAATCAAACTAATAAGTATTATAACTCAAAAAAAAATCTCAATTTAATTGCACTACCCATTCTCATATTTTATTCTACTAGCATGACATTAATTATCTCAAATTAGTTAATTTTTCTTGGAAATACCTTTAAAACTTGTTTTTTTTTAAAAAAAATTAGTAATGCTGTTTAATAATTTTTGTTTATTATTTCTTTATATATAAAATAAATAAATCTCAATAAATTTAAAAATCAAAATTGCAAATCTCAAAATTACAGCTAATGTCAACTTTAATGATAGAGTTTCTACACATGACGCAATAGTACTAAAGTTAATGGGTGACAAGGCAATAATAATATTCCAATACCATAATATATGACATATCTTCTCTTTATCCCTAACCTTATTTAGTTATTATGTAATAATCAAAATTAATTTTGAATTGCTTGTAACATCAAATTAACATGACGTGGATGTTGTCCCACACTGTCATCACCATGATGATCTAATGATATTTACATTCTCTAATTTAAATCATACATTTTTTTTATCCTCAAAAAAACATCATTCGTTTTTTGATTTGCCAAATCAGCCAATCCACCGTAGATATATAGTCAACAATACTGTGCTTTGATCACTGGTTGACTTTATAAATATGTATTAACTATTTTAATTATTATTTTCCTTATTAGGAGAAATTAAAAAAAATATACAATTGATATATAATAATTTTCTAAACCCAAAATGAGTATCTTATAGACAAGTTGCATGGTGCGTGCTTTTGTCTCATTAATCAAAATTTTTTAATTTCAAGTTAGGTGCATAGAAGGATGCTTTTGATTTCCTTGCAATTTCTTAATTTTTTTTACTTAGTAGCATATCTTTGATTAGGTAATGTTCAATATAAGTTAATTATATGAAAAATTAATTAGTATTTATTAATTTTAATAGTGGCATAATTTTTTCTACCATGTATTATTATTTAGGAGAACAGGCTTCATTTTGGACTTAAATTATATAGAAATGGAGAAGAAAATAATATGGAGAGGTAAATTATTATAGAGAGGAGGGAGGGAAAGAGAGAAGAGAGAAGAGAGAATGAGAATGAATAAAAAGAAAAATAAAGATATTTTTATCTTTAATATTATTTTATTAATTTTTTAGAATTCATTTAGAAATTATATTCAATTTCATGAAACTGAATCTGTAAAATTAAAATATATATTTTTTTAAAAGTTCAAAACAAAAAATTTTTTAAAATATAAAATTTTGAAATAAATTATATAAAATTTTGTGAAGTTCGTTTGATTCAAGCGGACTGTTAATATTATATATACTCTATTTTGTAAAGATTAAGACCCTATAATTTCATAAAAATATTTGCCTAGAATTTTTTTTTTGTGACGTTTGAAATGTTTTGAAAAATAGGAATTCATTTTGATATAGAAATCATCATAATGACACAAAAACATATATACAAATGTAAATTTATTAATTTTCCAATCACCGTTGGCGTTATTCATTGTTAACGACAGTAAATGATGGCTGCCACCGACCAAAAAAATTTACTATTTTTATCTATTAAACGAAAAGTATTATTATTTTCAGTCTTTAAACAAAACGATAAGATTTGTTTAAATAAATTAAATGTCAATAATGAATAATAATTAGCGAATTATTTTTTAAGTGGTAAATAAAGAGATTATATATGTATATATAGGCGCCATAAGTCAATTAATAAATTTCCATCTTCCAATGATCAAAATGATGGGTACTCTTATTATGCCTTAATAAGAGCCTTAACCAAAATTTAATCTCTCTGTTTCATTAAATTAATTTTTTTCCCACCAAAGAAGGAAAAGTTATAAAACAAAAGAGTGCCAATAATTTAATTTTTGCCAAAAATAATTTGCATAATTCATATACAAAAGAGAATAGGTTTGACCCGCACAAAATTAAAGCACTGTGAATCCCAGACCCAACAAAATGACTCTTTAGGTGAGAATAATTCATAGATATGGTTTTATTATATATCGCGAAATTAAATTGGTCCAAAAATCCTAGCCGGACTAATCTCTCTTCTCCACAGTGGTGAAACCAGAAATTTTTCGAGGAGGGGCAAAATTACCTGGTTGCCGGCTCGGTGGTGCAGCGTAACCGTCTTCGTTGGCTCGGTATTGCAGCGTCGTCGTCTTCTCCGCCTCTCCTTTCCATTTTTCTCTCAGTTCTCTGCCCCTCTGTCTCTATTCTTGGTTTAACTTTCACTCGAGTCAGCAGCGTTTACTGCTGACTTTATTTTTTTTAAACGTATTAAGTGAAACGGTGCCGTTTCACTTAATAGAATTAAAAAAAAAAAAATTAACCTCTCTGCAACACTCACCACCGGCGGTACAGACCCCAATATATTAGTTCTGTGCCGCCGGCGAGAGGGGTCGTTAGCACCCACACAACCCCTCCCCCTTCCCAGTTTTGGCAGATCAAATATATATATATATATATATACTAATTTCTATGAACCCAAAATAGACATCAACATCCCAATAAGAAATTAAAAAGGAAAAGATAGATATGTTCAAGATTTATATACAGTCACCTCTTTCGATTCAAGATTTCCGAAATTTTATGGTAAAGAGGAAAATTACTTAATCTACCATCCATATCACTAATATAATCAGATGATCCACAACCTCGTCTGATTAGCCCTTCCAAAACCAAGGCAAAGTAAAAAAATAAAAATAAAATTCCTGCATTCATATTCATATGGTATAAATATATATATTAATTAGTTTTATATTTCTCTAAAATTTGTAGAGGGAAATTACGAATAACCCCATCAAAAACATTAATTCAAATCAGAAATTAAATTAAAATTAATTCAAGTCATAGCCACAAAGCTCCGGCGTCTTTCAAAATAGGCACCAACTCACCGGAAATATGAGTAGCCATAACTCTCTCTAGTCCACCAAACAACTTTCCTCCGACAAAAACCACTGGAAATTGAACTTGACCACCGTCGACTTTTCCTTCTCTATTGGTAATCGATAATTCATTGATCACAGCCGCTTCTTCCTTCTCATCCACCTCGAAGACAGCGGGGTTGACACCTAGCCCTAGAAGCAGCCTCTTAACGACATGGCACATACAACATCCACGTTTCCCAAATACTATAACTGAATTTTCTAATACTAATTTTTGCACATAATTTTCACCATCGGACACTGCTATTACATTTCCACCACCACCATCAAGCGGAGGAAACTGCCGGTTGACACCGCCAGTGGCGGTGACCGGGATGTATGTTCTGAATGGAATTGCTGCTTGCATGAATTTTTATGAGATTTGTATTGTTGAAGAAAGCGGAGAAGAAAAGGGGAGGGGGGAAGGGTGCGTATAACGGTGGGTTTTAATAGGCGTGGATGGGAAGACTCTAACGCCAACGACAGTTACGCATTCTTTTACGTCACAGTGAACTGTGGCACGTCACCGCGTTGTAGACGGATTCGCTGTTGCTACATCTCATACTGTTACTGTGACCAGACCCTTTCCAGCCTCTAGTGGCCAAAAACAATAATTTTATATAACTACTAATTATATTATTTTTTTATTTTTATTTATATATTTAAAGCAAAATAAATTAAATAATTTCATTTTTTTAATTAAATTTTAGTTATTAACTTTTTAATATTTTTTATATTGATATAAATATATATGTTTCAAATTTATTAATTATATATAAATCAATAAGCTGGAAAAAAGAAAAATATATATTATCATATTAATCTATATAAATTTTAATTATAAAATATAAAAAATAAAATAGAAAAATATTAATAAACTTAACAGAATCAAAACTAGTATTTTCGAAGGAAAGTTATTTGATATATATCAAAATTCAGCTTTTGTATTATTATAGGTTATAAAATAAAATTTATTTTGGCACAAAACTTGACTGCAGCTTCGTGAGAAATTCATGTGAATTTTCCAATTAATTAAACATAAAATTGAATAAATAAAAAGACAATACATCTTACTTTATTTTCACTTTCGTTTTTAAATATATATATAATATAGATGGTGAACAATTTCTTTGAAGCTATGCCAAGTTCCAAAAAGAGACTTTTCTCACGAATGCAAAAACGAAAACCATGTAGCTTTTCCCAATTTAATTATTTTCATGCATTTATATCGTTTTAACTAAATTAATAAAATTTATTTCAGTTGTTGGTGTAAATAATAATAATAATAATAGTAATAATAATAATAATAAATAAATAAATAAATAAACATGAAAATGGTTCAAACATCACTTTCTTGACATTGCATAATCACCTTGAGTAAATTATTGATAGTTTAAAGAAGGATGAATCTTGCATCATTTTCTTAATACCAAATAAAATTTTTTGGAGAATTCAAGGCTTTAGATCATCAACCAATATTGTTTAATGACCTCATGTACATGATTAATAATAATATATTCTTATTGATTATTGTTATTCTCCAGCACTAATTTGATAATTACACCATATCATTTATCTTATATAACTAATTATATTAATTAATTTATTGAACATGGATTATATGAAATTTATATAAAAGAATAAGTATTATTTCTTTAAGAGATATAGTTTATAACATAAACCTTTATAATTAAATTTATAATTTCTGCAATAAAATATGTTTTATACCAATAGAAATTTCATTCGAAATTTATTGATTCAAATTTTTTTTTTGTATAAAGAGATATAATTTTACAGTAAATAAATATTTTGGTGAATAATAAATTTAGTAATGACCTTTTCTTATTTTACCAATATCAAGAAAATACTTCACCCTTAGATTTACCAGTTCTTTTTTAATTAATTTTGGTCATTGTTGATTAATTAATTTCATAAAACTAATTAATTAATATAAAAAATAAAAAATCCAGCAAAATACGTCGAAGATGCATAGGAAATTACCGAGTCCAAATGGTGACAAGTGCCGATGGAAGACGGCGATGCGTGTACACGTCATCAATAAGGACAAAATTTAGGGTATAAAATCAAAATAGAAACAACATGAAACACCATTATCTCCTTTTTGTACAGCGTCGTTTCATGCTCATTTTTGCCAATTGGAAATTGGATAATGTTTATGATTATGCCAACGTGGCTTCCCTTATATATATATATATTGTAATCTCATCCTGTCATTTTTCATCCACGTGTTGGAAAGTCTACTTCCTTCTTTGCTGATGTAGGATGAGGAGAGCATGGGTCCCATTTACAAAGTGACGTGGATGTTGATTTTTTGGTGGTCACCTTTCTTCTCTATTCTCTTTTTTTCAATATTCATTAAATTTTTAATATCTCCCTCAAAATAATATTATATGAAATTATAATATTATTTTTAATTATCTAGTGCAACGATGATTTATGAAAAAAAAGTATCATATGAAATTGAAAGTACAAAAGTAAAAGAGAAAAAAAAAAATAAAAATGAAGTTAATAATGTATATTGTAGAAGTTACTCAACTTATTCCAATTCCCAAAGGTCCCAAAATTACTTTTACAAGGACATCTCCTTCGGCTTCTATGGAAGAAGAAAGAAACTTATATAATTAAAATAAAATTAAAATTTATTTGTAAATTTATGCGATGAATAACTTAATTTTATTTAACAAATTTACTCGTTAGCTTTTGTCAAAATTAAAAAGCTCACAAAACACATTTAATTAAAGGTATGCATTAATCGAATTCGATTAAATTTATATAAATTTTTAAATCAATTGAATCCAACAATGCTTAAAAATTATTGAGAAAATAAATTTAAATTTGACTCAATTTCAAAAATTAGCTCATGAGGTGAAAATTGTCCAAACTATTTTAAGAAGCACAATATTATTAAATTTAAGTAATGTGAGATACTTAATACATTCTCTTACATTTAGAACTGAACATATGTAAAAAATTTAGAGTGTGAATTTATAGAATTGGACATTAAAAAATTAGATTGGTAACTCTAATATCATAATAAAATGATCAAAGAACAAATTTAAAAAATCGAATTGAACTTAAAAATTCAGAGATGAACTAATATTATTTAGAAGATGAAGTTATGAAGAACAATTGGATGAGCAGGTAGGTCAATAAAAGAATGGTTCTGAATGTCTGAGTGGTTAGTGGGAGTAGGTACTGAGTTAGTAGAATAATGGTTTGGAGATTCTAGATCAATAGGAGTAAGTACTAGGTTATTAAAACTAGTGGTCTGGTCAGTACAATGAACATCAGTACAAAGATTATTATTACCCACATCAGTAGTTAACAAGTCCGAAAATTTTGAAAAACAATCAATCAAAGGCAAAGGTGCCACATAATTAATACTATACATCAAACCATAATTAGAAGAAACATATTTGAAAGGAAATAAAAACTCATGGAAGATAAAATTTCTAAAATCAAATATGTGTTTGGTTTAGATATTATAAAGAGTAAAAGATAGCCAAGAAAAAGACATGGAATGACTCTATGATTGAATTTGGTTCTGGCATGATCTAAAGTAGATGCATAAGCTAAACAGCCAAATACCTTTAGCTTGCAAAAATTAGGTTTTGCTTTATATAATGACTCAAAGTGTGTAATGTCATTGATTACTGGTGAAGGTGAACTATTTATAAGATAGACAACATGAAAAACTTAGTGACACCAAAAAGAAATAGGCAAACCAAATTGAAACTTCAATGCTCTTATTACATTCATTATATACTGATGTTTCCTTTCTACAACAGCATTCTGTTGGTGGAGTATACATGCAAAAATTTTGATGGATAATGCTTTTAGGCTCAAAAAATTGGGGCATATGAAATTCCAAGCCATTGCCAGTTTGAATGGTTTAAAATTGTCTAAAATTAGGTTTTTATAAACTGAACAAAATTTTTAAGATGACTTCTTGCTTCAGATTTGAGTTTGAGAAAGAAAACCCATGTAAATCTTATTTTGTCATCAACCATAGTAAGAAAATATCGATGACCATACTGAGATTGTACTTCAGTTGAGCCCCAAATATCCATGTGAACAAGATTAAATGGATTCTAAACAGAAAAAGTACTCAAGGGAAAAGATAATTTTCTTTGTTTTGCCAAATGATAAATGGAAAAATGATCAATATCTGAACAAACAATACAAGAATCTGAAGTCCATAACATTTTTTGGCTTTTACAGATAAATGGCCTAATATATAATGCCAAAGCTGAGAAGAATCAACTAAATTAATAAATGTACTATACACAGAAGAATATACAGAAATAATAGCTTTTGGTAAAGACGAATGAGCTTATACAATCCATGGATTTTCTTAGCTAATCCAATCAACTTTGCGCATTGAAGATCCTGAATGAGACAAAAATCAAGCTTTAAAATTAAATTAAATTGCTTGGCAACAATCAGTTTGCTAACTGATATCAAATTGAAATTGAATTTTGTAACCAACAAGACATCACTTAAGTTGAAATCTTTGGATATAATTGAATAATTCCAATATGTGTTAATGGAACTTTGTGGCTATTTAGAAGATTGAAAAAGACATTGGTAATAGAGATCAAAGTTGAGAAAGAAAGACTTGAGCACATATTATGATTAGGGTTCCTAAGTCTATGATCCAAATGTCCTTATGTATTTTTGAATGTATTGAGCAAGAAACAAAATGGTTATATAATTCATTTGTCACTGGTGTGTAAAAAGTGTGTTGTTTTTTGGTTATTTATCTATCATGAAAATTCATTAACCAATTTTAGAGTCAAAATAGGAGGTGTCTAATTTAAGAATTGAAAGTCAAAAATAGAATGTGCCTAACTTAAATAAATTGAAGTAAAAAATGGAGGTGCCTAATTTTCACCAACCATTTTTGAAGCTTATATAAACCCCTCAGCTCTCATTTGAAAATCATTCCAAAATTAAGTCTTCTCTCTTTCCTTTGTAATTTTTCTGTGATATTAGTAGAATTATTTTGGTGGTTTCCAAGGATGTAGACAAAATTGGGCAAACCTTGTTAAAGTTTGGTGTTCTCTTTATTAATTATTTAATAGCTATTTTTGGTATAGCTGTGGTGGTATCTTGTGCTAGTGATTATATGTCTTGAAAAATTCTGTCTAAGAAAAGACTTGGTATTTAAGAGTGTCCATTGTGACTCACCTCTCTTTCTTAGGAATTTTTCTGGTATAATTGTTGGTATAATTGTTAGTACAAGTGTTTACACACTATACATATTATTGGTGGAAAATTAATTCAATTTTTACAATAATTGGTATCAGAGTCAAGATTTTCTGAGTATGCTCTGTGGTTGCAGCCTAGTCTGATCTTTCACATCAGAAAAGATTTTCTTAGATTATTTATATTCCGCATTTGTTAGCTATTAAATAATTTTTTGAAGCATAAATGACAGATGACTCAAGCAAATCATCCACTCCAAAAGAGGCAATATCCACTTCGTCAATTTGGTCAAGGACTGCTGTGTCAAATGCTAGATTTACAGTGCAGATTTTTGATGGTATGGGTTATTTTGGTATATAGCAAAGTGAGATTCTAGACGCTCTCTTTCAGCAAGGTCTAGATATTGCCATTGAAGAAGAGAAACCAGAAGACATTGATGAAAAAAATTAAAAAGCCATCAATCGTGTGGCTTGTGGTACAATTTAATCGTGTCTTTCTAGAGAACAGAAGTATGCGTTCTCTAAGAAAGTTTCCGCAAGTAAATTGTGGAAGGCATTGGAGGAAATTTTTTTGAAGAAAAGCAGTCAGAACAAGCTTCATATGAAGAAGAGATCGTTTCGCTTCACTTATGTTCCTGGTATCACTATGAATGAGCACATCACCAATTTTAATCAGCTGGTAGCTGATTTGATGAATTTGGATGTGACTTTCAAAGATGAAGATTTGGCTTTGATGCTGTTGTGGTCCCTTTCAGAGGAGTTTGAGTTTCTTAAAATAACTCTACTCCATGGGAAGGCTGAAGTGACTCTTTCTGAAGTAATTGTTGCACTATACAGTTATGAACTACAAAAAAAATACAAGAAAGAGAGTTCAAGTGGAACAGCAGAAGCATTGATAGTGAGAGGTCGCTCTCAAAGCAGAAAGAGAGAAAAAAAGGGGAGATCAAAATTCAGACCAGCTAAAGATGAATGTGCCTTTTGCCGGGAGAATGGACATTGCAAGATAAATTGTCCCAAGATGAGTAATAAAAACAAATCTGATAAAGAAAAAGCTGTTGTGAATTCAAATGTAGCGAGTGTGATGATGAAAACTCGAACCTTTCATTAGTTATTGTGTCATCAACAAGCTCTTCTAGTGTATGGCTACTTGATTCTGGTTGTAGTAATCATATGTTTCCCAATCGAGATTGATTCTTTGACTTTAGAGAACTAGAAAGAACAACTGTTTACACTGCAAATAACGGTCCATGTATGATTAAAAGAATTGGTTCAATCCAATTGAGGAATCATGATGGATCAATTAGAATACTGTCAAATGTCCGATATGTATCTAGTTTAAAGAAGAATCTCATCTCTGTGGGAGTCCTAGAACCAAAGGGCTTTATTGTAAATGCAGCAGATAGAGTAATTAAAAACATCTCCGGTGCACTGATGATAATAAAAGGATTAAGAAAGGCCAATAACTTATATTATTATCAGGGTAATGCAATTATTGAGATAGCACCAGTAGCTAAGAGTTGATATTCAATCCTTGAAACTGTTGTTAGATCAAGGATTATTGAAAGGAATGCAATTCTAAAAGTTAGATTTCTGTGAGCATAAACTAGCTGGGCATTGAAATACCTACTGAAGATGAAATCCCATCATCTTTGATCACAAAAGGGGAGCACACCCATAAGATAGAGAAGAGGTCTCTAAAAAAAGAAGAGGTCTCTAAACTTGAAGCAGATTGTGAATAAGCCCAAAGATTAAAATACTTCTCTCTAATCACTGTAGATTGAATAAAAACTACCTTTCCTAAAGGACGAGGATATAAAAAATCTCATAAAGATTAGATCTAGAGCAAAATTATTCAAGAACATAAGAAAACACAAAAAGTTATAAAAAAATAAGCTAAAATAATAAATTTGAGGCTGCCGCCGATCAAAAAATTGACCGCAGTCCTAAATCTACAGTGAAAACATATCAAAGCAAGTCCTAAAGAAAAAAGACAGCAAAACAAAGCCATTTAATCTTGTGTTTTTTTAAAATGATATAATAATAATTTCTTAAAATAAAAATGCCCAAAGATTTTGTATTATTTCAACGCATGGTAAACACGTATAGTTGGCTTTTATCCATCTATGTTATTAGGATTTTTTATTATACTTTTCCATTTTTTTTAAAAAAAGGTAATTAAAACTAGTAATTTTATAGTTATATAAATAATTCTAATAATATTATTTTTTTAAGAGACACATCTTTCCTCTAGCTAAAATTATTATTTTAATTAAAAAAATCTCTTTTTTAAATTGTCATTTTATACAATTAAGAAAAATTAATTAATTTTTTTAACTATATTTTTATGATTAATAAATTAATTAATAAAATAAAAATATAATATTAATAAATTAATAGAAAATATTTTAGTGAGAGAGGACCATACTGTAGGCGTGTAGGACAAAAATTCGGATAATCTTCATAAATGAAGGAATAAGACGTAATGTATACATTAACTACTTTCGAATCAACTATCATACTCTAAAAATAATTATTGGGAGAAAGTGTTAGAACTTTATGACTTAATATTATTTTAAAAAATTAAATTTATAACTTTTTAACCTAAAAAATAACGTCTATAAAAAGTAGAATTAAGGTTTAAAATAATTCTAAAAAAATATTGATTACTAATAAATATATATATTAATGTTTATATGTATTCACACAATTAAATATAAATTAAAATTAAAATATTTTTATTTTTATTAATATATTTTATTTATAATATTAAAATTATCAATTACGTATAGCTAAAAATTATATAATTTATAAAAATATTATCTTTATATATTATCAACAATGTAATTGCAAGTAACTATCTAATTATCAAGATAGTTCAATAACCTGCTAATGCTCATAACCGATTTTGCTGACATAAACAATGATGAAATTGGAAGGATCTTTTTAGCTAAATATCTTAAACTATTTATATTTTATTCAATGCTTAACGTATAGTTTTATAAAATTTTAAGTTAATTAGAAACTTGGACCTCGTTACACAGCCAGTTGTATTTTTTTTTTCCCGATGGCTCAAAGACTTTTTAGCGGCTTACTTTGAAATTTGAACAAAATATAGGAGGAAAAGAACATGAATATAGTTAGGGGAGAGCATAATTTGGTTAGTTTACCAAAATTTTAATTAATTGATTAAAAATTTAGTTTTGTTAATCATTTATTTAAATATTTAGTCGGTTCGATTGATATATATATATATAAATTAATTTTTGATTCGTTAACAGTTAACCGAATTGATTAATCAGTAAAAAGAAAAATGCCAATATATATATATTTATATATGTATTTAGGATGAGCTCACTTCCTTCACTCTTAATACTTATATATATATATAGTTTGTATATTAGATATTAATAATTTTAAATAATACTTTTAAAAATTTAAATATTTTTTAAAATTTAATTGAAAATAACACTAATATCTTCCATCACTCTTAATACAAATATCTATTAGATATTTATAATTTTAATAATATTTTTAAAAATTTAAATTTTTTTAACAATTTAATTGAAAAATAATACTTCTATATATAGTTTGTATATTAGATATTTATAATTTTAAATAATACTTTTAAAATTTTTAATATTTTTTAAAATTTAATTGAAAATAATACTAAAATGGTTGGTACATTAGATATTTATAGTATTTCTAAAATTAAATTGAAAATTTGATTTTTTAAAAAAAGGCTTTTGAAACTATTGTTACTTTTCAAATATTTTTATATAAAATCTAAAATTATAGTAGAAGATTATAAAAATTTTCTATTAACAATAAAAACATTGAGTTTAAAAACTTATTTTCTCAAAACGCACTTTGAAAAAAAAAAAGATAAATTTTCTGTTAAATGAATAATTAATCAAATTAACATAATATTAAGTTTGGTCGGTTTGAAGAATTTCATGCATTCAAAGAGTCAATTAAGATAGCATTCGATCCATTAATTAATTGACTTATTAAATGTTCACCTCTAATTATATTTATACTTTTAATGCATATATTCTAATGACAAATTATTTTTAAAAATCAATATATAGAAAAGATTATAAATTCTGGAGTTTACTTTGAAATTTGAGGTTGGTCTACTTTACGTGGAGCCTGGAAAACAGTTAGTCACCACTAACAGTAAACGCACAAAAAAAATATAATAATAATCATTTCAATTTATTTATTTGCTTTTAAAATTGATTTTATATTATTTTATTGATTGTGATTTTTTTTTTTCCTGTAAAAGAGAGGTCAATTTGTGGAAGATCTTGACATGAGAGAGAGAATAAATTCACGAGAGAAATCAAAGCTTGGGCATGATTTTCTGCTAACTAATTATGCATAATGTATATATATTATTTATCATGTATAATACAACCTGTGAAATTTTGGACCCACCCAAAGTCTATTGTATTGAGCCACATGCCATACAATTTGGAAATTGGAATATAATGATCATTTTTATTATATTAAAAAAACAGGAATAAAAAAGTAAGAATTAAAAATTAAAATTTGATAGGAAGAATTTTATTATTTTTGAGAGTCTATTTAATTTGACTCTGAAAAATGGTTGACAAAAAAAATTAAAGGATTATAATAGAACTATTTTCAATACATCAAATTATTTTAATATTTTTAAAATATTTAATGTTCAATTATAAATTGATTCTCACAATTTTTTGACAATTTAATTTTTAATTATTTTTTGAATAAATATATAAAAAAAATTTAAATTTTATAATATATGTGGCCGTAATCTCTATCAAATTTTAATAATTTTATTTTATAATCTTATAAAAATTTAAAAGAATTTGCTAGATATTCAAATAATGTACTTAAAAAAAAGTATATTTAACATATTCCAACAGTGATATAGAGAAATACTATTTCAAATTATTTATAAAAAATTGTTATAATATAGTTTATACTTGTAAATAGAATATATATTCTTAAAATTTTAAATACCTTTATCTATATTTAATTTATATATATATGATCTTTATGATAAATGTTATATCTTAATCATATTATAAAATAATTTAATTGTTATATGAAAATACACTTTTTTATTTCTTAAAAATGTTTTGTTATTTGTTAAATTAAATATATTCTTTTTATCATAAATATTTTTCTTTTGTAATTTTATGAATATAAAAAAATTAAATTTTTAATAAAAATTAAAAATATGTTAAAATTTATCTTTAAATTTACTATAATTTATATAAAAATAACTTTTTATCTAAATCTAAATCATTATTTTATTTTTAAAATTATAAAAATGATATATTTCATTTTTACTACTAACTTTCATTATATCTTAAAAAATCGTTAGTAAAAATTGGCAAAATTTATAAAGTAAAACTGACTCTTGTTATTTACTTATAATATTTGAGAAAAAAAAGTTAAAAAATATTATAGTACAAATGGAAAATAGTTAAAATTATTTTATAAAAAGAGTTAAAATTAACATTTTAAAGAACAATATTGATGATTAACTTGTTTGCAAATAAGAATAATCCCCATATAAGATTAAATTTGAAAAAAAATCATTAACTTTGTAAATTTAATTAATTAAGTTATTAATTTGATTTTTAGTAATTTACCCAATTCAAGCAATTGGAGAAATCTAATTGATTTTTATTGAAGCTTCAACATTAAATCTTTCGGATTGTACAATAAATTTCAAAGTTAATTTCACTTTTTATCCTTCAAAGTAGTAGAAAATATTATCATTTGTTATGAAATTAAGAATAAAAACTCTAAATGAGTATAAGAAGAAAAGAAAAAGAAGTGAATAACTTGAGAGACAACTGAGAGGAGAAAATCTTTTTATTTTATTACTTTTTTTTCTTTCATATTAATAAATTTACAACTTCTCTATTTATAGATGTAGAATTTAATCTGAAAATTAAAGAGATGAATATTAAAGGTCATGAGTTTCATTCTAATAACAATCTTGAATGAAATGTTACAATTTCATAAATATTATCATAATAGAGAAGTTAAGAAGATAAAGGGAAATATCCACTTGATTCATAATACTCCCCTTTGGATATTTATCTATTAATATACCTCATTAAAATCTTACTAGGTAAAATTAAACTCAGTGAAAAAAAATCTAGTGAACTCATTTTTTTCTTTTTCATATAAATGAATATCTCTAACTTGACGCAAGCTAATTTTATGAATTAGCTTTTTGAAAATTATTGTAGGCAAGACTATTATTAACAAATCATCTAAATTCTCGCTCGAGCGAATTTAATAAATATCTATTTCATCTTTCATTTAGAGTTCACATGTGAAGAAGAATTTTGGTGAGATATATTTAGTTTTATCTCCTTTAATGTAATTATCTTCATACAAAATTTGTTGAAATATTTTATTAAAATGGCAAGCTACACATCTTTTGGTTATGATGGTTCAATGACCTTAGTTAAATATATTCTCGACTCGCCTCATGCATTGCTATTATTTTTGCATGATTTGAAGAAGTAGCAACTAAGGTCTGCTCTACAGATTACTATGATATAGTTGTACCTCTATATGCGAATAAAGACTCCGTTTGAGATTGAATTTCATATAGATCATATAAATATCCTATATCTATATAACTAATTAATTGTGACTTAAAATTATAATAAAACAAACTCATATCAATTATTTTCTGAAAACTTTAAAAATATGTTTAATTTCATTCAAATGGACAAGAACTAAATCTTGATAATAGAGTTACAACAAATATTATGTCGAGTTATTATATTATTAGCAAGATACATTAGTGTACTTATAGCATTAAATATGACATTTCAGGACCAAAATATTTTTTAACATTCCTTAAGGACAAAAAAAAGTTCTTTGTTTACTTATAGTAATTTTACAACTATTCGAGTATTTAATGGATGTGCTTATTAAAAAAAAACTACTTTGAGATCTTTCTTGTATAAGTTGACTGATGAACGAAGATGTCATCTTTAAATGCTCGATGTAATGCCCTGAAAATTTTAACTATGAATTTTCTGTAATAAGTGTATATGCAATTAGTGAGATTTGTTTGGAGTGTTATATATTTATTTGGAGTATTTGAAATGTGTATATAATAATCATTTTATTTCCATGGGTGTGACTCCAGAGTGCCACTGCCGTAGCATAAGAGTTATGACTATTTTGAGGGAATTCTTTAAAGTGAGAGAAGCTGTTTATTTCTCACAGGTGTGTCAATGATAAGACACGGGCATGTGTCTTAAATCAAATCTGAAAATTCAATTTTAAAGGTTATGTACATGATATAAATGGTATATGTGAATAATATGACTTTAAAATAATTAAAGTGATGGTTTACATGATTGTTTGGAATTAAAATGTTAGATTAAAAGATGAATAATGAAAGTAGGTGTACCAAAACTATAGTGTGAGTGAGTACATGGGATAAAAATCCTAAATGCTATATAAGGGTTTCTAGCATCTTTTTCACCCTTCCCAAATTGCCAACCTCATCACCACTCACCATCTTCATCTATTTTTTCTTTTTCTTCCATTCCTTACACTAGAAATCATGAAAATTTCATAGAAAAACCAAATTTTGATGGGTTTTAGCTATTTTAAGCTAGATTCATCAAGAAAAATATCATCAAATCAAAGGATTGAAGGAGGAAATGATGGTAGAGAATTTTGAAAGAGGTTAGTGCTTGTGTACTACATGTTTGCTATTAAATGATTCTATTATGATTTTGATTATTAAATCATATTTGTGTTTTAACTTAAAGTGATTATTTGTGACAGAAACTTATTAAACGTGATTATTAAGATAAGTTTCTTTATAAGTGCTTATATATTAATAATCTGTAATTATAAAATTTTCTTGAATTTTAAAGCTTTAACAAGTTGATTGAACCATTTTAGTTGAGTTAAGTGGTAAATAATTGATTGATTGGGGTTTTGTGCAAAAAGATGGATTTGAAATTTTTTATAAGATGTTAAAGTTGGTTTAAATGTTGAAAAAAAAAATGAAACATTATGTGACAAGTTATAATTTCATATTCAAAATTTTTTGTTCAGTGACAATTTCAAAGGAAAATTTATTGATAATTTGATTAAACTGTTATTAATATTTCTTAAATGAAGAGTACTGAATGGTTACAAGATAGATATCAGGTTAAGTGACATTCTCTGATAGTTTTATGTGATAATTGTTTTAGGATGTTGCACTCGATCTGTAGATTGAGAAAAATTTTATTTTCTCAAAATCTTTTAATTAAAATTCTTTTTCAATTTTTCTACTGCTATTAGAATTTCTTTAAGAGTTCCAATAATATTCAAATCATCAATATAAGCAGTAATTATAGTGAATTCAGATCCAAATTTCTTTATAAAAACACATAGACAAATTTGATAATTCTTCTAACCCTTTGTTATCAAATAATCACTGAAACAATTATACCATATGCATCCAAATTGCTTTAATCCATGCAAAGATTTTTGTAACTTAATTGAATAAATTTCTCGATAAATTTTATTATATTTTTCTAGAATTTCAAATCCTTCAAAGATTTTTATATAGATTTCACTATCAAGAGAGCCATATAAATAGATTGTGACAATATCCATCAAACGTATATCAAGTCTTTTACACTTTGCCAAATTAATTAAATATCTAAAAGTGATTACATACTATAAGAAAATATGTTTCCTCATAGTTAATGTCAAGCCTTTATAAAAATTCTTATGCAACTAATCATGTTTTATATCTCACGATTTTATTTTTCTCATTGTATTTTTGCACATACCTATTTGTATTCTACTGGCATTATATTTTTAGGCGTTTGGACTATATGTTCAAAAACTTCATATTTTGAAAGCAGATCCAATTATGCTTGAATTGCATCTTTTCATTTTGAACAATCAATTTTATGTCTATATTCTTCAACATATGTAGGTTTAAGATCTTCTTTTTGTTTTAAACTATAAATATTAACATTATATGCAAAAACATTAAAATATTATCGACAATTATAACCTTTTCAATTCTTTATTTTTTCCATAATAACATAACTTATTAAGATATCAATATTTTCACAAATTTCAGGTATTTGAACATTTTCTAAAGTTATATGATTAGTTATATCTTGGGCCTCTTTAGAAGTTTCCGCTTCGAAAATATGACCATTTTGATTATTTATTCCTCTTTTTTAGGATTTTTATGTTTGAAACTGATCGATTTACCATGTTTCAGGTATGGATTACTATTATTTGTATTATAAGATTCTCTTACAAAGATATCAATTCGAAAATAAGTATTTATAACTGGTATATAAGATTTAATAATTCTATTTAAATCAGTAAATATGTTTTATAATTGATTTGCAATATTCTATAAATTTATTATCTTTTAAACTTTTAAATCACATTGCTTTATTCAATGATATAAATGTGATAATAATAATTCATTCCATATAATTTTCTTTTTCAGCTATTTATTTTCTCCCTCCTAATGTTGAAAAAACTATTTCGTCAAAATGACAATCAATAAATTTTGCCATAAATAAATTTTCAATTAATGGTTTAAGACATTTAATTATAGAAAAAGATTCATATCCAACATATATTCTCATCCTCTTTTAGAAAATCATCTTTGTAAATTGTGTTGGAGCAACTGGAATGTATACCATATAATAAAAAAAATTCTAAGATGAGAAATATTTAGTTCTTAACTAAAAGTTAATTGTAATTAAGAGAATTTTATGATAAATTGTTGTCTTAATATATATAAGTGCTACTGCATATAAAATAGTATGTCCTAATATAGAAATAGATAGTTTTATTATTACAAGTAATAGTCTAACTATTAATTAGAGACATTTAATAAATAATTCTGCTAAATCATTTTATGTATGCATATATGCAACAAGCTTTTCAATTGTTAACAATTAATATACAATAATCATTAAAAGTCTGAGATATTATACTTACCAGCAATATCAAATCGAATATAATAAGAAAATTATATTTTTAATCTAATTATTTGAACAAGTAATCTCATAAATATTAGGCTGCAAGTTGATAATAAATATATATGTGATTATTTTATTATTGCATCAATTAAATTTCTCGCTAAATTTTATTATATCTTTATGGCATTTCAAATCCTTTAAGAATTTTTATATAGATTTTACTATCAAAAGAGCCATATAAATAGATTGTGACGATATCCATTAAACGTATATCAAGTCTTTTACACTTTACCAAATTAATTAAATATCTAAAAATGATTGTATACCACAAGAAAATATATTTTCTCATAGTCAATGTCAAGCCTTTATGAAAATTCTTATGCAACTAATCATGTTTTATATCTCACGATTTTATTTTTTTTATTATATTTTTTCATATACCTATTTGTATTTTACTGAAATTATACTTTTAGGAGTTTGAACTATATGTTCAAAAACTTTATGTTTTAAAAGTGAATCCAATTATGCTTGAATTGCATCTTTTCATTTTGAACAATCAATTTTATATCTACAATCTTCAACATATATAGGTTTAAGATTTTTATTTTGTTTTAAACTATCAATATTAACATTATAAGCAAAAACATTAAAATATTGTCGACAATTATAACCTTTTCAATTCTCTATTTTTTCCATAATAACATAACTTATTAAGATATCAATATTTTCACAAATTTCAGGTATTTGAACATTTTCTAAAATTATATGATTAGTTATATCTTAGGTCTCTTTAGGAGCTTCCGCTTTCAAAATATGACCATCTTGATTATATATTCCTCTTTTTTTAGGATTTTTATGTTTGAAACTGACTGGTTTACCACGCTTCAGGCATGAATTACTAGTATTTGCATTATAAGATTCTCTTACAAAGATATTAATTCGAAAATAAGTATTTATAACTAGTTTATGAGATTTAATAATTCTATTTAAATCAGTAAATATGTCTTACAACTGATTTGCAATATTTTATAAATTTATTATCTTTTAAACTTTTAAACACATTATTTTATTCAATGATATAAATGAGATAATGATAATTCATTTCATATAATTTTTTTAACTGTTTATTTTCTCCCCCTAATATTGAAAAAGTTGTTTCATCAAAATGACAATCAATAAATTTTGCCATAAATAATTTTTCAATTAATAGTTTAAGATATTTAATTATAAAAGAAGATTCATATCCAACGTATATTCTTATCATCATTTGAGGACTCATCTTTACGCATTGTGTTCGAGCAACTAGAACATATAACAGATAATAAAAAATTCTAAAATGAAAAATATTTAGTTCTTAACTAAAAGTTAATTATAATTAAGAGAATTTTATATTAAATTGTTAATATATATATAAGTGCTACTGCATATAAAATAGTATGTCCTAATATAGAAATAAACAGTTTTATTATTATAAGTAATAGTCTAGCTATTAATTAGAAACGTTTAATAAATAATTCTGCTAAATCATTTTATGTGTGCACACGTGCAACAAGCTTTTTCAATTGTTAACAATTAATATATAATAATCATTAAAAGTATGAGATATTATATTCACCAGCATTATCAAGTCGAATATAATAAGAAAATTATACTTTTAATCTAATTATTTGAGCAAGTAATCTCGAAAATATTGGGTTGCGAGTTGATAATAAATATATATGTGACCATCTTATTATTACATTAATTAAAATCATAAAATATTTAAATATAATTCAAATAGGTTCATAAATATCATCCTGAATATATTCTAAAAATGCAATGGATTCAATTATAACTTTAGCTAGTGATAATTAATTTTTTTAAGAATATACAGCGGAGATAAATTCAGTTTCACGAAAAAAATTTTGGTTCTTCAATAAATGCCTGTGTGAATTTTCAATAATTTTTCTCATTATTATTCAACTAAAATGGCCTAATTAATAATGTCAAATTGTAAAAATATTTTCATTTGTAAATTTACTTTAAAATTTTCTTAATTTGTATTAATTTTTGTATAGTATAAACTAGAAGAAAAAACAGAGAAGTTTTCTATATATGTTTTTCTTCTAAAATATTATTTATAATATGAATATTTTTTATTTCTCTTACTTATAGTCTTAATATGATATCCATTACTATAAATATTTTTAAAACTTAATACATTTTCTATGAGACTTAGAGAATAGTGGATTATTTATAACATTTTTTTTCTTTCTCTTCGTAATAATTTATTTACTTTTTTAGAGTCTTTAATTATTTTTATGTTACCAAATATTACAGTAACAATTATAATTTTTCTCTTTACTTTCACAACTTATCACTAAAAAAAATAAATTGATATTGATGGATATGTAATAATCTTATAATTATGCTTTTAGTTTGTATATGATGGTTTGGTTTAAATATATTAACAATATATGAATAAATAATTATATATATGATGATTACTTAATTATATATGAATATTTACAAGGATAATAAACACCACAATAATAAAATTATCTAAAGAAACATATAATAGGCAAAAAATAATCATATAATATACAATAAACAATCCAAGGATGATATACACTTATATCATATACTATGTAAAGTTATTAGATATATATGCATACACCATATGAATATTTATAAATATTAAACTATTATTATTGATGAATATTTATAAATATTAAACTATTATTATTGTTTTAATTATTATAATAAATAATTATACTGTATGTTATCTTAATTATATGTATATATCATACGGTACATACCATTATTCTAAACATCTTAAATTTTACTATTATAATATATATTGGTGATTTTCAACATTCTTTTACTCTATCATATTATATCATATTAAAATCTATTTTAAAATTCCAATCTCACCTACACAATTTTTTTTCTCTTTTCAATGTTAAAACAAATTAATTAATTTAATTGAAAAAAAAAATTCTTAACACAACTTCTATTTAAGTATCTTAAGTTTTTATTAATTTAGTGTTTAAAAACACTTTATAACTTTATAGTTTTTTTTAATATGTGAAAAATAAAATTACTCATTAAAATAAATAATTATATGATTAATAACATAAAATTTTACAAAATCATATTTACGAATTCAACTGAAAAGATGTCAAGATTCAAGTGTATAAGAATTTTACTGCTTCATATTTCATTGAATAAAGTTTAAAGTTTGAGTTCTAAATACACAAATCAATTATACTAAATTCTTTTAAGAAGGATTTTATATTAATAAATATATAAATTATTTAGAATATTTTCAATCAAAATAAATTTAAAAAAACATTAGACTTAAATTCCTATCATATGAAATAGATATTAAATACCTAGTGGAAACTTTATACATAGCATATAACTTTTATTATTATGTAGGAACCATTCTTTTTTCTTTATATTCTTTTTTTTTCACCCAAAATTTGAATTTAAGACTCATAAAAAATGTATATATTTCGATAATTTAAAGCGTCTCTTAGACAACATAATAATTTACAATATAATACATTATATGTGTATATAATATTATAGAAAAAAAAAACCATAAACACATAGAAATATATATATATAAAAAAAAGAAGAAGTTAAAATGATTATTCTGAACTTAAATACTTAGAATGAATAAACTGGTAGAGTTTTATGGTAATAACGTGTTATGAAATTAAGAATAATAACTTTAAACGAGTATGAGAAGAAAAGAAAAAGAAGTAAATAATTTGTTTGACAATTGAGAGGTGATGCGTGCCGTATGCTATATGCAATTACCGCAAGTGCACGGGTCGCTCAAGTAATATAATAGTGAGTGAATGTCGTTCCTCTAGGGACAAGGCCAAATACTAGTGCAAATCTTAATTGTTGTTTAGTGAATTAATAGTTGTGTGATGTGTTGTAACTAAAATCAACTAATTAATGAATGAAAGGAAATTTAATGCTGTGCACAAAAAGATTTATAATGATAAAACTATCCAGATATTGAATCCCCCTAGCCTCAATGATATTTATAAACAATCCATTCAACTAAATCATTTAATCAAATTGAATTGGCATTCCTCTAACTTAGATTAAAGCCTCTCTCGAGCGGATTAATCCCTAATCACTAAGTAGAGTGCTGGAATCTCTTCTCAAAACACAATTAAATAGATCATGCATTAATGACAAGGAACTATAAACCAAAGGATCTTGTAGGTCTATCTCTAGCACCCCAATCAATCCTTAATCCTTATGAGAATTCAATTCACATCAAGCTTTCTCAAGTCAATAATATGAAAACAATAACCAATCAACAAGCATGCTATTATCAATTGGAAATAACAACAAGTATCATAAGAATAAAACAACTCAATTAATTGATTCAACTGAATACAATTGTTCAATTCATACAAATTGGCTAGGGTTCATCAATATCTAGATAGAGAAATATTTAGTTCATATTAACAGCTAGAAAAACAGAGTAAGATAAATGAGTAAGAGAAACCAAACAATTCATGGCAGTGAATCTGTATTTCTTCACTTGAGCTCTTGATTCTTGGTTTAGGGCTTGAGTATGGTGTTGATCTTCCTTCAATCTCAGCTCAAGACCCTTCTCCTTGCTCCAGCAGATGGCTCTCCCTTCTCTGTTTCCAGAAATGCTCCAGCAAAAACTGTTGTTCTTCTCCCCCTCTTCTCTTTTTATTTCCCTCCAAATCTCCAGCCCATACCTCCAGCTCACTCCACCCATCCATTGTCTACCACTTCCCTTGGTTCATCACCCTTTTCCCTGATTTAGGCAAGCTCTTCTTTTCTTGTTCTTTCTTTTTGACAAAGGCCAGCTGTTGTCTCCCACTTATTCCCCAATCAGTGCAAAGAATCTCACTTTTCGACAGGTGACACGACCACTGACACGCCCGTGGTCCTGGGCGTGTCATAGGCACTTGTGATCTTGAACCAAAGGCACGTCCACTGACACGTCCGTGTTACTGGGCGTGTCATAGCTACTGTAAGTTTGAATAAAAGGCACGTTCCTTGGCACGCCCGTGGTACTGGACGTGTGATAGCTACTGTGAGTCTGGATGAATTACACGCTCATTGACACGCCCGTGGTGCAGGGCGTGTCGCAGCTACTGTGACTCTGGACAAATGGCACGATTGGTGACACGCCTATGCAACTGGGCGTGTCATATCCACTGATGCAGTAACAGGGGCACGTCTAACGACACGCCCGTGTGCGTGGGCGTGTCCATTGACAGATTTTGCTCTTTTCTTCTACTTTCATCCGTAATTACTCCGAAATAACCAAATGCCTCAAATTATCAAGAGTTCCTGAAATTATCCTTAAATTGCACTTTGAACAAACAAATTAAACTCAATTTGATAATAATCATATTAAGAAATGGGAATAAAATATCATTAATTATGTACTTACCAAGAGGCGAAAAACTTTTTTATTTTCTGACCTTTTTTTTATTATATGAACAAGTTTATAATCTTCTTTATTTATAGATAAGCCTTGGAATTAAAGAAATGAAGGTTAAATATCATGAGTTTCATTCTAGTAATAATCTTATATGAAATGTTACAATTTCATAAATATTATCATAATAGAGAAGTTAGGAAGATGAAGGGGCTTGATCCATAACATCATTCTAATTATTATTATTATATTAAATTTTAATGTTAATTTCACTTTTTATCTTTTAGATTAATATAAATTATTATTATTTATAATTTTAATTTCACATAAAATTAAATAATTCTCAATTTTTTTGATTGGTATGGTGACAAAAAAAAAGTGCTAATACTCACTTAATTTTTAAGATTATATTTTAGCAAAAAAAAAATTTTAAGATTATAATATATATATATATATATATATATCATGGGTAGAATGATTGGTTCAAAAGGGACTAATCAGTATCTTCAATCAATTTCATCTAACAAACCCAAAAGCCCTTGTGTAGTGTCAATCTTACTTTTTGCTCAACCAAATATACCTAAAAAAATAAAATTTTGATCAATGTTCAGAATTTCTTTTGTATTTTTCTTATCATATTCCATAGAAAACAGAATAAATCGAAATAGTATTCTCGATACATAATGTTATAATAAAAAAAATTTTGTTCAATAATATTGTCATCAAATTCAAAAATTAATTCGAGAAGAAATTAAGGCTGAATCTTCTTTTGTAGGATTTTAGGTAGAGTAATAAAAAAGCAACCAGCTTTCATCTGTATATTGTGCTTAACGTGAACACTATGCAAATATAATGCAAACGTACTTTAGTCCGTCACCGCAATTTTTGACTGCAAATCTACTATTCTTGTGAATCTCCGCCGTGTCTATTTATTTTCTTTTCTTTTCATAAGCAACAGCTGCCTAAAAATGGTCTCTTTTTAATAACCGGTTGGTTTGAATAGTAAGCGACTCGGATTCATTAAAGTTTATAGCGTGTTTGAGGTCTAATGTATACAGTTACTCACCCATCCAAAGTAGAAGCACAATCCGGGTCAAGTCCGAATTAATCAGGCAAAGCTCCGAATACCAGGTGAATAAAACAAAAAACAAAATGGCCCCTTTTTCGAAGTGTAAACAAGCAGTAGCCAAGTGAAAATATTTTTCAGTTAACTATTAGGATGCCTAACCTTTCTTTTTTTCTTAATATTATAATTACGGAGTAGAATTGATTATGAATCTACTAAAAAAAGTGCATTTATCGGACCACGTCTCAGTGTGCTTAGGATGCCTAACTTTAAATTTTTTAACAATCTCACTTCATCTAATAAGCTGTATAATGAAATATAATATAATTAGATGCATTTCTAATATAAATGTTACATTAAAATGAATTTGATTATAATTATTACATTTCATTACGATATATATATATCGTTAAATATATCTATTAAATATTATAGAGCCTGCAAAACTAGAAGATAATTAAATTGGCCGGCAGAGATGACCATTAAGACATGTATTATATTCATGAATTATTTTTCTAACAAAATTTCATTCAGATTCCAGAACAAATAAATATATTTCAATTTCTGCTCTTGTTTCAACTACATTTCGCAGACGGTCGTTAATATCTAGAGATTTTATGGGACAAGGGTTGTAAAATGGAAGCCACATATTTGACATGCAAATATTTTGGAATGGAAACAATTTAAATGATTGAATTGTCTGTGGTCAAATTTTAAGAAGACTTCCATTGAATACATAGCAAGAGACAATATTTTTTGTCGTTCAACCAAAAGAAGGTTCTTTGGATTCGCAAATCCTACAAAATAGAAAACTGAAGCAAGAACATATATAGAATGCCAACTTCATCTCTTTAAGGTTCAGGGCCATTAGCATCCAAGTTAACATAAAACTAAATAAGCAGAACTAATCCTATATATAACAACTGATAGTTATTTTGCCTAAAATACCGATTAATTTATTTTATAATTCAGTAAAATAAATTAATGGGTGGTGGCCAACCTCTCTCTGAGTGATAAGCTGGCTTGCTGATCAGCAACAGGATGAGCAAGGACCCTGAGTCCTATTTTGACCTGTTTTCAGGTGTTAGTAAGCAAAATAACAACATCTCTTAGCTTAAAACGATAATATATAATAATTAAACCTCATAGAAACAGAAAGTAATCGGGTCAGGGCAATTAACAACGTTAAGAGGCAATATATAAGAAGCATTTTACATCAAATCAGAAAATGTCATATGGGTTTCTTTTCTTGAAAAATAAAAAAAAGGGTCTATTTTAACTGTAATTGTCATATGAAAACATCTTGATTAATCAATCAACAAATGCCATCCAACACTGCATGGAAAAACATCACAGACTTTCACAAGAACCATTATATATATTAAAGAGATAATAGCATAGTATATCCACAAAATCCCTCAAAAAAGATCTTTTGTTGTGCTTTACTTAAAATTTTCTGTTCTCCCACCAGAACAAGATAGTCTTCCCAGAAGACCATACAATGGAAGACACAGGGAATAAGTGTAAGTAATAACTGTTGCTAATCACTAAATCCACCTTAGGAACTATATAGAGTCGAATAACAAAATTCTTTCTTTAAGATTCAAATTTCTGCAATGAAAGCAGATTGTAAAATTTTGCATCTGTAACAAAGTTTGACAAAGCTGTATAGTTTTATATCTTAATGCAAGATACCAAATTCTCTTAATATTGAAAGTGCAATGGAGTTGCTATATATTTAACATTAGTAGGTCACAATTGCAAAGTGTGTTCCTTCTGGGTAGATTTACACAGTGTAAATGCTAACGTGGTAAAACATGACAGAAAGACATGTAGTCATAGTTCAAGGCAATGCTTTCTATTAATTTGTTTGCATGAAATTCAAGAATAGAATTAGATTTAATTTCTCCTCCAATGTTACTTCATTGCAACTAGCTTAGTTAATGTGCTGGGATTTTTATCAAAATTGGAGAGAAGTCCCATATTTTTCTAAAATATAAGACTTGCTCCCATATTTATAAGTTAAAAGCTTAAATTAAAATTTTAAATTTCGGTTTAAACTTTTATTTTTTTCAATATTATTATTATACGAACCGAAACTTATAATTTCAGTACCGAAACTTATAATTTCAGTTTGTAATTTAGAAAAAGTTTTTTTTATTATAATGTATTTAGAAAAAGTTTTTTTATTATAATGTATGAACAAAAACTATAAGTTTATTTACATATACATATGCTGGATGAGGGGACGTGCCCTCAGCCAGCTTTTTTTTTTTAATAATAATAATAATAATATCAATAATAATAATAACAACAACAATAATAATAATAATTAATAATAATACTAATAATAATAACACCAATAATAATAACAACAATAAAAATAATAATTAATAACACAAATAATTAATTATTATTAATTAATAAAAATAACACCAATAATAATATCAATATAATAATATCATAAAACAACAATAATAATAAAAATAATAAAAACAATAATTACAACAACAACAACAACAACAATAATAATAATAACAACAATAAAAACAATAATTAATAATAATACCAATAATAATAATAATAACAACAATAATAATAACAACAATAAAAATAATAATTAATTACACCAATAATTAATTATTATTAATTAATAAAAATTAACGCCAACAATAATATCAATATAATAATATAATAAAACAACAACAATAATAAAAAATAATAAAAATAATAATTAATAATAATACCAATTATAATAATAATTAATAGCACCATTAATTATTATTATTACTATAATTATTAATTATATTTATTATTATTATTTTTATATGTGCATGGGACATGCACTTCTCATGCACTGTTTGAATTGTGTCCATGTTTGGCCAAAACTAATAATAATAATAATAATAATAATAATAATAATAATAATAATAATAATAATTAAAATATAATTATAATTAATAATAAAATAATAATTATTAAAATAATAATTATTAATAATTAATAATAATATTAATATTAATTAATAATAACAATAATAATAATAATTAATAATTATATTAGACTCAAGTAATTAATAATTTTATTTAGATCTAAAGATAATTCACATAATTCAAGTGAAAATAATTTTGCATTCTTTTCCATGTCTTACTTGTTTTCCATAAACACAACTTTCACATAATTCAAGTGAATTAATCTTAGGTAGTCCCAGAACCATACCTTTCTCACTCAATAGTTTTAAACCACTGACATTGAGATGCCCATAACGCAAGTGCCATAATTTTGACTCATCCTTAGCACCAGCAATTAATGCAAAATTCTACACCTCTGAAACTTCAAGTGGAAACATTTTATTCTCTGTCATTCGAACATTTGCAATGGTCTGTCCCAACTTATCTTTAATAACACACAAACCATTATCAAATAATACAGAGTAGCCACTAGTCATTAGTTGCCCCACACTCAACAGATTATGAGCCAAATTTGGCACAAAATACACATCATGAATTAATTTAATTTTACTATGACTAGTTTGCACAGCTACAACACCTTTCCCTTCCACTTGAATCACTTTGTTGTCTCCAAGCCTGACTGTCTTGTGGAAATCAACAAGCTCTTTAAATTTGTCTTTCAATCCACACATATGATTGGAACAACCACTATCGACAAACCAAACGTCATTAGAATCATCAATATTATCAACATGGGCCATGAATAACTTACTTTCTTCATTATCCTCTTCTGCAAAATTCACTTGTTTCTCCTTTGCCCTACAATCAGCTCTCATATGCCCATACTTCTTGCAATTGTAACACTGAATATTGCTCATGTCGCCTTTGTCATTGCTGTAAGATTGCCTCTGTTCAACTTGTCCATCATTTCTACCTCGTCCTCGGCCTCGGCCTCCAGATCCACCTCTACCACGCCGTCTGCCACTAGAGGACTCTCTTTGGTTGGATGAAGCTCCTGTCACTTGAAACGCCTTTTCTTCTTGCTTTTCAAGCGATCGGTTAATTCTGACTTCATGAGTTTGCAATGAACTTTTCAATTCATCGAAAGAAAACTTGGACAAGTCTTTGGATTCTTCAATTGCAGCAACCACATGATCAAATCGTGTAGTCAAACTACGCAGTACCTTTGAAACAATAGTTTCATTGGTTGGATTCTCGCCATAAGAATTCATTTGACTCACAATTTCAGAAACTCGAATCATAAAAGCTTCCACTGTTTCGTTGCTTTTCATCTGTAGTGTTTCAAAATCACGCCTGAGATTTTGAAGTCTCATAGCCTTTACTTGTGCTGTGCCTTGAAACTGAACCTGCAGTTTGTTCCAAGCGTCTCCAGAAGTTGTTGCTGCTGCAATTCTTGAGAAAATATTTTCGCTGACTGCTTGTTGAATAAGAAACAATGCCTTGGAGTCTTCTTTCTTATTTTTCTTTCAATCTGCTAGCGTCCTCATCAAGATCTGCAAATCCACTGTCTACTAAGTCCCATAATTCTTGAGACCTAAATAGAGTCTTCATTTTGATGCTCCAGAAATCATAATTGCTACCATTGAGAATTGGAATAAGGGGCTGTGATATGGATGCAGAATTTCCATTCGTAGCCATAATGAAATCTCACTCCCTTTCACACTCAAAGTGTTTGCCTCTCACTTTAGTGTTTACTCTCAACTCTCAGTTGTTTTTTTTCTCTCCTCTCAAATGGTTTTTTCTAATCTCTTTTGTTTTAACCAGGCTCTCATACAACAAATGTTGGATGAAAACAGAGTATGACTAGAGAAAATACCAAAGACAAAAGAGATTATTTTAACTGCACTATATTATTCCATGAATTGATAGCCATATTTATAGGCTTAAGAGTACAGCAGAAAATAAGCAAATAGAATATCAACAAATCAATAAAGTAGGGATATTATAATCCAGAAAATCAACGCATTACTAACAACCTTCTAAGACCAAGTCTACTAAACTTATTACTGAAATTATGAATTAATTTATTCAACAAGTCGAAGCTTATACAGAAGTTCCTTGAAAAGGTCTTCTTCTCCGCGTACTACTAGGGCAGGGTCGTGTTTTCACTAGGGGTGTACACGGGCCGGGCCGGGTTTGATCCCGGCCCGAATTTTTTCGGGCTACAGTTTGCAGCCCGTGGCCCGACCCGAAGCCCGGTAGGGCCGGGCCACTTCGGGCCTGACCGGGTTCGGACCGGGTCGGGCCGGCCCGATTTTTTTAAAATTAGAAAAATAATTTTTAATAGAAATTTTAATAAAATTTACCTATAAATATTATTTTAAAAATTTATTATACTAAATTATATCTAATAATATATAAATTATTATATCATTTTTTATATATAATATTTTAAAAATATAAATTATCAAAATATAAATTTAAAAAAATTAAAAATATATAAAAAAATTAATATCTCGGGCCGGCCCGAGATTTTTTATCCCAACCCGAGGCCCGACCCGAGCTGAGCTCGGATTTAATTTTGAAGCCCGTGGCCCGACCCTAGCATGGGTTCGGGCCGGGTTGGTCGGGCCACGGGCCCAATGAACAGCCCTAGTTTTCACATGGCTCCTTTTTTTTTTTTTTAATTAGGTTCGTAGTAGGAGACAGCACAAGAATTATATATAGGCTGATATAATAATTTTTTTTACCATGAAAAAGATACTCTATATTTTATTATTAAGCTATTATATCTACAAAAATCATTATATATTTATTTAAGTGAAATCACACAGCTATGCCAAAACTAGACCAGCAACAATTTACAGCTGAATATAAATATATATATTTCTTTGAAATTTCTATTTAGGTATTATATTCTCCAAATCAATCTATGAACAACATTTTAAAAAATTGTATCACATGTTTTATTTTATTTATTATGATTCTCTTGTGCATGCATATATACACGAATCAACTTTAAGTGTATATATCTAGTATATTTATTCGCTCAATATACTGATAACGCATGAAATACAAAATAATAATAATAATAATAATAATAATAATAATAATAATAATAATAATAATAATAAGAATAAGAATAAGAATAAGAATAAGAATAAGAATAAGAATAAGAATAAGAATATGAATAAGAATAAGAATATGACTGTTAGATAAAAAAGATAGAATATGAAAAATTATATTATAAATAAAACATTTAAGAACATTTAAATCTATATATAACATGAGGATATGCATATATATATATATATAAAAGAATTTTTTGTTACAAAATTTAAATAGATTCTGCCAACCAGGTTAGTCCCTATTGATTTGTATTAGCCTAAAGATTAATTAGAAATAATATTTTTTTATTGCTTTAATTTAGTTTTTTTTTAATCCTGTCAGTCTGGCTGAACTGAGAATAATGCAATTAATTAATTAACCTAATGCAAATTAAACACTATCAACTTTCAATCAGGACTCTACATAATAACTACACAAGTAAATTAACTTGACTTTTTAGCATATAACGGCTGTGAGAAGTCCTTAATTGAGAATTGAATTTTTTTTAAGTTGAAAAATAAATTAAAGTTGAATATTTAGGTTGAAAAAGTAAATTAACCTGATTTTTCTTCGAAAGGACGAATTGACCATAAGGATTTAAAGTGAAATAGGTTCTTTATTATGACAAAAAAAAAAGAAATAGATTATTTGTTAAAATTAATGATAAAAGTATATAATAATAATTTTACTTATATATTGTTTATTTTGATAGAATTGAAGATAAAAGAAAGTAAATGAAATATAATTTTTCTTAGTTTTTATTATTTACATGTTTAATTAAGAAGAAAAATATAATTTTATCAAAAAAATTATTCTCCTCAAATAATTAAAATAATTTTTTTATCTAAATAGTAAAAAAAATTATATTATATAAAATATTATTTATATCATTATTTTATTTTTATCTTGATTTAATATATAAGTATAAAATTATAAAAATTTATTTAATAAATTTATTTATTTAAATTATTAAAGAAAAATTTTCTCATTATTTAACTATGATTATCTAACACAATAAAATAAATTTAATTTAATTTTTTTTAAATAAATTTTCTTTATTAAAATAAATTTAATTTTCTTTGTGCGAATTAATAACCAAACAAAGCATTAGTTATGCGATGCATACTATTAAGTAGGCAGCTGTGGTCGGTGATCATCTGCCTAGACATAGGCAGCTGTGGCCAGTGATACTCTGCCTAGACATTGACCAGGTCACATTATATTGAATATCTAAGGATCACAGCGAGTCAGCAACTATTCATCCTTATTCTATAATACCTGTAGCTAAAAACTCTTCTAATGGGATCAGAACTTAAAAAGACTATTTTTTGTAGCGACTCTTGAGATTCATGGGATTAAAATCACTGAGATGACATCCACAAGTTTAAATATATATAAAAATAATAATAATAATAATTCCAATACCATGCAGATTAGAAACATTAGATTATAAATGTGCCAAGAATTTCATTGTATGATTCATAAAGGATAATGCAAATTGGAAAGCTAACCCATAAAATTCTCGTTCTGATTCCGCATCCAGAATGGTAGCCTCAAAAAGACCTCATCATAAGCTGAACTGTAGATCCCAATCAGAGAACCAGAGTGACGAGTTGGACTTCTGGGTTTACCATTTTTCAAATTCTAACTCGGCCTGTGACCAAATCTAGCCTTGAATATAGTCTCCCAAGAATAAAATCTCAATTAGGGGCAGCTAACAAAGATTTTGGAGCAACAATGCGAGCTAACACACGACAAATAGCTACAAAGCCATTAATTCAAAAAGCACAGACAAAAACAGAATAATTCACCATCAACAAAGCAAGCTGGCAAGGAATAAAAGCTACAGCAATGACCTAGATAACTAGTGCTTGGTAAAACATCAGCCAAATATAACAATTCCATGTTGAGCTAAACCAGCAAGGATGAATAGAAAATTCTTGAACATGGATTGTCACTAAGAACCTAATAGATTAGTACAAATTGTCCCTTCACAGAGCCGACGGAGTTAGAGGATATCCAAGTTACCTTAGCAGGTTAATTACAATTTTCTTTTTTTTCTCTCAGACGCTAAAGTGTACTATCCAAGCAACCGTAGGCATTCTCTTCTGCGGCCTCAGATGCGAATGATTGTTAGTACATATGATAATTTTCAGGTTTCTGCAGAATTCCCTGCAGAACAAATACCAACTTTGATAAATATAAAATCAACTAAAACAGGTGAGAACCAGAATATAATTACTCTCGAGTAAGAACAGAAAAACCATAAAGCAAGTAATGTCAAAAGCATAGCATAGGAAAATACAAATGTTCAAATGCAATATTTTCCAAGAAAGCTTAGCGTTGAAAATGAAAATGAATTGTTGGGCTCAGGTGCCTGCTTCAACTTATCATCTCCAAGACAGTAGAATCTTGCCACCCTCATTTCCTCATGAAATATTTTCCATCCTCCATCTACACTACTACAAAGCCTTCTAAATCCAATAAATATTCCAAATTCACTAATCAGATCATGCCTGTTTTACATCTACAAACATCATTTATCGTGTCCACCACACTGCCCGGCTTATTAAACTGCATTTTCTATCCTGGATGAGCACACTGCAAAAGAAATATCAAAAGCATATACATCTTTCATAGCAGACATATGGCTTACTTAAGTACAATTGGTCCCAACTGCATTTGTTATTTCTGGCGCCTTCAGTTGCAACTTCTCTCCAACACAAGGCAGAAAAGAAGATACAGGATTTGGAGCTGTCATGGGAATGGGGTTGTCATCCTTATTAGTAACATGCCTACCCTCAGTCAACTGGAAACCAAAGAGTCTGCAGCTGCTTTTACACGAGGACATCAAATCTTGTCGACCTCTAAATGGTGTAGCTACAAGAGGCTGTGAAATGGCATGTTGTCTGTGCTCACGAGACAGACCAAAAGAACCCATGACCCATTGATCATCCCTTCTGAGAATGCACTCATAATGTGACGAAGACCTGCGCTTTTCACCACATGTTTCAGGACTACGAAACAAACTTTGAGTGTTAACTCCCTGCTGCTCCTGATCTTTAAAATTATACATAGGACTTGGATTTGAAACAGGATTGCTCGCTTGCTGGAACATTAACACGGATGATGGTGAAGATACCTGCATAGGTGCTCTCATATGAGTATTATAACCCTGCAACATTGCAGACCATCCATTTCTTGAGCTTGTCATTTGAACACCATCAGAGATTCCAAAGAAACCATTCTCGCAAGCCTCGTTAGCAGTTGTCAGGCCTCCTCCAAATGGTAAACTTGTAATTATTTCTTGACCTTGCAAGACCTTGTGGGATCTATAAGATTCACTAAAGCCTATGCCTTTAAAGAAAACATCTGAGTTCATGACCAGGTCTCTGGCACCATTTCTCGTTGTGGCAATCCCAGAACCATGTGCGCCAGGAAAACACCTCCTCATCTCAGATGGATGCTGATTTTGATCAACACCATCATAAAGAGTGTTAAAACTCAAAATTTCTTGACCTTGCAAGACCTTCTGGAACCTTGAAGATTCCCCAAAGTCTGATACACCAATTCCATCTGTCAGGGCAACATTAAGATAAGTCCAAAAATTAAATGCTGGGATAATTGGTTATGACCATACAGTTTCTTGAAGATGCAGAATGTACCAGAAACTCGAAATTCTGGCTTTGATGAAGGCAATCCAGACCTACTCCTCTTCAAACCCATTGCCATTAAGCTGTTGGAACTGGAAATAGGTTCAGATGGCTCAATTTCCCAAGGAGAGACCCTGCTGTGTTTGATGGTCTCCATGTGTTTGCAGGTCTCCATATCATCCCATCTTACCTATCAAAATGAGCCATAAACAAATGAGGCCACCAAATGAATGTAACTAGTTTGACATCAACATCAAGAATCATGATTATGAAGATAATGAGACATAAAACTTCAGTAAAATTAAGGAAAAATATCAGTATTATGCCCTATATTTAGTGTTATAGTTGGGAATCTTGCATCCTTTCTATCATTAGAAAGGAGTCCTGCCAAGTTAAAATGATGTATATGATAGATGCATGATTCACATGTAAAGGAATCGAGAAGAGGTGATAAAAAATGTGTCAATATCTGAAAATATGTAAGTGCACCACCAGTTCCCAAGATGCATTCAGAAATGAGGTTTATAGAAAAATTTATCTCGCCTAGAGCATCAATAGTTGATCTATATTGTAAGTGTAAGAGGGTAGGAAAGGACAAATAACAGGCCTAAAATGCAAGTATATCTCAAGTCTAGGGTATAAATTGAATTCAATCAATATGAATTATTAGGTCTCCACCAGAATTTATGGATACAACTGCTGTAAGAAAGCCATACCACAAGGCATCTCCATTTTGAGCCAGGCCATCTAACAGGATCCAGGTCACTGATTCCAGTTATTATTCCCATATATCTGCCAAAGAGACATGGGTAAACACTTTGAAAATGTAATGAAGTTAAAATTTTATAGGCCAGGCATCATATCTAACCTTCTTTCTGCTGCATCTTCAGTTTCAAAACGCATTTTGAACCTCATTCCAGCAGAAAAAGAATGATCAAGGCTCTTCAAGAACTTATGGAAAGGCATAATGAACTCTGACAAGCTGGCCCTACAACAAGCACTTGAAAGTTTAGAGATAATACAAAATTAAATGGAACTGAGACAATGAGCCTTTAAATAAGGGTTTGTGTAATTATCCAGCAGAAGCAACTAAGTGATCATATGGACAAACAATATTTAAGAAGACTAGCATATACTAGCACAAAGGATCAGAGGCACACCAGCAAGAATAAGGTAAACAAATGGTTCAATTTTAGATTCAACTGAATATTTTTCCTATATTCCAGAAACAATTGAAAGTGAAAATGTACTGCCCTGTCAAAGAAGTAGGCACCAACCATTTTTTGTCAAAAATGGAGGTGCCTAATTAAGGGGATTGTCAAAAATGGAGGTGCCTAATTTAGGACATTGTCAAAAGTGGAGGTGCCTAAATTTGGGAATTGTTAAAGTCAAAAATGGAGGTGCCAAATTTATTGACTAATTTCACCAACCCATGTTTTTGAAGCCTATATAAACCCATCCACTTCATTTGGAAGATACAACTTAAAAATTGAAGAAGTAAAGAGAAGAGAGTGTCTTTGAGAGAATTTTGTGAGAAAAAATTTTTGTTCATAATTGAGTGAGGGTTGTGAGTGTTTGTAAACACATTATATTTTTCTCCTTAATATAAGTCTGCAGCAGCTCCGGAGACGTAGGCATAATTGGCCGAACTCCGTTATCAAATTCTGTGTTATTATTCCGCATTTATTTTCGCTCTCTTACTAATCTGGTCTAAGGGAATAGAGTGGTAATCACCTCAATTTCCCAACATGCCCCTTGTGGATAGTGATAGATGGAATATCTATAAGGAACAAAGTGAGATGGTACTGCATGAACACAAGGCAAATATTTGATCAGGGCAGTATAATACATGATAGAGAAACAGTGGCACTTAAATGGCACAACACAAAATTTGAATTATAAGATAGGATATATAATGTTGCCAATCTAGCTGAAGAGGCAACATTGGGTTCTTTTTTTTCTTTCTATATTATGAGTAATGCAGGGAACAATTGGACCATATATGTGACCCACAAGAGAAGTAAAGACTTGACATTGTGGAGGTTGGGAGCTAGCAATACATAAACAGCATCACTCATACATTAATTCCATGAAATTTTTCTTCATGTTTTTTCCTTCAGAAATTGCAATTGATCTTCTGATTTGTACTTGTTGCTATGAAGAAGTTAAAGTATGTTAAAATGATGAGATCCAAGTGTAGAAAAAAATAAGTTAAGAAAACACACATAAATATTCATACCAAGCTCCACCAAAACCGAAGTACCCCAAACCAAATTGATTAGGATAGGCTGCAAGCTCAATATTCAATGAAATCTCACTTATAAATTAGCTAGAAGTCCTATCTGGCAGCTTTACGTACGAGGGTCAAAAAATTCACAGTGCTTTACAGATATTAGATGAACCAAGCATCAAAATACCTTGGATTGTAGTAAACGTTGAACACACTTCTCATTGATATAGCATTAACTACTTCTGTGAAAGTGCTATGATTCAACTGCTGATTACATAGAACTGGAATTGGAAAAGTAGCACCACCTTTAACTTGCGCAGCTCTTCGAATTCCCAGTCTCAGTTTTCCATCCTCACCCCTGAAATGTAATACTAATAATAATCGCCAGGAGAGGTGGTTAATAATTTCCTTTTGAAACAGGAACTCCATACCTGAGAAAAAGAACAGCATCCCCAGAGACAAGTTTCTTCTTATTCACAAATGCACTCCATCCAGTAGTGAGCAAATGCCTTCGTGGTTGACCTGTCCAAGCAAAGAGGGAAAATGAAAACTGAAGACACCAAATTGGGAAGCATGAGATGCATAAAATCCTAATTAACATAAAGCTGATTCGTTATCCATGAGAGACAGCCTCTGCTGAAAAGCATAAAGACATGCAAATTTCTAATGCAAACCCCGGTAGATATGGCGAAACCTCCACTCAAAGCCATGGAGATCCTTTGCAACGAGCTCTTGTGAAGGCCTCTGCTGAGTGTAATCCTGCATGAATGATCTACTTAATTCAACATACAACCAAATTCACAAAATCAACTAGTTCCAAATTATAAATGCACTTGCAAACGACAAATAGAAGTTATCAAAAGGTTTATGCTGAAGTACTGGCTAGATGAAATTGCACTGTAATAATTACCAAGGGAGGGAAGCAGTCCTCAGCAGCTCGGCGAGGGACAGAAAAGCCTCCATGAGTGCTAGTATCAGAAGCAGTAAGAGTCTTGCAGAACATGTGGGGTGCTGTTGACTTCACAGCTACTTCCGCATCCTCCTCTTCACCATCCCCCTCAATTTTCCCTTCCTTCAACTTCTGCCCAATTTGTTATACACAACAACAACAATTTAAGGTGAAATCAACTTCATCTCACTGATTTTAGGAAACCAAATAATCAAACAAAAAGAAAGTGGATCAAAAGGAGGCAGAGAAACAGACACACAGAGCAATAACAAGCCAACACATATAATTTAAAATTTTGAATTCAAAGAATCATTAGTGTAAGTGCTTTATTCTGAATCGATAATAGAACATACAAATCATAATAAGATAATCTGTGGAACTTATACCTAAAATAGTTTGGAATAGCTTAACCAACAATAATTACTTAGTTAAGTAAAACATTTCCGCTTTGGAGGTGCTCAATAACAAACGCCAATGACATTCAAAGCTAAAAATGCAATCTTTACTTGAATTCATTGTTAAAATTATTGCAAGATTATAATAACACAAACCTCATTCTCAGGAACCAGAGAAACTTGTGCATAAACCTCATCATTGGCTGCCTCTGCCTGCCAGGCATAAAAAAGAAAATTGAACATTTAACCACCAAAATATTCCATTTGGGCCCCTAATAAAATAAGAAAGTATATAAACATAATATATAAAATCTCATAGAGCTTCCCTAGAATAGAAGTCCAATTCTCTAGAATTACAAAAACCAAACTAAAAAATAAAGAAAAACACTCTAATTTCCTAGAAAACCAAATTTTCACCCACAAAGCAAAAGGCCAAAACAACCCATTAGTCCACAACCGTTGTAGGCTAGGCATAAATACATATAGAAGACAATAGAAATTTGTAGTGAAAGACTTACATGGAGCTTGACGTCAAGAACCCGACAGAAGATATGAGAAGGAAGATCATAAGCAGCAAGCGGCGAATCAGGTAGTTGTTCCAAGTGGCCTTGAGGAAAGTATACCACCACACTCCCTTTCTTTGGCAAAGATATAAGTGGGCCCGCACAAGCATGCCAAAGCTCCAAACACACAGAAGAAGAACCAGAAGCAGAGGAAGAGGATGGAGAAGACAGAGACCCAGAAGACGGTGTCGTTCCATCCTCCTCAATCGTATTAAGATCTATCATACCCACCATTTTTAATTTTAATAATCTTGAAACCCAAAGTACCCAACAACGAGAGTAAAGAGTTGAGCAAGAAAAAGATTTAGAAAACAAGAGGCTGTGTGATAGAAAAAGAAGAAAAGAGTAGCTTTCATGGCTGCATCAGTGCACTTTGGCATTTTTGCCTAATAAAAAAAAGGTGAAGTTGGAGGAGATGGGGGAGTCAAGAGTCTTTAAAAAGAGAGTTTAGAGACCCTTTTCTCTCTTTCTGTTTCTTTCCCTCATCTCATGTGCTTTTTTGAACGTATCAAATCAAAAGCTTTAATTTTTATTTGTTTTTTGTAAAGGGGGGATTAAATGAGATATTATTAATGGGTTTTCTTTTTTGCTTATCTGCAAAGACTGAGACGCAGAGCAGCAGCGCATAGCCCTGCTGCTATGCTGCAATGCTGAGGATGTGATGTGTGACAGACAGAGAAAGTAATCAGCTTTTTTTATACAAAATAATAATAATAATAATAAAATAGAAAAGGTCTTTTTTTACTACTTTTTATGAGGCATTTCTTAGTTACACGCCCAATATCTATTTTTCAATAATTTTTTTTTACATTATACTAAAATAAATAAATAAATAAAATATTAATATAATCGGGGAGAGGTTTTCTGTACGGATCCCTGTATTTCCGGGCGGATGTCTATTCTGTCCCCCTCATTTCCCTAATCTCTATCATGTCCCTCCTTTTCCCTATTCTTGTAGTATTTTTTTTTTTAAATTCACTCATGCTCTTGCTATTAATTAATAGATAAAAACAAACTGATACCTTTGTTATCCTATAAAACTAAATAATTATTCTAAACTTTTTTTAGATGGAACGGAATGAGTAGACTTTTTTTTAGATGGAATGGAATGAGAAAACATTATTAGCGATAAATAAATATTTTTAATCTCTAATTATAAGGAGTAAATGTACTCTATGTTCTACGTTGATAAACGCACCTTTTATTTCATAATAATTAAAAATAATATTTTATTTATATATTTTTTATTTAATATTTATTGTATTATAAAATATATGTATTAAATATTTAATAAATAAATAATATTAAATATAAATACGATATAAATTTAATATATTAATTAATTTATTAAAATGATAAATCCATTCTAAATTAAAATAAATGAAAAAAAAATGTATCTGATGAAGAGAATATTTTTATAAACAAAATTTTAATTTAATAACGCTAAACCTATCTTTAGAATTTCAAACTTAAATTTCAATAAGTATAATTTAAGAAAAAGGATTGGATGTTTTTGAATTAAACGGGAAAAATTATAACGTTTTAGGATAGGTCTTTTATTTTTTTATTCTTTAATTGTTGAGTAATATTCTTTTGTTTTTCATCAGCATCTGTTGATAAATAATATATAGCCTTTTTATCAAAATAAGGAAATTACTCTAAAATTAGCCAATCTAGAGATGATAAATTTTATTTATTTATTACCTTTTTCATTATTTAAATATAGTAATTTTTTCCTATATTAGTGTTGGATGTATCCTATCAATTCATAATTAGTAGAATTTATTTTTGTTTCAGTTGTGGTAAATTGGGACATGGAGACAAACTTTGCCCAGAAAAGTCCAATAATGAAGACAATGGCATGTTCATCCCTCGTTATGGTCCTTGGTTGAGGGCCTCCTTAGCTGGTAACTCTCAATCCCAGGGCATTTTACGTAGAAGACGAGTAGATGGTGCAGCTAATGATATGGTTTCCTTAACGGGTTTGAAGGAGTCGGACGGTAGACCAGAAAAGTTGAAAACAGCAGTAAACCTTGTACGAGATTTTCACGCTCAGACATCGAAGGTTAACTCTGTGAAGGTATATACATCAAGAACAGTATAGTTTTGCATCCTCAGCCACACGTTAGTCTTGATGAGGGCAAAGACATTGTTTTATAATCTTTCAACCTCCAAAAATGTACCTCGAGCCTCAAACCAAAATTTTTTAATTGAACAAAATATCCTGAAGCCCAAAATCCCCTCTGAAACTCCATCATTCATCCCACTAGATACGGGCTCCCCTTCTTCAGAGCATAACAGTCCTGACTCTACTGATTTGATTTTTCTTGTTCATCCAAAAATTACCGATTTGCAAAGCTCTAAATCTGATCACCAGATTTCTTTTGGTCCTCTTCCTTCGATCTTCCCAATTATTCAGAATAAAAGATCCTGCTCTCTGGCTGAGGAAGAGTCTTTATGGATTAAGAAATTTAGATTCAATAAGAATGAAGCTTCGTTTGATGATCTGGTGAAATTGACATACCAAATTCTCAAGGAGAACCCTCGGTTTGATATAGCCCCCCTATCTAACGATAATGTTGAAAAGGATTTTTTGTCTTCAAAATTAAGAAATCAAGACTGGTGTGACAATAAGGGAGTTAGGAAATGTGGATGATTCGGAATGTAGAACCTTACAAATACAAATGGATTTATCTCCTCAACTTACATCATCTAACAAAGGGAAGAAATGGAAGAGAATGGCCAGAAGCTAAAGTCGATCAAGCTTTAATACGATAAACTCTGATTCTCATGTCGTTGGTGGCTCGCCTAAAGCAACCAAGGAGCCATGAATGCCCTTGTGCGGAATTGTCAAGGTTTCGGACGAGCCTTAACAAGAAATGGGCTTAAAGATAACATCTTGCAATATCGCCCGGTGTTGGTTTTCTTGTCGGAGACCAAACATGATCAGAATTATATGTAGCATCATCGAAGAAAGCTGGGTTTTGATAATAATATTTATGTTGATCCTACTGGAATAGCTTTATGATGGAAAGGTAATGTAACTGTTGATATTCTTTCTTTGTCCTTTAATTATATTCATACCAGGATTAAAACTTCTAACCATGATTTTTGCTTTATATCTTTTGTTTATGGCTGTCCAACAAAAAAGGGAAGAAAGAGGTGATGAATGAAATAGGTCTTTTAAATCCTGGCGAAGATGTTCCTTGGGATTGTGTGGGCGATTTCAATCAGATATTGTCAAGTAATGAAAAGAAGGGTGGTAGTCCTCCATCAAAATTCTGGTGTTTCTGGTTTAGCAGTTGGATTGAAGGAATGAAACACTCTGATTAGGGGTTCAAGGGGCCAATGTTTACTTGGATTAACAAACAATATGGAAGATACAATATTTAGCAACGCTTGGACAGAATGTTAGCTAACTTAAAATGGCAAACAAAATATCAGAGAGCCAGAGTTGTACATGGGGATTTTGTAGGATCTGATCATAGACCTCTGATAATTCAATTTGATCCTGCTAGAACTAATAAAAAGACAAATTTCAAGTTTGAAACAAAGTAGCTTCTGATGGATGAGTATCATTCTATTATAGACAGAATATGGGCTTTGAGAAGTACTGCAGCAGGGGATGGTCAGGGGCTGAAAAGGAAACTAGAGTTAACTGCAATAGAACTCAAAAAATGGAGCAGAAGGACTAACTTAAATGCTAGAAAGAGAATTGAGCATGTCAAAACAGAGCTGGAATGGAAGTACTCTAATCCTATTTGCCTAAACTATCAAGAAAAAGAGAGCAGTCTTAAAGAAGAGTTGGGTGAAGCATGGAAGATGGAAGAATTTTTTGGGCAGCTTAGATCTCGAATCAGATGGTTACATGCTGGAGATAAGAACACAAAATTTTTTCAAGCTTCAACAATACAACGAAGACAAAGAAACACTATTGTGAAGCTTAAAAGTGTTCATAGAGGGTGGATTGAGGATGAGAATTTAATCCAAAAGGAAGTTTTTAACTTCTTTTCAAGATTATACTTTATTTTAGAGCATTCTGTTGACTCATGTGACGGCTGGAATTTTTGTATCCCTTATGTACCTGAACAATGTAATGATGAGATGTACAGAATCCCTGTGGAGGCTGAAATTAGAGAAATAGCTTTCAATTTGGGTGCTTTAAAGGCCCCTGTACTGGATGGATTTTCTGGAATATTCTTTCAAAAATTTTGGAGATATATCAAGAACGATTTGACTGCAACAATTCAAAATTTTTTCATCATTGGAAGAATGCCTCAAGGATTAAATGATACAAATATAGTCCTCATTCCTAAGGTTAATTCTCCAAAAACTATTGCTCACTACCGTCCTATTGGTCTATTGCAATTTTATATATAAAGTCATTGCAAAAATTCTTGTTAATAGGCCAAAACCCTATATGCAAAATCTTATTGACCAAGCTCATGGGGCTTTTATTCCAGAAAGAATAATACATGAAAATATTTTGCTAGCTCATGAAATATTTTATAAATTAAATAATAGTTATTCAAATAAGGGGGCTCAAATGGTGATTAAATTAGATATGAACAAAGCCTACGACAAGGTAGAATGAAATTTTATGAAATGGATTCTTAGAAATATGGGATTCAATGAAAAGGCTTTGAACTCACTATTGCAGTGTATCACCAAATTAGAGTCAGGGTTTTGGTAAATGGAAAAGCCACTGATCTATTTCATCCAACTATGGGTCTTAGACAAGGGGATCTCCTATCTCCTTATATGTTTTTAATGGTTACTAATGCTTTGTCATCTTTGTTAAATCATGTTTTTGCTCCAAAAACAAATTATAGGTTTCAAGTTAGCAAATACCTCCCCTAAAATTACCTACTTATTATATGCCAATGACACTATTCTTTGTGGAAAAGCTGAAATTTCATAAGCAAAAACTTTTTTGAGGATAATTACTCATTATGGGGAAGTCTCAGGCCAAAAAATTAATTTTGATAAATCTACATTGACATTCAGTAAAAATACCTCCATTGAAATGAGAAAAAAAGATCACAGAGGTGTTTGGGATTAAGGAGATGGGCAATAAAGACAACTATTTGGGGCCACCTACCTGTTGGGGTAAATCTAAAACAAGCTTGCAATTTTGTATGGAGAAAGTTATAAATAAGATCCAAGAAACATAATCTTTTGTCTTTTGCAGGAAAAGAAATATTAATAAAATTTGTGCTTAACTCGATTCATATACATTTAATGTCATGTTTTTTGGTTCCTAAATCAGTTTACAGCAGATTATATAGTATAATTTCTTCTTTTTGGTGGAATTAGAAACAAAATAAGGGGGTATAGCTTGGAGGAAACGGTAGGTCCTAACAAGATCAAAGTTTAAAGGGGGGGTCGGGTTTTAAAGATTTTGAGAATTTTAATATAGCTTTACTCTCTAAACTTTGTTGGAAACTGTTGAATGGAGAAAATAACCTATTGGTGAATGTTATGAGGGCAATCTATTTTCCTAATGGTTTATTTCAGGATGCTAAAATAAGGAGTAAAGCTTCATGGAGTTGGAGGAGCATGATAAGGTTAGAGATAATATAAATGGAGGATGTCGATGGCTGGTGAGAAGTGGATCTCATATATGGATTTGGAAAGATCAGTGGATCCCAGATCTGCCAAATTTCAAAGTTATTTCCTAAAGACCTGCTGCAACTTCTGTCTATTGGATGAAAGATTTAATGGATGAAAGAGGTAAGTGGAATAGGCAGCTTCATAATCTTTTTTTTTTCTCATATGAGGAGGTTAATGCAATTACTAAGATTCAAATTTCTAAAACAAACCTCTTTGATAATTTAATCTGGCATCCAGATAAGTTTGAAAAGATTTCAGTCAAATTTGTTTACAATTTTTTGTGCAACAATACAAATTTATTAAATGGCAGCAGTTCTGGTAGCTCATCTGCTTGCTCTATTAACTGGTAGTCCATTTGGAAACTTAGTATTCCACCTAAAATTTAAAATTTTATTTGGAGAGCTTGCATGAATGAACTGCCTCAAGTTAACTCAACTCAATAAAGTCTTAATCTCAAGTCAATTAGGGTCGGCTATATGGATTTTTCTTTTCCACTCAATACGATTTAGGGATCTCTTCTGATAGATGCAACATCATAAGATCATTTTGGATCATCTTTAACCAAGTCAGTATAGGCTTATCTCTACCTCTTTTAGCTATATCTACTCTAACTTGTTTAGTTTTTCTAACCGGCGCATCGATAGGTCTTCGTTTCACATAGCCAAACCATTTCAATCTATACTCTCTTATCTTATTCTCAATAGGTGTTCCTCCCACTTTTTTTCTAATTCACTCATTGTGGATTCTATTCATCCTAGTATGACCACACATCAATCTTATCATTCTCATTTCTGCACCATACATTTTACTCATGTGTTATCATTCTCATGTCTTGTTAGCTCATCCATAACCAAGGCAAAAAGATAATGGCTCAAAGCTGAACATTTGTGTAATCCAATAGAAACGAAAAAATTCTTAGTATCCCCTCCCACAGTGCAGACACTGGTGATGGCCCTCTCATACATATCCTTCAAGACTTTGATATATCATATAAATATTCCCCTACGCTTTAGGACCCACATAAAACTTCTTTAGGGACTCTATCATACACTTTTTCTAAGTTAATAAAAATCATATATAAGTCCTTCTTCATCTCTCTATATTTTTTCATCAAATCTTTTATAAGAAAAATAGCTTCCGTAGTTGATCAACCAGGCATAAAGCTAAACTGATTTGAGAAGATATAAGTATCTAACAGCAAATGGTATTCCACAACTCTCACTCATAATTTCATAGTGTAGCTCATAAGCTTTATACCTCTATAATTTGAGCAATTCCGAATATCTCATTTATTCTTAAAAATAGGTAGCAAATTACTTTGTCTCCATTCATTAGGCATTTTTTTTATACTTAAGATCTTATTAAATAAATGTGACAATCATGCAACTTCTGTATCTCTCAAATATTTTCAAACCTCAATAGGTATCCCATCTGGTCTACAGGCTTTACCAACTTTCATCCTCTTTAAAGCTTATTTAACTTCCAAAAACCTAATCCGTCTAGTGTATTTCACATTTTTATTTGCCCTAACGTCTAAACCCTCAATGTTATCACTATAGTTACCATTAAAAAGTTCCTCAAAATAGCTTCTCCATCATTTCTTAATATCATCTTCTTGAACCAGAACCTTATTCTTTTTATCTTTAATGCACTTAACTTAGTTTAAATCACGACATTTTTTTTCTCTTATCTTAATCAATTTATAGATAGTTTTTTTCCCTTCCTTTGTTCCAAGTTTCTCATACAAACTCTCTAAAGATTGTGCTTTTACTTGACTAATTACCTTTTTAGCATCTTTGTTCATTTGTTTATACTACTCAAAAGCATCATTGTTATTATACTTGGGTAAACTCTTATAATATTCCCTTTTACTTTTTACCGCTTTTTGTATTTTCTCATTCCACCATCAAGACTCCTTCGAGGGATGTTCGCACCCTTTAGATTCTCCAAGAATCTTTCTAGCTACTTCTTTAATTGTTGTAGACATGCATATCCACATATCATTTGATGACATACTCACATCTTCCTCACACCCTCTAGCTTTAGCCAACTCATCCTTGAACAACAATTATTTTTTACCTTTTAAAGTCCACCTATTCTTAGAAATATTATTCTTCCTTGGACTACTAGACAACCTCTTAAACTTGATATCCAAAGCCATTAACTTATGTTGAGTGGTCAAAGTCTCATCTGAAATAAATTTACAATCATTGTATCGAATTTGATTGCCTTTTCTTGTGAGTATGAAGTCAATCTGACTTCTATTTTGTCCACTTTTAAAGGTCACTAGATGTGATTTTCTTTTTATAAAATATGTGTTTGTCATAATCAAACCATACGCTAAAATAAAATCAAGGATACTCTTACCTTCTTCATTTCTAATTTCAAAACCATATCCTCCATGTACCTCCTCAAAACCTATTTTGTCTTTTTCTACATGTTCATTTAAGTCTCCTCCTATAAAAATATTTTCATTATTTGGAATCTCTCGCATAAGTTCATTCATATCATCCCAAAATATTTGTTTGCTCTCTTCATCCAATCCAACTTGAGGGGTATATACACTAACTATGTTAATGGTCTCATTCTGGAACACAAGTTTAATTTAAATAATCTTATAGCTTACTTTTTCACCGCTACAGTCGTCTCCTTTAGGTTCCGATTCAAAATTATACCTACTCTGTTTTTAGTTCTATTTGTACCTGTATATCACACTTTTATACCCAGTATTCTCAACTTCTTTACTTTTTTCTCCAACCCATTTAGTCTCTTGAATACAAACAATACTAATTTTTCTTCTCTCCATAGTATCAACAAGTTCTCTCAGTTTACCTGTAAGAGATCCAATATTCCAAGTTCCTATTATGATCTTACTCCCTACTTGTTTTTTCTTATGCTTCTTTCTATTGAATCTTTTACCATTATCTGAATATGTATCTCGTATTACTCGTATTTTGGACTAATTTTTTTACTCACATCTGTCTATGATGTGTGAACTCTTGTTTATTATGCACCACATTCGGACGCTGACATGGCACATTTCATTCGGGGAATGCCCTACACCCTTGTTTATTTTTCACTACACCCGGACTCTGATGTAGCGCGTCGCAAGTAAAGAACGCCGCAACGATATTATTATTAGAATCCATATCATGAGATGTGACAAAAAATTTATGTTGACTGTCACTTACCGCAACCTTCCTCCTTTATCTGGGCGTGAGACCGATTATACATAAGAAACTGTTGTATAAGCAGAGTTCATGAATGAACTGCCTATTGGTGTAAATTTGTTTAAAAGGAACTTAAATGATACTACATGGTATCAAATTTGTAACGTGGCAGAGGAATCTATAATTCATTTATTTTTTGAATGCAGTAATGCTAGAGCTACATGGTTTATTTGTGATATTGGCTTAAATCTCCAGTCATTTAATTTAACTAGCTTTAGTTCATGGTGGTGTGATGTGGGATTATTGATTAATTGTTCAAACAAGATGGAAATTTGAGGGAGGATTGCCTGTTTATGTTGGAGTTTGAGGAAGGCTAGGAATGAGTTTCTTTTTAAAAGAATTTCTCCTAACCCAGGTTTCACTGCATCCAGAGCTTCTAATATCTATCTACAATATCGTAAATGCCAGAAGTTGTGTTTGAATGATGGTAGGAACAGTTTTAATAATGAGACTCCTGCAGGGGCTGACAGTTTGGCAAATATCTATATTAAACCTCCTGCATATTGGATTAAAATAAATACCCATGCAAATTTTTGTCCAAATTTATCTCAGGCTGGAGCGGTGTTTGTCTGCAGGAATCGTGAAGGAGCATTACTGGATGGAGTTGCTATTTTGATTATATTATTATTGTTCAAAAAAAATAATTAGTAGAATTTATTGTTCAAAAAAAATAATTAGTAGAATTTTGTTACTAAAATTTGCTAAGCCGAATATCTACAAATTGATCGAATATCCAATTTGCAAGTTTACAAAAAATAAATAAATAAATAAAAATGCAACATTTTTTTTTCTATTATGATCCTTTTGCCTGCTCAAGTTTTGACTTTTGCCTTGTAGGTAATTATAGTTTTATTCTGAAGCCAAAAGCAATAACAACCGCATAGTCATTATGCCTAACCAAGGTGATTAAGCAATTGCTAATTTTGTTATATATAATAAAAATTTATTTATTGGAATCTAATAAAAATGCAGTTGAAGAATTATTTAGTAAATTTATTAATATGTGTCAAATAATTTTATAATAAGTAGTTTTTATAATAAAAGTTTAATTTATTTAATTAATATCTATAATTTTTTTTAATTATACTATTTTTTGAAAAAGTCAAAATTATATGAAATTTTCTCATTTTCTTATCTCAATATATTTTTTTAAAATTTAGCTTTATATATAATATTTTATAATATCAGCACTAATTTATTATAAAGGATTACTAATTTAATTGCTACTACAAAAAAAGAAAAAAGAAAAAACTCATAATTTAGACAATATTGGAGAAATTTTTTTATGTTATCTTGATTAACTAAAAATCATTAATTTAACCACATATTTTTGTTTTCTATTGTTATAAACAGCCGTACATGCACGATTAATAATTAACATTATACTAAATGCCTAAAGTCTTAATTATTAGTGGGTAATTGAGCTAAGACTAATTAATTAATCTCCTTATCATATTTTCTAATTATTTTTATTTGGTTTCATTAAATATTTAATTTAATATTAATGTACAATATATGCTTTTGTGTTCCACGAGGATGTCCAATTAATTCTAAGTCGCCAATGAGAGAAGCCATTGTTTCAACTTATTATCTTATCATTAAATTTCTTTTAAATTTGCAGCTTCATAGATTCAATATTGCTATGCGTACTTACAAAATTCAGATTTATTCAATATATCTAAGGCAGACTATACCTCCTACTTATTCAACTAATCAATCATGAACAAAAATAAAGGTTCTTCACATTCATGAAACATTTAACTTTTTCTTTAATAATTTTTTTTAAAATAAAATAATTTTTAATTTTCTATATTGTTAAAATAATTACTCATTAGAAATAGAGTTATATTTGTAAATTTTGAAATTGTAAATTTAATTTTGATCATAATTAAATCTATTAAGAGATAATTTAATAATTAAATTAGATTCTCATATATATATTTTTATTAATACTTATTATATATAATATAAATATCAAGTACAAATGTTCAATATCAAACTAATAAATACTATAATATAATATAGATGGAAAAAAAATAAATTCAATCAAACTAAATATTCATTCAACATTTTTTTAAGCACAAAAACAGAATTTAAATTTAAAATTTTTTAATTCTAAATTTCAACTTAATTAATTGGAATAGCATTAATTGAATCCCCATTAACTGAAAACTCTGTTGGGATTAATTAAGAGGTTATAATTAACGAGAAATTAATGTGATTTTTTTTATCAGATATTAATTAATGGGATTTGATATACAAAATGATCTAAAAATTAAGTGCTGGAAACTTAAAAAGAGGGAAAAGGGCAAAGAAGTAAAAAAAGGAAAAGTGTAAGGACAAATGTAAAAAAGAGAAATGAAAAGGAGCAGTGCAGAGGGGTCCATCTCAGAGCCATCAGTGACAAAGAACCCAACCCCCAGGGCTAGGGCCATAGGGCTAGACAGGTCTATTATGGTTAAAAAGTCAGGTAACCCGGACAAAACGGGTTCCTACTCAATGTCCGATTGGTATAACTTTGCCTTTGCTTTTTTTATCTTCTATTGGAAATTTTACTTTCCCCAGTCTCACTTTACTACATTCCCAACCTGCAATTGTAATCACACACCTTATTAATATTTGTTTTTCATATCAAAGAAATTTTTTATTTTTATTTTATCATGATCAAAACTCAAAATTAAATTATACTGAATATTGGTCTAAAAATAATTTTCTTGACAAATAAATTTATTTTTATTTTATTGATCATGATTAAAATTTTAACACCATGTTATAAACATATAAGTTTGTTCTTCTTCATAAATTTCATAATTCTAATTAAATAGTTTGTTTGAATTAAATGAATTTTGAAAAATATTTTATTTTATTAGATAAAACAATATTAATAATTATTATACGAAATATTATTGGCAAGGATGTTCATTTGTAGAAAAAATATGTATTTCATTCACGATATTTTTTTCATATCAAAAAGTTTAATTTATAATTTTTAAAAAATTGGATAGTTATTATTATTCTATAGCATAGCACTAGTTCTTACATTAAATTAAGATTAATTAGGTGTTAAGGTGGAAACTGTTTTACCATGAAAATAATATTTAAAGTATTATTAAAAATAATTTTAAAAAATGATATTTTATTATTATTATTATTATTAAAATTTTAAATATTAATTTTTATGATTTTGACATATGAAAATTATTTTAAATTAATTTTAATGATCTAAATAAGTACTTTTCACAAATTTTTTTGCAATAATAATTAAGGATATTTTGTCTCATGCTCAAATTTTTATTTAATATTTTATCTATTTTATTTCAAATGTCCTATAAAAATAATACACACAAATTAATAAAATAATTAGTTATTATAAATTTTATAAAATTTTATTATAATTTATTTAGATATTATTTTTCATCTCTAACATTATTTATTCTCTTTTAATAATTAAAAGGATAATATTAAAATTTATTAATTAATATTTTTTAAAAATTTTAAAAATAATATTTAAAGTGAATTAAAAGAAATTATATGACACTTAAAATGAGATGGATAAAGCAATGTAACTGTGTAAGCACTTAGGAAATTGAACATTCAAGGTTTCCTTTTTTTTTAATTTTAATATATATATATATATACACACATATATAATAAAAAGATGAGTGAAAATAAATTTCTAAATAAAATTAAAAGTAATAAAAAAAATTTAATATTAAAGTAGAGAGTGAAAGCACGCGCTGTAAGAGAAGGTGGGGAGTATCAGCATGTGTTTCCATTTTGCCTTCACTTTAACCCCATTGCGTCAGCCCCACCAACCGCACAAGATTGTTTCATTATTAGATAGTCTGTTGATTTGGGCACCCACATACTTTTGATAAATGGGACGGCTCAAATAATTAATTAAAAAAGCATAGAAACGCGAAAAGTAATAATAAATGAAGAAGAGGAGAGGAGTGTCTATATCAAAACCTAAATTATTCAAAATTTCCAAAAGAGATGGTCAAAAACAATGTTTGGGGAGTTACTTGGCTGGGAAAGTACTAATATAATGCACACTCTTTAGGCCATTCCTATTTTTATTTTGTACTCTCTCTTTGCTTTTCATATCAATATTTTATTTTTTTATTTTTTTATTATTATAAAAAAAATTGAGGCAATACTTAAATTTTATTTTATTTTTTCAACGAGAAATTGGAATTTTTGGCCAAAACCCATCGAAATGGCTGATGTATTAGAACATGTTATCTTACCCATAAAACTTGATAAATTATTTTAGATGAGCTTAGATGAACTTTAATAATGATTACATTTAAAAAATAAGTAATTTTTAGTAATTTTTTTAAATAGGCTATATTTTTAATCTTTTTGTAATTTTTTTATTTAAGATATTCTTTTAATTTTTTTAATTAAAAACTTTTAATTATTTTCATTAATAATAATTGCAGCTATTTTTTCTATCAAGTATTCCTTAAATTCTTTTAACTAAAATTATTATGTTGCGTATAAATTATTCATTTAAATAATAAATAAATGTAGTATTTGAATAAATTTGAGCTAATTCTTCAAAATGGAATTAGTATATGTATATATATTTTTTAATTGTACACTAAAATTTCAACACTTATTGTCTTTCAGTCTACTTCACTCTATTTCTTTGTTAAATTTGTTCAAAAGGTTTATTATGCCGATTCTTATAATGAACTCATTAGCAAAAAAAATCTTGTACTCTTTTGAAAAATCTTGATTTATTCATTTGGCTCCCTTTCAAGTAAAATGAAGACATAAACCCACCCATCAAGATGTAATTCATTTAGCAATTTAGGGATGTTCTCAATTGTTACAACAAGAAATTATTACCAATTCAAAATGGGCATTTCACCCATTTTATGCCAACAAAAAGCAAGTTGGGGGGAAAAAAATAGTTGTTATCTGCCCCTAAATCATCTTCTCCCATATAATTTCATTTTTCAAAGATTAATTTCTTATATGTTCACATATCTATGAAAGTAACAGTATTTTCTAAGATAACGTTTGGTTTAAACTTTGAAATAAAAAATGAAATCTAAATTGGAATCTAAATCAAAATTGAAATCGAAATAAAATGAAATTATAATTTGAATGATTATTATTTTTTTATTTAGTTTATTTTGAAATCATAATCAGAATCAAAATAATTATTTATTTTTATTACTTAAAAAATTTAGAGATATCATAATAAAAAATTATTATATTTTGTTTTAAATAAAATTTGATTTTATTAAGAAAAAATAAATTTATTATTTAAAAATTCATAAATATTGTAATAAAAATGATAAAAATATTAAATTGATTATATATTTTTTAAAAAATTTAATTTAATTTTATTAAAAAAGAAAAAATAAATTTATTTTATTAATTTTATTTTAAAAATAAAAATATATTTTTTTTATTTTTTTATTTTAATTAAAAATTAAATTTAATTAACAAAGAAATAGTAGAAAATCACTCATTTTATTTTATATAATAATATAATTCTTATTATTTCCTCTATTTTATCGGTTAGTCAAATATTAGATGTTTTTCTTTTAGAGTAAAAGCAAAGCCATTGATGGAAAGATAAAAGTTAGACAAAAAATAAATATCAGAATTCATAAAAATATATATAAATAAAAGTAGTAACAATCTTGACTTGAAAAATCAGATCATACTTAGCTACGAAGACTAACCATTAACTGTATGATCTTTTTATAATTTCAATTAATTAGGACGCCAAAAAACTTGCATATATAGATCGATTACCTAAAGTAGACTTTGAATTTCATATTGCTTTTACAACTAAACAATAAACCTATATATATATATATATATATATTACCATAAAAGGGAGAAGAAAAAAAGGCACATATTCACTTCAAAAGGGAATAAAGTTAATAACAAAAGAAAGAAATATATTAAAAAGAGAAAAAAAAAAAAAGAAATAAACAATGTTTCAAAAACGGGACCGGACCGACCGAAAATCATTCACTGATCCTATTTGAAATACATAAAAAATCGAATTTATTAAAAAACCACTTAAAACCATCAAATCGGTTTAAACCAGATGAACCAGTTTAAACCGGTTTGATCCGATTTTATAAATAAAATAAGCTAAATAACCGTTTGATCTGTCTTTTCAATAAGACTTCGCTACACAACTCTTAAGAAAAATCTAATCTAAAATTCTAACTACAGTAAAATTAAATATTTTACAAGTTTTTAGCCGTCGAATTTTTCTCCTATCTGAGAGGTAAATTGATTATTTTAATTTTAAAGTTAAATCATCATTTTTTTTATGCATGTTTCTTAACATCATGTTCAACATATGAATAAATTATTTATATATTTCTTGATCTTCACGAAGCAAAGGAAAAAAAGCCAAACAAAGCAATCTCTCAAAAGTTAAAAAGCAAGCTTGATCTTTAATTCAATTTTTTTTATCCGAAACATAAAGTATATTAGATAAACAATATATACTTCAATAAACAATAAACAATATATTCTTTATATTAGAACATGTATATAAACTTCAATAAACAATATTTTTGTTATTGAAGTTAAGTTGAATATTTAGATTATTAAAATTTACGGTAAACTTTAAAATATTAGGTTTATTTATTTTATTTATTATATTTAACATGTGATGTTTTTAAATGGATGATAAAATATTTTTATTATTTTTAACTTATATTTTTTTTTATTTTTATGAATATATATGAACAAAAATATATTCATAGTATAGTTATATAATTAAATCTGAGCTAATCCGGTTGAACTGGTTAAATCGTGAACTAATTATTAATTCAATTCGAAGTCCGGTCCGATTTTTAAAATATTAGAAATAAATGTACTAAAAACTAAAAAGACATGAAAAAAAAAGAAAAAGAAAATCATATATACTTGATAAAGAACAAAACTAAATACTATTATTGAATAATAATAATAATTAAGCAATATGGAAAAAGAAAAAAAAAAGAGATGTTGATGTATTGAGATATCAAATATGAGTAGAATTTCATATCGAGAAAAGATTAATTATTAAGAAAATTAAGTTTTAAAAAATAAATATTATATATTATAATTATTTTTAAAATCAGAGTATTAAACTCTTAGCATATTTTTTTCCTTTTGAAAAACTCTACCAACTCTAATTAGTACATTCCATTTAATTTGATTGTGAAGAAAAAAAAAAGGATTTATTATGCTAATAAAAATTTCCTCCACCAAATGGGAAAAAAAAACATATACATTCAAATTAAAAGTAGTGGAAATTATATTCTTTAATGTGCATATTTTAATTAGTTAAGGTTGGGCTATTAAGTTTATTTCTTTGAGCATTACAAAAACTAAATATTATGATTAAAATTCAAATCCTGATACAAATTTATATATATTTAAATAAACTTACTTCTTTTTTATAGATCATCCTTGACTTTTTCTTTTATTATTTGTAGTGGTATGCTTATATATACTGTTAATACTTTTCTTTTTCATGGAGAGATAATTAAGTACAATAGATTTTTTTTATTTGAAAAAAAAAAGTTGATATAAAGATCTAAAAAGATGAAAAAAGTAAAAAACTTTTTATCTAAGAGGGTGTTTCTCAAAACTGGAGCTTTTCAGCTTATTGTGAATAAGTGATTTTTAGATTATAATCAGATTAAAAATAAGCAGTTAAGCGTTTCTGTAAACTAGCTAATAATCAGCTGATAATCAGTTTATAATCAGTTAAGTGTTTCTGTAAAATCAACTTATAATCAGTTTTTAATTGTAGAAACTGTCAAAATGACCAAACTGTCCATGAGTTTATTTATTGTATAAAAATAATTTTTTAAATGTCAATTCAAAATTTATTTTGCAATAATAATAATAATAATAATAATAAAATTTAATAATAATAATAATAATAAAATTTCTTTGATAGGAACTAAAGTGTATAAGGTAGGCAAATTTGGAATATTGAAGATTAGGTAGGGATAGTATGGTCTTTTACTTGGTCAAAACTGCTTAAAAAATAAGTGCTTAAAAAAAAGTAGCAAAACCCAACTTTTAAAAAACTGATTAAAATCAGATTATAATCTACTATTTAAGTTTTCAGAAACACTTAAATAAACAACTTATAATCTAAAAACAGCTTATAAGCAGTTTTGACCAGCTTTTAAGTTTTGAGAAACACCCTCTAAGTCATGAATGACAAATGGAATGATGGTGAGATCTCACGTGCACCATTGCGGGTAAAAATCATATAGATGAATTTGATAATGCTCGTGATATCATAATGTTTGGCCCATCCTGATTTAGTATATATTAATCTTAAACCAAATTCTTAATATTAATATTATTTAATAACTGACTTTTGACCAAAATTTTAGCCCAGACGGCCGGTTACTTTGTCGCATGTGTAAAATGGTTGCCATAATTATTTCTTTTAGCATTTGCTTAACCCTAAATTATTACATAATGCGCGAGTTATTAACTAATTAATTAATATCTCGTTTCGTTTTGCTTCTCACCTTCTAAAATAATAGAGATATATCATATCTCACATGTATTAAAAATAAATAAATTATTTAACTAATGAATAATTTTTTTATAATTTATCTATTTTTACCATCAAATTATTTTAAAAATGAATCGTATTTCATGAATATAATATCTATTTAGTATGATATATGTAATATATGACAAAAATAATGTGTTGAAGTAATTTTATTGTCCAGTCATATTATAAGCCTAAGTTAAATATTTAATTACTTCGATTTGAATTATCTAAAAGATACTTTATATATTATATAAAATTTTATATTCTACTAGAAAAATGGATAATTAAACCTATTTTTCTATTCAGTAGAAGCCAAGAGAGATGAATAGAAAGAGAGATATATGTATAGAGGCCAAAAGAAGTGAATAAGATTCAAAATAAAAAGAGATATATATGTAAAATAAAGTGAGATATTTTACTGTTTATTTATATTAAATAACTATTGATTATTATAAAAATAAAAAAATTAAAATAACTATTAATTTGATCAAAATAATTATAATTTAAAATATAAATAATTAAATATAATCTTATTATTTATAAAATATTTAAATAGAGATATAATTATTAATTTATAATATAACTATAATATAAATTAAGTAATTGGACTATATTTTAAAATAAATAAAAAAATGCTTTTATTATTTTAGAACGAAGAAAGCATAACACTATATAAATATTGTTTTTAATATTTATGAAATAAAAAATTAAAAATTAAAAACTTCAATATTAAAAAAGCTCATTTAATTTAATAAGAAGTAAAAATATTTATGAAATCTTTTTTTTTAATTATGCATTGTGATTGGAAAAAATATTTTAATTAAAATATTAAAAAAGAAAATATTTTAATATTTATGTGAGAATTGAAAATGACTTTTATCATGAAACAAAGAAAGTATAATCACCCTTGAAATAGAAATAAAAAAAAATAAAAAAGTTTTATTATAAAGGAGTTGTTAGATTCAGACAAAGGACGATAGATTTTGTTTCAAACCGATGGATGTCTTTGTTGAAATTGGCCAAAGAAGAAGGGCACAGTAGGGCCCTTAGCCTCTTCTTCTTTTGTCTGAAAATGCTTTCAGCGATATTAATCATGTCAATTTTGAAATTTCAGCATTAGCATTAGATAGAAATCTATATGGAGAAAATTATATATATTAAAGAAAAAAAAATCTAAACAAAATATTCTGATTTGTGCCTCCTTTTGTCTCCATAAAAATAATAATTTTATATGTGCACTTTAAGAAGTGTTGTGTCTATTTCACGAAGACAATGATGTACTGTGGTTGGTAGAAATAATTATCATTTTTTTTTATTAATAGACTGATGATATTATTTATCATCCAATTTTATAGCCTATATGTCGTTGTGAAAATGTTTTGTTTTGTTATTAAAAACAAAGCATTTAAGTGTAAAATAAGATATATTTTATTGAAAAAAAAACCATTATAGAATTGTTTTATTCCAATTTTAACATATATATCTCCCAAGTTTAGTTATTGAGAATAAAATATATATTTTTAATTATTGAGAATAATATATATTTAAAAAATAAAATATAAAAAATGTAAGAATTGCTATCATAAAAAATTAATTTCAATAATCATATAATTAATTAACTAGTTTAAATATACTTCTTATTTATTCTTGAGATTTCTATTTACATCCTCAATTCCACAAATAAGATGAACATGTCCAGTAATTTTTTTTAATGTAATATACTTCTTATTTTCTACAAAATATAATAAAAAATGGATTTTTTGACATGTATTATTATGTTGTTAGTGAATGGAATAAATATAAAGCGTTTTAATAAAATTTTTTATTGTGAAATTTAATGAAATTAAAATAAGAGAGGCAAAAATTTTAAATTTCTGACCGGCCAACTAACGAAGTGGTTCTAACTTCGTCTTTGAATGATAACATTTCATTATTTATTAATGCTTATTTGTTACAATAGTAAATAAATTTAGTTGTGATAGCAATGGATATCAACTTTAGGACACTCACGTTTCAAAAATTAATTCGCTCTAAAAAAATTAGCTTAAAGAATCTAAATACAATTTCATCTGATGATTAAAGTCTTTTACAATTACAATTAGGATCATATAATCACATATTTATTATATGGTAATTTGAATATTTAAATAATTAATTGAAATCGCATGGAAAATAAATTCAAATATTTTCACTTTCTCGTCACCTCTTGGTGACATAGTTTTAATATTAATTAGGCATAATTAGATCTGATTATGAATTGAATTCAATATGAGAAATGTGGTTAAGTGATAAAAACTCATCCATCTTTAATTAAAAATTAAAAATTTAATATTTAATTTTAATATAAAACAGTCTTAAATCTTCGTACCAACTATTTAATTCTTTAAGAAAATATAAATTGAACTATAAATTGCAATTAATAAAAATGGATTAAAATTTAAAAAAATATATAATATTTTTTAAACAGAAATTCGATCATTGCCAAGACTTGATTGAGATTCGGATCACAAACTATATGTATATATATAACTATTTGTCCGATTCAAAACTGATATAATATTAGCTTATTTAGTGCAAGTGCGGTTGGCTGTTTATGAATATATTAAAAGATAAGTCAAATGTCATTTCTGTCGGATAAAATTTTCTTCTAAAGTTACCGACATTTAGAGACAAAAATTGATTTGGATTAAGGTGAATTAGATAGTGCTGTCTTGATTAATCCATACGCCACCATTTGCACTGTCATGGAAATAATCATAATCATGTTCTCAGCCTACTGATTTCTACCCTACAATCAATTATTAAATAATATAATCATCAAAATCAAATCAATTGTTTTTGCCACAGAAAAAAAAATTAATAAAGACTCCATATCTAAGCGATTCTTAATTGTACGTATAGGAGCATTATTATGCAGTCAAGTTTCTGAAATTCCTTGTTTTGTACTTCTACAATTAACAAAGAAATAGTAAATTAAATTAGAAATAGCAGATGGAAAAAAAATAGTGTAATTAAATTAAAATAGCATATAATAAAGATATAATTTTATATTTTGACCAAAATCATGAGAGGCAGCTAACTATATATATAAATATATCATGCGAAAGGCATAACTTGAAATAATTTTTTTTTATGAATTTGTTTTATTTTTTACCTATGATATATAATTTAATGAAAATTTTGATTAATTAATATGTAAATTTACTATTTATTGTCACTGAAAAAAAGCTTTCTCCTAATAATAATAAAAAAAATAAAACCAAAATAATTCTATAAAATAGCATCTCTTTAATTTCTATAGATTTTTATTAAAAAATTTACATAAAATGTTTAAAGTTGTTTTTTCTATTTAAATTATAATATTTAATTCTTGATATTGAATTCAATAATAAATATCACAATAATATGTGTATTGATGATTTCAGCAATTAAAATTAAAGTCAAATTTTTTACCATTAAATATAATTAATCCAAATCCATTCATAATAAAACATGATATATACCTCAAAATCGATTCTTATAGATAATATAATTAAATTTAAATCAGACATAATATTATTAGTAAATCCATATAAATTTATTATTCTTTATTAATATTTTGATATCTAATTCAAACAATTTCAACAACGTTTATCATATTAAATAGCTAAGAAATCAAAATTAAGAATGGGAAGAAGTGTGAGTGGTGACAAATGAATGAGGCTCTGGGAAAATAAAAAACATAAATTATAGGCTTGTGTGTGCAGTGGCCCTTTGTCAATTTTGCAAGGATATTTTTGGAATTATAACTGTCAGCCAAGGCCTTTTCTTCACAGGGTATAAATAATGGTAAAAATCCTTAAAATTTCCTAACAAATGGTCAAAATGCAACCACTACTGCGACGCACTTCACCATATAAAACAATGCTTCAATGACCAATTGACCTTCCCCAAACCCAATCAGCGCAAACACTATTTAAATCACTCTCTTAAAAGCGCGTGGAATTACCCCATCATCATATTCACACATAACCATTGATCCCAATCCTAAAGTATATGGCAGAGAGAGTGCACTGACATTTCATTGCAAGCAACATAGAGCGGTCCCCTGCAGTGATCAAAAGTAAATGTGCAGAGCAAACCCTCGACTTTTACGCGGGAGCTTTGGTCCTGTTTGCTGACCTCTCTGCCTTTCTGCCAATATCTCAGCCTTTCATCGTACTTCTGGTCGTTTCAATCATCTTCCCACTTCCTACACGCGCCCCGATTCTCGGGCGTGTTTTCTTATTTACCTCTTTTTCCCCTGCCGATCTGACTATCTCTCCTCTCCCTGCACGTATGCCATCGTAAATCTTCCATCCTATTTTTTTTATTAAGTTTTAAAATTAAATTATTTCTTTTAATTTATTTTTATTTTTTAAAATATTAACTCTTGTTTTCAAATTTTTTTTTTTTGATTCGTCTACCTACCTAATCCTTCCCTTTTTCTTTATCTCTTGCTATTATTTATTTATTTATTTTAAAAGATTAAAATATAATTCCATCTCAAAGTACATCTCCCTGATCTTAATATTGTTTTACCAAAATTCAAAACCCTGACTACGGACAGAAAACCCTCACTAACGGACCGCCGGTCAAGCTAAGCTTCTGGAGTTCGTGTTATTGGCACCAGAATTCATGATTCTCAGAATGGGAAGAGTAGTGACTAAGTAAATATTTTTTTCATTTTTTCAATTCAATTTTCAATACCCCATTTCTTGTTTTTTTGCTTAGTTGATGAGAAATTTGACAAAAAAAAAAAGAAGCAAAATTCTGAAGTTTCAAATCTCAAGTTGTTTTATGCTAGCCCATTGAGCTATTCTTTCTAATTAGTATTTTATTTGTGCCAAAAATTCTTAAGTACCATGACGATAATCCCAAATGAATTAAAAATAAAAATTATATATAAAAGCCATTATACAGTGGAAGGCTGTCATATCTAAATATTTTTTTTATAAATTATATATAAAAAATATTTAAAAGGCTCGAATCTAAAATATAAGTGAGAGCAACACACATTATTAACCATAAAGTCATATCTAAGTATTTAGTGCTATATATATTTTAATTATGATAGTATTTAACTATAATTGTCATATCCCATATATTAATATGTCTATTATCAATTTTAATATTTTAAAATTATTTTAATTGTCAACCTTCTCAAATAATAATAATAATTGTAACTAATAGCTTAAAAAAATATTAGATTTTGAATCGAGATAATATTAATATTTCAAACAAATATATTTAATGTTTGAATAAATTTATTAATTTAGTCTTATAAAATATTATAATATTTGAACTTAATTTAATTCGTTATTTGAATTATATGAATTGAATTCAAATGTTTTACAAATTGAGTTCGGGTAATATGTATATATATATATATATTTATGTGTGTGTGGATTTATAATCATATTTTTCTTTATTTTCTAAAAAAATGACTGATGTTGAAGAATCATGAATTAGTTGTGGTTAGGGGTGAAATGTCTTGAAATTCGTTGAGGCGCAGTAGTTGACTGTATATTCAGGGGTGAAATACTGTTTTGATGGAGGCCGCGAAAGCGATGTCAAATCGAGACAAACTCTGAATACTAGATATAAACGTAAAATCATAATTCTTGATACTGGTCTTTTCCACGTAAAAAGAAAATTTTTTGTTATAATAAAAGTAGAAATAACGTAGATTATTCAAAAATCGAAGTCGATTTGCTTTATAAAAAAAAAATACTCTGAATCATAGAAGTATAATGAAATATACAATCAACCAACATTTATCGAATTTGAAACAGAGTCAGAAGAACTGGTTCGATCCTCTTATTTTTTTTTTCGAACCGAGAAATTCATAAATTAAAATAAAAATGGATAACTTGTTGATGCCTCTAGATTTTTTAATTTATCATTTATTAAATTAATATTTTAGTGTGAGAGAGATATTCCTATTTATTTTAATAACGAGTAAATTAATGAACGAAAGTGAAAGAAATGAGGTCTAACCCGTTTTTTCTATCGACGGATCCAAATCCAATAATTTAATAAAAAAATACATTAATTCATCTCTCTTTTTCTCTTTTCTACGAAAATGGACAACTAGCACAATTTCATTTTAAAAATGAATTATTTTTATTATTTATTCTTAATTTATTATTTATTATTTATATATATTATTTTACACCTTCAGTATATGTCCTTGGCTCTATCGAACCGGGCCCCATGGCAGTTTTCAGCTCGGTTTACACAATAGATTATTGTAAAGCACGCGGTAGCAATGAAATCGAAAAAAGTATACAGAAAAGACAATTTATTTTATTTTATTGGTATTTGATTAGTATAGTTAGTGATTTCGGCTCGGTGCATCTTTTCTTTCGTGATGAATTATTTGCAAAAATAATATTTTTATAGTTTTTTTAAATAATAACGTATATTTATATAAAGTGAATTATTAATTAGCATTAAATAATTAAAATATGAAATATCTTTGTTATTGGTGATTTGGATAAGGTTAGTGGTGTAATCATTTGACAAAGTTATTGATCAACCAATATGTGTAATTTTTTATTATATTATATGGATTCTAACTATATTTAATTTTTAAAAATCAAATTCAACACAAAAATAGTTTAAATAAATTTGATACAATTGTAAGAATTATATTTTGCTCTTAAAATAAATTAGTTTTTTTAGATATTTTTAAAATAAATTAGTTATTTCTTTATATGAAATTTAGTTTGATAAAGGGAAAGAAATAATAGTTAATGATTTTATTTCAATAAACATAAAAGGAAATTACTTTTAAATTTAATAGAACGGTGAATATATCAATTTATAAGTTAAGAAAGTAAATGGTTTGATCATAATAATTGTGGTTCGTACCTTATAATACTATTCTTTTAAAAATGGAGGAAAAATCAATGCAAATTATTCAAATATTAATTAAACAAGCGATAAATTTTAGTCTCTTATTTTAGAGTAATATTTTTATAAGAAGTGCAGAGATGAATTTTTTTAATATTTAAATTATTTTCAATTCATGTTTATTATGAACTCCCATTGCAATACAACTTTCAATTCTCTACGTTTTATGAAATGTAATAACAATTACATTAAAAAAAATATTGCTCACTAATATACTTCATTTTTTATTTCTATTTTATTTTTTATAATAATGTTTTTTTGGATAAATTTTTCATAATAATATTTTTTTGCATGAGGTGCTTTATTTTCTTTTTACAATAATTTTTTTGACTTATTTTACCAATTTTTTTGGGCTGTCGGTGGACTAATTGATTTATTCTCAAGGTGAAATTGTTAAGATTATACTTATTTGTTGTTACCATGTACTAAAATTTCATAATTTCGTTCAATAAATAAAACTTTTAAAGAGTGTGGTATTTAAAAATTACGTCATATTTTTTTTGACATTATTTCTAGTGATATATCAATATTATTTGCACTAAAAAATGAGGAAGCTCACATGCAAATCACTTTAGAGGCCCAATTATAGTAAAGCCCACTAAAATTATTCCCGTCCTTTTATTATTATTATTATTATTATTATTATTTGTGTATTACCTCGTCCTTTTATTATTAATTGCTTAAAAAATTTAACTAATTAATTTTAATTACTAAAATTCTCACACGTGCTGTAAAGGAATTCTCTGAATATTATATATATAATGAGAAATATTGTTTGTATACAAAATTATTAATATTACATAGATTAAAGAGTTTATAAATTATTAAAATAAAAAGTATTACATTTACCTGCATGAGAGTAAAAGTAAATAAAAAAGATTAAGCTATTTCTTTTTGTGTTTATTATAATTAATACTATTCATAAATCAATGCCAACATAATATAATAATAATTAAACTTTAGAGTTTTATGAATATTAATAATTATTAATATTATAATTAATTATAGAATTTTATAAATATTAATAATATAATAATAAGTAAACTTTAGAATTTTATGAATATTAATAATTATAAATATTTATAAATATTAATATTTTATAATTAATTATAAATATTAATAATTATAAAAGATTATAAATATTTAAAATTTTATTAATAATTATAAAATTTTATAAATATTGATAATATAATAATAATAATTAAATTTTAGAATTTTATAAATATTAATATCATAATAATAATTTAAAATATTATAATTAATTATAAATATTAATAATTTATACATATTTTATAGTGAATTTCATTAATTTATATATATATATATATATTATATAGTTAATTTCATTAATTTGATATATTTTGCTTATTTTCTCTTTTAAATTTTTTGTCTTTTTTACTATTAAATACCATAGCTTGTGATTTAAATATTTATAATAGTTTAAAATATTCATAATAATATCATATACATATATTTTAAAAATAATTCGCCGTAAAAAATTTGAGATCTAATTTGAAAATTTTAAAAATTTTTAAGGTCATATTTAATTTTTTATATAAAATTTTTAAATAATAAATCTTACAAAATATCACATAATCAAATTAACTAACAATTTAACTTTCGTTAAGTCAAGGTTTAATTTATTATATTTTTAAAAGTTTAAGGTCACAAATTGAATGAAAAAATATTAAGGTCTAATGTGACATATTCTAAATAGTTTTGAGTTATTTTTATAATTTTTTTTATATTATTGATTAAATTTGATTTTTATGATTAATATATCAAATATAATATGGCTAAGAGTTTAAATAAACCTATAAACTTTAGTGTGCATCTCATATTGGTCTTTAATATAATTTTTAATCATTTATGCATTTTTTTATTAAAATCGGATCAAATACGCCCTTTCTTGTAATAACTCAAATTGACGTTAAATACTGTATACATATCACAGTGTATCCCATTATCTTTTCAGATGCATTAAAAAAAAATGGGAGAATGGGATCCACCATCTTTGTTTTCACTATTTATTTATTTTATATTTCTGTAAGTTTCTTTTTTATTAAAAATAAAATATAAATATAATACTAATTAATTGTGAGAAATATAACATGTTTTTAAATTTATTAAAAAAATGTAAATGGATTTTGATTATTTAAACTGGAAATCCAAATGTAGATATATATGGATTTAGTGATTAATTATCAAGTACCAAACATAATACTAATTAATTAAGCCATTGGAACCTAATAATTGAGCACCTATTTCACCTAAAATTTGCAATGTACAACAAAGAAATGGTAACAAACCCCATTAACACCCTGACAAAAATTTCTTACCTAAATTAAAACAATTTATTTTTAGAGGTCAACGTTGTATAGATTTCAATTCTTTGATATATGACATAGAGTTTCTCTTGTGTAATGCAAGCAAGAAAGTTTGCAGTCACAAGGCATTTGCACATAATTTTTTTTTAACAAGAAAAAAAAAAAAGATCAATGGTAATAACTTTCAATTGACTAATTGCAAATAGAGATACAATTCAAGATCGATTTCACTCTAACAGAGGATTTGGTTTACTGAACATTAATCTGGACTATCTTAATTAAGATTACAGTTGATCAGAACTTCATTACTTACCTTAAAATTAAGATGCTTAATATCAACACTCAACAGCCACTTCAGATAATCTCCACCGACCCTTTTGATCTCCGGAGGTTTATGCCGGAGCAACGGAGTGGAATTTGTATCAAGATAATGGAGGATGATTACCATAATAAGAGAAGAAATAAGCATTGGTATAGGGCCAAAAAACCATAATAGCAAAGTAACAGCAAAATAAAGAGCTCTAAGTCCAAGTGACCAAAAATCACCACCTCTTATCACTGCCACCTCTACGTTTTTCACAGGTATGTCAACGTCTGGTGTGCTAATTAGATAATTAGCATGCACAAAATGGCTTGCTGATTGAACAAAGCATGAAAAAGCTAAGAGAAAACAAGTGAGAAGAACCGTGTACTTGATGGAAATTGTGGATGGTCTTGTATCTCCATAGATCAATTCACTTTCAAATACATTATTAGATGAAGCGAAGCTACTATTAGTGAACTTAAGGTTAAAGAGATTGATGCCAAGAAAGTTGCTGCTGATGTATTGGAAGCTATCACTGTTAGAGCCATAGCAACATCACTTTTATCATTTGCCTGCAAATATCAAATAACATATCCGTCTTAAAAAAACAATACAAAAAAAAGTGGTGCAGAGATTGGCCTGCATAATTCTCTCAACCCAAGCTCTTTTGTCATTGTTTTCAAAGCCCATGACTGTGGATTGGGGGCAGCGGCGGAACCAGAAAATGACTGAGGGGGGGTCAAAATTTACTGAGACGGCTGCTCCGAGCGGTGGCCGGTGGTGGTTGTCGGTGGGCCGGCGGTGGTGGGGCTGCTGGCTTGGCTTGGGGAGGGAAGGGGGAGAGGGAAGAAGGAGAGGAGAAGAGGAGAAAGGGGCTGCGTAAAACGCAGCCCTTTTTTATTTTTAAACCGACCCCTGGCGAAACGGCGTCGTTTTGCCAGGGGTCATTTTATAAAAAAAAATTAGTCCCTGGCGAAACGACGCCGTTTCGCCAGGGACTAATTTATAAAAAAAATTAAAGTTATTTGCAGCGAGGGGTTCGTCTACCCCTCGCTGCAGAATCTGCTAAACTGAGTTTAGCTTCTCCTCCTCCGGCACCTTCCATTCTGAGCGCCGGTGGCGGTGAGGGGGGGTCGTGTGACCCCACACGACCCCATAGTGGTTCCGCCCCTGATTGGGGGAGATTAAGATATCTATGAAGAAGATAAAGGTGGTAAGCAAACATGATTAACAAGCCACTAGGGACCAATATCAGATCAAGGTAGTCTTTTTTGAAACCCATGATAATGTTATTTTCTTGATTTGGTTCTTGAATTCTGGTTTATTTACTTATATTATAATTCCTGCTAAAAGAGGATTTGTTAGTATGATCCAATTGTTTCTTGAAAGTTTTGAGTTGCTTGAGTCGGACTACAATGACAACTTGCAATCTTTAATTTATTTCCAATTCACTGCAAGAAAGATCTCTAAACACCCACCAATTACCTATGAAATTTATACATTTTCCGACCTATGAATTTTCTTACATTTTCGGAGGATGTTTTCGTAGGTAAATTATAAATTTCTTATGAGGGTTGAACAAGAAGTTATTCAGACTAAAAGATTATCCATCTCAAAGTTTGACATTGCAGAATGAGAATTTTCAAATTTTCAAATAAGTGTAAACCAAGTCATTTTGACTTGGATAGTTAATTATTTATAGGAAAAATGCCAGTTAAGTCTTTTTGCAATAAAGTTATGCTAGGTTGGCTGCTTCTAATTAAGGAAACAATGCTAGAAACTTCTCATATTGCATATGACAATTTCAGAAATAATAATAGTCATTAATAATAAATAACATTACATAAATTCAAACTTCAAATTCCATTAACAGAACCATTAATCAAAATAACAAATATATTTTTAACCTTGCCTGATACATTATTCATATATAATATTTTATGGAAATAGAAGAGCTAAAAAAAAAATTATTTTTATTTCTTATCTAATATGAATTATTAGATAATGGTAAAAGATTTTATAGGAAGAAGTATAAGAAAGAACAATTAGGGAGTAAGATCAGAATAGAAACTTGGAATATTGGATCTCTTACATGTAAACTGAGAGAACTTGTTGATACTATGGAGACAAAGAAAATTAGTATTGCTTGTATTCAAAAGACTAAATGGGTTGGAGGAAAAAGTAAAGAAGTTGAGAATACGAGGTATAAAGTGTGGTATACAGGTACAGATAGAAGTAAAAATGGAGTAAGTATAATTTTGGATCGGAATCTAAAGGAGACGGTTGTATCGGTGAAAAGAGTAAGCAATATGATTATTTCAATTAAACTTGTGCTCCAGAATGAGACCATCAACATAGTTAATGCATATGCCTCTTAAGTTGTATTGGATGGGGAGAGCAAGCAAAATTTTTGGGATGATATGGATGAACTTATGAGAGAGATTTCAAATAATGAAAATATTTTTATAGGAGGAGACTTAAATGGACATATAGGAAAAGATAGGTTTTGAGGAGGTACATGGAGGGTATGATTTTGGAATTAGAAATGAAGAAGATAAGAGTATCATTGATTTTGCTTTAGCCTATGGTTTGATTCTGGTAAATACATATTTTATAAAAAGGTAATAACATCTAGTGACTTTTAAAAATGGGCAAAATAGAAGTCAGATTAACTTCATACTCACAAGAAAAGCCAATCGATCTCGATGCAAGGATTGTAAGGTTATCTCAGGTGAGGCTTTGACCACTCAACATAGGTTAGTAGTTTTGAATATCAAGTTTAAGAGGTTGATTAGTAGGCCAAAGAGGAATAATAGTCCTAAGATTAGGTGGTGGACTTTAAAAGGTGAAAAATAATTATTGCTCAAGAATGAGTTGGTCAAAGCTGGAGGGTGGGAGGACGATGTGAGTATGTCATCAAATGATATGTGGATAATAACAATGATGCTTTTGAGCAATACAAACAAGCAAAAAAAGATGTTAAAAAAGCAGTTAGTCAATCAAGAGCACAATTTTTAGAGAGTTTATATGAGAAACTTGGAACAAAGGAAGGAGAAAAAACTATCTATAAATTGGCTAAGATAAGAGAAAAGAAATGTCTTGATTTAAACCAAGTTAAGTGCATTAAAAATAAAGAGAATAAAGTTCTGGTTCAAGAAGAGGATATTAAGGAACGATGGAGAAGCTATTTTGAAGAGCTTCTTAATGGTAACCATAGTGATAATATTGAGAGTTTAGACGTTAGGCCGGAGAAAAATGTGAAATACACTAGACAGATTAGATTTTGGAAAGTTAAAGAAGCTCTGAAGAGGATGAAAGTTGGTAAAGCCTGTGGACCAGATGAGATACCTATTGAGGTTTGAAAATGTTTGGGAGATACAGGAGTTACGTGGTTGACATCTTTGTTCAATAAGATCTTAAGTACAAAGAAAATGCCTAATGAATGGAGATAAAATAATTTGATACCTATTTTTAAGAATAAAGGAGATATTCAGAATTGCTCAAATTATAGAGGTATAAAGCTTACGAGTCACACTATGAAATTGTGGGAAAGAGTTGTGGAACACCATTTGCGGTTAGATACTTGTATCTCCTCAAATCAGTTTGGCTTTATGCCTGGTCGATCAACTATGGAAGCTATTTTTCTTATAAAAGATTTGATGGAAAAGTATAGAGAGATGAAGAAGGACTTACACATGGTTTTTATTGACTTGAAAAAGGCGTATGATAGAGTCTCTAGAGAAGTTTTATGGTGGGTTCTAGAGCGTAGGGGAATATCTATATGATATATCCAAGTCTTGAAGGATATGTATGAGGGAGCTACCATCAGTGTCCGCACCGTGGGAGGTGATACTAAGGATTTTTTCGTTTCTATTGGATTACACCATGGTTCAGCTTTGAGCCTTTATCTTTTCACCTTGGTCATGGATGAGCTAATAAGACATATACAGGATGACATCCCTTGGTGTATGATGTTTGCAGATGATATTGTATTAATAGATGAGACTCAAGCAGGGGTAAGCTAAAAGTTGGAGTTATGGAGAAACACTTTAGAATATAAGAGTTTTAAGCTAAGTATGACTAAGACTGAGTATATGCATTGTAGATTTAATAGCAAGAATAGAGAAAGAGGCAAAATTATTTTAGATGGAATAGCAGTGCCTTATAGTACTTATTTTAGATACCTTAGCTCTATTCTTCAAGAAGATGATGGTTGTGAAGAAGATGTAAATCATAGAATTAAAGCTGGTTGGATGAAGTGGAGGGGTGCTACATGAGTTCTATGTGATCAAAAGATGCCAATTAAATTAAAAAGAAAATTTTACCGCACTGTAATACGGCCTGCGATGATGTATGGTAGTGAGTGTTGGGCAGCAAAAGGACAACACATTAGTAAAATGCATGTTGCGAAAATGATAATGATAAGATGGATGTGTAGTCATACTAGGATGGATAGAATCCGCAATGAGTGCATTAAAGAAAAAATGGGGGTAGTGCCTATTGAGGATAAGATAAGAGAGCATAGATTGAGATGATTAAGCCATATGAAACGTAGGCCTAGCGATGCGCCTGTTAGAAAAACCGAACAAGTTAGATTATATATAGCCAAGAGAGGCAAAGGTAGGCCTAAACTGACTTGGTTAAAGATGGTCTAAAATGATCTTATAATATTACATCTATCAGAAGAGATAATCTTAAATCGTATTGAGTAGAAAAGAATAATCCATGTAGCCGACCCCAATTGATTTGAGATGAAGGCTTTGTTGTTGTTGTTGTTGTATCCAATATGAATTATAATTTATTTTAATTGATTCAATAATGCATACTTTAATATTGTAATTAATATCTAATTTATATGAAATATTTTTAACAAAGAAAATATAGCTAGGAATCTGGACTTCAGTACAGATAAGATGATTGAATTCAGGGGCGCTTGACAAGCTATGCGTATCATAATTTTGCTAATAAATTCCTTTTGGCCATTAAAACGATTGGCCATATAGAATTTAATATGTACCAGATCTATTTTTTTTTTTTAGAGGAAAAATATTTTATTACAAGTCAAAATTTCATTTAATGAACATAATACATATAAAATCCATTTAAAAAAGAAAAAATTGCACAAAAATAATCTTGAACTATCCGTGATATATTATATTGAATCTTAATTTTTTTTATCTAATTATATCCATTTATCGTAAAAAATGGCTCATTCTAAACCGCGACGTAATAAAATAGTCAACTGCCCTTTGTTTTTTATTATTTAGCTTTGTAGGTTTCACTTATTCAATATTTAATGGGATGAAATATTATTTTTAGTGTATAAAAAATGAAAAAAATAAATAAATTTATAATAAAAAAGAACACAACTTTTTTTCTCTCTCCTCGTTGAAATTTCATCATCGTCATCTTCTTTTTTCTTCTTTTTCTTCTTCCTGAGTTGAATTTCTAGCATTCCAAGATTATCCAAATACCCATTATTTATTTATTCTAATTCATTTTTTGGCTCTTTTTTTCGGTTTATACTATTGTATTGAAATACTGATGTCTGTATCTTGCGATTTACAACTTCATAGCCTTTGCCTTTATGATTTACACCTTCATGGCCTTCATAGGTAAGTTTTTTGGCTCTACTGTTTCTTCATTATCACTTTGTTTCTCAAAACTTGACTGGAAATGGAGATGGAGCTTCAAGAATCAAGATTCGGTAGTAGTAAAAGCCGTAAAAACGGAGAATTAGTAATCCAACGTATAGAAATTAAACATCATATTAATTAATTAATTAATCCCATATAAGTATTATTAGCCTATATAACAAAAAACTCACAGCAAAAGGCTCAAAAATGAATTAAAGAAAATGCTTTATATATATTATAACAAGAAATTAAAAAATTGAGCCGTCCAACCAATATCACCACGACCACCACTGCTATCACTACCACCAGAAGCATTTACTACAAGCTAAGAAAGCAAAGCAGGAAGAAGAAGAAAAACAAAGTTTTTTGCAATAAATGGAAAACAGAGACGAGTTTCTTCAAAATCCAGCCAAGATTTCAAAAATACCCAAAAATACTATGTTGGGTTTTTTATTATTAGTACCATTACCATTAAAGAAAAAAGCTTTAGTATGAGAAAAAAAAATTTATGAGATAACCTTATGCAGCTTCAGCGGCGGAACCAGAAAATGACTGAGGGGGGGTCAAAATTTACTGAGACGGCTGCTCCGAGCGGTGGCCGGTGGTGGTTGTCGGTGGGCCGGCGGTGGTGGGGCTGCTGGCTTGGCTTGGGGAGGGAAGGGGGAGAGGGAAGAAGGAGAGGGGAAGAGGAGAAAGGGGCTGCGTAAAACGCAGCCCTTTTTTATTTTTAAACCGACCCCTGGCGAAACGGCGTCGTTTCGCCAGGGGTCATTTTATAAAAAAAAATTAGTCCCTGATTTATAAAAAAAATTAAAGTTATTTGCAGCGAGGGGTTCGTCTACCCCTTGCTGCAGAATCTGCTAAACTGAGTTTAGTTTCTCCTCCTCCGGCACCTTCCATTCTGAGCGCCGGTGGCGGTGAGGGGGGGTCGTGTGACCCCACACGACCCCATAGTGGTTCCGCCCCTGTGCAGCTTCAATGGAGGACATAGAACAAGATGATGATGATGAAAGTTTGACCAGGAGACAGAAAAAAAGTTATGTTTTTTTATTATAAATTTATTTTTTTATACACTAAAAATGAATAAATGGGATCTATAAATTCAACTAATAAAAAATAAACAACAGTTAATTATTTTGTTACGTTGGGCCTAGAATGAGCCTTTTTTATAACAAATTTTTTATAACAAATGAACATAATTAAATAAAAAAGTTTAAGGACCATGAATAATTTAGAATTATTTTTGTAATTTTTTTAATTTGTATAATTATTTTTGTACTTTTAAGAAATTTGTGGTTCAATCTCTCGTATTATTTTAGCATTTCTTGAAAAATATATTAAAAATAAAATTATTTTTAAAAATATTTATTTTATTTTTTTAAATATTTACTTTTCGGTGTTTAATTTAAAAAATATTTCAATTTAATTTAAAATTTTAAAAAGTACATATAGTGTAATTTTTGCTATTATTTTATGTATTAAAAATAAATATTTTATGATGCAGCAAAAGCCAAAAGAAAGGATTCTTAGTTAGATAAAGGCTAAGAACAAAACCATTTTAACACGAAAGGATGATTTGTACGCAAAAAAAAAAAATACATATTAGACTATTGTTATTATTATTAGAATTCATTAAAGATAATAAATCAAAGCATCAACAATTAAAGGAGGGAGAATATTATCCCATTCTCCTGGATCTATCAAAAAACGAGTCACCCTTGCTAACAAATTGGCAACTTCATTCGCAGATCTCCTTACAAAAGCAAAAGAAATTTCAGAAAGATCAGATTTGAGAGCAATAATATTAATGCGAAAGGATGATTTGTACCAAAAAGAAATACATATTAGACTATTATTATTTGTTGCAAATATAATATTAGCTAAATAATCTGCAACTGCATTAAAAAGTACAATTTAATCTATGGATAAACCTCAATTATGGAATTTAACCCACAAGTAGCAGTTATTTTATAGTCACAAAATCCAGCCTCCAAGAAGAGCCTTTCCCATTCTTGTTCGTTTCTTTCTCTTCCATTGAGTAGAAGCATCATTTCCATGTCAACAAAAAGCTTTGTTTTTTCGATTTCATAGTCATCTTTCTCGCCATTAACCACCACTTCTATAATTATCACTTTTCCTCCCTCGTCTTTGCTTGGAATTGCTTCCTTGCATCTCTTCAAAATCTTTATGCAGGCCTCGTCACTCCAATTGTGCAGAACAGACTGCAAAATATATTGCTTAACAGTTAACATCACAATCAATAATCTCAAAATGAACCCAAGTGTTCTGCATGTAGTGGTATTGAAGTTGTCTTTAGGGACTTAATTGGAGCTAATTAACAAAAAAAGAAAAAAAGAAAATTTTACACAAAAATGTTACTCTTCAAACGTATATATTATTACCTTTATCAGGACAGCCTCTGCAGAAGGAATAAATTGAAACATATCACCTGAAACAAATTTCAAGTTTTTACTGTCATTCAAGTTTTCAACAACTTGTGGGAGGTCCAAGACTGTGCATTTCATTTCAGGGTATGCATCAGCAATTGTACTGGCTAGAGTTCCTGTGCCACCCCCAGCATCAACCAATGAAGCCACTCCCTTGAAAATTTCAATATGCTCCTTGACAATCAAGCTCACAATTTGAGAATCACAGGCCATTGCCTCATTCAAGAAATTGATAAATTCTTGATTTTGCTTCCCATATTCCCAAAAACTCATTCCATGGTAAGTTTCAAATGCTGTAAGCTCATTATTGCTTTGAAAACTATCAGCAAGTGAAAACCATGGAATTGTTAATACAGGATCTAGTATTGCCAGGACAAATGTGAACAAGCTTTTCGGGTTATCTTTGAGCAGAAGACTAGAAGAAGTTGTAAGAACATAACCCTCTTCTTCTTCTTCTTGGTTTTCATGAATCTTTTTTGTAGCAAAGAAGCCAGAATGCACAAGTACGCGCATAACTCGCTGCAAAGAATTTGCTTTTATTGGTGGAACATGAAGTTCTGAAGCTAACTCTAGAAGGGTAATAGGTTGATTTTTTTTGTGGATGACATCAGGAATTCCTAACTGAACAGCACATTTTAGTAACATGGATTCCAAGTAATGATACATGTGTTTATATATGTGAGATTGAGCTTGAAACAACTCATTAGCTTCAAGCTCTTGATGATCGAATTCCATCTTTTATTTGCTATTTGTAAACCGGTTATGAAGTTTCAGTTTATATAATAGCATTGGATAGCACAGTTCTTGACGGGTACTGAAGGAGGAAGTTGCTTTGCAACATGTATAAAAATACTTCTTCTTGGAGATTGTTGAAAAAGATGATAATATATAATTATTTAAGAAATGGTTCTTGAATGCTGACTGATAAAATTAAAAGTTTTGAATATATAGAAGGGTTTTGTAATTACTTGTGGTAGAATTGATCAATTAAAATGACTTAGTGCTCGACTTAAAAAATGAAATAGCAACTAACATTCTTGGTCACGGTCATTCTGTTGACTCTTGACTTTGAAAAATGTTGTTTACATACTGTTATTAGAAGTACTGTTGGATTTGCATTGTTGCAGGTGAAGAAAGATTATAATATATCCCACCTAACTTTCAACGAACGAGAAATATTAATAATATAATTAAGAAGCCATGTTTCTTGATCGTTTCTTGTAGGAAGTTAATTCCTTGGACAAAAGATTCTGCAATGTGGTTTTATTTCTTGAAGCAGCATTACTTGACTGCTAAGACCATTTTTCCAAATCATATGAAGTATTTTATTTTACACGCAAGGAAGAGAGTAGTCCGAGCAAACCCGCAATCATAATGTATATTACATATTTTACACTATAAATGTTTCCTAGACTTGGACAAAGTCATTTATCATGGCCTTTTTTTTCCAAAGAGATCGTTTCGTTTTCTTGTTGGAAGGTTCATTCTGCAATGCGGAAAAAAAATGAGGAATCAGGTTGATTTCTTGAAGGAGCATTGCTTGACGGCAAGGACTATTTGCAGTTTTGGAATTTAAAGTCGCACAAAATTTTCTTATTTCCATTCAAGGAAGAGAATAAGTAAATTGAAATTGAAAAATTAATTTAGCTATTCTAGGCCGAGAATAAGTGAACAAAAAAAAATTCTCAGTATTTATCGTGACTTATTCTACAAAGAAGGTTGTTTCCACGAACCTGCGACAATGTCATTTATCTTGGCTTTTATTTGCTTTTTCTCCAAAGAGGTTGTTTTCACGAAACGCTCAGCCTCGCATTTTCAAATTTTTAGAAACGAATGCTAAAATTGTTTTCCATTAACTTAGTTGCATGCTTATTGCAACCTCCAAGAGGAAATTAACCTGCAAGACATTGTCACCGTCATTTTTATTAGTATTCATGTCTAACATAATCAATAACTCTGTTTCATATCAGTGCTAAATCAATATGTCTACTTCCCAATATTTACTCATCTTCCAGCAATGTTTAATTTGGCATGGAATAACTACATGCATTTGTTGAGCCTCGTATTGTTAAGACCTGTCCTGTTCTTTTAGTCTTTTCCTTTTATGTCACTTGAAAAAAAAAAAAAAAAACAAAGTTCATGGTTTCTGGTTTCTGTAATGAGGTTGAAAAGATAGTTAAAAGTAAAAAGTTTATTGAAAAGGAAATCGGAGCCGCCTAGTCCATCTCCATTCATCCAAACAGGTGTAGAAACTCAATACTGCTACATGTTAGCATACAAATTTGCGGACTAAAGAAACAGAAACTCTAAAGCAAATTGAAGAAGCCACTGAAATACATTTCAATGATACTAATAAAATTTTATGCTTTAATTGTTCAGGAAAAATACTATTGAAGAGTCATACAAAAATCTTGCACAGTCTTGTGACAACAAATGATTCATAGTCATGCGTTGCCTTATGCAGGAAATAAAAATTTATTTAACAGTCATATCAAGATTATAATACTTATAATACGAGTACATGGTTGCTTCGCCCTCAAGGATAAACCTCAATTAGAGATCTTAAACCAAGCAAAGGTGTTATCTTGTAGTGACTGAAACCAGCCTTCAAGAATAGTCCTTCCCATTCTTTCTCAGTTCGTTCTTTTCCAGAAGTCACAAACATCATTAGCATGTCAAAAAGAAGCTTTGTTTCAGTTAATTCAGGTTCATCTTTCTTCTCATTTATCACCAAATCTATTACCATAACTTTTCCTCCTTTCCCTTTGCTCGAAATGGCTTCTTTGCATTTCGTCAGTATCTTCACGCATTCCTCATCACTCCAACCGTGCATAATTAACTGCCAAACATTCATTTTCACCATCTATTAACAGAAAACATTGTTTACGGGACATATAGTGTAATAGCTATCTGTACAATGCCAGGTTTTGAAAAAATAATAGAGAAAGATAGTGCATTTACCAAAAGAAAAAAAAAATTAAGTCAACATGGTCCGAACTACCTATACAAGAACCTAATTTTTGATCGAAGAGAGAAGCATACCTTAAGTAAGATGGCATCTCCAGAAGGAATGTGATGAAACATATCACCTCCCACAAAATTCAAGTTCTTAGTGCCTTCTAAGTTAGCAACAACAGATGGAAGTTCAAGTACTGTGCATTTCATATCAGGGAATGCCTCTGATATAATCCTGGCAAGTGATCCATTACCTCCTCCAACATCAACTAATGAATTAACCCCTTCGAAAATTTGCTTGCAGTCTCTTATGACCAAGTTCATCATCCGAGAATCACTGGCCATTGCTTCATTAAAAATCTGATTGAATTCAGGTTTCCTTTCATTGTATTCCCAAAATGCCATTCCATGTGCTTTATCAAACACTGTAAGCTCGTTTCCTCTAAACCAATCTGCCAAGAAATGCCCTGGAGTTACAAAATCTGGCTTGAGCAAAAAATTAACGAAAGGTGATAAGCAATTGGGGTTATCCTTGACAAGTAGCCTAGAAGATGGTGTTAGAACATAGGCTTCTTGCTCTTCTTGACCATTCCGAACTTTTGTGGCAGAAAAAAAGCCCGAGTGCTGTAACAAGCGCATTAGCCGATACATGAAATTAATTTTGGTAGGGTGGACATGAAGAGCTGACACTAACTCAGGAAGGGTGATGGGTTTCCCATGGTTATGGAGTATGTCCGGTATGCCTAGCTGAACTGCACACTTAAGCGACATAGAATTTAAGTAGTTAAAGAGGTGATTATACAAATGAACTTGAGCTTGCAAAAGTTCAGTTGCTTTTTGGCTTTGAGAAAAATCCATAACTTGGCAATTCCCTAAACTCCTTGCAGAGGATGAAATGGAAAGACCCCTTCTATAATGAGGATAAAAATATTATTATCCCCATTCCAAGTGAACCCACATCATTTAAGCAGATCTTTGAATAACCGAGAGGAGAGACATAGTCATAAACATTGTCATCTCCGACAATAAATGAGATGCGATTGGACAGAGTAAGGATCCAGTCTTGACTAAATGCTCATCAAAAGACTTTTCAAAACATCACCGCTTGTGACGACTGGGATGAGTATAAATTCTTGGCGTTTGTCCTTTTCCATTGTTCAAGTTGCAACTTGCTTTGGAATAATTATACATAATTATACAATGAAATCGTTGTATTATAATAAGCCAAACGAATATTAACATGTAATAATATTGTAAAATATTACCACATGTTGATATTTGTCAACGATTTTATTGTATAATTATTTCTTGCTTTGTCCTTTTCTATGGTTAGTGCATGGAAGAATCAACAAAGTGGCTTGACCGGGGGGGGGGGGGGGGGGGGGGGGGGGGGGTCAATAATATTTGCCCTTTTGCAGTTGCAGTCGATGAAATTTAGTGCATGGAAGAATCAACAAAGTGGCTTGACCGGGGGAGGGTCAATAATATTTGCCCTTTTGCAGTTGCAGTCGATGAAATTTACTCCAACTAACTCCAACAACATAATAAATTCAAAGTTGACTGTGGCAGCACTCACCTTCGCAAGCATAGGATACTTTTTTTTTTGCCAAATATTAAGGATTTATGTAATAATTTCTTATCCTTATTATAGACACTGATGGCATTAATTATTTTAGAATACCGTAATTCATTATATTTATAATGAAGGGTGTATTTGTAAACGCAATAATAAATTTAACTTGTGAAGAAAAAAAAACTTATTTTTTAACATTTCAAAAAATAGATGTAAATTATAATTTATTAAAGGAGAATATATATATATATATATATATATTGTTGGCTTTTTATAGATTTTATGGACAATTTTTTTTTTGAGCTTCAAGAATATTGGAGTGTTTGGACCTTTGACCTTGATGGGCTTTATTTAAATATGGTTTTTTTTATAAAATGGCTATTCAGAATTAGTGTTTATGGCAAAATATGAAATTGAATTCTTTGAACCCAAAGAATTAGCTAAGATTCAAACTGAAGATTAAAGTTGGGTTGAATTCAAACCTATAAATCCAAAATAAAAAAGTACAAGGAACAATTGAACTTCAAAAAAAAAAATCCAGTCTAATTACATTTGAGAAAGAGTATTAATAATAAAAATATCTCACATTAGAAAAGAAAAGAAAAAAGAAAGGAAATATAAAATTAAAAACAAAAGACAAACTAGCTAAGTCTATTTTATATAAAAAAAAAAAAAAGCTCACATTTGAATAAAGTATAAATGTCAAAGGGCCCGATCCTCCAATTTTTGAGGGAAGCTCTGAAAGCTTTGCTACTGCGCACATTGATGCTTTGATTCTTTATAGACGCAGCATTTGTTGCCTTTTGCCCAATTCAGTGAATTATACAAAAATTGCTGGACCCTAATTAAGACTACCAACAAACAAAAGTAAATTGATTCAGTCATCAACAATTGTTCAGAGTTACAGATTGTAAAGTAAGAAGCCCAGAAGACATTGGCACCAGTTAAAAGAAATCACGGAAATGAAATACAATGCAACTTTATTTCTGTTACTTGAAGGATAACTCTTAAGGGGCCTCTAACCCGATGACATCGTAATTTGTACTGTCTAAAATCCAAGATCCTCAGTTCACTTTCTTCCAGTAACAATAAACTAAACGTCAGGTGAAATAAGAGCTATCCTTCCATTCTCTTCGTTCATTTTCTCATTCACCGCAATCTTTGATTTAATCTAGCTTCCCTGCATCTCCTCACTCCTCAGTATCTTCATGCATTTAAAATCCACTCTACTGATTTATTATCACAAGCATACGTGAATGTGTTTGTTTCTGTTATTTCTATGTAATGATTGAACAAAATCCTAGCCTACATTTAAAAGAACTATTCATACCTCGCATTAAGATTGCCTGATATCTAGATTTCTGATATTTGTTTAAAACAAAGATAAGATAACTAACAAAAAGTTTGGTCCTAATTAATACTATAATCAGCAATCATAAAAAATCTGATTTTTTTTTTTAATTTTGATCAAACCCTTTCGGAGAAGCGAAATGTAAATAGCTAGAAAGCAAATCCTGAAAAAAGAAACAGACGACCTATAACAGAATCTTCAAATTTCATTCATTCACAGAAAAAAAAAAAAGCCATTACATGAATTTAACATCTAAACCGGAAATACAGCCAATAATCACTAAATAAGAGTAAACATTTCACTGCCCTCAAGCACGCTCGCCTCGGATCCTTCTTGCAAGCTGAATATCCTTCGGCATAATCGTAACCCTTTTAGCGTGAATGGCACACAGATTCGTGTCCTCAAAGAGTCCGACGAGATAAGCCTCCGCCGCCTCTTGAAGAGCCGCCACAGCCGAACTCTGGAACCTCAGATCAGTCTTGAAATCTTGCGCGATTTCACGGACCAACCGCTGGAACGGAAGCTTTCGTATCAGAAGCTCGGTACTCTTCTGGTACTTTCGGATCTCACGGAGTGCAACAGTTCCGGGTCTGAACCTGTGCGGTTTCTTGACTCCGCCTGCTGCCGGGGCAGACTTTCGGGCTTCCTTGGTTGCAAGTTGCTTTCTAGGAGCTTTTCCTCCAGTGGACTTTCGGGCTGTTTGCTTGGTTCGGGCCATGGTTCTAAGATCTTATTAGATAGATACAGAAAGGATTTCTAACTCGTGTTTGTTGTGTAAATGATGAGAATGGCTTAAATTTATAGGAAAGATAGAAGAATTAGTGGCCGTTGCATGATGTCGGTTATCAACATCTAGTGTCGATCCCCATGTGGTTCAATGACGTGGCAAGTTAGATCATGGCGGTTCCTTTTGGTGTCATCGACGGTCATGGCTGAAAATGAGTATATTGTTTCGGATCAATACCGTGGCTGATTGTTTTCAAAATTCGAGTGCGATTGATAACGGGAAATGAAAATTAAAACGTTGTCGAGAATTTTAAAAAAGGCCGCTGTGTCCAGTAGATGGACGGTAAAGGATGGAATATTTTTAAATATGTAATCTATTTCGATTAATTAATATAGAATATGTATAATTTATATGAATAATATTTTTATTATATACAATGAGTTCGGTTCAATTTTAGATATTTATTATAAAATATTTATTATCCAAACTCGATTATATACTTTATTAAATTTTAATTATATATTTATTATATTATATTTTAGTTATTATATTATAAGGTATGAAATTATTTGAGATAAATATAATTTTTTAATTTAAATTTTATAATATTTTAAATTTTTATATTTAAACAGATAATTAAATGGTTCCTATAATAAATAAATAATATTAAATAACTTGAGAATTACTATGGATATAACTATAATCGTATTTAGATAGATTCAAGTAATTTAAAATTTAAAGGGATTCGGACAGGGGCGGAACTATAGGGGATCGTAGGGGGCGGATGACACCCTTTGTCGACGGTCAGAAGTTTTTTATAGTGGGAGTATGACCGTTGATTTCGCCCCTGTCATTTGAAGTTGCAGAGAAGAAAGAGAGGGAAGGGAGGCTGAACTCGGTCGAGAGGTAAAAAAGTTTCTGGCACTGTATTCAACCACCGTTCTTGTCGATCGATCACTATTTTGCCCCCAATTCAATGAACCCCTGCATCCGCCACTAGATTCGGGTATGGATAGAATAATTTTGTGAATATCATATCCATTGTTACTTCTAGTCGTGGAGGCTTTTTCTATTATTTTTGGATTTTTTTTACAAAATTACCTTTAAAATTTTATTTTAAAAATACATCTTTCAAAAAAAATAAAAAACACTTTAAGCAATATTTTTTTTTACAAAAATATTTCATTTCTTATTTCAAACAAAGTTTTTTTTTATAAAAATGTCATATCGCTTACTCTAAACCATATTTATTTTAATTTTCATCTTTTTTTAACTTTACTATTAAATAAATATATTTCAATAAAAAGAATAAAAATTAATATTTAAAATTACATTTTCAACATAAAAAAATGTATTTATTTTTATAAAGAGAAAATTTTGATTTTGATTTCAAATAAAAAATAACATTCACAAAGTTTATAAAGAAAATAAAATATTAAATATATTTTTAAATAAACTTTACATATTACATACATAAAAAATAAAGTTAAAAAAAACTAATTTTATTGTATAGATATTACGTGTGTTATATATATATATATATGTATGTATGTTGTATAGATATCATACGTTATGTATTTGCTAGGTATATATTATGTATATATAAAATTAAAATTTTAATACGTCCATAGACCCTATAATCAGCACATTTTATCATTTTACCTCATATACTCCTCGCTTAGCCACTTGTACTTGATTATTTGATTAACCAATTGATTCTTAGTTTAACACACTTGTGTGAGATGAGTAAATTTTACTTGTAGTCCCTCAAGTTTAGGTGTTGTTTTAAAATCATCCCTTTAATATGATTTGTACAAATAATATTACCTAACTTTATAAATTTGTTTCAATAAAATCATTTTCATCATCGTCGTTAACAAAAACTGATGTGGTGGTTGATGTGGCACATGATGTGGCGCCACATCAGCCCTAAGTGATGGGGCACGCCACATGAGATTGTCACATCACTTTTTAGTGCTGATGTGATGCCACATCATGTATCACTTCAGCAACCCCTTACTTTCACCAAACAAATAATAATAGTTTTCATTCATGATCCCTTAAGTTTGAGGAATATTTCAACATCACCCTTTAGTTTATAATTAAATAAAATTAACATAAAACTAAAATTCAATAAAATAAAAAACTAATTTCATTTAATAATTAAATAAAATTTATTAATTAAATTAATAAATCTATGAATAAATTATTTAAAAAATTCAAAAATTCAAAACTATCTAATTTTTAAAGAATTCCCTTAAGGAGCTCGATAGAGAGCTCGGTAAGCAGAGATACTGTCACTAGTCTCCCCCTGGTCATTTGGCATTTATCTCATGCCATGCAAAGAAACCTAGTGAAGCTCGGGTGAATGTGTTGAATCATATGATACAAATGAGGTTATATGATAACATGCAGAACTCAAGTGTGGAGCTCGCAAGAGAGCTCGAAAAGTGGGGGTACTATTACTAGTCACCTCCTGATCATCTGACATTTATGTCAGACTAGGGTCAGCAACCTAGAGAAGTCAAATCAGGCTCGAACAGAGCTACAAGAAACTAAGAAACAACAAGCATAATTCGAGGATGTGAGCTCGAGGAGCTCCAGGGAAATTTTGAGGAGTTCGAGGACTAAGCCTGATTTTTCAGGGGTAGTCCGGGTAGTACCATTCATTTATGCCAAGAAGATTCAATTAAGTTCCAAAAGGACACATGTCAAACAGAAGTGAGGCGATGCTTCGAGTAGCATGCCAACAGTTCGGGCAGAGCTGTGACGCTTCAGAAAATGTGGTAATGGTTCAGGTGGGAAAAGAAAAGGTGTAACTCCCACGTCATTCATTAATGACACTAGTTCAAGTGACCGAAGTTGCACTCTATAAATAAAGGGTGGGGTACGTATCATTCCTAACTTAAGAATAGCTCGATTACTTTGATTTGTTGTGTGCGAAGTTGCTTAAGGCTTTGAGAGTATTGCTCGACAAATGATAGAGGTTAGGTCTAAATTTATGTTTGTAAGATTTGTGCAGTTAAAGTTTTAGCAGTAAAGATGGTGTGAGAAACTATAAACTCCCACATTATTCATTAATGACACCGGTTCGAGTGACCGAAGTCATGCTCTATAAATAAAGGATAGGGTACATATCATTCCTCACTTGAAAATAGCTCGGTCACTCTGATTTGCCTTGTGTGAAGTCGCTTAAGGCTTTGAGAGTATTGCTCGAAAAATGATAGATGTTAGGTCTAAATTTATGTTTGTAAGATTTGTGTAGTTAAAGTTTTAGTAGAAAGATGTAATACCCTAATTTTTGATATACTTTGGAATAATAATTATGAGAGAGTATATTGGTGAAATAGATAGAGAAAATATAATAAGAGATGAATGTGTATGATGGATGTTATACATATATATTATGTATTTGAAATATGTAAGAAATATAAATAGAGTATGTAAGTTATATACATATATATATAATATACATAAGATATATATAAAGTAAAAAGGCACTAAATGATGAAATTTGATAAAAAGATAAAATTTAAAAAAAGGAGATGATTATGAAAAAGTCTAGATATTTTTGGTGAATGGCTAATTAAATTAATTAAGTGATTAATTATATGTATATATATTTAAATATATGATAGGGAGAAAGTGAATGGTGAAAATTTTGTCATATTATTATTATTATTATTATTATTATTATTATTATTATTATTATTATTATTATATAAGAGATAAAGATGGGAAAAGAAGAGGCATATTTTTTCTTCCTTCTTCTTCTTCGTCTTTGAACATGAGAAATGAGAGAAAGAGAGAAGAGTTTAATTTTGTTCATATACACACAAAATTCATAAGAGTTGTAAGAGATTTAAAGGTGGATATTGAAGATTTGACAAAGAATATAAGTAAATGCCTTCTTCTTGAGCTTGTTTTATAAACTATATATATATATATATGGTTAGTGAGAGAAAGTGATGATTAATTGAATAATATGATGATAATGAAATATTGAAGTATATATATATATTGAATTGATGCTTAGATGATGAAAATATGATTATTTATGAGGAAGATGATGAGTAGTTGAAATTTAGGAAAAAGGGTGATAAGGAAAAGAGTAAGGGTTTTATATAAATGAGTTGGAAATTGAATAAATTGATACATGGATGATTGTATGAATGAATTATATAATGATGATAGTTATGATATGTTGGAGCTATATAAGTGTTGAATTGATGAGTGAATTATGGATATAAACTAAAATGATGATTAAGGGTGTTGTAGTATTGAGTTTGTAATGATTGTGTTCATATGGTTAAGTGTATGAAATGCAGAACTTTTTTTTGACACGGCTAGTGACACGCTATGTCATTGGACGTGTCAGCGGTGCCTTCGGGGCTATAAATCTCATGCCTAGTTGGATTGTTATATTGATATTTTGCCTTCAAGGCTAGACAAATGGTGTCACCAAAACAGTAACTATGAGGTTTTGAATGATATATTAGTAGTTTGGGCCCATGCTTGTGTATGTGATGTTGTGGTATTTATTGTATATAAAACATGTGATGGTTAAATGAGATATATGATGTCATAGAATGATATAATCACAATACATATGCAAATTACTGAAAAGAAATGTGATATGAGAAAATATGTTAAATGATGAAAAATTAGTTGTTAAAAGACTTGAGCAAAGCTAAGTCTTGATATTAAAAATGAGATTATGGAAATATAATATGATGTGTAATATGTATATGTTTGTGAAAATTATGTGTATTGTTTAATGAATATTATGATAAGCCATTGAATTATGACTTACGTTAAAGATTTGTATAAATTATGAAAATAGTAAAAAGCTATGAAAAGTGCATTGAAAAATGAGAAATATGATAAGAATGTGATGATGATGTTAGTGATATGAGTGTGATTTTCTGTAATGTATGTATATGTTGTCTATATGTACCACTAAGCTTCCGAGCTTAGCGCGGTTGTGTAAATCGCGTAGGTGAGTAGATCGTTGATCTGGGAGTCAAACAGTTATGCCATGAGAAGATTAAGAGTGTTTCGAGACCAACTAGAAGGTAGTGCATGCATGTACAATTTTATTATGTTGTATTTTGATAAAAATATAGGTGTACATAAGTGAATTTCAAAAAAGACAATGTAAATTTATATATATATATATATATAATTTAATCAAAAGTATAATGATTTTGTAAATGTTACTTTTAAAGGAATGAGATTTAATAATGAGAAATGTTTTTTTATTAAAAATATATAATTGATATGGAACTAAGGTAAGAGATTTAAATAATACTGAAACGTGATATCCTTATATTTTACATACGTATTGTATGTATACAGGATATATGTATAATACTTATATAGATTATAGGGGTGTTACGAGATATATATATATATATATATATATAATACTTATATAGAGTACAGGGGTGTTACAATTATTTACAATATGTATATAAAATATAAGAATGTCACGTTCCAGTATTGTTTAAATCATTTACCTTAGTTCCATATCAATTATATATTTTTAATAAAAGAACATTTCTCATTATTAAATCTCATTCCTTTAAAAGTAATATTTACAAAATCATTATACTTTTGATTAAATATATATATATATATAAATTTACATTGTCTTTTTTAAAATTCACTTATGTACACCTACATTTTTATCAAAATACAACATAATAAAATTGTGCATGCATGCATTACTTTCTAGTTGATCTCGAAACACTCTTACTCTTCTTATGGCATAACTTTTTGACTCCTAGATTAACGATCTACTCATCTGTGCAATTTACACAACCGCGCTAAGCTCGAAAACTTAGTGGTACATATAGACAGCATATACATACATTACAGAAAAGCACACTCACATTACTAACATCATTTATCATCATATTTATCATCATATTTATCATTTTTCAATACACTTTTCATAGCTATTTACTATTTTCATAATTTATACAAATATTTAATATAAGCCATAATTCAATGGCTTATCATAACATTCATAAAATAATACACACAATTTCCACAAACATATACATATTACACATCATATTATATTTTCATAATCTCATTTTCAATATCAAGACTTAGCTCTGGTCAAGTCTTTTAACAACTAATTTTTCATCATTTAACATATTTTCTCATGTCACATTTCTTTTCAGTAATTTGCATATGTATTGTGATTATATCATTGTATGACATCATATATCTCATTTAACCATCACATGTTTTATATACAATAAGTACCACAACATCACATACACATGCATGGGCCCAAACTACTAATATATCATTCAAAACCTCATAGTTACTATTTTGGTGACACCATTTGTCTAGCCCCGAAGGCAAAATATCAATATAACAATCCAACTAGGCATGAGCTTACGACCCGATCTTTTCACCCAGTCCAGCTTCAAGGACTTATTTCTGAAGCTTATGACCCGGTCTTTTCACCTCAAAAATATTTTTACAGTTACGCCAAGCGTCTAGCCCCATAGGCAAATATAGGCATGCCGCCAAATATAGAACTCTGAAAATTGAATAACATACTAGACACCTAATTATTTCATATTTCCATTATCAATCTCTTTCTCATTTTCTTATGATCAAGCTAGGCACATTGCATCATTTATCTCATGTATATCAATATCATCATATAATCATAATATATCTCATTTTATACAATCTAGCCATCACCAATGGCTTTACGTAATATTTTTAAACCTACTATTTCTAATAAAACCTTTGAACCGTAGTCTAGTACTTATGCTTTGATTTATAGTTTGTGTGGTATGTGATCTATTTTAACTTAATGGATCGGTTTATAGCCAAGCATGATACAAAAAAAAATGTTCTACCTATTGCACAGTGTTAGCATATTTATGATACTTGTTCATTATGCCTGAGCATGAGGTACATCCGAGAGTTCTGCTATTGCAAATATGCCTTGGGCACAGTTCTAAATAGCGTCCTGCCAAACATGCTAGGTTGGTTAACTCAAACTTTATTTCATGTCATTCTACAATATGAATTCATACATGCACTTTAAGAACTTGTAAAATAAAACTGAGCGAAGTTGTAGAGTAATTACCTGCCTGAGGTGTTATCTGCGGTGGTTGACTGGGGTGACCTATTTTGAAGTATGGCTCTTAGGAGAGCCTTTTAGAATTGAATGGTGTGACTCTAGAGGAGTTGCATAAGCTTTCTTTTCAATATGGCTCCTTCGTCTATGCTATTAGCTTGACCATGGCTCAGTGTGTAGGAGTGAGGAGTTTCTCTTTGACGAGCTTGAGTGTACTCGAGTCTTTGATGAACTTGAGTGTCTATGCTTAGCTACTAAGGATATGTCCTTAGCTGTCGGGATGCCAATACTCTACAATCAGGGATGTCAGTACCCCCTTCATTGCTAATGGTCTTCCCAGCCGATATCGCAACCTTCAACCGCCTCCGGCAAGAGGAATAATTGTTCCAATTTCTGGCTGGTCTAAATGATCGCTTTGATTCTGACCGGCGAGACCTCCTCAAAGAAGCTCCTTTGCCAATGGTCGAGAAAGCATATGCAACTATTTGGAGGGAGGCAGCCAGATTAGGGATTATGAACAGGACAAGAATCAGAGGTCAATCATCATTGAGAGAATCTCCCTTATGTATTAGTAGTGGGTTGGTGACAAAGCTCCGATCAGACATGCCCAAAACAGTGGTGAAATCATCATCCTAGACGGAGGAGACAAACAAGTCGCGGCTAAAATGCTCACACTGTGGAGGAAGTAAACACACCAAAGAGGGGTGTTTCAAACTCATCGGGTATCCAGAGTGGTGGCCGGGGAACAGAAAGCAAGGTGTCAGGGTCACTACCACCGTGGGTAACCAAGAGGCCACCAGCAACAACGACAACGATCGACACCAAGGGCGTGTCACCATCGCCACTGTGCAATAAGAAAATAGAGTGAAAACCTCCACAGTCACTCCTACCGTGGGTATACCAGAGATTGTCGGCAGCAACAACAACGGTTGGCATGAAGGCCTTGCTACCATCACCGCCGCACAAAAAGGAATGTCGCAATAGGAAAATGGGCAAACGACAACAGGTATAGGGTTTGAAGATGAAAAATTGTCTTCAAACCCCTTATTTTTAAATCCCCAATTTTTCCCCCCTAATTATTTCTAAAATTATGAATCAGGCCCCAATAGATTTGAAAAAAAATGAAACAGACCCCATTAATTCTGGATATTATGAAACAGACCCCGTTAGTTCTGAAAAATTACTAGGAAGCTCCTGATTTTTAAAAGCTAGCCAATATATTCCCAAGAAAAAATGAAAAAAATAAAAAGGCCCAAATAAATCGGGATCAAAATTAAAAGAATGAGTCGAGGTGTATGCTACTCAGAATTCTAAAAATAAAAATGGACAGTATCTATGTGACAGTGGTGCTACTGACATTATGACCTAGGATTCATCAGATTTTATTACTAGTACAGTTTCCACTAAGCAGTATATTTAGACGGTTAATGGGAATTTGTCACCAGTACAGGGAGCAGGGTCAATTGAATTATCCCCCGCACTGAGATTAAAAAATTGTCTATATGTTCCATCTTTGTCTTACAAGTTGTTATCTCTTAGTCATGTGACGAATGAGTTGAATTGTACGGTACTAATGTATCCCACTTTCTGCTTGTTACAAGATATCCAGACGGGGAGCATTATTGGGCATGGCACTGAATGAGGCGGGCTCTATTATGTTGACGAGATGGCTCAACAAGGGACCACAATGTTAGCTCACGGGACGATTGACTCGTAGGCTTGGTTGTGGCACCGACGACTAGGATATCCTTCAACTGGTTATTTAAAACTTTTTGTTCCTCAGTATTTTAGTAACCAATGTCATTTTTCTTGTGAAACTTGTTTTTTGGCCAATAGTCATAGAAAAATTTTTCGTCCTAATAATACTCGGAATTCTACTGTCTTTACTTTAGTTTATTTTGATGTTTGGGGTCCTGCCCCAGACTCTGCAAACAGTATTTTTGATATTTTCTTCTTTTTATAGATGACTGCACTCGTATGATGTGGGTGTATTTTTTAAAGCATAAATCTGAGGATCCTCAAAAATTTATTGAATTTCATAACATGGTACAAACCCAGTATCAGAAATAAATTAGGATCCTTAGGTTAGACAACGGGGGAGGGGGGAATATGTCAATAATACTTTGTAGACTTTTTTTTTTTGAAAAAAAGGGTTGGTACATCAGACCATGTGTTCCCACACTCCACAACAGAATGGGGTAGCTGAATGAAAAAATTAGTTTCTTCTTGAAATCACTCGTGCCCTTATGATTGAGTCTCGGATTCCCACACTTTTTTAGCCTGAAGCTGTAGCCACTGCTACCTACCTAATTAACCGCTTGCCTACTAAAATACTTGACCTTAAAACCCCACTCTAAACCTTCACCTCTCATGTTCCCACACCCGATATTCTTACCTTACCACCTTGTGTATTTAGGTGCTCTGTTTTTGTTCATATTTCAAAGACAGAGCGCATCAAGTTTGAATCATGTTCTGTCAAGTGTGTCTTTGTTGGTTATAGAGTTTATAAGAAAGGCTACCATTGCTATAACCCAGTTACTCGTCGTATGTACACTACCATGGACTGTGACTTTCTTAAAATCGAGTACTTCTATTCCTCCAAACTTAGTGGTCAGGGGGAGCCTACTAGTATGGATCCACTGTGTTAGTTGACCGATTTAGTCTTGCCTGTCAGTGTTCTACAAGAAATAGTAGGTGATACCACTGAGTTAGTACTCGAAATCACAGGACAACCTGCTGAGCAAGGTGAACCTCAATCCGATTCCTCGTCTGATACTCCTGAGGTAAGTATCTCTAATTCAGAATTACAGTGTGAATCTGCTTCTGCTGTGGAATGTTCTAGCGAAAATACAGTACCAGAAGTGATAGTAGATGAGACACAGGAGAGATATATTCTACCTCCCAGGAGTACTCATGGTATACCACCAAAGCAGTATGAACCAGAATATGAACCACGAGCATCGAGATATCCCACGGCTAATTTTGTTAGGGGGAGTCTATCAGAGAGAGCCAAGGTATTCACAACAGTCTTATACTCTGAAAAAAATTCCCCAAACAGTACAGGAGGCACATCAGACTGGAAAATGGAGACAATATATGAAAAATGAAATGGATGCAATGAACAAGAATGGAACATGGGAGAAATGCTAGCTGCCTTCAGGAAAACGGGCTGTTGGGTGCCGCTGGGTATATACTGTGAAGCATAAAACAGATGGGAAAGTAGAGCGGTATAAGGCTAGGGTATAAGGCTAGATTGGTAGCCAAGGGCTATACTCAAACATATGGGATTGACTACTCTGAAACTTTCTCTCCAGTAGCCAAAATTGATACCATTTGAGTTCTTTTCTCTATAGCAGCAAACTTGGATTGGCCATTGCATCAGTTTGATGTAAAAAATACTTTTCTCTATGGAGATCTCAAAGAAGAAGTATATATGGAGGCTCCACCAGGTTTTTCAGAAAGTTTTCAGAAGAATGAGGTATGCAGGCTGAAAAAGGCACTATATGAGTTGAAACAGTCTCCAAAGGCATGGTTTGGGAGATTCACTATAGCTATGAAGAAGTATGGGTACAGACAAAGTAACTCTGATCATACCCAGTTCTTGAAAAAAAAGGGGAGAGTTGGTGACATTTCTGATAATATACGTTGATGATATGATCATCACTGGAAGCGACACTGAGGAAATTAAAAAACTCCGAGATCAGTTGTTTCAGGAATTTGAGATGAAAGACCTAGGAGGGCTAAAGTACTTTCTTGGGATTGAGGTACTAAGGTCGAAACGGGGCATTTTTATTTCACAGAGAAAATACATTATGGATCTACTAGCTGAGACTGGTCTAGTAAATTGTAAACCGGCTGAAACACCTATAGTTGTGAATCATGGGCTACAGATGGTTGATGGAGTAGAGTTAGCAGACAAAGAAAAATACCAGCACCCGGTAGGAAAATTAATATACCTTTCACATACTAGGCCAGATATAGTTTATGGAGTTGGAGTCATTAGCTAATTCAAGCATAAGCCTCAGAAGGAACATATGGAAGCGGCTTTACGTATTGTAAGGTACTTGAAGGGATCACCAGGAAGAGGAGTGTTATTTCAGAAGTATGGTCACCTAAATATCCAAGGATATACTGATGCAAATTGGGCAGAAAATCCTGTAGACAGAAGATCGACCTCTGGATACTTTATTCTGGTTGGATGTAATATGGTAACTTGGAGAAGTAAGAAACAGAAGGTGGTGGCTCTCTCAAGTGCGGAGGCTGAATTTAGAGGGGTAGCTCGTGGACTAGTTGAAGTATTGGGGCTTAGGAAGTTGTTAGCAGAGATTGGTTTTCTAGTTCGGAGCACGTGTCCTTTGATGTGTGATAATCGAGCCGCAATTAGCATTTCAAGAAATCCATTACAACATGATCACACTAAGTACATTGAGGTTGATCGACACTTCATTAAAGAAAAGCTCGAAAAAGGAATTATTAGTCTACCATTTGTAAGATCAAATGAGCAATTGGCAGACATTCTAACAAAAGTTGTACCTAGACGAGTCTTTGATGAGGTTCTTGGCAAGTTGAGTGTCAGTGACCCGACAACTCAACTTGAGGAGGAGTGTTAGAATTGTAATTGTCAGAATTGTCATATATGAAAGGTGAGATTTAAGGATCGTAATTTAATTCTAGAATCAAGCCTTTCTATTGCGAGTGATTTTCTATTCTAAGTAATTGTAATTATTATATAAGAAACAAAAAAGAAGAAATAAATATATAGAAATTTTACTTTTAAACATTTAGTTTTTAGATTAGTTTTATAAACATCCCTTAAAAAAATTCATCAAAAATCTCATAAACAATTTTTACTTATACATAATTATATTTTAAATTGAAAGAGGAACATTATAATATTTATAAAACGATAAAAATTTATTTATGTATTTTTATAATATTTTGTCTAAAATCTCTCTTGCATTAAATGTATTATACGCTTATAAATATATAAAATTTACTTGAATTTCAATTTTAAGGTAATGAATTTTATTTTTAAAAATTAGTATTTTGATTTTTTTTATCAATGAATTTCCTAAGCAATTAAAAAATATATTAATATATTTCGCATATCTTATTATAAATATTTTTATAATATATATAAAATTTTTTGATATTATGTGGATTTAAATATGTAACACTATATTTCATACATTAATTTTCTCAATCAATAATATAAAATAATATAAATCAAGCTACGAATAAATTTATCTGCATATCAATTTGCATGCTTGTAATACTGAAATATGTTAGTGTTATAAACAATGAGTTAATGATAATTATTGATGCAAATATAAAAAATATTTTATCTAAAAATAAAATAAAAAAAAAAGGAAAAAGGAAAAATTCGCTTTAGGAGTTGGGATGGCGCCATCCAAGGGTTGCTAGAGAACAAGCACATTTCACATGTAGCACCCAATTTTTTTTTTAAACTCTTGTAGCACCCAATTAGATAGTTAGAAACTAAAATTTTATAAGAATTAAATTAAAATTTATTATTATTATAGTTATATAATTAAATTGCACATGTTGAAAATATAATATTAATATAATTAGTTTTTTTACTTAAAAACCATTTAAACAAATATTTTCAAAATAGAAAAATTGAATTAAATGATTATACTATTAAAAATCTAAAATACCCCCATTTAAATTAGTGGCAGATCTCATATATTTTATATATGAATCCAAGAATCCCAACTAATTTTAATATAAGCAAAATAAAAGTGGTAATTTTTTATCATTGGACTCCAATTAAATAAAAAATAAACCTCAATTAAAGAAAATTGGACTCCAAATAAGGAAAAGAGAAAGTTATAATAGTTACCCCTTTTAGCTTTTCCCTTTCAAAAAACACAGGCCTGCATTTTTTTTTCAATTTCGTTACCACGAGTATTTTGTTTTTCAATTTTATTTTTATTGAAATATTAAATTTTTATTTTTTTTATTTTTTATTTAATATGCATAAATATATATATCAAACATCTATTAAATATTTATATAATAATTTTAATATTTTTTAATTTTATTTTTTTAATTTTATATTAATCCAGTAAACACATAATGTCTATACAATAACTACATAATATATATATAATATACACAGATAATTATATAAAATACACATAATATCTATCAACATCTACAATATCTATCAAAAATCTATCAAACATATAGAACATCTATCAAATATTTACATAACATCTACATAACAAAATTAATTTTTTTAAAAAATTTTTATGTGTCTAATATGTAAAATTTGTTTAAAAATAAATTTAATAATTTTTATTAATATATTATTTTCCTTTTTTATTTTTTAAATTTTTTATAATTAAAATTAAAATTTTTTATTTATAAAAATTAATAAATTTTATATGTTGAAAAATAATTTAAAATATTAATTTTTATTATTTTATTAGAATAAATTTTTAATAGTGAAATTAAAAAAAAATAAAAATTAAAGTAAAATATTGATTGCAGGAAGAAAAGAAGTATTCTAAAAAAAAATATTTTAGTGAGGTATAAAATATTTTTAAAAATTTCCTCTAATTTTAAAAAAAATATATAAATATTATTATTTTTTATAGTATTTTTGAGATAAATTTTATTTTTTAAAATAATTTTGTAAATTTCTCTAAAGAAAAAGTGAAAAAAATTAAATTAAATTAAATTATATTTATTAAAAACACAGCCCATAAAACCTCAAATTTCACCTATTAATTAAATTTAATTAGTCTAAAAATAAAATATTTTATTAAATAACTAAAATTCTTTTATTATTTATTAAAATTAATATTCTCACTTTCTATCTTCTATTATAGTACTTTTTAAGGTAAAGGACAAGTACTTTTCAAGATAAAAGACTATTAATATGTTTAATTTTTAACTTTTATTATATTTATATATAAATATATTGCTATATTGTTTTTGGTGTTTAAGTTGAATATGTAAACTCTAAATAATATTTTTTTTTGAATTTGCCACTTATTTAAATTGATGTTTTAAAAATTAAACCACTAAACCATTCTATAATCAGTTAAAAAAAAAATTCAAGGCTCAAGGTCATGTTTATTTACGTTATCGGTTTTTAGTTTTTTCAAAATTAAAAAGTATTTTTAATTTTTATTTTATATTTTTAAAATCATATTATAATATTTATTTTTAATTATATATAAACAAACACAAATTTTATTAAATTATACTATTTATTATAATAATACATCATAATATTAATTAGATATTATATATATTTATTAAAATAAAATAAATAAAATTATTAAAAATTAAGAAAATAAAAATTAAAAAAAGACTGTTTTTATTTTATAATTATAAAAAATAAAAAAATAGAAAAAAATTATTAATATAAACATTTCTCAAAATTAAAACTCTAAAAATTAAAATCCGTCATAACAAAATGATTGGGACGCACCCCCTCCAAAGACCATTGATTTTAATATTTCTCTGACCTTTTGCCAATTCATAGTCGCAGCAGCCATTTTTTTTCTTCTTCATCAAGGAACATATTCTTAGATAACCTGCCATCAAAACAGTTCATTTCTTCGATGTGATCCATTATAGAAGCTAATTGATTGTTCCTTTCAGTTTTTGCCAAAAATCTGCTGAATCAGATCTCAGATTGTTCAAGAAAAGGTTGGTTATTATGGTGCTGCCGCTATTGAAGCTCGGGACGTTAGCCGTTAAAACGCTAAGCAAACCACTCGCCAGTAAGCTCAAGCAACAAGCCGCTTTGCACCCGAAGTTCCGTCAGTTCATAGTCAACATCGCCCAAGTACTGAACTTCTCTTCTGCATTTTATCACATTTTACTAGTTCTTTTTTGGGTACTTTTTTCACATTAAATTAGAAAAATGTTAATTTCTAATCTCCAATTATGTTATCAATTGTGATCATTGGAATCAGGCAAACCACAGATTGACGACGAGAATGCAAAGGCGAATCTATAGTCATGCAACAGATGTTGAGATTCGCCCTTTGAATGAGGAGAAAGCTGTTCAGGCTGCTGTTGACCTCATTGGGGATGTCTTTGTTTTCACGGTAATATTCTATTGAATTCCTGTGATTTGACTGATTTCATGATAATGAAGCTACTTGTTTTTCCTGATTTATTATGTCTTTTGTGCCTGTTTTATTTGTGTTTGTATAAGTTATATTTTTTCCTATATGCATTTTTTTTTATGTGCTAGTTGATGTGCCATAATTGCTTTATTTTCCTTCTCTTCCGCCCAATATAGTTTCAGATAGAATCACACGATTGCTAAAGTGAATTTGAAGCCTTGAACATTTTAATAGGCCAACTGAACTAGGTGAATTCAGTAGTGTGTACTTGTGCACAATTAAAGTACCTTCAAGTCATAATCATGTAGAATTTTATCATATATGATAAATATCAATTGGGAATTACCACTGTTTTAGACTGGGCCTTCCAATTACTCTTCAAGAGCTTAATTCCAATTATCCTTGGCGTGGATGAACTTTACATGACTTTAACCTTCGAGATTTTAACACGTATGTTAAATTGGAGAGGAGTGTTTTTTGTTCGTGGGAGTGTCATATGTAAAATTGTATCTACCTAATTTAGCATCCAAGAGTGGCTTTGTCTTGTGGTGAAGATTATTTCTGGCTTGGATCCTTAAATCTTCTATAGTGGGTGAAGCAAATGTTTAGTTGGACCACAAGATTGGTAATTGAACCTTAAGCTTAACCAATTTATGAGATGAAATTTTGAAGAAGCAATTCTGAATTTTGTTCTTTCCTGTGAGATCTTGTTATTACTTTTCACTGTTGAACCAGAAAGCACATACTGCATTTCTTACTAGTTTTGCGCTCGAGAATATATGTGAAAGTAGTGAATTGTCAGCATTACTTAGCACATTGAGTGGCTCAGCTAACTACACTTGTCACGAACTCCTGAGGTTCCAAGTTAGGACTATGTTGTTTAAACTGGAGCTCACCATGTGTACTGAATGGAATACCTAGAGGATAATATAAAAGCTACTCTTTGTTTCAGCAGCAAATTAATATGGTATAATATCACTAGCATGATGATAGCAATGGAAAGCAAAGGCACAAATGATAGGAACCAAGGTTGGCGACCACCTACTGAAGCTTGCAGTGGCATCTCCTGTATAATATTCATGCCTTTGATAGGTGGAATATATGTGACAATGAGTTTGATTCTTCATCTATATGCTTTATGTGTTTCATTCATCATGAACAAAAAAAAAATATTCAATATGTTTGTTCCCCTCAATTGTGTTTGAAGAAGTCTGTTTACAATTACTTAGGTGCCAGTTACTATACATGTATAGGTGGCAGGAGCTGTTGTGATATTTGAGGTGCAAAGGAGTGCTAAATCAGAAGCTAAAAAGGAGGAAAAGCGCAGGCAAGAGTTGGAGGTGAAATATATTGTCCATTTCTAACATTGATTCATGTTGTCAATTTCTAACATTTAGTCCTTCCTCAAGGCAGCATTAATGCGGTACTTGGTTGTTGTGTCCATAATTTCCATGACGGTTACAACTGAAGTTTTTCTAAGCCTGGCATATCTCCATGCAGAAGTATTTTGACCAGCTTCTTGAATTATCATTTGAGATGCTATATGCTATATATTTTCTATGTTATAGTTAATAACTGCTGTGAAGCACATAGATCTTTCTTTTTCTTCCATTGTTTTTTTCCTTTAGCTATGAATTTTTTTGTTTAATTCTCGTTATTAGGGCAAAATAGTTCTCTGAACTAAACAAGGATTAATTCATTTTTCTTAATTACAAGACTAAATCTTATTAACACTTGAGTCCGCAAGGCATACAATGTCCCAAATGAAAAGTTCCATTGGCTGTGAACAATATTAGATTCATTAAAAAGTATAGATTCTTAGCCATCTGCAGAAATGAAAGAAAACAAGGTTTAGATATATGTCTGTGCTCGAATGAGATTCTACAAATATATATGTTCCAATTTAACAGTTTTTACAAAATATCAGATTTGCATTGCTCATGATTTTTGAGGGTAGGCTGAGCTGTAGGGCTGCTTTATTTTTTTTTCCCTGTGCTGCAGTGTCTGTTGCTCTTTTGTCTTTTGAACCCCTAAAAGATGACATGTAAAGAGCATACATAATTTTATTGCCTCACATTTCAATCGATGGAATGGTGCTTGGATATCAAGTAGTCATTGCTGTTATTTTCATGAAGATGTGAGATCAGAAACACAAAACATTTTGTCATTTTAACTGTTCCTCGGTTTTAATAGACGACTTAGGTAATTTTCTTTCCTTCTCTTTTTCAGAAGGATGTATATTTTTTATGATAAAAAGGCGGCTTTCTCCATTTACGATGGTTTAGAAATTGTTGATATTTTTGTTTCATGCTGAGGCTTAATGGTCAGAATTACACCAACAAATAATTATCTTGTAGCCCACTCTTTGCATTTTTGCAAGTTGTTCATTATTCATTTATTATATATTTCTCATGGATCCTGTAAATCACCTGTTTTTAGGAAATGAGGCAAAGAGATGAAAAACTTGCCGGAGAAGTGGAATGTCTTAGACAGAAACTTGAGGAAATTGAGCAGCTTGCCAAGGGACGAGGACTTAGTGGTATCCTTAACTTTAAACATTCCAACACATAAGAGGGAAAGGTGGCACGACCATCTTAATATAACTGCAATTCATCAATAAAATACAATCTGATTATAAATTTCTTATTCATCAATGAGCTCTGATTCTCCTAGTGGAGCTTCATTCTGTTTAATTCTTTTTTGTGTTGGTTATTGAATTGCATTCTGGCTTCAATTGCTTCTGATGAAATGACTGCTAAACTAAGATTTTGTTTGAAAGAAGTAATGTATAGACGAGGATTGAATGATATATTCTCATTAAGAAAGAAATAGGTCAATGCCAGTTATTATCTCAATAATGAAAGGCTAATTGTTGAAACATGCAGTATTTTATATTTATAAAATGTCTCTTGGATGTTATCTGGCAATAAAAGCCAATTTTACTTAACTAATTTTTCCTGACAAATACTGTTTCTGTATTTATCTATGCTGTCTCTGTCTTGATCTCTCTTTGTCTCTCTCAAATGTGCGAACACATACATCACCAAATAAATATTCATACATTCACTTCCCCTGAGTATAGTAAGGGTGTCAAGTGTTTTATAAGTTAGCTTTATGAATCTACTCATATGCTAGTATTGAATCTTGATATCAAATTATTTTATCAAGTTAACTTTTTTGGGGTAGCTGTTAAATAGCATGGCAACAGAGATACCCCTTCTGAATATCTTGGGTTTGAATCTTGATACCTTCAATGCAAATGAAAAGTAATAGTTTCTGAACTTTTTTATGAGTTCTGCACATTCGCGTTGGGCTGCTGTTAGGACCACAATGTTAGCAAATCTACCATTTGAGGAAACGGGTAGAGCACAGATTTTTTACGCACAGTATTGACTTCTTTTATAGAACTTTTGGTGCTAGAGATAAACTTTTGGGTACTTTGAATTGTATATGCTATTAGGCTTAAGCATGTGAAAGAACTGTTGATTAGATTGTGGATTCTTAAAATGCAGTTTCTTTTCCTATCAACTTCAGTTTTTTTTTCAATGGTAAATAGACTTTATAGCAGAGTTTCTTTTGAAGGTTTGAGTCTTTACACTGTCATATTTGGAGAAAAATATCCAGGAAATTTATATTTTGGATATTTTTTAAACTTTTTCTTTGAAATTCATGGCTTGACGAGCTTTTTCTTTGAAATTCATGGCTTGATGAGCTTGTGCCTTATGAATTGATCTAAAGGAGGAACTATGAAATTTTTATAGCGGAAGATGGTTGTTATCTAGTCTGGACTTGTGAGGATAAACTCTCTTGTCCTTAAGATTAATATGAATACAGAATAAAAGGCTAATGGTTTACAAGTCAGTCTTCTTTTTTCCTTTCTTTTATTGCAAGGTAGAAATCTGCTCCACTTTATCACTTTAAAAGCGTTAAGCATTGCAATACAACAAATAACAAATGATGATCTACATGGATTATTTGTATAAAAATCTTTATTAAGACCCTAAATCACCAAGCTAAAGTTGTGATTATATGCTCTTAAATTCCTTATTAATGAAGGTTATTAGTAGAGGATAAGCCATTTTGTTTCTTCAAGCATTGGACCGACCTAAAGTAATAAAAGATGCTGGTTGTTTGCAATAGTCGATTACACAGTAGTGTGTAAAGCACCTTAATAAAAAGGTGTCCTATCTCGAACAGGCATCAAATAGGAATCTAAAGAGTGAGTGGAACTTGCCCTTTATGCCTTTCTTGCTCTACTCCTCTTTCTCCTTCTCAATTAAACTTGTTCATGCTGATTTCTTCTACTTTAATTTTTCTTTTTCATTAAGTGAGAGATTTAAATTCTGAACTTATCTATTCTCAATCATCAATATCATGATTTTTTTTTATTTTTCAAATAGTTATAAAATACATATAAAAAAAAGAAACTAAAGAAAATTGAACTCAAAATTAAACTTATTTTGTGGCGGTTGGTTTGTGTTATCATTGACTAATAAAGTAATACTTGTCAACGTTGAACTTTGGGTCTATGTATTGTTGTCTTATTGCGTACCAAAATATATATAATTAAAGTCATCCGTCTCATCAGTTGCCAATTTATTTCTTGGGGAAGGACTTTGTTAAGGATTTGCTACTTTTCTTATTTTTTTAATTTTTGTATGAACATTCACAGCTCGTTTATCAAAGCTGCACTTTCCATGCTTTAGCTCCTTAAGAAAATGGAAAAAAATAAAATAAAAATAAAAACAAGAAAATAAATAGAAAGGGAAAAACGGTAAAAGAAAGAAAGTAATTATCACGGTCAATAAAAAAGGGAAAACTATTTATTTTTACGAAGTAAAATTGTAAATTTTATTCATAATCATCTAAAAAGAAAAAAAGGAAAATTACATTATTTATTTCTTTTTTTAAAAAAAATTTTAAAAAATTTTATTATTTTGCGAATAATTTTATTATACTAAATGTGTTTTGAATCAGATATACATTAGATGTATATTTCTAAAAAGTGTTTTTAAAATTAAAAAAAAATTGAAAAATGAAAAATTTTGAAAGAAATAGCCTGTATTTTTAAAAATAATTTTATTTTATTTTTGAAGAAATAAAAAAAAGGGTGTATACGGTGTGCGTCCAGCTGGGCCTAATCCAACAGGATAAATCGTTCAGGCCATATCCTCCAGGGCGCCAACTAATTCCTTGCACATACCAAAATTATCCTCATTAATTACAAATACTGAACTAAAACTAGAGGGGTAAACATGTCAATTAGTATTAGAGACTGAAAATGTAATAAACGTGAAAGAGAGGGCAAATGGTAAAACCAAAATATCTCCGCTATAATAGGCCACCTAATTGGCTTTTGCTTTGGCTCAGTGAACACAGCAGAAGACAAAGAAAGAGAGAGGGATTTATATTCGGAATTTAAAAAAAAAAAAATTCTCGCTCTTAAGACACATAAACTGACTTTCACTGCCTCTCATTTTTTTTTCTTTTTAATTTTTCAAAAAGAAAGTTCTGTTTGGAAATTAAGAATTAAAAAAAAAAAAAACCTTTGAGAGGTAACGAGCATCTCTGCTTTTTGGCTCTCGAATATTTACTTTCTTTCTCTCTTTGCAATCTCGCCACACTTTCCCTTTCTCTCTCTCTCTGGATCTCCAAATTGAAAGTTGAAATCCTCTGTGAGTTTTTGTTCTGTGTTTAATTTATTATTTTTGTTAAGCATGCCCAACTCGTTCTGAGCAAGATTAGATGAAATTTTGTAATCGTTATCTGGTTTTTAATCTTAATTTCGTATGTATATTCGGAATTATGTTAATTATGCTGATTGTCTTTGATTTATTATTGTTTATCTGCTAAAAATTTTGTGTTAATTTCAGTTTATTATTGCCATTTTCACTGTGAAAATTTCTGTTTCTATGGTTTAAGCTCTGTTAGAATATTATTTTGGTAAATTATTTGACTGAAATTCGGTTCTATCTTTTGCAGAGTCTGTAGAGAATGGGGAAGGGTTCAAAAATCAATTGTAAGTCAGCATCTCATAAGCTTTTCAAGGACAAGGCCAAGAATCGTGTGGATGATCTGCAAGGCATGTTCATGGATCTGCAGTTTGCTAGGAAAGAGAGCCGTACTGTTGATGTGGCTGTTCTTGAGGAGCAAGTTCATCAGATGCTTCGTGAATGGAAATCAGAACTCAATGAACCCTCTCCAGCTTCTTCTTTACAACAAGTTAGCATTGAATAATTTTAATCCCATTTTGCGCACATGTATAATTTTAATCCCATTTAATCACATGAACGTGTATATGTGAAAAACATGTTTGTATTTGTATGTTTATTGTAATTTAGAATGCATAAGCTTGTGATTGTGACAAATGTGTTTCTAGAATTAGGAGTTATATTACTGAAACTCTGATCTTTGTTGGATTATATGTAGGGTGCAAGTCTTGGGTCGTTCTCGTCAGATATATGTAGATTGTTGCAGCTTTGTGAGGAGGAAGATGATGCCACTAGTGCATTAGCTGCACCAAAGCCCGAGCCTAATGATCAAAGTCTGCATGTTGGGGATAGAGGGGTCTTTCATGAGGTGGATCTTTTACTCAATGATCTTAATCATTATTATTTAGTTTTGGAGTTCTTGCATTTGATTGTTGTCATTTAGGATGCATTGGACTTTTGAAGCAGAAAGGTCTGCGTTATATTCCTCTTGTATTAGATGTCAGGACAGGCTTATATAGTGCGTTATTTGTTTCGTACTGGTTATGTTAACATAAATTTCGTTCTTTCTTGATGATTGTTGAGGAGATCTCTCGATTGGGTCAACCAGTTGAACTTGAGCATGCGAGTGGTTTAAATCAGGAAATGGCAGAAGAAGATTTGACTTCAAACCAGTCAGACCATGAAAATCCTTTGTTTGACTTTGGTGTAAAGCTTTTTGCGCCTAACATAGAAATTTGAAGATAACAAACTTGTCATTTGACTGTTAGCAGAAGTTACTGGATAGTTGAGACATGACACAGCATGGATGCTACACCCATCATTCTGTGGAGGCAGAGTCAAACTGGGGCCCCTGAAGAGCAATGTTTGATTGGAAAAAACTAGTAAAAGTTGTGATCTAGGAAGCATTTAGATGGTGTAGGTGTAGGTGCAGGAAAGGGGTGGCAAATGCAATATTGCTACAAATTAGAATAACACAATTCTACTCTCACGAATTCCCTGCTTGCCTAGGGATATGATGGGCGGTTGATGGAACCAGTTGACGCCCTCTAAAAATTTCTTGGTTGCTAAACGTGGCATCTTGAATCTTGTTCTATCTAGTTTGCATTGCATCTAGTTAGAGCGTGGCTGGGGTTCTTAGGTTCAATGTTTAATGCTTAGTAATTTAGGGACTGAGCTATGTTATTGTATCTTGCAATTAATTGTCATCTTAAGGAAATTGCTCTATAAGTTTGAACCTGAGTTTTTCATTATACTTTGCAGCAAGAAGTTGTTCTTTAGGCCCATTCAAGTCATAAAATTTCGATGGTTCCACCAAACTTGCTGCAACAACCAACGTCAGATTTTGAATTAACCACAATATCCGTGATTTATCTCTTGATGTTAGTGGTGTATAGTTTTTCAGTTGACATGTCTTACTTTCCTAATGATTGTGAGGTCCAAATTCATGACTAGCATTCTATATCTATCTTGCTGGTTTTGGTTGTTTTATTTATCAGTATGTTTAGTTATTTTGAGGAGATTGCCTGGAAAATTTGTACATCAAGTGTTTCACTTGGTTATCTTTTGATAATTTTCTTTATGTTTATAATCTGATTCACATTGGAATGTCATTAGAACTGAAAATGAGGCTCACTGCTGATTCTGGCCTTAATATGTCTCAGGGATATGGTGTGAATCAGGGGCAACAGGACCACAGCTTTGCATTTGTTGATCAGTGCAAAGATTCTCCCTCTGGAGTTCACAATATGGCCATTAGCAACTTAGGAGCTGCTCAGTTGGACTACCATCAGTATGATTTGTCTCAACATTTTGAGTCAAACTTCTATGCTGGTTTTAATAGCACAGACTTGTGCAATGAGGATGATATTCCTCATGTTTCTAGCTATCTCCCCAGTATATGTCCTCCACCTTCTGCTTTCTTGGGCCCCAAATGTGCACTTTGGGATTGTCCAAGGCCTGCTCAAGGAGGGTTGGACTGGTGTCAGGACTATTGCAACAGCTTTCACCATGCTTTAGCATTAAATGAAGGCCCACCAGGAATGGGTCCAGTTCTTCGACCTGGGGGTATTGGCTTAAAAGATGGTCTGCTTTTTGCTGCTTTAAGTGCAAAGGCACAGGGAAAAGATGTTGGTATCCCAGAATGCGAGGGAGCTGCAACTGCAAAGTCTCCATGGAATGCACCTGGTAAGCTAATTGTTGTTGTTTTATATCTTTCGGCGATTTTTCTTTTTCTCTGTATTTGAGACATCATATTCTCCTATAATGGATGATGCTCACTCTGAGTTTGTATCTTCAATTGTCTTTGATGATTGCAGAGCTCTTTGATCTTTTAGTTCTTGATGGTGAAATGATTAGGGAATGGCTTTTTTTTGATAAGCCACGAAGAGCATTTGAGAGTGGGAATAGAAAGCAAAGGTCATTGCCAGATTACAGTGGGCGTGGTTGGCATGAATCGAGGAAGCAAGTGATGAATGAATTTGGAGGGCTGAAGAGATCTTATTATATGGATCCTCAACCACTGAATAATTTTGAGTGGCATCTTTATGAGTATGAGATAAACAATTGTGATGCTTGTGCTTTGTATAGATTGGAATTGAAAGCTGTTGATGGGAAAAAGGGTGCCAAGGGTAAAATAATAAATGAATCAGTTGCTGATCTGCAAAAGCAGATGGGAAGACTAACTGCTGAGTTTCCTTCTGATAACAAGCGCTCTATTAAAGGAAGAAGCAAAGTGAATGTTAAGGTTGGTGTGGGAAATGTTTATTCAGCTCCGAATCGAGTGGCTCCAACAAATGAAACATTTGATTATGATCTAGGTCCTCCATACAGTTATCTCGTTGATAATATAGGTGATTATTATGTGACTTAACCAGTATCATTGGTTCATGTGGGACAAGCTACAATTATTTAGTTTCATTAGCTGAGACATCTCGTCTTATTATTGGTGGTCTGGTCTTAAGTTTTCGTTGTCAATAACAAAAATTCAGGCTCTTTTTGGCCGTGAATGGTGTATGGTTCATTTCCACATGGGAGTGCTGCCTGCTTCACTACTGGTGGCTGCTGGAGCATTTTCTAACCTGACGATGAGGGGAAATGACTGTTTTTCATCAGTACATTTCTTAACCTATATCTAGGTGAACATCGGAAACTAATTGGTGTCACCAGAATAGCAAGTGATGGGTGCAAATTATAGAAACATCATCTTACTGACATAAATTTTCAGGTTTTAAGACTTTATACTAACTATGGAGTGTTGCTAATGAGAAAGAATCTTAAGATGTAACTTCTGTCAAGTATGCGATATTATGTGCTTAGAAATTTGTAAATAATTACTTCATCGAATTCTGCAGAACTTCTTTGCAATTTCTTGTGCTGATTTGGTTATCCAATGTTATTATACCACTTTCCCTTTTTGATGGCCTCCTGACTCGATATGATAAGATCTATGGATTATGGGGGATTTAATTCCTTGTTCATATTATTTGAATTTCACCATTTTCATTTTCAGGTAGTGTCGTACCTCTCAATCATTTGGGAAATTATTTGTATAACTTCTGGACTAAAAATACTAGGATTGAAAAGGCTACCATGTAACATTCCCCAGGGAGTAGCAGATCCAAATGCAGATGATTTTGAATTCTTTTCTGATTTCCAAAACACACACTCCATAAGAATTGGAAAACTAGAAGGGTTAAGGCGTCAATAATATCATTTTTGCTGCACTTTGCCTAAGAAAGATAAATAAATAATAATGAAGTAACAACGTCAAGCGACTCACCGAATTACATCTAAAACCGATAGTTGTCCATTGATAGCTGCTTCCTTAACATAGGGCAATTATTTTTCAACGTCCCAGACTAACATTACATGCAATTACAAACTATTTATCATTTACCTAAACAACACTATTAATACTCACATATTTATTTATCTGCACCTACTGAACCAGTCCAGAAAGACAGGACAACTGTAATTAATTGCAAGCTTGAGAAAGCTCAAAACCATACTAGAGGAAAAGCTAAAAAGACTAGATATTCTACCCTGGGATTTGAATCTAGGCTTCAGGGCCTTGCCTTCAGACACCATCATCATCAATGTTGTTGACCCGTTCACACTCATCAATCCATTCGCTGTATCTGCAATCACGACATTTAGATAGATAAATGAGAGAATGAAAGGAAGGGAAGTGTTGGAGGAAGTTAGAAGGGGTGATGGTTGATAGTTCCGGATTGGTTGCACTTACACATCTATTGGTTCAGTTAAAGCTGCCAAAACAAAGAGAATATAAAAGAATCAGTGAATATTATCAGATCATTATGTTTTGACAAATAGTAATATGCTAGCAATGTGCAAATAGTGATGATTTGACAGGGCTATGTGCCCAAAATTAGGATTTATGGAACTATGGTCCTTCTGTTTATATAACCAATTTTAATCATGCAATGCCAACTCCATTATCAAACTCTACATTAGAATGTTATGCATTATTGGATTGCCATGAACGACAGGCTAGCAAATTAACTCACTCAAGGCAATATAATAATATTCCTTTGAAAACTAAAAGGAAGAATTTCTTTGAGGGGAGAATTTAGAGAGAGATATTTTATTCCAACACATTATTTGATTCTTGCATGTCAAAAAATTTCTATGATACAACAAAACAATTTGTGATGGAAATGATCTTTATATGAAAATGAAAGAATCTGGAGTAATTAATGAATAAAATATTTCGGAATCAAAAGTAGCCTAATGATCTAAGAGCTTCAGTCCCCACTGTTTCATAAGGATGCTCATTAGAAATTCGAGTATCCTACTAGATATAACCACGCCTTTCAACTAACCTGTGATTGTAGTGCTAAAACTCTCTTGGCATATTGCACATGCTGCTTCACCAATTAAATTCTTCATATCACTGAATCCAGAAATATGTAGAGAGTTATTAATACAATTAAATCATCCATAATCTTTAGGAGTATCTTGTTAATGCAAATATATTTCTCTTTTCCTCTACAACTACAAATCAGAATTGTAAGTCTAAAAGAACACCATGGGAGAGCAAAGAGACAGAGGTTGATACATTGGCACCAACTTAATTAAACAAGAACTAACATCAAAAGAGTCAGCTTCTTATAAATTATTAAAATACTGCCTACCTAATAATTTCAAGTGGGTTATGCATTCCTTTACAAGTAAGCCCCATAATACAAACATTCATATTCGAATTGAAACAACGCTTACATTCGGCATTCAACGCTTGTACCATGGTTGCAGAAGGGACAGCTGAAGACAGTGTCAAGCCTATCCGTTCTCTTCTTAGGAGGAGGCTTTGCTCTTGACTTCCTCTTTCCCATAGCTCAAATCCTATAATAAAAATATTAATAGCTTCAAAAAATAGTTTAAAATTCTTGCTTTATTAAAAACTATAAACAATGTTCATGATTCAATCACATATATATATATATATATATATTTAAAATTGTTCCCACAACAAAATATGCGGTGCAACAATATTTTCTTTTGCTTTCCTTTTTCTCGGAAACCAAACAGAATTTCTTTTTGCAAAAAAGTGAAATTTACCATCACTCAGATCACCATTAAAAACAAAACTCCAAAAACGCAAAACCAAAAAAAAAAAAGTGTAAAAAAATGACTTGATTGAAAAAAAAAAAGAAAGCAGAATCTCAAAATAAAAATTAAAAAATAATGTTAACAAAAATTCTAAATTAAAATTATAGCGTTAATTGTTAAATACATATTGATCACAAATAAAAACCAAAGTAAAACATAAAGGTATCTGTGAAAAAGATCAGAAGAATAAAACACTCCAGATCTCCAAATAAATCATAAAAGAAAATTAGAAAAAAGAATAGTCTTTGGAACTTACCCGGTGAGCGGTGGCGGTTGGCGAGAGAGGTTGAAAGTTGAAAGGCAGGCTTTTGATTTTGCAGAGATAAACGAAAACATGGTGGCATTGGCACCTGGCAGTGCATATATTGAATTTTTGCTGTTTCGAAAATTGAGCTTTTGATTTTGATTCAAAAAAGAAAATTAAGTTTTTGATATTCTTTTCTTCAAAATTAATATTAATAATTTTTTAATTAAACAATTTAATCTTTTCATAAGCTAATTATTGAATCAAACAAAGAGATTGATAAATTAAATTAAAAAAAAAAACAGAATTTAACACTTAAAAAATCTTTTACCATGATTTTTAAGAACCTCAAATTTCAAACCTAAATAATAATTACATAATATTTATTTTTATTTAATTACATAATATTTATTTAATTCTTCTAATAAATATTTTATTATATTTCATCTAACTTAAACTATTTTTTTAACGCACATCTAATTTAAACTAAAGATATAAGAAATTTATATAAAAATATTTTAAAAAAAATAAATATTTTTAGAAACTATAAATTTTCTTTTAAATAATATTTATTTTTAATTTTAAAAATTAACATATTATAATTTTATTTAAAATATAATATTTTTTTAATATTATGTTAAACTCAATATTTATTTTAAAATAAAGTATAAATTAACTATTAAAGTTTAATAATTAGAAATATGTGTTGATCTTATTTAAATTTTAAATTTATATATAATTAATCAAAAAAATAAGTATAAATTATATAATACATCATATTTTTTAATTTTATTTTAAAAATATTTTATAATTTTTAAAAGATTTTAAAAATATTTTTTAATTTGATTAAATAAATAAATATATATATATATATATTTTTTCTTTTTTCAATACTTTCGTACAAAGTCCTTGGTGCGCCCCCAAATTCAGAGTTCAAAAACCCCAAAACCCTCATCTATCACCAAAATCTCAAAAATAAATGGCTCTTCAATCCTGCTCTCTCAGATCGCCTGCTTCTCTTTTGTCTCCGCGATCTAATTTTCTCTCCTCTGCAACAACAATTTCTACATTTTCTATTCCCAAATTGTCTTTCTCCAATCCAAGAACTTACCTTCCTGTCCTCTACTGCACTTCTTCAAAACGCATACTGCAACAGCAACAAGAAGAAGCATTTCTTCAATTCGTAGCTGATTCTAATGAAAAGACCCTCCCTTGTGTTCGAACATTCGAGAATGACTTGGCTCGGCTCATTTTAGTCCGTGCTGTCGGCTTCGAGCAAGCTCTCACTGCAGCTGCAGCCGATGCAGGCCGGACTGCTACTGAACATATCGAGTCCGGCTTTCCTGCAATGGTCGTTGAGACAGTTTTTCCTGGGCCGGGAGACGAGCACGCCACCATCTCCACTCGATTGGTCAGTTTTGTTTTCTAGTATTTTGAGATTTTTTATGTGAATTTCTCTATAAATATGACTAAATTCCTGTGTTTATAGCATTTTTGGAAGCCTTTTAATCAATGGCAATTGCTTTATGCAGTTTTTACCTGCTAAGAAAGTTAAAGAAAAAGCAAGGAAACTCAGAAAGTCTTTCTCTGAAGATATTCTGTCAGGGACTACATCTCAAAGCATACTTGCCATGACTTTTAGACGAGTAGTTTTGCAACAGCTGTGGAACTTTGAACTTGTAGTGTTTAGGCCTGGCACAGAAACAAATATGGAGGATCTTGAAAACCCAAGAGAGGTTGGAAACACTTTCTGTGATCTTTCTTATCTCATGCGTTATCTTTATCTTGATATCTACATCACTCTGTTGTGTGATATCATATGAATATGTCTGTCCTGCAGGTGCCACTTGATACTGATACGTTCAGTTCTCTTATGCATTTCGTATCAGCAGGTTCCTGTATCTTTCATTATCAGCTCATCAGATGATCAGATCATCTCTGTGCTTGCTGAAGCTGTTTGCATAGCTGCTCTTCAAAACACTGAAAGGGATTTTCTTGACTATTTTTTGGGGAAAACTTCTAATGGTGTCTTTCGCTGGTTTCAAAAGCCTAAAAAGATTGCTTCCAAAGATTCATCTGTGATCATTTATAATTTTTTTGAAGATGAAATAGTAGAAAATTCCAAGAGCTTGTTAGAAAATTTTAATTCAGCCAAAGGAAGTTTTAATGGAATAAAAATGAGGCACAAGTACAATTGGTGGACACTAGTGGCACACTCTAAGTTGGAAAAAATTGGTGGGCCTGACTTCAGTGCTTGGATAAGAGAGTATGTACCAGCTTATAGGCTACAAATTGATGCTAAGAAAGTTAAGGATGTAAAATTTGAAGGCTGGAGAAGAACTGCAGAGAATAGGTGGGAAGTTCTTTTGACCCACTCCCAAATGGTACTCTATTCTTTCCTTTTTGACTGTTACTGGTGCACAATCTTTCATTTTGTGTTTTATGTTTAGCTATAACATGTATGGTTGTGTTATAGTCTGATTCGCTTTAGCTGAGTTTTCATTTCAGAAAATAGAAGTTTTTGACTGTTGCTGTCTATGTGATAGGATTCCCATGTCAGACAAGTTTTGTCTTCCTTGTTATGGCCTTGTATGACCTTTAATAGTTTGAAGGCCTGATGGGTGATGTGCTTTGTTATTGTGTTTTATTTACTTTACCCTGTTGTATGGGGTTAATGCATTTTCTTTCTTAGTTTAGTTTATTTTATTCTGCAGGCTGGACTTGCTGAAATGCTAGATATGTACTATGAAGACATTTACTCATTGCCTGATAAACAGCTATCATGTGGTTCCATTGCTAATTTCACCAACCTTTCCAACAAAAAGGTATGCAGGTGGATCTTGTTGTGTGCTTTTTATTTTATTTTTCTGGTTTGGTTTGTTATTTTTTTTTCTCTTCAAAGGTTCAACCATGATATATGTGGATGTACAGGGAGAAAAACAATCTATAAAAGGAAAAACAAGAAATATAGCAGTCAAAAGAAATAAAAACATTATAATACTATTGTCTGGAGAGACTGGTGCATATTTGGATGAGGGATGCTTGATGAATATTCATCATGTTGCCTTCAATTCAGAAACTGTTTTGCAATTTCAAACTCTGCATGTTAAATTTTAAGTTGTAAATTACAAATGAAACCAATATGATGAGTTCAATGAGTTTGTAAATAGAGTATTTATATTTATGTTATCTTAAACCCTCAACCCTACTGCAGCCAAATGTAAACCTGCTATGTGTTGAGCATTACTTAGTTCTCTCTTTGGGTTTCTCCTATAATCGCTTTTGCTTAAATCAACTTTTAACTTTTTTGCTTATTTTATAAGTTCTTCTATTTAGTAAATGGGGGACAGTTTAGAATTATTACAGTTTTCATTTGGCACTTGCGGTGATAAATTTGCAATTGACCTTTAATGGTTTTGCAGATTGTGAATTCGGCCTTTTGTTTAAGTTTACTTGGATCAGGTGGTACTAGACTAACTTATTGCACTCTTAACAGAGGAGCTTGTCTTTGCTGAACATCTTGTTAGTTACCCTTGCAAGTGGAATTTTTCTAATTGCCATCAGTGCTCTGAGTCAGTTTTTTTCCCCGCCTCTACGCAGAGGAGAAATGCACACTCAACGACATGGTTTTCCTCCATCATCTGAAATTGATTATTCAGTAAATGAATCTCTGAGCACTGAAAAGGTACACATTTATAGCATATGCATCATAACATTCTTCTTGTTTAGCCCACTAATTTAATACACAATTGAACATGTGTGCATTCTTGCATGTCTGTTAGTGCATGCTCTTGGTATGAAAAGTTTGGTACTACTTTAATTCAGTATTGATGCCTTGAAATGTTTCTGGGCAATATAGCAGTAATTATTTTTATCTTTTAGAAAATATGAATTCATAGTTCTTGACTATTTTGTTTTTCCTTCTCAATTTCTCTCTGTTTTATGGAACTAATACACATAATTCATGTGGATAGATGCAAGAATTCTGCATCCTCATTGTAAAAAAGATCAAAGATGCATTTGGCTGGCCTGATGATATAATAACGGAAACAAATAATGGTGCTTGGATTGGAAAAGTTCCAAAATACTTGAAAGAGATGGGTGAATCTGATTCCAGTACTGAAGAAAATTCAACTTCTGCTCCCATACAGAAAATTGATGAAGATATGAAATCATCTGTTCAGGATATTGCTAGTTATCAGGTAATCCAATTTGTTCAATTTTGCTTTAGCCATTTTTTTGCATCTATCTTTGTGCATTCTAATTCAAATCAGCTGCATGATCGTGCTGTTACATTATGTTATTGTTAAGACATATTCAGAATAAAGTAATTTGGCAATACTTTTGATTGAGATTGTTGTGGGACCCCCCTTGAACACACAGAAACAAATGCACAACCAAACCCGGAAAAAGAATACAAAATCTAATTGCGCCTTTTTTGACTTGTGCATAAAGGTAAGATATTTGTCATATTAAGAATGGCAACCAATAATTTATTCCATTTGCTTTCTATTTATCCTTTAAGATTTTAGCCGTGGTCTTTTTGAGGGTAATGATTGAATGGATTAGACCACAACTAATTTGACCCACTTAATCTGCTTTTATTTGTGATTGGAATCTAGGTTGTTTTGTCAACTGATGGTAAAATAGTTGGATTCCAACCTACAAGCCGGATAGGTGTGAATCATTGGGCTGCCAATCCCTTAGCACGGGAGCTATATGGTGGACGGAAGCTATCCCCTGGTAAGCATTATAATTTTCCCCCCTTTCTTATTTAATTTTGTTTGACACCTTGAATTGATAGTTCTACATTTTGGACTTTGGGCAAGCAGGATTTATTGAACATGGGCACAAGATTCCCCTTCCAAAAGAGTTAGTTGTACTGGAGCTGTTAATGTCAGTTAATTTTGATGCCTACTTTGCATTGGCAAGGCCAATTACTTGATGCGTGTGAATAGTGCTATTGCATCTTTTTGACACTCCATGCAGGTGAAGCCTAGAAGGAAAATTTAGATTGCTAGATTAGATCATACTTGACGTTTTAATATGGATCACAAGCACTCAAGACGCAAAACTCCTGAGCATTCACTTCAGAATCCACAGCAAATTTATTCTAAAAACTTGAAGGGCCTCTTCGAGCAATCAGGTTCAAAATGTCGGTCTTACGAAATGAGATGCATTATTTTGGTTTAGGAAGGCGTTTTATGTCCACTTGCTATGTAATTTTGGATACTTCACACAAGCTGCTAGTATTTTTTTGTTATTGGTAGTTTTCTTTTTTCAGGGATTGAAACCTCGAAACTCAAAGATGACTGTAACCTTGTCAATTTTTATACTGCTTATAATTTTAATTTTTTATTCTCATTTTTCTTGGTGCATTAGAAGTTTTATTTTTTCAAGCAATGGATGTATTAAGGATTAAATATTTGTTGAGAATGCTGTCCATTTTAGGAGGCCTGGTAGCCTGCTTCGCGAAGAGCGTATCAATTTTCAATGATTATTTTACGCACACCCTGTATTATGTTTTTTGGCAATTCACCCTATCTTTTTTCCTTTTTTCTTTTTTTTTTTTTTCAGCTCTATTGTCTTTGTATATGCGCTCCCAAGTTTTTTCATATACGAAATGATCAAATTCTCAAGCGATTTAGAGAAACTAATTAAACGAACATTTACATTTGTTACTAAAATTTTCAAGTCTAGAGAGGAAATAAACCACTAGAGCGGTGGTTTGACTCGTCGATTAATCAAACAAGTTTGGGATAAATTTTCCACTAAAATTAGCTTTAGGAAAACCTGAGCCAACATCAACCAACAGTATAATAAGACATCTAAAATAGTGAGGATTTTAAACAAAGTTATTATTGAAACGAATCTGTTACTGTTCAATTATCTTTAATCGACAAATGGAATTTTTTTATACGGCATCTACAAATGTGTGAATTAGAAAAAACCCATTATTAGATAAACTCGGTTTACATTGTATCAATTTAAAAATCAATTCTTTCTTTTTAGCCAAAACAAAATCTAAAATCTTTTCAGTTTTTCAAAATCATTTGAGCTCCAATTCAACAATCATGGCTAACAAGACCTTTCATATAGTTATGTACCCATGGTTTGCTTTAGGCCATTTTACCTCATTTCTCCATCTCTCAAGCAAACTTGCAGAAAGAGGCCACAAAATCTCATTCCTTTTGCCACCAAAAATCATACCCAAATTTGAACCTTTTAATCTTCACCCAGATATAATTTCTTTCTTCCCAGTCTCTGTTCCCGACGTTGATGGCCTTCCTCCAGGCTCTGAAACGACAGCTGATACCCCTTTCCCTTTGTTACCTCGTCTAATGACTGCGATGGATCTAACAGAACCTGTTATGGAATCTCTCCTCCTCCGCTTGAAGCCCGATTTTGTGTTTTTTGATTTTTCTCATTGGTTGCCTGCAACTTCTAAAAAACTTGGTATTAAATCTGTGCATTATTGCACTGTTAGTCCTGCTTCCATTGGTTACCTGCTAAGTCCTGAAAGAAAACTCCTTGGGAAAAACTTGACGGAAGCTGATTATATGAACCCACCAGCCACCACCGAGTTTCCCTAAATCATCTATTAAGCTACGAGTTCATGAAGCTCGAGGTCTAGCTGCTGTAACCGCACAACATTCTGGCACCGAAATTTCATTTCTGCAACGGTTGTCAATCTCATTCATTGAATGTGATGCTATTAGTTTCAAAACCTGTTTGGAAATGGAAGGCCCTTATTGTGATTACATTGAGAAGCAATTTCAGAAGCCTGTGATTTTAGCAGGTCCTGTTGTGCCAGAACCGTCCTGTTTGGTATTAGATGAACATATTGCCTAAGTACCGAATAAATTTGAAGATGGAAGTGTGATTTATTGTGCTTTTGGGAGTGAATGTATTCTTAGAAAATATCAATTTCAAGAATTGGTAATGGGTCTTGAATAGTGGCAAAATCAGATGGGATCATATGGGGTCACACGACCCCCTGACCATATGTGAGGAGGAGACAGAAAACTTCCTTGACTGCTAGTTATACAGCCGCTGCAACAGAGCTCCTGGACATAATTTTGCAGACAAAGGGGGTTGGGCTGTGTTGAAAAGGAAAATTTGCCGACAAAGGTCGACTTACGAAAATTTTCAATTCTTCTACTTTATGCAATCTCCTTACAAGTGGGTCTGGTTTCCTTTCTTTCTTTTTGTACAGTCTCACCAACTCTGTTTTTGATAACCGGCCAGCAATTCCGACAATGACAGTGAAAATTTTGCCTTCTTAATAAGCACTAGTTCCACGACTGGTCTTGAACTCACAAGGTTACCCTTTCTTGTTGCCTTGAAACCACCAATTGGAACCAAAAAAATCGAATCAGCATTACCAGATGGGTTTGAAGAGAGAGTTAAAGGAAGAGGATTTGTTTATGGAGACTGGGTTCAGCAACAGCTAATCTTGAAGCACCCTTCTGTTGGGTGTTTTGTGACTCATTGTGGTTCTGGGTCTTTATTAGAGGCCATCATAAATAAATGTCAATTAGTATTGTTGCCCAATGTAGGAGATCAAATAATTAATGCAAGATTGATGAGTGGTGATCTAAAAGTTGGAATAGAGGTAGAGAAAGGTTAAGATGGATTGTTTACAAGAGATGGTGTTTGCAAAGCTGTGAAAGCTGTATTAGATGATAGTGAGATAGAGAAAGAGGTGAGAACAAACCATGCAAAATGGAGAGAATTTTTGTTAAGCAAAGGCCTTGAAGACTCTTATATTGATGGTTTTGTCAAAAAATTGCATGCACTGTTTGGATAATTTGCCCTTTCAGGAATTTGATTATGGATACTACATTTATACAAAATTGTATATTTTAATACAATTGAAGATTTAGTGAATATAATTATTAGTTGATCAAAAAATTGATTAAATAAAAAATTTAATTGAAATCTATTAAACTGAATCGAACTAATGATTTAGATTTATATTTTTAGTTTTTAATATTTTTAATTTTTGATTTCAATTTAGGTTTTTATTAATAAAAAATCATTCAATTCAATTAACTAAACCGAAAGTTTGATGTATATTTATGTGTATATATATAATAAATTTTTATATATTTTTTGTAGATTTAAAATGTATATGTTGTATTTTAATTGTGTACTTATGTTAAAATTTATCATTATAATGAGTTATATTTGAATTTTTTATTATGTGTATGAAATTTATTCAATTTTACATTATATATATATAGTATAATTGTTAAAAATAAAAAATATTGATTAACCGTCTATTTTATATAGTCAATCGATAATCGATTAAGGTTTCAATTTGAAATTTTTCTAAAAACAAAATCGATGATTTCAATTTTTTTTTCTTTCTTATGGTTGGATTAACCGAAATGTGATCATCCTAAATAATTATTCAAATTAGAGAATGCCATTAAGAAGGTTTCATCAGGATGTTTTGTTGCTCTGCTTGATGTTCACATGCTCAGTATGATATTAATGAAGGTTGATCAACGTGGTAAAAGCTTGAAGGTTTATCACATTAACACATATATATATATATATATATATAGATTAACAAAAATGAGAAAGACAATAAGATATTTCTAGTAGCTAATAGAGGAAATTACGCTATTTATTACTTTTTCAACTTTTCTCTTCATTTTTAATGCTTTTTTTTTATTTTTTACTTTTAATTTTTCAATTATATATATATATATATATATTTAAAGTACGATTTCCCTTTTCTTTTTGGGTTAATAGAGGATCCGAAGAATGCTCATTTGAGAGAGCTAGAAGGTGCTAAGGGAAAAATAAAGGACTTTTTGATAAAAATACAATAAAAATTAAAAATAATTTTAAATATATCATATTTATTAAATATTTATTAAAATATTAAAAATTATAAAATATTTATTAAATTATGATTTTTATTAGTTTACATAAAATTTATAATGAGGTTATAATTAGTTTATAATAAGTTTATAAATTTCACACGATTTATAATGAGTTTATTATGATTTTATAATAAAATAACTAAAATATCTCTAGTAAAAAAAATTTTAAAAATATGATAAAAGGTGTCATTTTTTCAAAAGCAATTGAAGTTTACCCAATTCACGTAACTGATGTTCTAGGAAGTTTTATTTTTATTTTTTTAATTTTTTCTTAAATAACTTTATATTTGGATGCCGAGAAAATTTTATATTGCTTATGAGGAATTTATTTTAGTTGTAACTGATTTCTCTAGTAAGCTTTTGGGGTACCATGTTAAACGGTATTCTTTGTATACTCGAACTCTTCACTTTGTTTACTGACCAATTTCACTAAAGAAGTTGGATTTGATCTTGATTTTTTGTTCTTGAAGAACAATGTTGTGTTCTTGACTATGACTGGTGGGTAAGGGGGGGCAACTGGCCCCCTTCATTTAAAAAAAAAATAAAAAATATATATATTTTTTAAAATTTTAAAATTTTTTTTATCATTCTTAAAATTTTAATTTACTTTCATATCTAATAAGAAAAAAAATATAAAAATTCTAAAATTTTTAACAAAATTAATTAAATATTTAACCAAATTAATTCAATCTCACTCAATCAATTAAAAGCATAATAAAAAAAACTGAAAAAAATATAAAATTAAGATCTTTATTTTTTATTTTTTTATATTTAATTCTTTTTTTTAATTTTATTTTATTATTTATACTTTTAATATTCTTTGATAATATTTGAATCAATTATATTTATTAAAAAAATTATTTTTTATACTTTTTTAATTATTTTTTTGTTAACTAATGAAATTGTCTTATTAATAAATTAATAAATTTATTAAATAATTATTATATGAAAAGAATTTTAAAAAAAAATTGCTCCCCTTATAATATAATTCTGACTTCACCCATGACCATTTGAAGGAGATGATTTAGTTGTGTATTATTTAAAATATAAAATATAAAATTTTATATTATTTTAATAATTAAATAAATAAGGAGGATACATTTATTCTCTAAATTTAACAATATTTATTTTTTCAGTTAAAATAGGGTCTGCATGTCAGCTTTTAGTAACGTCAAATATATAATTTAGACAAAATAAATATTAAGCTTATATTTATATCCAAACAAAACATAAGGCTTATATTCGTATATTTTTCCTTTGGGTTATTACTATAAGGATTGAAGGATTACTTTTATTATTCAACTTTAATACTTCAAATGAAAAAATTTTCATTTTTTTAGTTTTCTATCCCATTAAGCATATTATATGCAGCATATATAATATATAACGGATTATTTGATATATATATATATATATAACATATAAATATTATATATAATAGAGTAGTTATATAAATAATATATTAGAGATCATATATAATATATACAAAGACATATATGTAATATATATATATATATATATCATATAATAAATTATATATAATATATATCATATAATATATAAATGTTATGTTATAAATATGAGGACATATATTAAATTATATATCATTGATTATATGCAACATATATAACATATATCAGAATATATGCATATATTATTTATGTCATCTATATTTTTTAATTTTTAAATTTTTCGTCACATTTTAATAAATTATATACAACATATACAATATATAAACATCATATTTAATATATTATATATAACATATAAAACATATAACACTATATGCAATATATATGAGGGCATATATAATATGTATATATATATAATAGATTATGTATCATATATGTTATATATATTATTAATATTTTTTAAATTATATGCTTCTTAATATGTGATTTATTATTGATTATATGTAACATATATAATATAAATCGAAATATATGCAATATATAACATATCATAAGTTATATATGTCAGATATGTCTTTTAGTTTTTTTTTTATATCACATTTTAATATATTATATGCAATATATATGACATATAACATATTACATGCAACATATATAATATAAAAATATCATTTTTAACATATTATATATAATATATAACATATAAATATATAACATATTATATGTATATATATAGTGACGTAACTAAGGGGGGGCATGGAGGGTCTATTGCCTCCCCTTGGCTCCTATGTACATATATATATACATATATATTTATATATTTTTTATAAAAAAAGAATGTGTATTTATATACATATATAATTAATATAATTATATTTATATAATATAAAACTATAATTAATTTTATATTTATATAATTTATAGTATTTATACATTGAAATAAAAATAATAAAAATTTTATCAAATAATTATTTAATATGAAAATAAAATTAAATATAAATTCGTCAATAATTTTTTTTATTTCAAAATTTTGTCATTTCTTCGTTTCTGTCCTGGTTCCGTCACTGAACATATATAAGAACATATATAATATATAATAGATTATATGTCATATATATTACATATATTACCACATTTATCAATTTATATATTTTTTAATATGTAATTTATCATATTTGTCGAATTCCATGCAAATTTATAACACATATAAGGCATATATGTAACACATATGACATAAAATTATTTAAATGACAAATGTGTATGTTTTTTCACATGTAATTTATGAAATTAATCATGTTATGTATAACATATATGGCATATATAGTTATATAAATACAATATATATGTCATATATAAGGATATATATGAAATATATATATATATATCATATATATATATATGGAATATATGTAATGTATGTCAATTTGTTGAAGAATGATATTTTTATAAATTTGTGATCCCATATTTTTAGTGTGTGCATTTTTCATCATATTTTTAATTTTTTTATTTTATATAATATTTTTGAAAACTAATTTCTTTAACTATTTGTGCAATTTTCCCTAACTAATATTCGCAAAAATAATTTGTTAAGGCTTAGGCCCCTATTAAGAGATGGAATTTAGTCCTCGTTAATTAATCATGTAAATTAGAGTTCTATTTAAATACTTTATTATGGTAGTAAAAAAAAAAGCAATACTAATTATTAACACAAAGTTACTAATTTGACACATGTAAAAAAAATTAGAATTTATATTTATACAATAATATATATTAGCCAAATATATGAGTTTTTTTACGTAGTGTATCTGAATTTTTATCATTTATGTTATTAAAAATTTTAAATTTTAATTTATCATGATAAAATTTATCAATTTTAATTTTTTAAAATAAAATTTTTATCTTTATTTTTTGGCGAATAAAATATTTAAATGGGCTTTACTTAGAGTTTACGTGATGCCACATGTTTAAAAAATTGACATGACAATATATAGACTCCATTTATTGTCTATACAACATATATTGAAGGCTAAAAGTTCAAATGAGCCCCTATATTATAGCCTATATCTCACTTGAGGCCTCAACATATTTTTTGAACCATTTTTGCCCTTTCTTTTGTTAAAAATGATTCAAATATATCCTGCGCTTAATTTGCCTTTAGAAAATTATAAAATATATATATATATATATATATTAAAATATTAACCACCACCATTGCCATAGAATTTCTGGCCAAGCCACGCCCACACTAACCATGCACAAACTTAATTTTCATACCAATTTAATATCTCGTTAATCAAAGCAATCATATATATAAATAACCACCAATTCTTCTTCGTTTAGATTGAATAAAGGATAATGAGATAGTTTGCTTATTTGTTTGTTTCTTTTTCTTTGATCTCTGCTGTTCTGTTTCTATGAGATGAGATTTCTTTTGCAAATTGCAGATTTTTTTTTTTCTGGCAAAAACATCAATGTATTGAAAGAATGAGATTACTACTATTTCTCATATTTTTGGATGTGGGTATGGATCAATTTGTGGCTTCAATCAGTCGCCATTGATAATTCTTTTAATAATCCTTCTTTAAGGTTGTTGATGGTTCAACTATGGACAATTTGAAGATTCATCAAATCCTCTCATAAAACTTGAGACACTTTCCTTCTTCTCTCTATTTCCGTCTCCAGAATAATCGTGTTTTAGTTTTATCTTTATCCGAGATGATTTCCTTTTGTTTTTGAGGGAAAATTGAATGTAAATAATGAAGATGAAAAGGATAATGGTTGGGTGATGGCTGAAAAGGGTAATGGCTCCGGTGATTCCATTAGGTTTTGGTTGGATTTTAGTTGTTGGGTGATGGTGGTGATTGCTTCGGTGGTGTGAGTGACAGTGGACAGCAGTATGGCAGTGATGGCTGAATTTCGATGGTGGATTTTGGTTCCAACTAAGAAGAAGGAGAAGAATTTTTTTAATTTATATTTTTTTAATAAATTGATAAGTATGGGACACATGCAAAAAGAAAAGAGCCTACAATTAACCATAACTCGATTCACCCGCGGTTTTAATTCAGAACTGTTAATTTTGGTTCATAATTTGCGTGAACATTAACATTCACCGATAAGAGTCGGTTTGATTAAGGTTCAAAATCTTAAAAATCGATTCCGTTTCGATTTAAAACACCGGTTCAAATATAATTTTTTTTTAAAAAAATTATATTCAAAAGAAAAACACTATTATTGATACAAGATAATATTTTTTTTATGAGATTAAACATCATTTATAAATTTAATAATATTATTTAAGTTAAATCAAATAATATTATTTATAAATATTTAATATTACAATTAAAGTTTAAAGAAAAAATTAAAAAAAAATTTAAACATAATTACTAAAAATCAATTAACTACATAAATTATAATTATAAATATTTAATATTATATTTGAAATATCCAATAAATATAAATAATTAAAATATTCAAAAGCTACATTAAAAAAAATTTAAACTTAATTAAAAAATTACATAATTGTAAAATATTCAATATTAAAATTTACATTTGAAAAAAAAGGCTTGAACTTAATTACAAAGAATTAAGCTGCCTATATATCCTCTTGGAGTTTAGAGGAATCAAAGCCAACACGTAGTTTTTTTTATCTTAAATTTAATAGTGTCCACTTAGTCGCTTTCATCATTTTCACTAGATTAATTTTAATTAAATGTGTCTTGCACTTGGCCATTTACTTTTTTCTCATCATCCAAAATATTAATATGATGTGAAATTTACTCATCATTACTTATATTATCAAAATGACTAAAACTTACCATTTTAATATAAATTAATAATAATAAAAAAATAATATTTTTTAACAATGATAACAATAATATTTACTGATAATAATAAAAATAAAATAATAATAATTAACAACAAACAATAAATATTACTAATGATAATAAATAATAATAAAACAATAATAATTAACAACAGACAATATATAATACTAACAATAATAACAAATAATAATAATAATAAATAATAAATATTACTAATAATAATAATAATAATTTTATATTTTTTTAATTTTAAATTTTTCGGTTTGGAACCGAAACTGCCAGTTCGGTTTCGGTTCAAATATTTTAGAACCGGAACCAAAATCTTAAAAAGATGTTCTGGTTTCAATTTTGAACCTTTAATTATCGTTCACGGTTCAATTCATTGAATCAAACCAAAATCGCCGATTCAGTTCCACGGTTTCGTATAACTTTGGCCATGGTTACCTACAATACCACTTTGGATTTTTTAACAGAAAGTCAACAAGAGTGGACATTTGAATTGTTTTTGACAAGAAAAAAGGCAGAAATGGTTCCAAAAAAAAAACTTTGAGGTCCTAAGTGAGATATAAGATATAGTTAAAGGAATTTATTTGAACCTTTTGCCTATTTTGAAATAAAACTAAAAAAAATTAGAGACATAGTGTTATAATTAAAAAAGTGTAGGGATGGTCTATAAAATTAAATTTATTATTTTAATTTTTTTTATAACTAGATTTATATTATTGAAATCAATCAACGGATAACATAAGAGGGTAAGTATTCCAAACCTTGAGACTAGCATATAGATGGGAAGCTCGAGCTAACTTACGAGCCTCTATGTTTGCTTGTCTCTTAATTCATCTAACATAAATATTAGATTTTAAAGCTGACAAAGATTTACAATCTTCAATGATAACACCAAAGTCAGACTAATCTTCATTAGACGAATATAGAGTAGAGAGTATTTCTTGACAATTTAAAAAAATGCAACCAGCACTATTAAATGAATACAGCCACTAAAGGCATGAGCGAAGTGCGAGTGCTTCTACCACTTTAGGAACACAGTCACTAGTAGCATAACTTGAAAAAGCCTGCATAAAAATTCCTTTTGAATTTTGAAGTATTGCTTCCCACCCACGTAATCTACAATCTCAAAATGTAGACCCATCAATAAAACATAACCAATTCCAATTTTGCAAGTAGTCAACTAATGATTCCCTTTGCACAGAGGAGTACTGACGAGTAACAAATGAAACAACATTAAATTTATTATTAGCAAGAAACCATTTATGGAGAGAAACACAAGCAACATGAACAATGGTCTCTGGAACTCTAATAGTATGGTTTCAAAACAATGAATTTCGTTCAGCCCATAATTCATAAACAATAGCACAAAATTCACCTTGCATTAAATTATTAAGGGATGGCAGTACTTGTAAAACAAAGTCCTGGAAAGACAAGTTAGAAACATTCCCTTCATATCCCCATCTTCTCCACACCTCAATAGCCTTTGGACAATGGAGAAAGATATGAGACACATCTTCTATGGCTGTACAAGTAAGACATCCTGCATTTGAAACAACCCCTCTTCTAAATATGACTTGTTTAGTTGGTAAAACACCTCTTAGTGCCCTCCATATAAAGTTTTTAATTTTTGGGGTAGCCTTTAAATTCCACACATATTTCCAGATTCTACCCAACTGTTGCTCACCACCAACCACATCCTGCAATAATTTAACATAAGAGTAATATCTTGATTTAACTGTATAAATGCTTTCTTATGAAATATCCATATTAATCTATCTTCTCTATGAAACAAGCTTAGGGGAATATGTTGGATTATTTATATGGACTAATATTTATACATTAAATATAACATTAGGTTAAAATAATTTTATGTCATATATATATACTATCATAAAAGGTTTGGCCCAAATATTAAAGTGATCTAATTTGGTTTAGGTTAATTATGGGCATATTTAAGGTTGTAAAATATGGGTCTATATGTGTAGATACTTTAATGTAATTTCTAATTTTATGATGGGCTAAATTAGAAATAAAGACATTAGGGTTATGGTCCCCAAATTATGTGTTTGAGTTTCTTCTTATATATATCCCATCATATATAAGATAAAGAGAGAGGAAGAAGTCTTAAGAGCTAAGATTTCTAAAGTCTTAAGAGCTAAGATTTCTAAAGTCTTAAGAGTTAAGATTTCAAAAATCTTATAAAAGCAAAGATTTCTAAAGTCTTAAGATAGAAGAGATTTCTCTAAAAACTAAAACCTCTCAAACACATCAATTTGGAAGATCAAAACCATAAGGCTAAGGATTCAGATCTTCCATATGGATTCAGGTACGCTTCCATTTTTTAGTTTTATTTAACTATTCTTGATGATTGAACATGAACGATCTTGGATTGATGATGGTTTTCATCAATAGATTTTGATCCTACAATTGGTATCAGAGCTTTTCATGTTTAATCATTGAGATTCAAGTTATTTTATTGTTGTTTTGGATATGGATTAAGACTTGGTTCATTATTGTTGTTTTGGATATGGATTAAGACTTGGTTCATTATTGTTGTTTTGGATATGGATTAAGACTTGGTTTTGTGGATATGTTGAAATATTTTCTTCATATAGGTCCCATTAATTATTACATGTTGAAATTTAGAAAAAGATGTATTTGACATGTTTGGACATTGATTAAATATATTTTATCAATTAATTTTGGATTTTGGGAATTTTAGATTTAAATAATAGAAAGATTATATATATATATTGAGATAAATTGATTGACACAATAAGGCTCGCCAAAGTGAACTTAGTGGAGATTAATTTATTTTAAATATATAAAGAGTTAAGTGTGTGTGACTAATGTGAATATAAATTGGCCCAAAGGAAAGTTTATATTCAACATAATCACATATGCTCTTGTGGTGATAAATATGTGATGATTATTTGGTTTTACATGTGAGCAATAAATCAGCCCAAAGGAGGATATATTGTTTGGCATGTTAATTTATCATCAATATTTAATTGCTACGCCAAGATACCACTTGCAAGTTAATATTTTATCCAAAGATAAAATTTTAATGGAGTGTCCGGTATCTTGAGATGAGATTTACCATTATTTAAATTTATTATTCAACTTCAGTTATTCTTTGGAAATATGTTAGTATATTGATTGTTTGTTTTGTTTTGGATTCAGTTAATGCTACCGCAGCTAATATTTCTGCCAATATTAATTCGGTTCCTATGTTAAATGGCACAAATTTTAAGGCATGGCAAGAGAGCGTACTTATCACTCTCGGAGTCATGGATCTAGACTATGCGATTAGAGTTCCGAAACCCGATGATCTTACTGATAAGAGTACCTCTGAGGAAAAGAGGGAGATGAAAAAGTGGGAAAGGTCTAATCGCATAAGTCTTATGATCATTAAGCGTGCTGTTCCAGAAGCTTTTAGGGGCACTATGTCTGATCAAGTGGATACTGCTAAGGGTTTCCTTGAGGATATAGAGAAAAGATTTGCTAAGAATGAAAAGGCTGAAACTAGTACAATCTTAGCAAAACTTATCTCTATGAGGTATACAGGTAAAGGAAACATAAGGGAGTACATTATGGAAATGTCACATCTTGCTTCAAAGTTAAAAGCACTTAACTTGACCTTGTCTGAGGACTTGTTAGTGCATTTGGTTTTGATATCTCTTCCAGCACAGTTTAGCCAGTTTAAGGTGAGCTATAATTGCCAAAAGGAATCTTGGTCACTTAATGAGCTCATCTCACACTGTGTTCAGGAAGAGGATAGAATGAAGCAAGAAAAGATACCAAGTGCTCATTTAGCTTCCACTTCTAAGGACAAAAGGAAAGACAATAAAAGAAAGAAAAATAAGGAAGCTGCAGAAGCGCCACAAAAGAAACAAAATAAGGAACAAAATCAGATTACTTGTTTCTTCTGTGGTGCTCCAGGTCATGTTAAGAAGCATTGTACCAATTATCATGCATGGCGTGTGAAAAAGGGTAAGCTTCTTAATTTTGTTTGTTCAGAGGTTAATTTGACTTCTGTGCCTAGACACACATGGTGGATAGATTCTGGTGCAACAACTCACATCAGTGTGTCTATGCAGGGTTGCCTGAGTTACCGAAAGCCTAATGATGTTGAAAGATACATCTATGTTGGCAACGGACAGGAGATTGAAGTTGAAGCAATTGGGACATTTAAATTATTATTAAGAACTGGACTTTATTTGGATTTGAATGAGACTTTTGTTGTACCATCTTTTAGACGGAATTTGATTTCTGTTTCTGTATTGGACAAATTTGGTTTTTCTTGCTCATTTGGAGATGGAAAATTTAGTCTTTTTCAAAATTCAAATTTATTTGGTTCCGGTTCTTTGTCTGGTCATGATAATCTATATATGATTGATAAAGTTGCTCCATTTCATGAATCCTTGTCTATTAATACAATAGGCATAAAACGCAAATTAACAAATGAGAATTTAGCTTCGTTATGGCACAAGAGACTAGGTCACATCTCTAAAAAGAGAATTGAGAGACTTGTGTCTGACGGTATTCTTGATCCCCTTGATTTTACAGATTTTGATGTGTGTATAAACTGTATCAAGGGAAAACAAACAAATGTGCGGAGATTTGGTGCCAACAGGAAATCAAACGTCTTAGAACTAATATACACAGATATTTGTGGTCCATTCCCTAAGGCTTCTTGGAATGGACAATAATACTTTATTTCGTTCATAGACGATTTTACACGATATGGCTACCTTTATCTCTTACATGAGAAATCGCAATCCCTGGACATGTTCAAAAGTTATAAGGCTGAAGTTGAGAACCAACTCAACAAAAGGATTAAAAGCGTTAGATCTGACCGTGGTGGTGAATACTATGGTAGATATGACGGTTCAGGTGAACAATGTCTAGGCCCATTTGCGAAATTCCTAGAGGAATGTGGTATTGTCCCACAGTACACCATGCTTGGTTCACCCACTATGAATGGTGTAGCTGAAAGACGAAACAGAACACTTAAGGATATGGTAAGGAGTATGATTAGTCATTCTACCTTACCAGAATCACTCTGGGGAGAGGTATTAAAGACTGCAGCTTATATACTCAATAGAGTTCCAACTAAGGCAACTGCAAAAACTCCATATGAACTTTGGACAGGTAAAAAGCCTAGTCTTAAGCATTTGCATATATGGGGATGTCCAGCTGAGGCAAGGCCTTACAGGCCAAATGAAAAGAAACTGGACTCAAGAACTGTCAGTTGTTACTTTATTGGATATTTTGAAAGATCCAGGGGTTACAAATTTTATGATCCCACAACTAAGGCTATATTTGAGACGGGAAATGCTCGATTTTTTGAGGATGTTGAGTTTGCAAGGGGAGAAAGAGTTAAAGACTTTGACTTTGAAGAGGAATATGTAAATATTCCTTTAATTGCTCTTGACAATAATCAAGAACAATACTCCATACCTGATATTGTTCAAGATGCAATTCCAGACAATGTCATTGAATCTCCCACTCAAGTTCAAGAAATTGTTCCAGAAGAACAAACTCTACAACCTCAAGAAATATTGCCATTAAGAAGATCCACTAGAGAGAGAAGGAATGCAATACCATATGATTATATTGTATTTCTCCAAGAACATGAGATTGACATTGGAGTGATGGAAGATGATCCAATCAACTTTCATCAAGCCATGGAAAGTCCTAACTCTCAAAAGTGGATTAATGCCATGAATGAAGAGATAAAGTCCATGAGCGATAATGACGTATGGGATCTTGTCCCATTGCCTGAAGGTTCGAAACCCATTGGTTGTAAATGGATTTTTAAAACCAAGAGGGATTCAAAAGGTAATATGGAGAGGTACAAAGCACGTCTTGTTGCTAAGGGCTTTACACAGAAAGAAGGCATTGATTATAAAGAGACTTTCTCTCCAGTTTCCTCGAAAGACTCTTTTAGGATTATAATGGCTTTAGTGGCATATTTTGATCTTGAGTTACATCAGATGGATGTTAAGACTGCGTTTCTCAATGGCAATATTGATGAAACAATTTATATGGTGCAACCAGAAAATTTTGTATCGGGTGATGTAAAGTCTATGGTTTGCAAATTAAAGAAATCCATCTATGGACTTAAACAAGCGTCTCGACAATGGTATTACAAGTTTCATCAAGTTGTCATCTCATTTGGTTTTGAGGTGAATTTGGTTGATGATTGTATATACCATAAGTTCAGTGGGAGTAAGTATATTTTTCTGGTTTTATATGTTGATGACATATTGCTTGCCAGTAATGATATAGGCTTATTGCATGAAACCAAGAGATTTCTAGCTAAGAACTTTGAGATGAAAGATCTTGGTAATGCATCTTTTGTATTAGGAATCCAAATACATCGAGATCGCTCTCAAGGTGTACTTGGATTATCACAAAAGGCCTATATTGAAAAGGTTTTAAAGAGATTTGGCATGCAAGACTGTAAACCAGGAGATACCCCTGTGGCTAAAGGAGATAAGTTTAGTCTTGATCAGTGTCCTAAAAATATCTTTGAGGAAAAGGAAATGCAGAAGATTCCTTATGCTTCAGCAGTAGGGAGTCTGATGTATGCACAAGTTTGTACGCGTCCGGATATTGGGTACATTTGTGGAATGTTAGGCAGATATTTGAGTAATTCAGGAATGGATCACTGGAAGGCAGCCAAAAGAGTTATGCGGTACTTACAGAGAACAAAACATCATATGCTCACATATAGAAAGTCGGATAAATTAGAGATTCTTGGATATTCAGATTCCGACTTTGCTGGATGCCAAGATAGCAAGAAGTCTACATTAGGTTATGTTTATCTGCTTGCTGGTGGAGCTATTTCCTGGAAAAGTGCTAAACAGTCACTTGTAGCTCCTTCCACCATGGCAGCTGAATTTGTAGCATGCTATGAAGCATCTAATCATGGAATATGGCTGCGTAATTTTGTCACTGGGCTGCGAATTGTGGATAATATTGAAAGACCACTTAAGTTATTTTGTGACAATAAATCAGCAGTTTTATATTCCAATAACAATAGGAGCTCGTCGAAGTCAAAGCACATTGACATCAAGTTCCTAGTTGTTAAAGAAAGAGTTCAAAGTGGACAGTTGTCTATAGAGCATATTGGTACAAACTCCATGATTGCGGATCCGCTTACTAAGGGACTACCACCCAAGGTCTTTCATGAGCACACTGCTCATATGGGTGTTACGTCATTTGAAGAAATTCAGTTTTAGTGGGAGTTTTGTGTTATGCTTTCTTGTAATAGACAAACTTTGGTTATGTTATGCTTGATTTTCTGCAGAAATAAAGTTTTTCAGTTTATTCCACTTTGATTTTGGCATGATGTGGTTTCATCATGGTTTTAGGAGGATCAATTGGAAATAGACATGTTTAGATCACATTGCATGTAATTTCCATGCTACACATCCATACTTGATCTATGTCATTTGGTTATATTGGTATATGTAATCAAGGATAATTTTATTATGATGTAACTATAATAAATAATGCCTTGGTTCTATATTGATATAGCTAATGGACGAGATTGTTCAGAAAACCATTTGGTTATGATAGATAAGTTTTGAGCTCATAAGGTTATATTATGGCATAAGATTATAAAGTTGTAAAGTTATATTTATGTACAAATATAGTCCAAGTGGGAGATTGTTGGATTATTTATATGGACTAATATTTATACATTAAATATAACATTAGGTTAAAATAATTTTATGTCATATATATATACTATCATAAAAGGTTTGGCCCAAATATTAAAGTGATCTAATTTGGTTTAGGTTAATTATGGGCATATTTAAGGTTGTAAAGTATGGGTCTATATGTGTAGATACTTTAATGTAATTTCTAATTTTATGATGGGCTAAATTAGAAATAAAGACATTAGGGTTATGGTCCTCAAATTATGTGTTTGAGTTTCTTCTTATATATATCCCATCATATATAAGATAAAGAGAGAGGAAGAAGTCTTAAGAGCTAAGATTTCTAAAGTCTTAAGAGCTAAGATTTCTAAAGTCTTAAGAGCTAAGATTTCTAAAGTCTTAAGAGTTAAGATTTCAAAAATCTTATAAAAGCAAAGATTTCTAAAGTCTTAAGATAGAAGAGATTTCTCTAAAAACTAAAACCTCTCAAACACATCAATTTGGAAGATCAAAACCATAAGGCTAAGGATTCAGATCTTCCATATGGATTCAGGTACGCTTCCGTTTTTTAGTTTTATTTAACTATTCTTGATGATTGAACATGAACGATCTTGGATTGATGATGGTTTTCATCAATAGATTTTGATCCTACAGAATACTCAAATAGCATGAAAACCTCTGACAAAGAACAGATTCAATATTAACTCTACATTCCAAGAACACCCATTAGAAGCAATAAGACCCCTCACCATCAAATCATCATTGATATGATCAATTCCATCATCAACAAAAAAAGAATCATCTTTTAGCACCCAAGGAGCATTCTTAACCAAAATACTATGTCCATTTCCAACTCTCCATCTAACGCCATTATTCAATAAATCTCTATATTGCAATACACTTCACCATGTAAAGCTCGGGTTTGATCCCAATCCAGCTGATAAAAAATTTTCCCTTGGATAATATTTAGCTTTATAAATTTTTAATAGCAAAGTATTAGGTTGCAGTAAAAGCCGCCACCCTTGCTTACCTAGCATTGCCAAACTAAAGCAATGGAGATCTCTAAAGCCCAAACCACCATTTTTTTTGTTATAGCATATATTGGTCCAAGATAACCAATGAATATTTCTACCCCCATTAGGTTTCATACCCCACCAAAAAGAATTCATAATTATCTGCAATTCATCACGTAAAGAAATTGGTAGGAGAAAAACACTCATGCAAAATGTGGAAATAGCTTGCGCTACTAACTTAAGGAGAATTTCTTTTCCCGCTCTAGATAAAAATCTATTAGACCAATTATTTACCTTACTTAACATTCCTCCTTAAGAAACCGAAATACAGATTTCTTATTTCCAATCTCTATGGCTTGTTTTAAGAGAATTTTATACATTTGTTTTCCTCAAGTTGCTCTTCGTAGCAACTTGCCAAAGCAGCCCTGATAGTTTGTCTCTTGTGTGTGGAAAGCAAGAGACAAACTATTCTTAGTTTTAAGCCAGACCATAAAAGTCCTTCAAACAGATTGTCATCTTGGACTGTTTACCAAGTTGAATATGCAAGTGGATTGTAATTGTGAAAATTTAACGTTATATCAACGAGTGCTACTTTACTAATTCTATGTTTCCTTTTTAGATTTTTAGATAAGTAGGAGTTGTACATGTCTTCAAAAGATTCAACATGCAGAGTAACATAAACCCTTAATTTGAAATAATGCAACAATGACTTTGGAGGGATTTCAATTTTCGGCTTTATTGTCCTTTTCCAGCATAGTAATCTCTACTGCTCGAGTCACATTGTCATTCAAAGCTTCGAGAAATTTGATGGTCGGCATACATTGAATGGGAGGAATCTTAATTGGCTTTTTCATCTACCATCATTTGTGCACCTTGGCTTTAGTATGTGAATCTGAGTTCACCTATTTTATTTTGTTCTTCGTTCTATGCCTCTTTTGTCCATGGTTAATCTTAAATCTCCCCAAATTTTTAAAATTTTTCAAAATAATTTCAGTACTCCAATACCCAATTGGATTCTCTCTCTAAGTAATCTCATTTCTCTTGATTTGAGCTCCAATTATTTTAATAGTATAACTCCCTATGGTTTTTCAAACTTCATTCCTCTCAAAATCCTCGGTGTAATTTTCGACTGTTTTTCAAACAATCCGTTCTCCATTATCCACATGGTTACGTAGTTTATATGCCCTTCCTAAAGAAATTACTGCAGTTCATTTTTGTCTTGATTCCTGGCCCTGTTCTTAATGTTTTTAGTCTACAATAGATACTCTTTTATTTTTCAATGTTATAAGAAAAATAAAGAAAAAAATGCCACAAAAGGGGAAGTTAATTTTTATATATTCTTTTTTTACCCTTATGCAAAATAAAACCTAGTAACCTAATTTATTAGTTCCATTCCAACTTTGTAATCTTTATTGTTTTAAGTCACCTTGTCATTCAAAGTTTTGAGAAATTTGATGGTATAAATTGTACGAGGGAAATTTTTAATTGGCTTTCTCGTCTATCATCATTTCTTTATTTTAGTAGGTGAACCTGATTGCGCCTATTTTATCATGTTTTACCTATCATGCCTCTTTTGTCCATATTTAATTTCACATCTTTTCAGTACTTCAATGGCCAAAAAGATTTTATCAGTTAGTAATCTCATTTCTCTTCACTTTGAGCCCGAACAACTGTGATACTCTAATTTCTAATGGTTTTGCAAACTTAACTTCCCAAAATCTTGATCTAATTTAAGGGGTTTTTCAAACAATTATTGTTCTCCGTTACTTGAGTAATTGTTTAGTATAGTATAGATGCCCTAATTTTTTTTTAATCTTGGATGGAATTACTTTTGAGGGCCCAATTCCCAATGGCTTGAAGAATATGGCTGCTCTTGTAAATCTTGGTCTCTCAAATTAATTTTGTTGGTAACACCCTACATGAATGGTTATGTGCTTTCCAAGATAATCAAACTAATCACAAAATCAATAAAATTGAGAATTAAAATCTTTCTAAAGTGATTATAGCTCAAGTCCAATAATAATTGTAGACGTTTCAAATCAAGCAACCAAGAGCTTGTGTTACTTTGCAAGGTGGATCTTTTGAAAGTTATGTGCAACTCAAAATTATCTAAAACTGCAACATGAAGCGTAGAATTACCAAGGTAGAGCTCTTTGACATTGGCCAGTACTTAATTATTATTTTACATTTCACAGTAGTTACACAGTTTCAATAATTTATTTAGATGACAAAAGAACAAAGATATAAATAACTAAGAAGTGCACTTACTAAATCTGTAATTATTGCTTGCTTTGCTTAAGAATAAGAAATAGGTATGTCTCCTTGCTATATGGTAATACACAAAATTTCCCAAAATCCCAGTAAAAAACCGAAGTACCATGCGCGGATAAAACCCATTAACGTTAGTTCCGTCATCTTCTTCCCCATCTCTATTTGTAGTCTCAAGCGATGTCACCTCTGTGCTACAATTTACTTCAAAAGAAGGTCCGCAAAGTTTGTTGTTGAAAGCAAGGCGGATTTAAAATATAAAATCAAACTTGACATGCTTAGAGGATTCTTGCTATATAAATTATACCGCATAACTTTTTTGGATTTTTTTTAAGCCAGCTGATTTCCTGATAGATTCAATTATCTCAATATAACAAAGCATATATCTTGTCTAAAATATCCCTTGTTAACTCGTCACCTAACCAATAAAATCGATAAATCTAAATAATAAGTGATAGTAATTATATTAGAAGTAAGAACAAATTATTTTATATTTTATAATGGTCACAATGTTTCAACAATTTATTTAGATGCCAAAAGAATAAAGCTAGAAATCACTGAGAAGTGCATTTACTGAACTTGTAATTAATGCAGGCTTTGTCCAGAAAAAAATAAATAGGCACATCTCTTTGTTATATCCTCCCTCTGTTTTATTTTAATTGATATTTTTAAAAAATTTCACATATTTTAAAAAATTAACTAAAATTACTGATTTATTTTAATTTTTTAATTAATTATTTCTCTCCGATATGTCATTTTGAATTGTTAAAAAAATAATTATTAATAATATTAATTATAAATAGTAAAATAATAAATAATATTAAAATTTTATTTTCGATTGAATATTAAATATTTTAAAATGAATAGTAAAATAATAAATAAATATTTTAAATATTAAATACTATCTTCGTTTCATTAACATAGAAAAAGTAAAATGGTTACGAAAATTAAAAAATTTTATTTTTTTTATCTACTTAAATACTTCTGAAATATTGAAAAAAAAATATTTCTCAAATTAAACTTTTAAGGTAAGGGTATAAATGGTATTTTGTCTCATTTCACTTCTCGTAAAATGACATATTTTCTATATAAAATATACATAAAAAAATTTTTTTCTATCTTAATAAAACGGAGGGAGTATTAAATATTTTGAAACACGGAGGATCGTATTTTTTTCCCACTTTTTTTCGCATTTCTATTCTTATTCTCGGGTTCGCAAATTTTGTTGCTAATAGCCTAAGAGAGCCAAATAGATTTAAGATTTGGAGTTGAATGCACGATGGATGGAATGCTGAATGAATTAACTATTAAAAACAAATTATTATATAGTTTCCAAAACAATTAATCATTATATAAAACATGCTCACAAAATTTTCTGCTTTAATCACATATAAATCCACCTCAATATTAACAATTTTAAACAAAACTCCTATTTTATCTAATAATATCTCTTAAATTATTTTTTTAAAAAATAATTCCTAAATTTCGGAACACTAATTATCTTAATTTTAATAATTAGTCTTAATATCAAAAAATTAAACAACTTAATTTGACTCTAACTGTAAACTTAAAAAAATCTCCTATTTTATTTAATAATTTCTCTTAAATTATTTTTAAAAAATAATAATTCCTAAATTTTGGAAGACTAGTTATCTTAATTTTAATAATTAGTCTTAATTGTATTTTTCTATCAAAAAATTAAACAACTTAATTTGACTCTAACTACAAAATAAATTATTTCATCTTAATCTCATAATAAATTATTTTATTCTAATATAAAAAATTAATTGCAATTATGTAAACCTGATTTAAGTTGAATATTTTAAAAAATAATAAAATTAAAAAAGTTGAATAATTTATTTTAAAAAATTTTAATATAATTATTATTTTTATTTCATTTCAAGTATTGTATAAGTATAATGTATATATATATATAAAATAATTATCTATTATTAATTTTATAAAAATTTTATTATAATTTATTTACTTATTTTTATTAATTAATATAATTAATATTAAAATTTTTTAATTAATACTGTACTAAATTCTTAAAAAATGATACTTGAACTAAAAATTAAAAATTGTTAGACGACAATGGAAATGAAAGGATGAATTATAATTTTTGAAAAGGATTAGATATGTATTAAAGCACCGAAACTGACCACAGTTGCGCAAGTGTCCGATGATGGCCGACTCGTAAAACCCCAATCCTTCTTCTTCCTCTTCTAAAATTCCTTCTGAAATTAAAGACGGTAAAACTAATGCCAACTTCTCGAGCCAAAAGGTCCACTACCCGAACCCACCCGATGCGACAAATCCAGACCCGGCAACACTAAAGAGCAATGGAGGTTCGCAATCAAGCAGTACAGCAAATGGAACTACCACGCTAGGGGCACAGCAATTCTCGCGGGTCTCTCGTTCTTCGCCTTGGGTTGGATTATCAAGGGTTCTAACTTCTAATCCTCTGCCCTCTTTCAAGAATGATGTTTCTTCTTCAAAATCCTCTTCTTCTCCTAATGAAGCTCGCCTGTGATATGAGTGTGATTTTTCTATATTTCTTTAGTCTGTGGTTTCGATTCTTGATTTGGGGTTTTTGTATTTAATTTGTAAGCTTTGGGTATTTGGGTTTGAAGGCCTCCGGTCAAGTATGATTTGTTCTTCTATTTTAGCGAAGCTTATCATTCACAAATTCAAGGCCTTTTCCTTTTGGATTTTTGCTTATAGTCTATGCTTTGCGCATATTACTGATATATGTTATCAATTGGCAACAGCAACTGAAATTTGGGTTTAGCGACACATATGAACTGCATCTATATTTCATTTGTCTTCCAATGATTATAATCTTTGGACATGTTAGTATAGGTAATTGTTGAATGAATCCTAAAGCTTCTTTTTCTGCCTTCATAGTTTTGGTTTCCCATATGTTATGTAATCGGCATGAACTGCAGTTTGATTACTCTTGAAGCACCATCATGTTTCAGTTGAAATTAGCATATCGGAGCTTTGTTTGCATGATAGAAGTGATTATGCTGTTGGGCTTATTTATTGGATGTTTGCTGCAAAAACTCATTTGCACTAAAGAAACAGTTGTGCTACCTTGAGGATTTTCCACATTCTTAATCATAATAATTCTTTTGTAAATGATCTGATTCCAGTTGGTCATTTGATATGCAGCAATAGGGTGTTAGATCCTTTTTTTCAATACTAACCAGTTATCCAATCAAGATTAGGCTGTATTTGTTCTGTTTTTTTTTTCTTCCCTGTCTGTAACTGTGTATTCGTGCTCACCAAGCTGGGTCTTAAAACATGGTAGTTTGGTGTTGATTGAATCTCTCCAGCTAACTTAAGTATTTGCCTTAAATATTTCTTGATAATGATAAAATTTGCTTCAGACATCGTGAGGCTTTCCGTTCCGGTTTATTATTGTTCTTTTGATAGAACCGTTTTATGCAGGTGCTACAATAAAAATGATCAACTAATGTCTCAGCAGATCTGTGTGCTGGTTTTGATGTACAGTGTAATAATTGCATCTTATGTTGGTCTTGATAATTTTGTCGAAGTTGCGGCAAATGATATGATCTTTAGCTGTTACTTGGTACGTTTCAAATTTCAATATATTTTTTTTCTTGAGATGCATGTACTTTGGTAATTTGTCCAAGGAAATTGCTTCTCAGAAGTGAGCTTAGTGTATTTTCCTAATGAATAAAGAGATTAATCTGAAAAGATATGTTACTGGGCGGAAGCTTAGGAAAAGCTGGTAGCTGTTTTAGCAATCATAAATGAAATGGATCCTCATCATGTAAATTTGAAAAGCCTTTTTTTGCTTGAAAGATTTCTTAAGAAAATTCAGTTTGTTCTTTTTAATAGTTGTGGAGTTTGAAAATATCAATCAGTTTGTTCTTTTTAATAGTTGTGGAGTTTGAAAATTAGATAGAAGTAGACTCAGCAAATTAAAAGTGAGTGATTTTAGGAATTGACAACTCTGCAGGTTTGTGACAAGCTCGTTGATAAAATGAGCAGAGCCTTTTAAAAAAGAATTTCTCATTCTGTATAACAATATATCTTTCCCTCTGATTGACATTTATGGGTTCTTCAATACGCAAAGACCCCTAGTTTAAAAGAAATAAATTATTTTTTATGGTATATCACCCAAGTCACCAAAGTGTACATGAAACTGAAACAATTAAGTAAATAAATAGTATAAAGTAGTTCACAACTTGAATTAATAGAAAAGAGAATATAACTGCATTCTCATTTTTCAAATCCTACACTTCTGGCTTACAGGTCCTTAATGGTTTTTAGAACAAAATGTTCAGAAAGTTAATAAATTTGTTGTCAGGCAAACCTCTATGGTATGAGCAGGGCAAAGAATCTCAAGTTTGATAATCTTCAGATGTCCTCTTCTTGGTTTAGATCCTCAATATATTCAAAGATTGAACTTTTGGGAGTTTGAGGTAAAATCTTCCATACTTAAGCTGAGCAACATCCAGCCTTTTTAACAGCTGAAACATCATCTTTGCCTCCAACATTGATTGTCTGTCCCCTGGGCAAAGCTGCGGGGTCATCCCCAATGTCAAGAGCCTTCCTGCTTACGACTCGATAAATCTGGGTAAGCACTTCTGTGAATGCATTCTCAACATTCATAGACTCGAGAGCAGATGTCTCCATGAAAAAGGTATTCTCTCGTTCTGCAAATGCTTTAGCATCTTCAGTAACAACAGGTCGCAGGTGACGCAGGTCTGCCTTGTTTCCAATCAGCATGATCACAATGTTGGCATCTGTGTGATTCCTAAGCTCTTTTAGCCATCTCTCAACATTTTCAAATGTAACATGACGAGTTACATCATATACTAGCAATGCTCCAACAGCACCTCGATAGTATGCGCTTGTGATGGCGCGATATCTTTGCCAAAGAAAGAACAAGTCAAATAAGAGAGGTTTTTTAAACATCATGCTAATAATAAAATTGCATTACATTTTAACAGATTTTCAGCAAACGACAGAATAGTTACTTCAGCACCTTCAACAATGTTGTTTCTGATATAACCATAATGAAGAAAGAACACAAGAAAAAATAAAATTTAAAAAAGACGATTGCGTCTCATGAGATTGAGGAAGAGTCAGCAAATATGTTCGGCTTGGAAAAACTGCTCTACATAATCATGGGCCTGTAAATTTTTTAGAATGAGGAAGGGAAATGGGTATTTTTTAAAATTTTAATTTTTTATTAGGATATTTTAATTATTTTATTATAAATTTATTATAAATTATTTGAAATTTATAAACTCATGGTATATTCAGAATAAACTCATTATAAATTCATCTTAAACTAATAAAAAATTATAAATTTTGATGTTTTGATAAATAATTTATAAATATACTAAATTTAATTTTTTTTTTAATTTTTCTGGTATTTTTGTCTAAACCACAAGAGAAATTGAATATGAATATATGGCTAAAACTGTCTCTAATATATTTATAATTATTTTTTCACGTTTCAATCGTCCCTCAAAACACTCAATTCTTAGTATCCTAAAGGCCTAAAATTATCTTAATCTCCTTATTAGAAATCACTTTAAAACATCTTACAGCCATCTCATCCACAGGAATCATATTTTATTATATTAAATTTATCATTTCTGTTGTTTACCATACGCCAATCTGCAATTTGATTTCCATTGTAACATTATGGGGGCTGATTGTGAAACCTTAACAACAATCCTAAATTATATATGAATCACCTGAAATTTCAAAATGTAGCATACCCAAATAATTAAAAATCAAAACCACGCAATTTTAGGACCAAAATGATAAAAAGAAAAAGGAAATCAATTGAATTCCGCATGCAAAAAAAAAAAAAAAAGAAGGGAAGTGGGAATGAGATCAATTGGATCAAGATCTAAAAACATGCAAATACAAAATCATTGATGTTATGTATAAAACGCAAAGCAAATGAAAATGAGAAAATGGGTAATTTGAGAAACCTTTCTTGGCCAGCAGTGTCTCAAATCTGAGCCTTAACGACCTTATCATCGACATGGATGCTACGGGTGGCGAACTCAACACCAATGGTGGATTTAGATTCAAGGCTAAATTCATTTCTAGTATAACGAGACAAGAGATTCGATTTTCCAACGCCTGAATCTCCAATTAATACCACCTTGAATAAGTAATCGTAATCATCGTCTGCTCTATGCTTCCATTTTCTTGATTTTTTAAAAATCTTTAGTATGCTTTTTTTTTTTCCTTCTCTTATTATTTGTATTTTTTTCTTTTCTTGAATTTGAGGTTTGGAATTAACCGACTAAAGGGAGCATGTTTATTGAAAGAAGATTGAGAAAGATAAATTAAAAGCTGGAATTAGTGGGGCTGTCTGGTTGGCAATCCTTCACTTTTATTTTTCCCTGTTCTTTGTTTTATTTGAAAATAAATTTTGGTAAATGAGGACAATTAATTTTCTATATTGAATCTAATTACCCTAACCCACACAATTTTTTTTTTAAAGTTTTCTACCCCTACAATAGAAAAAATTTAAGATTTCATTAACCAATTTCTTAAAAAAACTGTATGCTACCGTTATTTCTCTCTTTTTTTTTATTAATAGATCCTACATAAAGTGATTGCCTGAATGGCAGCAGGAATTTATGGGACCATAAATTTGCAACATGAATTGGAAATTATCATCAACAGATACTTATATTACTATTAAGTAATTTTAATTAATCTTTAACGGCCTGTCAAATGATAACCCTATCTTGGTGGTAGGCTGGTAGCCAATTAGGTTATTAATTATTTGGTTGTCTTTTGCTTTCAAAAAAAAAAATTTTATTTGGTTGTCTTTTTTGATTTGCCAATTGCTTTTCCTCAATTTCTTCGCCAATAATTATGCGGACTAATTATGTATGATAAAAATAAATAAATAAATAAATAATGTAATCTGTAATTATTTATTACTCTCCCCACTCTAAAAAAATAGTTGAATTGATTAATTAATTAATTAAATTAATTAATTTATTAAATTAATTTTAATTAAATTAATTAATTTTTAATTTTAATCAATTTAATTAATTAATCGAATCAATTTAATAAATTAATTAATTAATTTTAATTTTATAATAAAAATTTTATTTATAAAAAATTTAATATAATTGAATGAGTAAACAAAATTTATTAAAAAAGTTAAAAAATAATTTTATTTTGTAATAAATATTTATATTTATAATAAAAAATAATATAATTAAAGAATTACATAAAAAATTAATAACAAAAATAATATTACTAATCTCGTCGGCTCGAATGATTAGCACGAATATTTTTTTTTTAAAATAATATCTACAGTAGAATGATTAATCCGTTATTTTTTTATCACCCCAAACATACCAAGATTCGCATTGATGGTATATGAATATAACTAGTTGGTCAAATAACTATTTAAATTTTTAGTTAATAATTAACCGATCAAACTAAATTGATTAATCATTAACTAAATTAAAAATTGAAAATATTTAAAATAATTAATCATACCGACCGATGTATAATAATTTATGTTAACTGAACCGAATATTCAATCGGTTAACTAAAATTTACCCACTTCTAATTTTAAATAGATAGACTCATTTTTCTTTTTTCTTTTTTTTAAATTATAATCCACTTAATATTTTAATAAGTTGGTTGACATCTTAAATCTTTATAATATCCATATTTAATATTACTTATTTTCATGATAAGGTAAGGATTTAATAATAAAAATATACATAAATTTCCATTTCTAATAAAAATAATAAATTTTTTGTTATCTTTGCTATATAAGAAATAAATCTATTTTTATAAGACGAAAAAAGTATAATTAATAAAATTCATTCCACTTTTGTAAAATATTTTAATTTACGTAACTAAAACAATAAGAATATTGAAAGCCTAAATATAATAGGAAAAATTGTACTTTTTATCATTTTTTATAATTTTTTTTCATTTTTATCATGTGTATTTCAGTTATTTTATAATAAAATTATAATAAATTATATAAATTTATAATAAACTTATAGTATCTAAAGCTGATTTTTTGTAAAAAAAATTATAAATTATGATAAATTTAAAAATATTTTTAAATATATAATAAATTTAAATTTTTTTTGATATTTTTGCAAAGACTCCTTAATTAAGAGCTTTGAAAGGAAAAAGGATTATAGCTAGATCTTAAGGGTGTTTTTTTTTTTTTAAATAAAACCTATAAAGTCTAAATAATAGACACAAGTTGTGCATACTTCACTGAAAAAAATTTCCTACTTATGCCATGATTTTTGCACAAAAGATTTCATTCTGTCGTGAGCCAAATTAAAAGAAAAAAAGTCTATAATAAAATATTATACATACATACTCTTGGAACATGTCACAAATCTTAATTTAAAAAGAAAATTGTAGGTCAAAGTGAATCTTAGCTCAAACTCGATTCTTAAACAAAATTTACTATAAGTATTAATTCGTCTGTATATTCATTCAACTATAAATTTTAATTTTAAAAAAAATATAGGTGAGGATAAGTTAAATTTTCAAAAAATTTATTTTATTTTAAAAATTTGTTTGCGACAAAACTTGATAGAATTAATTAAACTATTGACTGCATCCATTCATTGATAGACAAACCATTAATGCTTTTGGGTCAGTAGACTATACTTTGGCGGTTAACAAATAAAATATATGTATATATATAAATGAATCATGGCAAGTACAAAATGAAGCTCAAAGCATATTCTGAACTACTGATCACTAAAAATACTGAAGCTGTATGGGCATGCTTTGGGTCCAACATGTATGTATCTACATAAAATCAGAAGGGATAGCTCATAGCTAGAAAGAACAATCCCATCAGCATATAGTTCCCTTCTCACTAATCCTCCCCTCGTGGAAGACCTTTCTTTCTAGTATTGATCAGCTGTGACAAAAGAGGCCATTATGCACCACTCTCCACTTGCCACGCTTAGCTACCTATTCCCTTGAACTTTTTTTTTTCTTTTTCACTCTTTATATATTCTCTCAACGTCAAGTATCGTAATCCGTAGAATGGGCTAATGAACTAGTCCTCGCTGTAATCATTACATGCATGTATACCATACGTGATGGCTCATCAAATATATAAATATATAATAAAAAGAAAAATAGCTAGGAACAGTAATAGCTACATACAGTGGTTTTGTTAATGTGTGACGTCGTATTGATATATCAAAATCAAAAAGATCGCTAAGTCAAATCAAAGTGGTGAGCATTAACACTGTTCTCACCAGTGTACACGTAAATTTTTCTGAACCCCCACTCACTCTTTATCTATTCCCTCTCTTTCTTTCTGTAACATCCATTTGATGATGATCAATTGATTTTATTTATTGTTTTGCAATAGTATAAATGCAACTTCAAGTCATCTTTTTTATTTATTTTTATTAACAACGTCAATGTCTTTCCGTTTTGGGAACAGAGGGTTCTGATTCTTGCAATGTAAAAGTGATAATAAAACCAATTCAGTGAACCCACTTGTTATATTTTCTATTTAGTATATATCCTTTTCAGGATATGACTTGTATTGTATATCAACCCTAACTAACCTAACCCTTTTGTTTCTACAGATACAAGTATATTATATATTGAACCAGTCACCACCATTTGTCATCTTCATATATACCTTTTAATTATATTCATGTAATTCAACCAATTTGTACCTGAAATTTAAAAATACTTTCTTGAGTGTTAAATTTGACTACGGGAGGGTTAAATTTGTTGGCTAATAATCTAATTTCATATAAATATTTATGATTAATTGAATGGCCATTGATCGAGTTAGGTTAGAGCAATGCTTTTAGAACATATTTTACACAAATAAATTAATTTTAAATATAAAAAGGTAAATTATTTTTTATTAATTTTAGTATCATTTTGTTTTTTCTATAAACAATAGATGTTCAACAATAGCACAGTAAGCGTAGAAAGTTACAAAATTTAAAATAGATAGTGATGTGTAGAAAATAAAATTTACTCTATTTAAAATTTAAATAATAAAAAATTTTATTAGAGTTTTATTTTCTTATATTGACTCTATATTATAGAGAATTTAGAGCATATAAAAAGAAAATATATTGGATATTCTCCAATTACAGATTTGTTGCATCAATATTCGAGTTTATTATTTATTATTATTGCATTAATACGATCAATCTATATTAATATTTATAAAAGAATCATTGAATCTATTAATTTAGTCTTTAATTTATTAAAATAATATAACTTATAAAGAATAAATATTATTGTAAATTACTAAATGTATTAGATTTTAAATTCTGAACTAATTAGTTGAATCAATTCCCAACCACATGAAACATGATGACATGGCCTACCTAATTGCTTATGTGGAAAAGTTCTATTTTCGCAAAAATTTTCTCAATTTTAATTTTTTTATTTACTTAATTGTGTGCATGATAACTCTTATATATAGTTTTATCAACTTAAAAAAATGATATAGCTAAGCTAACCTTAGCACCATTATATTGGATTTGACACCCAAAAAAGCTACCGTGCTTTTAGGTAAACACACCCAAATTAACCACCATATGTATTTTACTACTAATTATTGCAAAACAAACGGGTAAAATATTAATTATTTTCTTCTAAAATCAGAACCTTCATTTTTTTTAATGTGCATGTTTGTGCACAATATATAGCCAATAATTCCAGTAATTCAGAATCTTGCCTTAACCTGAGGCAAAGATTAAGCATTCCCAATGAGATGTTTTATATTAATATGCATGATATACCATGCAAATGATAAGTATTTCCTTTTCTACATATATACATATAACAAAATCAATGATAGCACGTTTTAATTTTACATATCTCAATGTAAATTGTTAAATATGCTTATCAAAGGTAAATAAGTTTAAACTGAATTTAATTAAAGGTACCATGTAAACAAATTTTATAAAATAATAATAATAATAATAAGGTGTAGGTAAAAAACAGCTTTTGAAAAAAACTGTAGCTTTCTGAAATGTATCGTACATAAGGTAACAAGGCATATAAATGACAATTCGAGAAGGTACAAGGTGGCAGTCTTTACCTTATTTCAGGTGAATCACATAAATGCCTTAAGACCAGCAACCCTTTCCTTCAATAATAAGTTAAAAATCTTTTAAAAGCTGCCAAACACTATGTATTATTATGAGAATGATATCATCTCACTTGGACTTGGACATGGACATGGATGCCAACTCCAATCTTAACTTTTCCTCACATAAATGGCTCAATCTTAACTGTTATATATGTTTAATTACTAGCACAGATACTAAGCAATGCAATTTCATAAATATATATTGCTTTAATATGACATGAAAAATAAGACACATATAGGTCCATAAGTGCTTATATATTATATATGAAATCCACAAAACACTAGTCATATAGTACTCATAATTTATTAGTAGCTGAAAACTAGTTCAAAAGTTCAAACCCTAGTAGAAAAGAGCACAAGAACCATAGCTAGCTAAGCCCATATGCTAAAAAGCTTAATTTCCACATCTTTAAATCTGCAATTAATCCAAGAAAAAATCATTAATATAAATAATACTAATCATCTTCATTAGTAAACAAAAGGTTCACTGTTCACACACAAGAAACAAAAAGTCAGAATACACGCATTATATATATATATATATTTTGTTAATCAGCCTTCAATTTTGTTTTAGTATGTAATCCCGTTGTTTTAATTAAAAACTTTCAGTGTTACAGATTTAAAACTTGTTAATTATAAAAATTTATTAGTTGTCTCTCAAATTCAACATCAGAAGATCAAAGAATCAATAAGATTAAATAAAAAATAAAAGAAGAAGAAGAACTAACATGTTCACTCATGGAAAGGGGTACCAAATAATAGGAAGCTCCATGCTGAAGGGAGTGAATAGTAAGACCCCACTCGTTAGCCAGAACAGGCTGACCAGAAGAGTGAATCAACACAAAATCATCACCAAAAGCCTCTCTCAGATTGAATGGCCCCACTCCTACTTCTATTGCCACATCATTAATAAACACCGTTGATCTTGCTGCTGCTGCTGCTCCACTGGATTCTCCTAAACCTGCAACCACACAAATAAATTCTCTTCATCATTCATTCATGAAATTGAACCATAAACTAAGAGCCATGCACACACGTTCCTTAATCTCTGGACAAGAGTTTCGCAAATGGTGGATGATATAAAATGACAAATCTATCCTTACAGTGAAAACCAAATGACAAGTTTACCAATTTTTTTTTTGTGCTATAATAAACCAAAAATGGTTTGATATATACATCAATCATGCCTATAGAATCTTGAACTGAATCTATTCTCAAACATATACTTAGTAAATTTGGTACAAAAACGAACAAACATATATTCTCTAACCTAGTTTACCCTATTTTTGAAATCTTTTACCTCACTCACCTCATTAGCCCTTTTAGAGCGTGGTTTTCACGCACCTTCAGTTAGGGCATCAAATAATAATATGGATTCAAACCTTAATTTATTGTTTTTGTGATATATGTATTTGTCGTTAGATTATGTGTGTATTTTAAAAGTATAATTACCTTGAATTTGGATCATAGTAGATGGAAGAGTGGGACTGTTATGAAGTGGGAAAGGAAGAGATGGAGGTGGAGCAAGTCCAATATTGGTGTGAGCGACTGCACTGGTAACAGAGTAACTATGGTTTGGTAGGATTTTCAAGTTCTTATCTTTTTGTGAAGAATCAGTTTCAGAATTCAGTATTTCACTGAGTAAAAGACTAGTGCAAGGCCCGACTGTGTTGTTATCTTGAACTTGAATCACATTTGACAGATCAGAAAAACAAAACCCTTGTGTAAAAGACCCAGTTCTTGCTGCTCCTGGTCCAGTCTGTTGAGCCGGGAAGAAAAAATTTGGTTCAGTCATGAATTCATTATGGGCTTGAAAATAGGTTTGGTTCACTGAACCGGGTGGGGAACTGGACACGTCAATAACACTTGGAGAAGTGAAAGAGAAAGACTTATCTTTTGAGGATTTTGGAGTGGTTTTCTGAGAAGAAGATGATGAAGAAGTAATTGGGGCTGTGAGAGAAGTGGTCACTGAAGGGATTTGATGGGTTTGTTGGTCTTTTGAGTTTTGAAGATTTCTTAATTTGTGTTTGCTTCTTGATTTTCTGTTTTGGAACCAGTAAAATATATTGGCATCCCCAACTTGGCCATATTCTTGTAACTGAGCTCTGATTTTCCTTATTTCATCTCTTGGTGGATTTACCATTCCAGAATTGAAAATTGCATCTAATATGCGAATTTGTTCTGGCTTTGGGTTCCATCTTGGCTTTGGTTCTGGACTTCGCTCTTCGCACCCAGTAACTGTTTGATAAAAAAATTTACAAGAAAAAACGGCATAATATTTAATTAGTGAACCAAAAACCCACTTGTTAATAATTATTCAGTTAAAAATGATTGATTAATTAATTAAATAGTACAAATTAAGAATAAATCTATATAAAAGCTACATGAAAAACGCTTATAAATTCGTTGAAGAATTATAAGGTGGGATACAAAGGCCTAGCCTTTCTTTAGGCTTTATTGGAAAGAAAGTGACTAATTGTAATTGCAATTATGCGATTATTAATTAGTTATTTACCTGATGTGTAAGAAGTTCTGTGGCAACCAGAGGAGACAAGAGACGAAGGGTTAATTTCATGCTGCCATTGGTGGGGGTGGTGAGCGTTGCAGGGCTTGGATTTGAACATGCTAGGCCAGTGTCTGTTTGATGAAGCCATGATAGGATGATTGCCAAAAAGGTCTAATAAAACTAATCAAAATACCTTAGTAGAGAAGAAAAATAAAAACCCTTTTGCTGCCCTAACTTCTGGTACTGAATCCTTTAAACAAGCATAGACGTATCCCTTCTTATAACCTCTTCACCTATCCCTGCATTCATTTTGATCTCAATTAATAAACAGTAGTGGTATAAATATTAAAAAAAAATTAAAGAAAGGAAGAAAGAAAGAAAATGTATAAAATAGACAAAACCCACAACAGGAATCGCCTGTGACGGAGAGAAACAAGAAAGGAAATCAAAATAAATAAAAAGGGGAAGAGAACAAGTACAGTCCCATCCCTTCCCTTACAATTTAGCATTAAAACTGAAATGCTTTTGCTCTACTCAAAAGTACAACCCAAACCCAATTGCCCCCGGACGAGAAGCAAAGGAGATAAGGAAAATAATACATGCTGGGTTCTTAATTAGAATCTTCATCAGAAGCTCTTAATGAAAAGAGAGAGAGTGAGAGAGATTTTAATAGTAATTCTGTAGCTTTAAAGAAATGGGTACTTCTGATCAGTTTGTCTCTTTCTTATTTGGATATAGTTTTTTTCAGATTTCAATGGAAAGGACTCACTTGCTTGGCTTGGCTTGGCTTTGGCTTTGGTTTTTTGCTTGCAGAGTAGTATTAATGGTGTAGATAATAAGTGTGGAATTATTCTAATAGAAGAGGTTGTTGCAGGAATAAATAGGGGAAGGATTTTTATTAGTTTATATTTTGGGTGTTAATGTTTCGAAGTCAAGATTCAAGAAGAAAAGAGGTTTGATTGGAAAGCCGAAAGCGGTGGTGGTACAGTAATTGCCTGCTAGTTTGAGTTATGTTGGGCAAAACAAATTGGCTTTCGGATTGACTCGAGGGCTTTTTAAAATTATTTTATTTATTATAATTATTATTATAATTATTATTTTGTTCTATAAATATATAATAAAAATACTATTTAAATTAAATTAATTCAGATTAAAAATATTTAATGCATTAATTATATTTATTAGAATTATTATTTCTCTAATATAATTAATACATAAAATATTTTTAATTCAAATTAATTTAATCCATTTAGTATTATTCAATATATAATTACTTGTCAACTTAAATAAATATATATGTATCGTTCCAATTTTTCCATAAAGATTCTTAATAATTAAATTTTCCAGAAAATTAATCAACTTTAATTAATTGGTAACCTATGTAAAATGCTCAAGGTATTTGAAAATGCTTTGCACGGTTGAAAACCAGCATTACAGACGGGAATTACAAGAAGAGATAGGTTTTTGCAATTTCTGTTCCCATTTATTAGCGATCAATATCAGATAAGAAAAAGAAGAAAAAAAAATAAGAAAGAAAATTAGGGGTCGAATTTAAGTGAGTAGTTGGTTTTACTCACTTCATTTTATTTTAAATATTATATAAAAATAATATATTCAGACTAAAAAAATAATTACTTATTATAAATTTTATAAAAAATTTATTATAATTTATCTAAATATTTTTTTCATATTTCCTACTTTATTTATTTTATTTCATTAATTAATAAAATAATATTAAAACTTTTTAATTAATACTTTTTAAAAATTTTAAAATGATATTTAAAATAAAATAAAATTTTTTTCTTGTATAATACTTGAAATGAAATAGAGGAAGTAATAAATATATTTTATTTTTAATCAAAATTATTTTCAGATTTTTACATGATTTATGTAACTTAAAAATTAAAATCAAAGGGACGAACAGTGAAGCATAAAGACAAAAAAAAGTCAAATAAATATTTTAAGGAGGCAATAAATAATAGTAAGGGAGATAATTGCCAACACAACTCTTAATAGTTGAAGTTATTTCTTCTCTCTTTCTCCCTAAAACATAATCATGTTTTTTTTTTCTTTCACAAACATAAAAAAATTAATTAATTAAATTAAAATTAGTAAATTTCATCTAAATTTTACCTAATATATCTCTATTTAATAGGAATATGGATATTATCTGCGTTATATATAAAAGATTAGGAAAGAAGAATTGTTATAAGATATCCACTTCATTGAATTTTTTAAAAAGGCTAATTCATATTTTAGTTTGTCCTTTTTAATTATTTTTTATTTAATTTTAGTAATTTATATAAAAATTAATATTTAATAAAATATATTTATAACTTTTAATCTTATATAAATTTATTATATAGTAATATACTTTAATAATAATAATTGATTTATATATTTTAAGAATTTAAAAATTAAACAATAAAATATACATAAAAGTTTTTAGGGGAAAAATAATTTTAATTAATGAATAGTAATTTAATTACAAATAAAGTATCATTTTTTTTCTTTATTAGGATAATTAAATGAAACATTCCTCATATAATGTTCTAAAAAAACACATTCTTCATAATGAATTAAGGATAAATATATATATTTTTTTTAAAAAAAATAAAAAATATGTAGAAAATTTCAATATGCAATCGAAGCAGCCTACTTTCACGGGCACTACCTGAGCTCTGGTAGTTCCGCACAGATATCTTAGGAGTTAGAACTTCTCTCAATCTCTCTTCAATAGTAGTACCTTAAACCAAAAAATAAAAAATAAAAATAAAGAAAGACGAAATGACCTTGATACAGTCTCTCTTCATCTCTCTTCAGTAGCAATACCTTAAACCAAAAAAAAAAAAGAAAGATGAAATGACCTTTATTTTTTAAAGTTGATGGCATGATAATATTTGAGGTAGAAATAATTTGGTTAACTAATCGAATTTTTATTAATTTATTAAAAATTTAATTTGATTAATAAATTATAGATTAATTTGGTCAGTTCAATTAAAGAATTTAAATTAATTTATTTTTTGATTCGGTTAACAGTTAATCGATTCAGTTTGATCGGTTAATTATTAATTAAAAATTTTAAAAAATAATTTTTATTTAATTATTTATTTAATTCTTTAATTATATAATTTTTTATTATAAAATAAATTTTATAATTTATTTAGTGATTCAGTTAAATATAAATATATTTATTGGGTTGGTGATTCAATTAACTAATTAAATTGATCAAACTTAAAAATCAGTTGGTCTAGTAAATAAATTTAGTTTTCGAAACATTCGATTAAAATTAAATTTAGTCCGTCGGTCAAATGCCATCCCTAATAATATTTAAAGCATTTCTAAACCCTTAACTTATATATATATATGTATATATATATTAATCATAATTTTAATACAAATCTATGGTTATAAATTTTTTCACTCATATTTTTTTATTTGAAAAATTTTACTTAAATTTCCATTTTTCTTATTTTTTTATATAATTCATAATTTTTTATAGTAAAAATGCATGTAAATTTTATTCTTGATTAATAAAAATATTAAATTAATAAATAAAAAGATTACATTTCTGCTCATTCATAATGTTTCTATGAAACTATTATAAAAAATTTGAGATAAATATTTTATTTTATATTTTTTACAATAAAATTTATTATTAATTTATATAAAAATTATTTTATATTAATTTATTATTGATTATATTTATTTGTGTTTTGGTATTTACCGTGAGCGTATAAAGGACTAGTAGCTAATATTCTTTGAAACTAAGTATTCTTTAATATTAATTAATACAATAATTAACATTTTAAGTCGACTAACTATAGAATTATCATGTCAAATAGAACACAAAAATAAAACATAGTTTGCCTTTGTTGCAACAACTTTAAGTAATTGTGCTTTTAGTAAATATATATATATATATATTTGTCGATTACAATCAATATTAAATATATATATATTAAAAATTAATAAATGAAAAAAGAAAGTAGGATTATTGTTGAGGAAGCATGGTGGTATCATAATATAAAATAGTAACACATAATAACATTATTTTATACATTATCTTACAAATTCTATTTATTTTGCGTACAATTAATTAGCACTTACTATTTATGTATATCTATATAGATAAAACAATTCATTTAATATTTTAATTGTTATAATTTTTACGGTGTTGAGTTAAATGTATGTAGTTATCTAAACACATTAAAAGTAAAAGAAAAGATCAAAATTATTAAATATAAGTTAATATTTTTATAATTATTTTGAATTTAATTCCACATAATTTTATATATAAAAGCTATCATTTGAATTAAAATTCAAAATGTTATAACTTTTAGTTAAAAAATAGTAGCTTTTACAAACTTTGATTTTATTTGATAAATGCTCTACACTGGCAATTGCGTATCAGCTTGCAGAACGTCAATCAAAATCAACATTGTTCATTTTAATTAAGGATATATTTCGTTTAGCAGCAGCACTCAACTGTTTGTTTGATGGTTTGTTATACACTTGAATTATGTATTTAGAAATTATCTTATAGGTATTAATTTTTAAAAAATTAAAAAGTAAACAATAACTAATTAATTAAAGGAATATTGCAACAAATGCTTTCACATTACACAATTAGAAAAGGGCTTCATTATCTGAACACGATTTGTTAAGATAACGAAGTGTTGATATAGCAATTAAGAATAGACGACTGTTGAGTTTCACATTGGAATATTTGGGAAATTAAGCATTAAATATTTCTCTGAATAATTAATTATGTTTCTCAAATCTCTCAACCTATTCTCTTCTCCCCAGGCCAAGGCAAACGAGGAGCAATGGTTTGGTGTTGGTGTACGTAGATGTAGATGGTCTGTGTCGGTCCCTTCCCGACAACCAAGATTCACACCCAACTCTGATGGATGTTTGGCCATCTCTTTTTTTTTATATATATAATTTATTCTATTTTTATTTTCTTTTATATAACTTATAAATGTACATTCCATAAAAAAAAATTCTACATCCTATAAAAAACATATCACTAGAGATTAATTTCTGAAGATTAAACCCAAATCGATCCTGATTTTATTATCAAAGACACTTATTGTTAAATTATATATGGATGTGTAATCTGATCAATATTTTGAATTAATAATTAAGAAGGATTAATTAAATTTACATGTATACATTTATTTGATGAAATTCTTCCAAAAATTCTGACACAAGTAACATGGGAACAAAGAACTGTTTACGAGTCATAATCTATCGGTCTCTCTATATATCCCCTCTTGTTAGTGTCCTGACAGACAAGAAAGAAACTAAGCAAAAAGTGTGGAAAAAGATCGCATCAAACAGACTTTAGGAAACTGAAGTGAAGTAAGAAGTGTAGTTTCTTGAAACTTTGGCTTTAGTATTATATATTCATAACTATGCTTTTGCAAACGTGTGTACTCTTGTTAATTATGGTCACTCAAGCAGTGTTCCATACCCATTTTTTAACCTTTATACTCTTCATATTGTATCTTCTGTACACTGTACACTCCTTCATATTAATTGCGCTTCTTTTTTTTTTTTTTCTATTTTTGTTTCTTTTTTCCTTTTCTAATCATTTTTTTTCTTTTTCCTTCCTACCATTTTGCCTCGAAAAATATTGAAAAAAGACATTCACATTACCATTTATTTGCTTCTTCTTTTTTTTTTATTTTTTTTATTTTGAGTTTCTCTTTATTATATCATTGATAAAGGGAATAATGATTTATTTTATTTATTCATTTTTTATTTACAAAATAATTATTTAATTTGTTGCCTCTTCTTGGTTCTCAATCTAGACTCTTAATAATTAGCTATAACATATGAATAATTGCTACTACTTGTCAACAGTTGCATGCACATGCCATGCCTGTTTCTAGCATCGTTTTAAAAAAAAATTATATATTTGAATAAAAGAAAAATCTATATTTGGATAAAGTCCTCTCACTGTATATTGGGTTTGTTTCTTAGGAATTTTACAAGACAAATACCAAAACGAAATCACTATTTTATCCAAGTGTCAATTAAGATCAATAATTTTTTCAATCAATTATCGATCCATTTAATGTAATATTTTTTTTTTATAAAATGTCAGATAAGTAGATTATTTAAACATATATATCATAATTTTAGTCAACCTACAGACTGAAAATATACTTCTATAACAATCTCTTAATTTAAATTTTTAGACCCTCATCTGATAGCTATTTTAACTTTCTTTCTTTTTTTCTACACATATTAGAATATAATATCGAATTACAAATTCTATAATTTATTAATTTAGTATGGACAAAAATAAATTTAAAACATTTTCCATCATTAGAGTTTAAACCTTAAATCTTTTGATCTTAAAGTTTTACTCTTAACAACCTAGACTAAAGGTCATTGGCATGTGTATATATATATAGGGGCGGAAGCAGAGTGGCTTATTTCTCGTTAAATCTATTTTTTAAAATTTATTTTAGCTATAACTTTTGGAGAGTATATTTGCATTCTAAAATAATAAATTTAAAACTTATTAATATATCTTAGTGTCACATATCAATAATATTTATTAACAATAAAAAAGTAAATAAAAGGGAACAAATTCAGATTTTGAAATTTTCATTCCTAACATAATTAACAGTGAGTAAATTGAGATGTATATTTTGAGAATAATGTAATTGTAATTCTTTATATAAATTTATGGATTTAATTATATATTAGCTATTCATGTATAAATACACGTATATAAAAATAAATTTAATAATAGAAAAATTGATATATCTTAAAATAGAAAAAATAAAAATAAAAATAAAAAAGAGAAATTTACAAAAGAAACTCTTATATACATTTGAAACCATGCGTAAAACAAGCGTTAAAAAAGAGAGATAATTGACTGAAAAAAATATAACTTCTTTTTATATTAAAAAAATACTATAAAAAGAAATAGTAGAGATATATTTTAAAAATAACAATTTGAAACAAATATATATATTTTTAATGATAATAGTCATATTATTTGAGTTGAATCAACAAAAAAAAAATAAATATATATCTTTAATATAAAGGAGATTAAAGAATAGTGATGATGATAACACACCATCTGCTGTTCCTATATTTGAATTTATATACTGTAATACAAACAACTAAAACTTCTACAAATAAGGAAAGGAAGTTAAACACATCCCTAGTAATACGTATTCAAATCCCAAATAAAACCAAGTCAAGATATACAGTTATCACCCCCCGCAAACTGATGGGAGGTACAACCTTCAGTTTGGACTTGAGGTCGAGAAAACGTGATTTGGACAGAGGTTTAGTAAGCAGATTGGCAAGTTGGCCTTCTGTTGGAATATATGAGATTTGTAGTTGTTTCTTCCGCACTTGATCTCGCACGAAATGGAAATCAATCTCAAGATGTTTTGAGCGAAAGTGAAACACCGAATTGGCTGCTAAATATGTTGCAGAGACGTTATCACACCAGATACGTGGAATGGTGGACTGATGTTGCTTGAGCTCTTTGAAAAGTCCCTGCAACCAATAAACTTCTGAAGTCGCCGTAGCCAACGCTCGATATTCTGAATCAGTGCTGGAACGAGCTATCGTGTTCTGCTTTTTAGAACACCAGGAGATGATGTTGGAACCATGAAATACAACATATGCAGAGGTACTTTTGCGATCAGTTTGGTCGCCTCCCCAATCTGCATCACTGAATGCAAACAGTTTGGGATTATTGGAAGGCCGGAAGAACAAACCATGATCAAGGGTGCCGCGCAAGTAACGTAATATTCTTTTCACCGCATGCCAATGTTGAATAGAGGGATTATGCATGAACTGAGACATCTTGTTTACTGCCATTGTGATATCGGGTCTAGTTAAGGCAAGATATTGAAGCATACCAACCACTTGACGATATAATTTTGGGTCCTCAAAATGAATGTTATTTTGCTGGTGAACATCAAATTGAGGAGTGGCAGGTGTACTAACAGTAGAGGCATCTTGCATATGAGCTTTGCGTAAAAGTTCACTAATATATTTCTTTTGAGATAAATGGAGACCTTCTGAAGTGTAAGATGCTTCAACACCAAGAAAGTAGTGTAATACTCCAAGATCTTTAAGAGTAACTTTGGCACTAAGTTGCTTGATGATGTGTTGAAGAAGAGCAATACTAGATCCAGTAAGAATCAAATCGTCTACATAAATTAGACAGTAAGCTAAATCAGAATTTGAAGAATATATAAATAATGAATTATCAGCCTTAGACCCGTAGAACCCAATTTCTTGCAAAGCCTTGGTGAGACAAAAATACCACGCTCGTGGTGCTTGTTTTAAGCCGTAAAGAGATTTGTGTAAAGCACAAACATAATTTGGCTTAGTTGAATCAATAAATCCCTGTGGTTGTTCCATAAAAACAGGTTCTTCAAGTGTGCCGTGAAGGAAGGCGTTTGAGACATCCAATTGACGAATATCCCACTGATTTTGAACAGCAATAGAAAGAACCAATCGAACCGTGGCCGGTTTAATTACTGGACTGAAAGTCTCAACGTAATCTAGTCCTGGTCTTTGGTGAAAGCCCTTGGCCACGAGCCGTGCCTTATACCGATCAATAGAGCCATCGGGTTTAGTTTTGACATGATAAATCCACTTGCACCCAATAATGTTTTGAGGACATAAGTGCATCTATTTTAGCAGACATTGCTTCTCTACAAACTGATTTTTTTACAGCTTCACTAAAGGTTGAAGGTGTGTTCAAAGGAACCACTGAATTATAACTTTTTGGTTTGGAGTGTCCAGTTTTTGCCCTTGTGAGCATTGGATGCCGATTTGTTGGAGCAGTAGACTGAGGGTGATGAGGTGTAAATGTAGTAGAAACAGGTGGAGCAATTACTTGATTTTGTTCAAGAATTGGTGCTGTAGTGCTAGCACGTGGTGGCAATTGGAGTGTAGCAGGTGGTGTAATCATAGTAGGTGGTGGCAATTGTAGTGGAACATGTGGTGGAACCATATTATTAGGTGGTGGTTGTGATGTATTTGGTTTGAGTAACGGTGAAATCATAGGAAATGGTGGTGGTGACCCAAGGATGGAGGAGCAACTATCACTACCTTTGAATGGAAAATCCTGTTCATCAAACAAAACATGGAGTGAGTAAAAAATTTTATAAGTGGATAAGGACAAGCATTTGTAACCTTTATGAAGCAAACTATACCTAAGGGAGACACATTTAGTGGAACGAGGTTGAAGTTTATTTTTAGTATACAGTTTGAGCCAAGGATAACAAGTACAACCAAAAACACGAAAGAAATCGTAGTCCATAATACGTTGAAAAACCATTTGATAAGGTGATTTATGACCCAAATTTGGAGTAGGTAATCTATTAATGGTATACACAGCTGTGGAAAAAGCATGATCCCAATATATGGATGGTACAGAAGCATGAATTAAGTAAGCTCGGCCAGTTTCAGTAATGTGTCAGTGTTTTCTTTCGGCACACCCATTTTGTTTTGGAGTGTGAGGGCATGAGCAACGTTGGGTGATTCCATTTTCAGCTAAATAATTTTGGAGAGCTTGAAATTCCCCACCCCAATCAGATTGAAAATATTTAATATGTGTACCAAAAAAATTTTCAACAATATTCCAGAACTTTATGAAACAGGAATAAACATCATATTTCTTTCAAAGGAAAAAGATCCATGAATATTTGGTGTAATGGTAAAAAAACAAGACATAATATAATTATCCATCAATAGAAGCAATGGGTGCAGGGCCCCATAAGTCAGAACAAATTAATTCCAATGGTGCTTTAGCAACAAAAGACGAATTAGAAAAAGGTAGTTTATGAGCTTTACTAACGCAGCAAGTTTCACACAGCTATTTAACACTATCATTGGAGGCTTTAATTTTATTCAAAGATAAGATTTTATTAACAGTTTTAGAACATGCATGCCCTAATCGTGCATGCCAAGTAGACAAAGAAATTGAAAAACAAGCTGGAGCAGTAGAATTGGAATCCATAGTATAAAGACCATCTTTAACATCCCCCTTGTGAAGAATTTGCTTCGTCTGCAGATCCTTAATAACAAAAAAATTGGGAAAGAATTCAATTGAGACATCATTAGAAATGGAAAATTGACGAACAGATAATAAGTTTGTTTGTGAAGAAGGAACATGTAAAATATTATCTAATTTGAAATTAGTAGAATTGACAATAAGTGAACCAGAACCAGTATGAGATATAGGTAAGCTTTTACCATTTGTGAGAGCGACTTCATCAGTGCCAAAATATTCGGAATGAATCCCTAGATTTTCCATTTCAGACGTTAGATGATGAGTTGCTCCACTATCCACGACCCAAGGTTGATTTGTAGTGGTTGGTGATGAAGAGAAGTTACTTGCTGGTTTGATCTGTTGGTTGTATTTAGGGCTGGGGCAAATATTTGATCGGTGTCCTTGTCCGCCACAATTATAACACACAGGAACAAAATTTTCAAAATTAGCAGATGAACAGCCTCTTCCAGAATTATAAGGTTGGCCACCACGTCGACCACCATGACTACGTCCTCGTGCAAAGCCATGATTTGTAGAGAAATTATTGTAATGTGCTATAGCTGGAGTGTTGAAAGTTGAATATGAAGATTGAAGCTGTAATTCTTCAGATAGCAGCAGACCGAAAAGGTCATCAAATGAAATAGAGGTGAGGCGAGCCTCAATGTTCCTTGTGAAGGGTCTATAATCAGTACCTAGACCACGAAGAATATGATCTACAAGATCATCTTCAGAGATAGCAGAATCCAATGCCAGCAACTGATCATAAATTTGTTTTGCTCGGCTCATATAAGCAGATATTGTATCTGATCCTTTTGACAAAGCATGAAGAGAAGTTTTAAGGGTTCTTATTTGAGCCCTTGAACCCGATGCATATTGGGTTTTCAATCGAGACCAAGCTTCATATGCTGTCTTAACTCCTACAACTTTAGACAGGACTGATTCGGAAAGAGAGCTCAGTATCCATCCTAGAACTGTTTGATCGTTGAGAAACCAATCTGTGTAGGCTGGGTTGGGAGCATTGTTAAGTAATTTTGGTGGAGGATCAACAGATCTATCAATATGATGAAACAATTTTTGGCCATGAAGAAGAGGGGTAATCTGAGTGTTCCATAAGAGATAGTTGGAGGAAGTGAGTTTGATGGTAACATGATTTTGAATTGAAGGAAAAAAAAATTTTTTTTTAATGATTTTTAATAGTAGAGATATATAATAATTTTTTAAAAATAACAATTTGAAACAAATATATATTTTTTTAATGATAATAGTCATATTATTTGAGTTGAATCAACAAAATATATATATATATATATCTTTAATATATATATTTTATTAAAGAGTATATATTTATAATTTGAAAAAATCCAGTGGGGCTGGTCCCACTTTAAGTCTGCTATTGTATATAAATACATGCACAATGAGTTTTTGATTTATTGATATTGAAGTCAATTCTGAATTCTGAAAATGTATCTTAATTAATTAACCTCCCATAATCAAAGATATATATATATATATATATATGTATCAAATTAAATTTTGTAGGACATCAACCCATTTCAAAAGGGTGTGATCAATCATGGCCACTGGCTCGGACCATGAAGTGGACTGAAACCAAAAAACTGGTTCATAACCGAAACTAATTTCTTAAACCAGAGTTAGAATTGAAACTGGGATTCATCACCTAAATCAGAAAAAATTTAAAAATAAAAATTAATATATATTATAAAAATATGTATAAATTTTAATATATATATATATTAATTTTTAATATATGTTAAAAAATATAACTTCTAGTTCAAAATTCAAACCTTAGAATTATTTTTTTTTAAATTTTTTTTCTTTTACTCCAATCGCTCTGAGTGAAAAAAAAAAGAATCCATATAGTCAACTTTAATTAATTGGAGATTAAGATTTTGTTGAGTTGAATTCAATTCTAATATTTAATATTATGTAGTTAATGACATATATTTATAATAAAAAATTATATTTGCAAAAATTTGTTATCATTATTATTATTGTCATTATTATTATTTGTTATTACTAGATTAATTATTATTATTATTATTTTTAGCAATTAATATTATTTGATTTAACTTAATTAATATTATTAAATTTATGAGTTAAATTTTTAGTACTATGAAAAGTATTGTCAATTATAGTTATTTTTATATAAAACATATTTTTTCTTAAAAAAAATTTGAATAATTAGTTCAAACTAGAACCGAAAGTGGAATCGTTCATCATTTAAGAGTGTGAATCTTAACTAATTTGACTCTTGTCAATTAAGGTCAGTCTTATGGTTAATGACCATAGTTATATATGTTGTAAATGTATATGGATATTTCAAAAGGATTTAAATTCTATCTATAATTATCTAAAATTTTGGTTCCCCAAAATATGTCTAGAAAAGTTAACATTAGTTGGTTGTAGATTTTTCTTCCACTATCTCTTAATATTTCTTTATATATTTAAATTTTTTTTAATCTAAATCGGATATATGTATACTCGTCAATATAAAAATAACCACAATTATAATAATAGAAAAAAATTATATAATCTTATTGATCAAATATATATGCATACAGTCTAAATAAGTCTTTTCCTATTCTAATATTGGAAAATTGTTACATGAACCTGGTCCATGTTCTCACTCATAGACCAGGTCAATAAATTATAATTTGAATTATAATATTTAAAAAAATAATTTAAATTAATTTTTTAAAAAATCACAATTTATAATTAACTTGATCCATAAATAAAACTATGGATCAGATCTATTTAATAATTTTTCTCTAACTTTAACATTATGTCATTATCCTTTTAATATCTCAACTTTCATATTTTCTCTCTCTTTCTTTAATGTTAATATTTTATCGTTCACTTTTTCCTACACTATAAATACTAGCTGGAGATAAAGTTTTAAACAGCTTATTCTTCCCCCTTGTCCTAAACACATATGTCTTTTATCTTAACTCAACTTAATAAAGCTTAAATATTTTTCTATAGTTTGCAGTAAATTTAAGAGAGTGTTTCTCAAAACTTAAAAGCTAGTCAAAACTGATTATAAGCAGTTTTTAGATTATAAGTTGTTTATTTAAGTGTTTCTGAAAACTTAAATAGTAGATTATAATATGATTTTAATCAGTTTTTTAAAAGTTGGGTTTTGTTACTTTTTTTAAGCACTTATTTTTTAAGCAGTTTTGACCAAGTAAAAGACCATACTATCCCTACCTAATCTTCAATATTCTAAATTTGCTCACCCTATACACTTTAGTTTTTTATTTGTATAATTTATTGATAACACCAATATTATTATTCTTAAAAAAAACACCAATATTATTATTATTATTATTAAATAAATTTTATTATTATTATTATTGCAAAATAAATTTTGAATTGATATTTAAAAAATCATTTTTATACAATAAATAAACTCAGGGATAGTTTTGGTCATCTTGACAGTTTCTGCAATTAAAAACTGATTGTAAGCTGATTTTACAGAAACACTTAACTGATTATAAACTGATTATCAGCTGATTATTAACTAATTTACAGAAACGCTTAACTGCTTATTTTTAATCTGATTATAATCTAAAAATCACTTATTCACAATAAGCTGAAAAGCTTCAGTTTTGAGAAACACCCTGTAAATTAGAATAATGTTAAATAGATCAAATTGATCCGGATAAAAAATATTTTATATATTAATTATATTAGAGAAATAATTATTTTAATATTACATTTATTGTTGTCTTTAACAATAAATGTAAGGTTAAAATATTCATTTTTCTAATGTAATTAATGTATAAATATTTTTTATCTTGATCAATTTGATATATGTAGTATTTTTATTTAAAATAAACTATTATATACCTTTTGTTGTTACATAAGTTATTGTTTTTATTGTCTTTTCATATTATTGCTGGGTTAAATTAATTATTCTACTAATTTCTACACCTTTATTTATTTCTATAAATAAAGAAAAACTTCTTGAATCATGGGGAATGCGCTCAAAATAATTTTTCTGGTGCTGCTGTGGAAAAATTATCCTTCAAGGACAGTGTCCATGCATGCCTAAATCTAATATTTTCTATTTTTTTATCTAATAATATATGATCATATCTTAAACATATATCATAGTATTTTTTTTTTCAAAAGCAAAGACAAAAAAAAAAAAGAAACCTAGCTAGCTAATTTTAGTTTAAAATCGATAATTCAATATCTTATTAAGAACAAACATACATTTAAAATTACATATTACCTATAAATTAATTAACTAATAACATATTTAAAAATAAATAAAGAAATATATAGGCGGTTTATTGAAGGAGAAGAAGTAGCACATGATTACAATAAATGAGAGGTATTTTATCAAAAGAGAATATGAAAAAATGGGTATTTGTTGTGCGGCTAGGCTAGAAATGCGCTATACACTCACTAAATGCAAACGTGACAGTAGTAAATACCCAAACATGCTAAGATTTAATGCATCAATTTAGATGCACATGCATCCTCATATATTATATTCCAAATTGCTATCGATATTTTTTCAATATAATTATCAGACATTACTCTATGTTTTTATTATGTTTATATTATATTATATATTTTTGGCACTGAAAATTCTAAGTAAAGTGTAGAGAAAGACAAAGCATGCATTAATTAGTTTTAATTATATATATATATTTTGATTTCGAATGTTGTTTGCAAGATTTTAGCTCCCATTTTAGATGTCTATTTGGTTTTCATTACTTCAAAAAAAAAAAAACTTATCAATGAGTTTCAGTTTGCTTTCTACAGGCTATCGCAAATTCAAGCTCACACGTATACATATTATATAGGAAAAACTATTTTTAACATTACGTCGTTAAAATAATAATTTATTCAATTGCATTGTTAAATTATATTTACCAACACATTCGATTATGTTATTAATAATTATATTTAGCAATGCATTAATTGCATCAAAAATATTTACCGATGTTTTGATTTGCGTCACTAAATTAAAATTTTTGACTCAAATAAAAGCATTGGAATATAATTTATCAACACTTTATTTTCATATGTAATAATCATTGTCGCTTAAGTATTGCGTCGCTAAATAAAAATTTCCGATGTAAAAGAAAATATTGAAAATAATTTATTCACATAATTTTTTGCATTGTCGTTCAAGGGACAGACGCCTTATTTAACAATTTTTTTGGCGTCGTAATATTTCATGTGGGTAACTAATTTAGTAACACTTTTTTATGTCGCTAAACTATAATTTTTGCATCGATATAAATCTATTTTATTATATTGTACCTAGGTCTCCCCTCTCTTATTGGTAAGAAGAAAAAGCAAGTGTTTTCTTATTACAAAGAGAGATTGAATAGGAGGATTAGTAGTTGGAAAGATATATATTTATCTTTTGTGGATAAGGAGGTTTTACTAAAGACGGTAGCCAAAGCACCGTCAATATTTTGTATGAGTGTTTTTCTTATTCTTGTCTTAACTTGTGAGGAACTTGAAAGTATGATGGACTCTTTTTAGTGGGGAAATGGAAATAATAGAGGTAAGAGCTTATACTGGTAATCCTGGGATTGCTTATATGTTGCAAAAAAAATTTGGAGGCTTAGGATTTCGTAATCTTCATGTTTTCAACTTAGCAATGTTAGCCAAATAGGGTTGGAGGTTTCTTTCTAATCTGGAATCTCTACCTGCTAGAATTTTCAAAGCCAAATATTTTAGGAATGTTGGCTTTCTGGAAGCCATTGTAGGATCTAATCTGAGTTTTGTGTGGATGATTATTGTTTGTGCTAAAGATTTACTTACGTTGGGTGTGCGATGGAGAGTGGGAAATGGGTCCTCCATTTATGTGTTTAAGGACCCTTGGCTTATGAAAGACGATGGATTTTATGTTACTGATGGGGACATTAATGTGAATTGGGATATGAGAGTTTGTGATTTGATGACTCCAAACCAAACTAGATGGGATGTGGCAACGCTCAATGGTATGTTTAGGGAGGAAGATGTGTTAAGTATTTTAACTATCCCTTTGAGCTTTCGTAGAGTGGAGGATACTGGAATATGGCATCATTCTAAAAATGGGAATTATAGTATGAAGTCGGGCTATATGTTGGCTATGAACAAGGTGATGGATATTAATTCTTGGGCAGTCTTTCTTGCTTGGAATCAATTGTGGAAACTAGAGCTTCCGTCGAAAATGAAGATCTTTTTATGGAAGGCTCTTCGAGGTATCTTAGCTACGAAAGAGGCCCTTTCTCAAAGAGGGATTCAAATTGGTAAAAGGTGCTCTATCTGTGGTGATGAAGAAGATGTAGATCATGTTTTCTTGAACTGTACAAAAGCAAGAGACTGTTGGATAACTCTTCATTTTAATTTTAATAGTTTATCTTTTGCTGTTTGTTTTTCAGACTTACTGGAGGAGCATGACATGGCCAAGATTCATATTTTTTGTTCTATAGCTTGGAGCTTATGGTATGCCCGAAACCAACTTGTATGGAAAGGGAAGAGTCTATCTTTTCATCAAGTAATTCAGTTAGCTAGTAAGACTCGATCAAAATGGCAATTATCTAAAAGATTTGATCTGCCCACGATGGTCCAAGCTGATACAATCCAATCCATATCTGCATGGACGAAACATGCGACGGGAAGACTTAAATGCAACATGACGCTGCCATTTTTGAGGCTGAACATCGTACCAGTTTTGCAGCAATTGTTCGTGATAGTTTTTGTGGTTTTGCATTGGGTTTGACAGATCATTATGCAGCTCTTTTTTCCCCATCTATTGCTAAGGCTTTAGCCCTTAAAGAAGCCCTCTCTTGGCTTAAGAATGAAGGTATGGAACAGATAGTTGCTGAGATGAATTGCCTTACCCTTTTCAATGCTCTTTATACTAAAACACAAGATAATTCTGAGTTTGGTATTATTGTTCAAGATTGTTTAGCTCTTAACAATGTTTTTAATGATCTAAGGTTTTTTTGGGTTAGCAGATTCGCAAATGTAGCTACTCATTTATTAGCTAGGGTAGCTAAATTTCATACAAATTTGCATACTTGGAGTTCTTTTCCAAGTACTTTTTCTTATGTTCTAGCTGCTGATTTAATTAAGGAGGATAGAGAAGGATCTTAGATTTTTGGGTGTATAGGGGATAGTCTGATGACCGAGATATAGATGGATCCTTATTATTCTCTTTGATTGTTTATTGCTTTGTTTTCAATAAAGTTAATTTTAATTGTTTTTAAAATTTTGTTCTTGTTATCTTGTTTTAATGATTTTCTTTATTAAAAAAAACTGTAGATAACTTGTCGTTCACTGGCAAACCTACCTTTTTATTAGAAAGGACTGGTCGTTTGACTATAACACTAAAACAGACAGCTGTCGTTTTCCTTACGGCTTGTCATTGAACACTAAGTTTTTTGAGTACTGGTGACTGGTGGGGCTGAACACCTAATCCAAATATTATTGAAGGAAAAGCAAGATTAATTGTAAATGAAATTCTGCATTGAAAAATAACTAATTATATTAACTATTATTATTATTAATTAGCCATATGGGTATTGGTGAGATGTCACCCTCTCTAACTAATTGCTGATCTGATGAAATTTGGCATTGAAATTTGGCAACGAAGAGCTTCACTGATTGATAAAATATAGTTTTTTCATTGAGATCTCGCTGCTGATACCTTTTACCTGATCAACTTAAAAACGACAAGAAATTAAAGCTTTCTTCCCCTGCAGGTTTAATTGGTTTTTATAAATATGGATGTGGTTTGATATATAATAGTTCCATGAAACAAAGATCAAAATTGAACATAACAACTATAACTATAAGCAATGGAGGTCGTTGTGAATATATATTTATAATCTCCATTGCGAGAAAAGTATGTGACAATTTAAGTGGTAGAACAGAAGACTGATTGCAGCTACAGGAAATTGCATTGTCTTTGCTTATTGCGTGGCTTCTTCTTTGGTTTTGGTAGTCGCAAAGCTACTTTTATTGCAGAATCAAACACAGCCTTCACATTCTGAAACATCAAGCGATAAGAAAAAAAAAATTAATTAAACCAAATTATTTCTCAATCTGGTTTTGATTAATGCTATGTTTAATGAAAATTACCTGTTGAGTTTTGGAACTGCACTCTATATAAGTTACAGCACCGATCATTTTCCTCAATTCCTCGCCCTGCTCAATAATTTCATCATCATCAATTCAAATAAAATTAATTCGCAATAGTTCAGTTAGGCATATTTTAATGTATAATTTGATTAGTTTTTAATTGAATTACATGCCTGAGCTGTTGTTATTGGTGTTGCTCCAGGATGATCAATTAAGTAATGCTTGTCTTCTCTCAAATCTGCAATTAATTACGGCCAAAATTTTATCCCATAAAGATAACCAAAATTTCAGTTAAAAAAATTTGTCAATTAGAGTAATATAGTAAAGTTTGTGTAATTTTAAGACAATAGATTTTGCTTACCGAGCTTGGTTCCTACAATCAAAATTGGCACATTTGGAGCATAGTGTTTTAGCTCAGGAATCCACTGTTAGTGATTGAATCAAAGAACCATCTTAGATAGAAAGTTGCAGAAAAATAATAAAAAAAAAAGAATCCAAGAGAAAAAAGAATGCATGGACAAGAAGTGGAAAAAGACCTTTTTGTATATGTTCTCATAACTGGCCTTACTAATGAGAGAAAAAGCCAACAAAAACACATCAGCTCCTCTATAACTTAGTGGCCTCAGCCTGTTATAATCTTCCTGCCCTGCAATTCACAAAAGACTCAGTTTATATATACTGTGGCCTGACGTAATACTAATACTTATGCATTGAATCCAGAGATCTATGTCAAAAATTCATAAATTTTTTCTTTGAGATAATATAAAAAAAAAAGAAGAAAAGAAAATAAAACAAGAACTTACCAGCAGTGTCCCATAATCCAAGATTAACTGTACTACCATCTACCACCACATTAGCACTGAAATTATCAAATACTGTGGGAACATAGTCCTAAAATTTCACAAAAGAAATAAAACCCATCACAACTTTCACTTCAAAATTGATAGAACAACCCCCATAATCAGGAAAAAAAATCAAATAAATTATATTATATACCGTTGGAAAGGTATTGCTAGTGTAGGAAATGAGCATGCAAGTCTTTCCTACAGCTCCATCACCCACAGTCACACACTTGATAAATCTTGCTGTACTCATTTTCTTCCAGTCTCTTAAGCCAAAGCTTCTTGTAATCTTTATATATATTATTGTATTTCAATTAGTTTATTCTCTACTTACACATATCTACGATTAAATGTAAACGAAGTAGTTTTGAAGTATAAAGCCGAAATGGAAAAAAGATGTTTGCCTTATAACAACCCATAAAAGCCTAGCTAACATCACCCACTATATATAGATATTATTGTAGATGACTTGATCAAAGATAAAATTATTACAAATAGAGAATTCTTTTTATATTTGTTTTCTTTAAGTGCAAGGCCAGATCGATCAAGCTACACAGATCGATATTGATGGTAACAAAGTGGGTTTGGTGCTGGTTGTTAGTTGTTTTAAGTGTTTGATAAGGGAGAGAATGAGTGATAATGAAAAGGAAAGAATTGCTATATTAACTAATACCTCTATGATAGTGTGATTGAAGTTTAAGGGAAAGAAATATGTAATTTTCATAAAACAAAGTCAAAAGCTTGTAACCTAAAAAGAGTCTTTGTGGTTGTCATTATCATTATTATCAAGTGGATTCTCTCTTGCTTATCTGGGCTGATCTCATTTTTGCGTGCTTTTGGCCCACTCTTATGCATGCTACCATGTAAAGTCTATTAAAGAGATAGAGAAGGGAGAAGAGAGGATATCTTTATATATATTTGCATATGATAATACAATTAGAGCCATAGAATTAGCATCTCCTTGTGGGGGTTTAGGGATCCTCTTTAATGAGTAGTCATTACCCATATTAGAATTGTTGCTTTTGAAGTTTAGGCTGTTTGTCTAGTTGAATGATTATTGAGCATTTATATATCTTTTTTAATAATGTGAGGAATCACAATTGAAATTTTAATGCATTATTAAATACTTTTGATATATATGTAAATGAAGTTTGTCAATCAATTATAATTTCATTGATTTTTTCAAGTTCTCATTCTTTGGAATATATTGGAAAATGAAGATTTTCAAACTAAAAGAAAAAGACATATTTCCATTGAAAAAAAGAATCATCAATAAACTATTAATTTAATAGGACTAAAACGTTTTCAAAATTATCAAGGTTCAAATGTGAATTTTAATTGGAGTCAAATTTAAATGTCCAATGTGAGTTTTAGACAATTTTAGATGTGGAATGTGGGTTTTAGATATTAAAACATAAAATAAAATAAAATAAAAAGATATTTCTTCCCAGTGTTTCAACGATATTTTGGTTTTGGTTTCTCTCTATTAGAATTTTTTTTTTTGGTTCTCAGCTCTAAATATAGGGTAGTTATTAGCCTTTTGACATATGACAATCCTAATTCCCCCCATCCCCCCCTGCCCCCCCCCCCCCCCCCCCCCCCCCCCCACCCACAAAAAAAAATCTATGCATATTTTTCAGTTTTTTTATTTTATGGTTTATTTATCCTTAGATTTGACTCTTAGGAGGTCCTTGTTATTCTCCATCTACATAGTGAAAAGGTTTATATTTATAAATCTGATATTTGGAAAGGAAACCATCAAATAGCTCTAGATAATTTCATAGTTTAGCTAGTCATCCATGGTTCATGTCGTTTTATAGTCCTAATTAAGAGAGATCTACTGTTCTTAGCAATTAGAGGACTAAGAAGATGATAAGGCTCCTATGTTCTATTGCAAAAATTACTTTCCCACATCCTCTATTGCCTAAGGTCAAGTAAGGTTTCTCCTTGTGCCTCCCCATGATGAATCTAAAGCATTTTTTCCATCCTCCTCCGATTTCTTCTTGTTCTTTTAATGATTCTAGTTCCTCTTGTAATAGATCTCGTCAAAAACATTTTTACACCAAGTTCTGTTAGGTGTTAAAATTATTTTTGGGAAATAGTAAAAAATATATCTTTTTCTGCAATTACAATAAATTGTACACGTTAGTCACCTTAATTAGACACATTTTGGTAAATATTATATGCCCTTCCTGATGTTATGATAAAGCAAACGCCGTTAACTGTACACCTTTTGACAAATATTTGCCATATTTTGTAGGTTGTAATTTCTTCCTATTTAGTGAAATTTTCAATTACTGATGAAAAAAATGATATTTGCATGGACAGAAGAAAAAAGAAGAAAAATCAGGTTGATTGTCGGGTAGATCTTAGAAAGCAATTGATGGGCTAAGTATCGGGACAATTCTAAGATCAAACACTAATTCGGTCTACGCCACATTAGAAATATCAAAGTGGATCATAATATATAATCATGGTATACGAAACATATAAAATTAGTATGTTAAAATTAATTCTTAACAAATTAGTATAAAAAATAAGTAAAATCATTTATGATATGATTTTGAATGAGTTATATAGCAAATTAATATGTAAATCCATTACAACCATTTTAATTAAACAATACAGATTTAATAAAAATAAAAAAATTACATATTTTATTATTATATGTCCTGATAAGATAAAAATAAGTCTTATATGTTTTATTATATTATTATATAATATATTATTATTTTATTTAAAAATAATTTATTTAAAATTTTAATTTTTCTTATTAAAAATTTATTAATTTCATCTAATTACTAAAATTTCTAATTATTTTATTAATTTAATTATTAACTAATTTAAATTTAATCCTTTGTAAATTTTTAGAAATCATTTTATAAATTAAATGTTTAAATTAAATAACATTTATGATTTAAATAATTTTATGATTATTTAAATAATTTTAAATAATTATATTATTTATGATTTAAATAATTTTATGGAAAATAATTTTTTAATTTAGAATTTAGAATATAATTTATAAAAAATATAATTAATAAAAAAATATATAATATAATATTTTCAAAGAAATTTCTTGAAAAATTTATTTTGGCAACCATATATTATATTCTTAACTTTTTTTCTACACTCATCATTTATTTCATATTAAATTACATCTTTTATTTTTTTGTATATTAAATTTTTTTAATACTATTTACATTTTAAAAATATCTTAGTCATAATTTTATTTTATGAATAATTTTTTAATTGATTATTTAAGAATATAAAATTATTTCAGATTATGAATAATATATGGTAAAATGGTCTTATCAAATTGTATATTATGCATATAACCTATCTATTTAAATATATTATACATATCATATTTATATAAATTATTTAATTTCAAAATTTATATATGTTGACATAATTAATAAATGAATTATATTTATATTGAACTTAATTATGTCACTGGAATAGATTAACACGACACAAATAGAATCACCAATTAAGCTTGCACAAAAATTATATTACATGTCACTTGTTCTTTTTTTTTTTTTGAGAAAAATAGTTTTTAATATATGTTTAGGCATATTAGATGCATAATCTGGAGTTGGAATGTATCTTTGATATATAAGATCTATATCTCTGAAAAATTATATATATTGAAATAAGAAATTGAAAAGCATGATTTTTTTTTAAATAAAAAAGAAAAGTAAGTATTTTTAATATATATATATATTTTAGATATTTTGAAGAAATTCCTACTTTGAATATAATGGGCCTATATGGGCCTTGTGCTAATTTGGATGGTATTTATTTTAATATTGAAAAAATTGCCACCCTTTATTATATTTTTAAAAATTTTTATTTTTTTATCAAGACTATTTTAGTTATTTTATTATAAACTCATAATAAATTTAATATAAATTGTGTAAAATTTATAAACTTATTATAAATTCATTGTAAACTAATTATAAACTCATTGTAAACTCTTATAAACTAATAAAAATATGATATTTTAATAAATATTTTATATATTTTGATATTTTGATAAATATTTTATAAATATAATATATTTAAAATTATTTTTAATTTTTTTATATTTTTGTCAAATACCCTTTAATATTTAGTCTCCGCATCCAACTTGGATGTATTTTTCTTCGGTCTTCACATTTATATTCCTAAATAAATAAAATTTAAAAAAAACAATTGTTACATTTATGGTCTTGTTATTATTTGTTAGTATGTATTGAATGACCAATAAGGACAAAGAAAATAGAGCTCATGTAGAACAAGAATGGAGGGACAAAGACGAGATTATATCTAATTAGGAATTATACAGAAACCCATGTAAAACCCTAAATTTCGAACTAATTTATTCATCTTCTTCCATTGAACCTCTTTTACTGTAAAATAATTTATTTTTGGCTAATTTTAAGGGAGAAAAAAAATTAAATTAATTAATGTCAACAGATAGCAATGGAGAATCATCAAGCAATAATAGACATGGATGCGCAGCGTGCACTGAGGAGTGTCTTCTTCAACCTTACTTTGGAATAGAAAGAAGAGAAGAATTTCAAGCTGCTCAGAAGATTTTTGGTATTAGCAACATGAACAAGATGATTAAAAATCTTCAAGTTCAAGATAGACCCAAAGCCATTGAATCTTTAATATGGGAATCTTCTGTTTGGAAACAGGACCCTGTTAATAGACCTTTAGGCCATTATAAAAAGCTTGAGGTGGAAAATCAAGTCTTGAAAAATCAGCTGAATCTGCAAGAGCAAAAGCAAATCTTGCCGTATGAGGTTGGAGTTTTAGCTAATAACACTGACCTTTCTACTGCAAAATATGGCTATAATGGTGAAAATTTAGGGCTAGACTTACCAATGACAATGAATAATGAATTGGGTATTTTTGGATTACCCATGAATAGTAATTTTGGAGTTCTTTATGGTCAAGTAATCTTCAAGGACAAGAGAATAATACAAGCTTTGCAAGAAATTCACCTTTACATTTGCCCATTTCCCAGTATACCAATTCTTTGATTAAGCAAGAAAACTTGAGCTTTATTAATGGTCCTACAAGCTGCCCAGTTCCTAATTCTCTTAGAGGAAGTTTACAAAGAAATAGCCAATGGAGAGGGGTTTATGGATATGATCAAGTTAACCATAATTTTGCGCAAGAACAAAAAATACTAAATCAGACAGGAGAATTTCAAGGGCCAATACTAGGTTTTGATAATGGTAAAGTTGCACAAACACAATACAGGTTTGGAGGAAGAGACTTTCGCTATGCTCCTTATCATCATAATTTGCAGAGGCATATTGATAGGGGGCGCCTGCAGAGAGATGATAACAATAATAATAATCTAAATAATGTTAATTACCAGCATGAGCAACAGTGGTCCAATTCTAGCCAACAGTTGAACGGTAGCCAGATTGAAGGTAAAAAAACATTCACTCTTATTTTATTATTTATTTAATTACAGCACAAATCTAGTCGATTATTTGTTCCTTAATTACTATGACGGATACATTGTCTAATAAATGGTATATGGAACACTATCTATCTGTCTATATATATATATATATAGATATGTTTGCTTCTTTTTTAACTTGAGATAGTCTTGACAATAGAAGAGAAATTCTTGTTAATGTATGACAATGCTGCTCTTATCTAGCATATTTATAAAGAATTAAATGCCTTTTTCTCACTCCTAAAAACGTGTATATATGATGTAGAATTTGAATGTTGTTAAGTATTACTAATTTAATTTTCTTTTTTTATTTAATTAACTAGGTCATATCCATGCTAATATGAAGATAATGGAAGATCCAATTTCAGAAAGTAAAAACAATTGCACTATTTACAGTTTGTCATCATCAATTCAATCAAGTGAAGACTGCAAATCGAAACACCAGTAATGATAATTGTTAGTAAGGTCTTGCTATTCCTACTTATCAAGATAAATAGGGTGAAAATAGAGGAATTAGAAACTAGTCATACTAGTATGTAATTTTATGCCATGTCATTGCCAATATATATAATTTAATTATCGGTGATATTGGAATTTTCCAAATCAAAAGAAAAATAGTCCATGTTTTTCATTTCATCTTCTCGATATTATTCATATATAATGATGATTTGAAACTTAGATTAAATTGTGCTGTCCCATGTGTAATATATAAATTTAGGATTGTACGTACATTTTCCAATCTGCTATATGAGTTTTAGGAGTGTCAAACAAATGCAAAGGAATATAATTATAGTGAATGCTGGAAATTAGCACGTGTATATAGGATTAAGACTAATAATCCTGTTTTGTGTGATAGGAGATAAAATATTTTATGAACGATAAATGGAGTTATGACATAATATTTATAGAGCTGCTGATTCAACGACTGGTAAGAGGGTTTGAATTCATCTCCCCTCCTTTTTATTTTGACTGCGTTGGATTTTTTGCCTTATCCAACCTCATGGAGGTGCTGTCACAATCTAAATGCTAAGCAAGAACTTATACATTATAGCCATGTAAGAATCCTAAAAGTTAGCAAATTAATGTATGAGAGAATACACATAAAACAAATGACGAACACCTTTAAATTAAACTCAGGGGCAGACCCAAGTGAAGGGTATATATATATATATACACGCGCGCGCGCACACACTCAAACTTGTATTTTTACTCGATTCTCTATACTCTCTTTCTAGCATCCATCAATCTATATATACACATATAACTTCTAAGTTTTATTAGATGGCAAAAATTAAATTTAATTAATTTATAAAAAATTATACATACATTCATTCAAATTGGTATAACTTCTATTTTTTCAAAAATATATTGCTTAAAATTATCATTTAATTTCTATTGAGTTTTTTAATATAGATTTAAGAGAGTCAATATTAAAAATTAGTTGTTAATGTTAGAAAGTCTATTTCTATATTAATCACTCAAATATTTTGTTTAATGTGAAACTTTATTCTCCATATATATTCTTATTAGCTCCCCTCAAATAGCAATAGGACTAAGATAATAGATAAGTCTAGTTGATATTTGCAAATTATAATTTTGTGATAGGAACTATATCAAGAGAACTTTTAAAGTCTAAGGGAGACCTCTCATCACTGGTCAAATTAAAAATAATTAAAATCTTAGTCTAAATTAATGAGAAATAAGATTGTAAAAATTAATTTTTTAGTCTGATACCATAATTATTTTTTTCATATAAAATTAACAAGCTAATTTTAAAAGCTAGCTATTAAAATTAGAGAATTTATTTATATATTAATCACTTACATTGATTGTATTTGTTCAATATGAGACTTTATTCTACGTATGTATTCTTATTGATTTCTAGAAAATTTCCATTCTCAGGGGCGAAACCAGGACACCGACGAAGGGGGGCAAAATTTTCAAGCAAAAAAAAAATACATACGAATTTATATTCAATTTTATTTTCATATTAAAAAATTAATACAAATAATTGATATTAATATTTGTATTTAATTTTATTTTTATATTAAATAATAAACTATTGAAATTTTTATTATTTTTATTTCAATATCTAAATTTTATTTTCAAAAATTACATAATATATATTATTTTTTAAATAATATTTATATATATTTTGAGATATTTTTAAAAAAATATTTAAACTAATTATTTAAACTAAATATTATAAATTATATATATACATATACATATATATATATATGTATATGTATATAGGAACCAAGGGGGGCCATAGACCCCATACCTCCCCCTCCGCCCATGTCCACTCTTCTATCCATCTTGTTTTAGTTAATTTTTTTCCTATATAAAACTAATTGTAAATTTTTTTTTCTTCAAACAATTCTCTACTCATCTATCTCTCTTTCTCTACGGTATTTTAGGGGGATACAAAACCTCTCTGTGCGTAAGTTTTTCTATTTTTTATTTTTTAATTTCAAAATTTATAAATTTATATATCATAAGTCCTTTATATATATATATATATATATAGTAAATATATAGTTATAATCAAGAATTTATATGTACAGTTATAATTGCATTATCTACAAAATATTTATCTTAATTTAATCTCTGTTAATTATGTTGCAGATGAAAATTTTTAAAATCTTAATTTATTTTTTTAATACTTTTTTCATTAATTTATAGCGCTTATAGTTAAAATTAAAATATATTAGCAAGTGTCAAATTTATTAGGAAAAATTGCACTTTTCACCTTATTTTATAAATTTTTTTTATTTTTACATCATGGATAGTTTAATTATTTTATAATAAACCCATAATAAATTATGTAAATTTATAAACTTATAATAAACATATAATAAACTCATAATAAATTCATAATAATTTTATAATAAATCATCTAAATCTGGTATTTTTATAAAAAAATCATAAATTTTGATAAATTTGAAAATATTTTTAAAAATATTGTAAATTTGAAATTTTTTTATTTTTTCTGATATTTTTTATAAAGATCCCAATTTATTATCTCAAAATGAAAGTAATACAGAGTAAACCCCAACTAAAAAGGGATAAAAACCAAATACAAAGAAAAACCGAAAACAGCGAAACCATGGTAGTAGCATCAAGCGTGTGTTTGTGATGTGTATCGTCGGCCACTGCCAAAGCCCAAACATCGATTTGGATACTTGCACATCCGCAGATAAACAAAACTTTTTGGGACATTTATATAAATATTAAAAAAAAGAGTTTTTTATTACAAAAACATTATAAAAATTAAAAATATTTATATTTTGATAAAATTTTATACAAAATTTTATAAATACTTCATTCATCAATAAAATAAAATTTTATTTTTTAAAAAAATATCTCTTCCCTCAATATAATTAATATTTTACTTTTATTTTTCAAACTTCACTATTAAATAAAAAATTATAATAAAAATTAATATTTTAAATTATATTTTTTATTAAACAAATATTATATATTACACACATAAAAAATAAAAAATATATATAATTTTATTATATAGATTTGTTATAGATGTATTAAAAATGTATTGTAAATGTTGTGTGTATATTATATTTTTATTATTAAAATTGTGTATATTTCATATAAAAATTATTAAATATTATGTAAATATTATATAAATATTGTGTGGATATTTTAAGAATAAAAAATTAAAAAAATATTTAAAAAATTATATAGATATGCCGTAGATTTATTGTAGATATTTTATTAATGTGTTATAGATATTGTAGATGTATTTTATTTTATTGATTGTGTATTATATATATTATATATGTATTGTGTATATATTATGCATATATTTATTTTTTTTTATGTGTATATTAAAATTATGACAAAAAAATTTAAATAAAAAATATAATTAAAATAAAATCTTAAAAAATAAGAAAAAAATTATAAAAATTAGAAATTAATTTTGAAAAAAAATATGAAAGTCTTTACAAAAATACCAAAAAAATAAAAAAAATAAATTTATTATATTTTTAAAAATATTTACAGATTTATAAGAATTTATATTTTTTTTATAAAAATACCGAATTTAGATAGTTTATTATGAATTTATTTAAGATTTATTATGAGTTTATTATAGGTTTATTATGAGTTTATAAATTTATATAGTTTATTATGAGTTTATTATAAATTTATTATAAAATTATTAAAATATTACTAATAAAAATAAAAAAAATTATAAAATATGGTGTTGAGTTAATTATTTTTTTTATTTAGTATTTTTAAAATAAAAACAGATTAGACCAATATTTATGCAAAGTGGCATCGTAAAACGCGTACAAAATGTAAAGTTCTGATACTTTTTCCTGTATTTTCTTGAGCTGGGCCCAAATTGCTACGTTGTTTCGGTCAACGTCAAGCCCAAGATCATATTCGCCTTCACCTATTTGTTAAGATTTTTTTTTTATTTATCTGAACTTGATAAAAATATTTTGTTTGATTTTTCACTATTTATAATGAAAGAAAATTTGAATAAATACATTAAAATAAATTGGAGTTTTTAAAAATGTAAATTTCAAAATAAAATAAAATAAAATAAAAACCTACTATTTCAAATATATTTTATATTGCCAAAAATATTAAAATTAACAGTATTATTTTAATATTATTTGATATATGCTTTTAAAATTAATAATTATCAATAAGTACATTTTATGAGTACATTATATAATAATATATCGATAATATTATTATATTTCAATGTTTATTAATATTTGACCCTCTTTTTTAATTGTGGAAGAAGATGACCATGTTTACTTATTTTCTCATATAAATAACCACCGGTAGGTGCTTATATCATTTCTTCTTCAGTCAAACCACGTGTCTAATATAATAAATTAAAGTTCTAGAAATCTCTCTTTTCTTGGGAAATTTTATATCTTAATAATAAAATTAAAAAATTTTAAATAGGAATTAATTGAGTTGTAAAGAAATTAATTTGTGACATGTTTAATTTATTTGAAAATTAATAATAAAATAATAAGAGAATTATGAAATTATATATTATTTTTTTTTCTTATAATTTTTTAATATATTATTGATGATTTCTTTCTATCTTGTACAATTTATTGATACAAGATTCATGGAGAGAAATGAATGGAAAAGTCAAAGATAGAGACTGCTGGTTTGATGGATCACGTTAAATGGGGGGACCAGTCTATCAAAGAAAAACCTTGACGCCTATGATGAGGTCATAGAAAATGCTGAGTTGCGGGGGCCATTTTGCATAATCTAGAATCTTGCTCTCTCTTTATTATTGTGCTCATTATCTCACCCAACCATAGCTCCTGCCTGATGGCTTCATTTCTATTACAAAATTGCCATTATTTAGTTCTTCAATTGCCAAATAGGGATTGACAATTTTGTCTGATTTTATGTGTATCTGGTTCTATCCAATCTAATTGGATAGAATTATGCTCAGATATTTTTATAATTAGACTAGGATATAGATTAAAAAAATTATATTCGAAATAGATTTGAGTCAAATAATATATGTATAATTTTATCCAAACCCAATTCAATATATATATATATATATTTAAATATTTATATAATATTTAATTTTAAATATTATATCAATTATATAATTTTTATTTAATATTAATTTATTAGTTTATTTTAAATAAAATATATAAAATACAAAATATATTTAATTAATTAAATTTATTCAACATATTGTGCTAATATTTTGACGATGATATTATTTATATTTTAAGAGATAATTATATTAATAAAGTCATATTTGATATTAATATTTTTTCTAGTAAAGAGTTAATTACTATAATTATATTTTTTATAAATTTTTTTTATATTTGATTTATATATGTGTATTTTATGATTTTTCCGATTTAACTCATTTTAATCTAATTTATGATAATGATAATATTTATACATCATTTGATCAAATCCAAAATGAATAGAATGACAAATAGAGTTCGTCACTTTACTTATTAGATACTGAATGGGATAAGAATTTTTTAAAATATGATCTATACCAAATACATTATCATCTCTAATTTGACAAATTACTCAAAATATTTAATTTAAATTTAGGGTAACAACTTCGCTGATTAAAGAAGTTAATTATGAAGTACATTTTCAACACAATTCTATTCTAAAGCAAATGGCAAAATTGACAAATGGAGTCGGTCTATGCAGTTTCATCTCCTTCAAACCTAATAAGGTTATCCAATATTTTGGCAGTGAAAGACACAGCCTACTTGTTTTTATGCCTAAGCTGACAGTGATTGCTAAGGTGACTAATTAATTAGCTACGAGTCACTGTATTATTGATGACTCATTTTTCTTAGAAATCATGTCAATGCTATAATTTCTTTTTCTCTAATTATTGTTCTTCTCAAAGCGTTGGATTACCGTAGCTTAACTAGTCTACGCCACCGTTACAATAAATTTTCTTTGCTCCACTTTTTGCTTTACATTGCATCTGTCCAACATTGTTCTTATTGTCTGCCAAAATTTCAAAAAAATTCATTTCAATTTTATGTATTGATATCTTAGTAAAAGTCAATACCTAAACAACCAATAGAATAAGATTTATCGTTGGGATTGGGATATTATAATCCCAGTATGCCAAGTGATCACAGAAGAAGAGTTTTGACTCTTGAAATTTCTAAGTTCCTGCAATAAAATATGGGAAATTCTGGCCTAAATCGGGTTTACAGACTTAATTCTTACGTCCAACTAATCATAATTTGTAAAATAAATTATACGTCCAACTAATCATAAATTTAAAATTATAAATTGAACAAATTAAATTTTTATAAAAATTGATAATTTTCAAGTTCAGTCCTAGCACATTTCTCTCAGATAAATGCATGAAGACAGTCAAGTCTCTAATAATTGCATTTGGAAAATTAAAAATATTAGTAATTATAATATTAATTTATTAAGTTTATGAAAATGAGCAATTCATAAAATAATATATCCAAAGATAATATATAGTCATTAAACTATTAAATAAAAGAAAAAATACCCTGAAAAATTGCAAACCAACTAAAAGAATTTCAATCCAAAGTAAATATTAAAGACAATTATACTCTAAAAGAACTTCTAATATCTCTTTAGACGACTTAATTAAAATATAAGCATAAAATAATAAAAAATGTCAATAATTTATCAAAATATACAATAGGCAGTGCATATATAAATTTTTAGCATTTCTTCTACAAATATCCTAACTATTCAAGAGAGAATTTTTTTTAAAATTTATTAGTTATTGAATGTCAGAAATACCAATTATACAATGTAAAACAAAATTGATTGCCAAAAAAATTTAATTATTAGCTAATAGAATTATTAATTTATTAAATATAAAATTTAAGATATGGTTGCCTATTAATTATTAATTTATTAAATATAAAATATGAGATATGGTGGACTATCCTTTTAATACTAACAACGAATATTCAAACAAGCAAGTGTTACGCTAAAAAAAAACAAGCATGTGCATTATTGTAAAATCAAAAGATATTAGGGGCAAATGCCTATTAGTAGCCACCCACAGCCACCAACCAACCAGCAGCCACCAGTGAGGAGGAAAAATAGTCATCAACTTCCAATTTCCTCTCACTTTCCTTCATTCATTTGTACAAGTAAAATTCCAAAATTCTCTATGCGAGGCCTTCATATTCCAAAAATATCCAATGTTTATATAAAACATTTAAAAACCCATTTCCACAAACTGCTGTCTGTCCATAAGAAAAAAAAGAGTTACAATCGAACATGGTTTTAACCTCTCAAACTGATCAGCTTCCATTTAATGAGAATGACTCGCAAGACATGGTCATTTACCAAATGATAAATGAAGCCATTGCCACTAATTCCTCCCATATGCTCCCAAAATCCCAAATGAGCACATCAAATGTGTTGCTGCAGCCTGTTAATAAGACCATAGCCAAAAAACACTACAGAGGGGTTAGGCGTCGCCCGTGGGGCAAATATGCTGCTGAAATTCGCGATTCTGCTAGACGTGGTGCCCGTGTATGGTTAGGAACGTTCGAGACTGCAGAGGAGGCTGCTTTAGCATATGATAGAGCTGCTTTTAGGATGCGCGGCTCTAAGGCCCTTCTAAATTTTCCGGCTGAAATGGTGGCAGCTGCGACGGCAACTACAACAACTCATCCTCAAGAGCTACCTAATATACCAAACTTGAAAATGGGTGGCGATTCTAACAACTCATTCGTTGGTGCTTCACAATCAGAATCGGAATCCGAAAATAGCACGAGGTTGACGGAAGAGTCAAGTAATAATTTGAACAAGTTGATGGTTAGACTTTGTTAGACAGATTCTGGATGTCGACTACTGGACGCATTTTTATTTGTCTACGCATTAAACACTTTATATTAGCTCTCAAACGTGCTTAAAATTTTATATTTTTTCTGTTTATTTTTTTTTTTTGGTGTGTTTCTTTATGGGAATTAATTATTATAATCATGTGAATATTTACTTAAGAGGGTGTTCGTAGTTAGATCACTTGGCAAATTGCATCAAATGCAAGCCCCAAGTAGGTTTCTTCAATGGCATTTGGGTTATGTTAAAGGTAAGATATTGCATAAGAGAGAGGATTAAGCCATTATGTACTTAATTCAATTATTAAATTAAAAAAATAAATTAATTTGATTTAGTTTATGGATTATGAATCTAATTTTGGTTTAGTGATATCTATGGATCTAATGATAGTATTAAATCTCATAATCAGTATCGATCAACGAAAATACATAGTATCTTTTAAGATAAAATATACCCTTTTAATGATAATGTATATATATTTATTTATTGTGAATTAATTATTAAAAGATTAATCAGGAAAAGTATTTTATAATAATTTTAATTAAAATAATAGTTAGTATACAATGCTTTTTTTTAAAAAAAAAGTCGTCTTAATATAATAAAGATATAATTTTAGTTATAAATAATATTTTTATTATTTATGCTAAAAGTTAAAAAAAATTAACTATAACTTTTTCATTTTAATTTTTTTCTCTACACACTTCATTTCACTTGGAAAGTTCAACTTCTGATTAGTCCTGACGAAAATTGGATAATTTTCTTTCTAAAGTTCTAGAGAAAAATACTAAACGATAAAAGAAGTTGACCATGACAATTTAGTGGCGCAACCCGAAGATATTTCATTGGAGAATCATATTTTTTTTAAAGGATAAAACAATAATTCTGAAATTAAAACTTAGAGAGCAGACAAGAGTACCACATAATTAGCATTAAATAGTTCTAATATCTGTTTGAAAAAAATTATTTTAAAATTTTTAATTTAATTATATAATATAATATGAATTCAATTTATTTAATTTTCTTAATTACTTATATTTATTTATTTAATAAATTAGGATACATATTTTTATAATTTGACAATAAATTAAATCATTGATTAAAATAAATTTTTATAACATAATAATATGATTTCTGTTTATTTTAAAATTATTTATCTTTTATATCAAAAGAATTGCTTGTATAAATTATCTATTTTATAAAAATTAATAATTCTCAAACAAAATTTTAGGAAAACTCAGACAAACTCAATAATCAATATAAGATTTGTAACATCCACAAAATAAATTAAAATAAAATTAAACTAAACTTAAAATAAAATTAAACTAAAATGAATAATTTGAGGGAGAAATGAAGATTTAGAAGTGAAAAAATAGATTATATATGTTAAATATATGTGAAATATAAATAATATATAAAAGTTAATATGTTAATACTGAAATGTGAATAGTAAAATATGAATAGTATAAATAAAAAATATAAATCCGTCTTCTTCCTCTCTTCTTATTGTTGGCCAAAATTTCATGGAAGCAAGGAGAAGCTTTTCTTTTCTTCCGAACACTAATTTTTGAGTGGATTATCAAGAATCAAAAGAAGTTTTGGTGATTTTTTAACAAATTAGTAAATTTTCTTTAAGAAAATTTTAAATTTCTTTAAAATTGTGATTATGTAAAAATTTAGAATTTTATATAGTATGTTATAATTGTTAAAATGGATATGAAAGGTGTTGCCTTGATGAGGAGGTAAAGATTTTAAGGTTGTTTGGTTGATTTGTTTAGGTTTGATGATAGTTTGGAAGAGGAAGAGAATGAGTTAGGGTTTCGAGAATAGTAAATATAAATAATTTATGTTTATTTGATTTTATGATTTGAATTGTGTTATTTAATGATGTTAATAATAAAAATGAACTTAAATTACCATTTGAAATTAGTTAGAATAAAATCAAAATCAAAATGGCTTAGGGCAAAATTTTAGAATTTTAGAGAAAATGTGATAGATTGTGATTTAATACTTAAAATGTGTTAAAATATAATGTATTAGATATATTTAAGCTAAAAACTCAATTTAAAATGTGTTGGAATGATTTTCCAAAGTTAAAGTTGACTATGACAAAAATTTAAAAAATTGTAGAATTATGCGTTAATTTTTATTTTAGATTTTAAACACCTAAAAATATAATGTTTATTGATTATGTTCATTCATATTGGGTATATGTGTTGAGTATATAGGATTTTCATCAACCTAGTGGTGAAGGACTTTTGGGTATATTAAAAGTGGAGTGGAATTTTAACTCCATTTATTGCTTTAAAGAGGTTAGTACATACTTTATTCATAATGTGTGTGATTGTATTGAATTTTAGCATAACACATTACATATGTTAAATGTGTGATGATATTTGATTTTTATGAATATGTGTGTATGACATTGTTTGAAGTAACAATGCTTGGTTTGTGTTGGTTGTGGCATGATTAGCTATTTAAGAATGGCTAAATGAATTATTTGTGCAAAATGTACAAAGTGTAATTTATACACTAACATGAGGAAGTAAACCATATTTCCATTATTCATAATAATGATTTATGGAAACTATGGTGTGAGTCGAGATGTAAAAGCACATTAAAAGAAATGTATATTGTGTGTACCTTATATACTATATAGCTGCCAGAAGATTGTACTTGGATATTGGCATACCATATACTAAAATGGATAAGACATTGGGTGTCACAGAGATGCATCTATGCCCGAGTGAGAGACCAATGATAGACCAATGTAACTAGCCGGGGACTAGATAATTGTATAACGTATTTGGGCCTAATATGTATGGATGTTTAGTGTATTGTGTAATGTGTATAAAAAATATTTGACATTTCTAGCAAGATGCAAATATGATATTATATATGTATGACATCATTTTTAAATTTTATTAAAATATGTACTACTAGGCAATATGCTTAGCGATTGAATTTCATCGCGTAGGTGACAGAATAGATCCGAGAGTTTCTAAAAGTGCTACTAGACCACCCCCAGGTCTAAGTTTTTATGTGTGAAGATCCTTGAGCTACCGCGAACCAGTGCCACTTACATAATATGTATACACTTTGAAACTTTTTTAAAAAATACTTTTAAGTATGTACATTATATATATAATTATGTATGCGGTGTAAAATATATATTTTTTCTTTTGTGTAACATTAAAATAAAAACGGAACTTATATTTATATATATATATATATGGATGCATTTTTGTAAAATGTTGGCGGATTGAGCCATTGGGCTATTTTGTAGGAATGGATGTATTGAATAAATAATTAGGAGTGTATTTTGATTGCAGATTATGTTATTTAAAATTTGAGATTATTCGAAATATAGACAAAACTCTGGCGAATTTTTTCAGAGATTTTATATTTATTATATCTTTTTACTATTTAAATCATTAATGGTTATTTTTATTTATTTATTAAATACATTTTAGGTGTTTAAAAAATAGTTAACATAGATTTATGAAAGTTTTTATAAAGACCGTACTGTGATATTTTTATATTATATTATATATATATATTACATATACTAGATGTATATTTGTTATATGTATATAAAGAATGAGGATGTTACATTTATTTGGTATCAAAGCCTAGGTTTAAGATTCTCGACCAAGGTAAATTTTTGGAGAGAGAAAATAAAATTTTAAATGTGATTTTTAACATGTTATATATGCATTGCACTGGTATTTTAACTGGTCCCTGATGTGATGGCTCTTTTTATATTTACAGATAGTGGCGAATATGGCTTCTCTTACATATTAGTCTGGTGAGGAGAGCGCCAAGAGTGTTGCTCCTAGAGAGGGTGATGTTAGATCTAGTGTAGAGATAACTGGGGAGGCGTCAGTGTAAACTAGACGAGTTGTTAAGGAGGTTCTGCCAGGATGGGTGTGGCATATGGTAAAATTGTTATGGCAGGCTCCGATGCAGCAGCAGCTACCTCCCCAGCAGCAGCTATAGACCAGAAAGTATGATAAGCTAAGAAAATTCAGAGCTATAGATTTTTTTAACACTACAGATCCAGCTATAGAGGAGGACTGGCTGAATAGAGTTCAGAGAGTATTTATTTAGCTACAAGCTAGTGCAGAAGAGAAGTTTGATTATACCATGTCTCTTCTGCAGGGGGATACTTATGATTGGTGAAAGACAGTTTCTCATGCTACGGAAGATCCTCCGATATTGACATATGATGACTTTCTGCAAGAATTTGATAAGAAATATATCTTCGGGAGTATAAAGATGCTAGAAGGAAAGAGTTTTTGGGTTTAAGACAAGAATCAAAGATGGTGACAGACTATGAGAAAGTTTACCTAAACAAATAAATAATTTATTCATACAGACAAGAATCAGAGAGTGAAGGCTGAACATCAGGTTTCTTCAGGATTGTTACAACCCTTATCAGTACCTGAATAGAAATAGGAGTGTGTTACTATAGACTTTGTGACTGGATTACCTTTAAACCAGAGAAAATATGATGCAATTTGGGTGATTGTGGATAGATTAATGAAGTCATCTCATTTTCTTCCAGTTAGGATGGACTACTCCCTGGATAGGTTGACTGAGTTGTATATCAGTAATATAGTGAGATTACATGAAATTCTAGTTTCAATAGTTTCATATCGAGATCCCAGATTTATATCAAGATTTTAAAAAAGTTTACAAGATGCCTTAAGTAATCGATTATATTTTAATACTATTTTCCATCCGCATACATATGGACAGTCAAAGAGGGTGATATAGGTACTAGAAGACATATTTAGAAGCTGTATTATTGAATTTACTGGGAGCTGGGATAAATATTTACCTTAGGTTGAATTTGCGTATAATAATAGCTTTCAGTCTAGTATTGATATGGCTCCTTATGAAGCTTTGTATGGCATGAAGTGTAGGACACCGTTGTGTTAGGACGAGGTTGGAGAAGGAAAGCTTATAGGTCTCGATTTGATTAAGAAAACAAAGAAAAAAGTTAAGGTAATTCGGGATAGATTGAAAACAGCTTCAGACCGTCAGAAATCCTATTCAGATTTGAAGAAGAAAGACATAAAGTTTAGTGCGGGAGATAAAGTATTTTTGAAAGTATCTCCTTGGAAGAAAATTTTAATATTTGGTCGAAAAAGTAAATTAAGTCCTCGATTTATTGATCCATATGAAGAACTGAAAAGAGTGAGACCGGTGGCTTATAGATTGATTTTGCCACCCGAGTTAGAAAAGATACATGACGTCTTTTCATGTCTCAATGTTTTAAAGGTATAAATCAGATCCATCTCATGTCTTATCAGTTGAGTTGATTGAGGTGAGTCCAAATTTGACCTATAAAGTAGAGCTAATGGCTATTTTAGCAAGAGAGGTAAAAGAGTTAAGAAATAAGAAAATGCTATTAGTTAAAGTATTATGGAGAAACCACTCTACCGAGGAAGCGACATGATAGAGTGAGCAAGTTATGCGAAGCCAGTATCTTCAACTATTTCTGAGCTAATACCAAGTAATTTTGAGGATAAAATTTTTTAAAGGGTGAGAGTTGTAACATCCATAAAATAAATTAAATTAAACTAAAATAAATTATTTGAGGGAGAAATGAAGATTTAAAAGTGAAAAAAATTTATATATTAAATATTTGTGAAATATAAATAACATATAAAAGTTAATATGTAAATAGTGAAATGTGAATAGTAAAATATAAATAGTAAAATGTAAAATAGTAAAACGTGAAAAATATAAACTCGTCATGGAAGCAAGAGGAAGCTTTTCTTTTCTTTCAAACACCAATTTTTGAGTGAATTTTTAAGAATCAAAAGAAGTTTTGATAATTTTTCAATAAATTAGTAAGGTTTCTTTAAGAAAATTTTGGATTTCTTTAAAATTGTGATTATGTGAAAATTTAGAATTTCATATAGTATGTTATAATTGTTAAAATGGGTATGGAAGGTGTTGTCTTGATGAGGAGGTAAAGATTTTAAGGTTGTTTGGTTGATTTATTTAGGTTTGATGGTAGTTTGGAAGAGGAAGAGAGTGAGTTAGAGTTTTGAGAATAGTAAACATAAAGAATTTAGGTTTATTTAATTTTATGATTTGAATTATGTTATTTAATGATGTTAATAATAAAAATGAACTTAAATTACTATTTAGAATTAGTTAGAATGAAAAACCAAAATCAAAATGGCTTAGGGCAAAATTTTAAAATTTTGAAAAAAATATGATATATTGTGTTTTAATGCTTAAAATGTGTTCAAATATAATGTATTAGATATATTTAAGCTAAAAACTCAATTTGAAATGTGTTGGAATGATTTTTCAAAGTTAAAGTTCATCATGGCAAAAACTTAATAAATTATAAAATTATGCTTTAATTTTTATTTTAGGCTTTAAACACCTAAAAATGTGATGTTAATTGATTATGTTCATTCACATTAAGTATAGGTGTTGAGTATATAGAATTTTCATCAACTTAGTGGTGAAGAACTTTTGGGTATATTGGAAGTGGAGTGGAGTTTTAACTCCATTTATTGCTTTAAAGAAGTTAGTACATATTTTATTCATAATGTGTGTGATTGTATTGAATTTTAGCATAACACATTACATATGTTAAATGTGTGATGATATTTGATTTTTATGAATATGTGTGTATGACATTGTTTGAAGTAACAATGCTTGATTTGTGTTATTTGTGGCATAATTAGCCATTTAAGAATGGCTAAATGAATTATTTGTGCAAAATATATAAAGTGTAATTTATGCACTAATATGAGAAAGTAAACCAGATTTGCATTATTTATGATAATGATTTGTGAAAACTATAGTGTGAGTCGAGATGTAAAAACATATTGAAAAAATGCGTATTGTGTGTACCTTATATACTATCTAACTGCCAGAAGATTACGCTTTGATGTTGACATATCATACACTAAAATGGATAAGACACTGGATGCCACAGAGATGTGTTTACCCCCGAGTGAGAGACCAATAATATATCAAGGCAACGGTCCTGGAACTAGATAATTGTATAAGGTATTTGGGCCTAATGTGTATGAATATTTAGTGTGTTGTGTAATTTGTATAAACAATGCTTAACATTTCTAGCATGATGCAAATGTGACATTATACATATATGACATCATTTTTAAATTTTATTAAAATATGTATTATTAGGCAATATGCTTAGCGCGATTGAATTTCATCGCGCCGGTAACAGAGTAGACTCAGGAGTTTCGAAAAGTGATGCTAGACCGCCCCAGGTCTAGGTTATTGTGTGTGAAAATTCTTGAGCTTCCACATACCAGTGCCACTTGCATAATATGTATACACTTTTAAACTTTTTTAAAAAATACTTTTGAGTATGTACATTATATATATAATCATGAATGTGGTGTAAAATATATATTTTTTCGTTTGTGTAATATTAAAATAAAAATGAGACTTATATATATATATATATGGATGTATTTTTATAAAATATTGATGGATTGAGCAGTTTGGCTATTTTGGAGGAATGAGTGTATTGCATAAATAATTGAGAGTGTATTTTAATTACAGGCTGTGTTATTTAAAATTTAAAATTATTTAAAATATAAATAAAATTCTGACAAATTTTTTTTCCAAAATTTTCTATTTAATATATCTTATTACTATTTAAATCATTAATGCTTATTTTTATTTATTTATTAAAATATATTTTAAGTGTTTTAAAAAATAGTTAATATAGATTTATAAATTTTTTTATAAAAATCGTAGTGTGATATTTTTATATTATATATATATATTATATGTATAGAAAGTATAAGTGTATTATAAGATTATTCAATATTTGATTAAAATAAATTTTTATAACATAATAATATGGTTTCTGTTTATTTTAAAATTATTTATTTTTTATATCAAAAGAATTGATTGTATAAATTATCTATTTTATAAAAATTAATAATTCCCAAACAAAATTTTAGGAAAACACTGATTTTGCAATATTAATATTGTTTTGAAATTTTGATTAATTAATGTGTTGGAATTAAATTTGACCAAAGAGCAATCAAATCAAAACAAAATAAGGTTATCAAATTGGAACCGCATGTATCTCCCTATTCCCAACTACTTCCATTTTTCAAATTAAGGGTCAAAAAGTCATAACTGAAACAGGCGGCTAATGCTAATACCTATAAATAACATTTATCCTACTATTAATTATTATAATTAATATATATATATATATACTTTCCCCGTTCTCTTTTAAACATGCACCTAAAATTTTTTTATTATTAAATAATAATTTATTTATAAAAATAAGATGTAATTATTTATTTTATTTAAATATTAATTTTATTTTTTAAAATTTTACTTATTTATTAAATGTATCTTTATTATTTAAAAAATAATATTTTAATAAAAAATACTAATAAATAGTTTTTTAATATTGATTAAAATATAAAAATAAATACTTAAAAGAGAATAGAGAAAGTATATAAAAATTAGAAAATTTAATTAGAAATAGATATTTATTACTCCCTTCATCCCACATTAATAGATTCACTCCTCATTTCATAAGAATTAAGAAAAATTATTTATTTATATTATAAATATAAACTTACATATATTTTTTATATTATATCATCAGATATATTTAATAAGTAACATTAAATAGACATATAATAGATATTTAATATGTTAACTAATTTATTAAAATAATAAATAAGTTATAATTTAAGATGGATAAAAAAATAAATTTATCAATTAAGGATGGAGAAAGCATAAAATGATATATTACAGTCTCCAATTAATTCAAAATTTAATAGAATCTTTTGAAATTTTATATGATTATTTATGATACCCTTGCATACCATACCACGGCACCGAATATAGTGAGTAACATGGTCACTCGGTGTATGCCGCAAGTGACATCAACCGAACTCTTATGCTGAAGCAAAATCACGGTATCAGACTAAAGAATCCACATAACCAAATAGTACGTCGTGGCTAGTTACCCGCAATCAAAAGATAAGTTACTGACACATCTTGAATATATGCTGATGCATTTTAGATCTACGTTGACACAACTCAAAGTATATTCCTGAAATTGATAAGAGATGCTTGCATTCATCATCTACAAACATGGATGAATTCCCACAAATAAATAATCTTTACATACTCTCTTATTTCTCTCTTTTTATATCAGAATAATTAGACTTTGACTTAAGTATCAAAACCTTCTCCATCAAAGCTTGATCACTCTACCCTTTCTTGTAGGTACATTCAACTCCAACCTCTTAAAAGTAGCTCTTGGATCCAATCGTCGTCAGTTATTAAATTAATTAATGCAATTATTAAATTAATCAATGGATGATGTATATTAATAATTTCTTTATCGTAGTAGTATTGTTGTTGAATTGATTTTACTTTGAATTTTGAATAATTAAATGCCAATTATTTTAATTGTACTTATAGTTATTTTTTCTTTCTTTCTTTTTAGGCTTAATACATACATTGCTTTTCGAATTTGATAATTTTTATCATTTGTCCCATATACTATTTGAATAATCATTTTGCTTTTTAAATTTAAATTTTTCATAATAAATTGACTCTTAGTTGCTGAGCTGGCAATAGTTTATAATTTACTCTTTTGAAATGCATGAAATTAGTTAAAACAGTATATTAATATTGTAAAATATCAAAAATATTCTTTAATAACTTAAAAAATTATTAACATGTACTATAAAATTACAATAATACCATTATACAAACAAATTTTTTTGCTGAAATTTTCAGTGACTGAAGCAGAAAAATAACAGTTTTTTATCTAAAAATTTGAATTAAAATTTGTGTTTTAAATTAAAATTTCTGTCTAAAGTCCTAAGATGAAGAAGAAGAAGAATTTTTTTTGCCATAATCTTCAACATATAAAATTTTTGTGTTTATGCCAAAAATATAGGTTTGTTTCTTAAGGAAATGGATAGATTTGAGAATAAGAATGAAAAGAAAATAAATTTTTTATCGAAATCTTCAACGACTAAAATTTTTTATTTTTTTGCCTAAAATTTCTATATGTATCTTTAAAAAATGGATAGATTTGAGAAGAAAAAGAAGAAGAAGAAGAAAATAATTTTTTGCTAGAAATTTTGATTGAAAATTTTTATTTTTTGTCAAAAATTTTTATTTATTGATCGAAATTAGATAGAAGATAATCAAAATTCTTGATTTCATGCCATTTAAAATTTACACACCATTAAAAATCTAGATATATTAAATTAATGGTCAGTTTATTATGAAAAAATAAATTAAGTGACAAAATAATTATTGGAATACTATAGAAGATAAATTGACTAAATCTGTCAAATTTGAAGGGCAAAATATATATATTAAGCCTTCTTTTTCTAATGTATAATTTTAGTTTCATCAATGAATGAGATGCAATAGTTTTAGACCTATAAAATTTGACAAAATAATAAATTTACAAGGAACTGCAGTTCATGATAACTTCGACATGAGCGTCTAAACGTCTTAAGACCTGCTTTCGGATTGTATGGCCCATCTTGAACTTGTCTAATTTATAAAATCGCCATATATTCAAGGTTTCATTTTCAATTATTTCTCATCAAAATGTAAAAAAAAAAATGTTCATAAGGTTGAAAATGCACTAAGTTTTGAAATTTATTATTTATTTGGAAAATAATAATAGGTAATAAGTAATAAAATAATATTCCAATAAATTATCAAACAAAGCTTTATGTGTATATATATCTTTTTCAATTCAGTTCATTTCGGATGATTTAATTTAATTTAAATCATTAATTATTTTTATTAGAAATAAAGAAGATTATATAAGATTATTATATATGTCAAATAAATAATAAATTGAATTATTGTAAAACTCATTTTTCTTACAAATATCAATATTACTTTTTAATACATAAACTATTATTTTATAAAATTTATTATATTCAAATAAGAAAATATAAAAATAAATATATTCCACATATGAAGAAATAAAAAAAAACTTATAAAAAGCATGGGTCAATATATATATATATATATATATATATAAGTGTTCAACCTTACAAAATTTCAACATTTTGTTGAAAGAAATAATTTAATAATATGTGTTAATTACATAGATCGTTTTGAATTTTATCCTTATCCCATTAAAATCTTTAAACTTTATTTTATAAATATAAAATTTTTAAACTTTTAATTTATCTCAATAAATTTTTTTAGACTCTTTTTTTATTACCGTAAAGTAATATGAAAACTATACTTCATCGCATGAAAATAAATTTAAAATTTTATTTTATTTTCACTAATAGTATGTTTTAGACTAACAATATAAAAATTAGATTAATGAGACAATTTATAATTTTAAAATGAACTATGAAATTGAATGTGAAAATAAAATATCTAAAAGAGATAAAAGATTGATTGAAAGAGATGTGGAATTGCGCCTTACTCAGAAGCTAATAAATTTGTGATATTTTGATCAAGAAAATTGCTCCAGTAAATTCTTATATGTTAATTTATTGTGTAAATAAAAATTAAATTGCTTCTTTATTTATTTATTTTTATATGACAATATATGGCTTCCATATCACTCTTTGATAATTAGAAAATAACTTCAAGAATTTTATTGGACAAAATTGAAAGTTTAAATATTTTATTTTATAAAATATAGTTTAAAGATTTTAGTGAAATAAGGATAAAGTTTAAGGAATATAGGTGTAATTAATCCCAATAATTTTATGTATATATGTATTTCATGTTTAAAATGATTAAATTAAAAAGAAAATTGTTAATAAAGTGACTTTTATGCATATGAAAAAAGTAACCAGTGATATTTTGTAACATTCTACGGAAGTAGGTGCTCTCAATTTCTTGAACAATACACCAAAATGTCACAATTGTGCATTTAGCAGCCAAGGGGAAAACCATGCACTTTTCCTTTTAATTATTATATTTTTTAAAAAAATTAAAAGGACTGAGAGTATGATTTATTTATATATGATATGGTATTATATTATATTATATTATAAATAATATATTTTATATTTAGAAAGATAATAAGATTAATTAAGTTTTTTTTTGGTGTGATGGTATGGTATAATTATATAAATAATAAAATGATTAAAATACTGTTAAACTAAAATTGATATTAATTTTAATTAAAATTATATTAAATTAATATTAAATTTATTTTTTATAGTCAATAATTTTTTTAAATAATTAATTTTAATTATTAACTATAATTAGTTTTTATAATTGATAACTAATTTCATTATTATTGTTTATTTTTTTTAGGGAATGAAAGGGTTGAGAAGAAAGAAAGATTATTAGTTTAGAAGATTAAATTTGGAATTTTCAATATTTGTTGAGGGTATATTTGGATAAAAAAAAATTTGAATCATGATGAACCACTATAAATTGGTGGTTATAAGGATGGCAATGGGTCAAATTTTTTGGATACCTGACTCAATCCTATCTATTTATTATATGGGATTTTGATAGTTTATAAATGAGTGTGGATAGTATAAGTATTTATTTTATTATCCTAACGGGTTCAGTCGGATTTAGGTACATATTTATAGGTATCTGTTATACGAATTTAATTATATATATTAATTATATTTTATTAAATTTTAGTTATGTATTTATTATATTTTATTTTAATTATAAAATAATGAAGTATGAAATTATTTTTAAAAAATTATGTTATAATTAAATTTTTATTCATAATTATTTGATTAATAAATTATAATTTAAATTTTAAATTTTATAATATTTTTAAATTTTTATAGTTAAATAATAATTAAATGGATATGGATTATAAACGAGTAATGTTAAACATGTTTAAAATGAGTATGAATAATAAAATAATAATTTTAATCAAGTCAAATTCAAATAGTTTAGATTTAAATGGGTTCGGATTTGAGATAGAGCGATTTTCGCTAGTACCCTATCCATTATACTCCTAGATGTAGTAGTAGAGCTAGAATCAAATTGAAAGAAGATAAAATTTTCAAGCAAAAAAATTATAATTAAATTTATATTTAATTTTATTTTCATATTAAAAAATTAATGCAAATAATTGATATTTATATTTTATTTTATTTTTCTATTAAATATTTAAATATTAAATTTTTTATCATTTTATTTTAATATTTAATGTTATTTTAAAAAATTACATAATATCTATTTTTTAATAATATTTATATATTTTTGAGATATTTTAATATTTTAAAGAATGTATTTAAACTAATTATTTTTTAATAAATTTATATTATAAAATATTTTTATAAAATAATTAATCTAATCATAAAATTCTTAAATTCAATTCATATTCAAGTTATAATGGTGGCGGAACCAAAATTTCGGCGAAGGAAGTCAAAATTTTAAAATAAAAAAATATATTCAACATATAAATTTATTAAATAAATTTATGATAAAATTATATTCTTTTAACGTTATACTATTACAATAATTAAACTTTTATTAATTTTTTAAATAAATTTTAATTAGTAATGTTAAAATTATTTTAAAATTATGAACAATTACAAGTATAAATTTTAAAGAGTAAAGTTGTGAAAAAAAAACATGATTAAATGAATTTAAAAAGGAAAAAAAGGAAAATGGTAACATATAATAAAGAATTAAGAACATGAAACAAATAAAATGAGGTGTGTTTTATAAATATGCTATAATAGAAATTGTATATAGTGTAGTGGTGCAAGGAAGTAAAAATGAGAGTCATTGTATTTTATTATTATTTTTATTTGCAGAAAGAAAAAGAATAAGAGTAATAAGGTTTTTTTTGGCCAAAGGAAAGAGAGTATTAATCAACATAAGTGTTATTACTCTTATTTCTTTTTTTATATTCATTTTATAAAAAAAAATCGTTCAAAAAAATGTATTACTCTTATTAAAAAAAAGCACAATTATTAAAAAAAATACTAAAAATAAAGAATATAAAATATTTCTAATAAAAAATTTATAAAAATGAAAATACAGGTGGGTCTCACTCTTTTATTGTGCTGTCACAATCTCTTTTAAGTTGGTCTCACTGTTCTTTTTTCTTGCAGCACTCTATCGTTTTTATTCAATAGTGTTAACTTCAACATCGCCCTTCATCTTCTTCTCATCTTCTGCAACTGAAGCCCGGGGCTGAACTTCGCAAACGGTAAGAAGCGGCAAGAAGCTCCCTCCATAACTGCTTCTTGCTGTCAGCCAGGGGGTCTATGAGACCCCTTAGTTCCGCCCCTAAATTACAAAATAATTATTAATAGTAATTTTAGAGTTTAAATTGAAAATAATTAAAAGTAATCAATATATATAATAAATTTATAAATTTAATATATATTATAAAGGGTTAATATAATATATATTATATTATATATATACAATATGATTGGTGGAGGAGGGCAATGGACCCCATGTCTCCTCCTAGATCCACCGTTGAATTAAAAAACTTAGTAAAATTTATATTTTTTAAACCATAAAATGAAAATGATACTATTAAATTAATAGTCAAAAATAAATATTATTTTCGTCTTATTTAAATTTTTACTTTTATAAAAAAAATATCTCACTTATATTATACTTTATAAAATTAATAAAAATTAATTAATTATTTTTTAATTATATTTTTATTATTAATCAATAAATTAATGAAGTGAGAGTAGAATAATTTTAATATTTACGAATTAATCCATTAAAAATAATTTGTATAATATTAAAAAAATTTAATAATTTTCTTAATAAATGTGTATGAGGTGAAGATGATAATTTAAATAAAACAGAGATATTATAAAATTGAAGCATATCATATCATATTATATGAAACTATGGCATCCAAACAATGTGTTAGCATTCTACAACTTTCTTATCATTAGATTAGAGCTAATTCAGATCAAAAAAATAATTCATCAATTAATATTGTTATTATACTATTATTGAAGTTCAACAACAAAAAAACTCTTGTTTTAGATGTGGACCCGATATTATTGATAATGTAATGTGAAGAGGGGAAAAAACATGTCACCATTTCTCATGTCGTTTTGCACGTTTGTGTTTTGGACATGAAGTCTAGGCTTTGTTTGGGCTTACGTTTTAGACATGGACTTCTTTTTTTTTTATAGAAAACAAACATAATTTTATTACTTTAGACATTCTTAAATGAGCATTCCCAATTTATTGCAAAACATGCTCTTTCCTTCTAAATGATTAACGATAATCTTGCAATTCTATTATGCAAGAATTTCAGAGAAGGGTAACTTTAAGGCCAATAGAAGGCCATAAATCATAGCTTGTATTTCATATATTGTAGGATCAACAGCTGCTTTCGATGTCCTTAGTTGTTACGGTACACAACTCCATAACCCATGAAATACCTTCCTAGAATTTCAGCATCCACGTTCATCTTGATTAAGCCTCTGGGTGGAGGTTCCCAACACTTTGTTTATGTATTAGTTAGATTACAAGTTTGTTTTGTCCCATTGACTTCAGACAAATTGTGCATTTCTGCCACCATCGCTTGGGATTTCACCACAATACTCTGCACCTAAACTGTTGCATTTTGAAATTAAAAGTTATTTCATTCCTGCTATAAGAGGTAGTAAGTTATAGCTGTTTTTGTTGCTTCTTTAATTGAGCTTGACTGCAGAATATTTGCTAACCAAGCTCTAAAAGAGAGCCTGCCATCAATTGAACATATGGAGTCGCTAGATGCTGCCATATGCCTTGAAATACACAATAATCCTTGCAGAAGTGTATAATAGATTCACTATTTAGGCAAAATGCGCATCATTCAGAGATCTCACTCATTCTTTTTTGCATATTTCTTCTAGTTGAAAGGATGTCCAGTGTTGTACGCCAAATGAAGTTTAGAATTCTAGGTAGGGCCATTAACTTCCATATAGATTTCTGAAAACTAGTCCACACATTTTGAGATGCGAAAGCCCTAGTTTGATTTTTGTTTGCAATAAAACACAATTTGTATCCACTTTTGACCAAGTAATTTCCAGATGAATGATAGTGCCATATGATTTGATCATTCCCATTTAAGTCTCCCAAGGGGATTTTCAATATTCTTTCAACATCGACGAGAAGGAAGATTGAGTTAATAATGCTCTAATACTAGGACCATGTTTCCTCATCAATTAATTCAGAAATAGTGGTTGTCATAGGTAGAGTGTTTAGATGAGTGATGATCTTAAAGTTACTGGGTTTAGGAATCCATCTATCTTTCCAAATGGATGTAGATTTACCATTTCCAATTGTGATTCTCGATCCTTATTGCAATACCTCCCTGCCATGTAATATTTTTCTCCATGTAAAGCTTGGTGTTTAACCCCAAATTGGCGTGCATGAAGTCTGAATATGGGTAGTACCTTGCTTTTAGAATCTTTGCTATAAGAGAGTCCAGATTCTTATTAGACGTCACCCTTGCTTGGCTAGCAGTGCTTTATTGAAGCTCACAAAGTCCTGAAACCTCATTCCTCCTTCTTTTGGCATGCATAATTTATCCCAGGAACATAGATGTAGACATCTTTCGTGCACTTTCTGACTCCAAAGTTGACTTACTATACTCCTTAGATCATGACAGACCCCCTGTAGGAATCTTGAAGCATTGCATAACATAAGATGATATAGCTTGAGCCACAATTTTAATAAGGATGTCTCTACCAACCCAAGAGAGTAGCCTTCTTTTCATCCATTTAGTTTAGACCATAATTGATCTTTTAAACTCTGAAAAATCTGATTCTTTGCCCTGCCAACAACAGTTGGCAAACCAAGATATAGAGCATGTCTATCTATTGTACAAACCCCTAAGAGGTTTGTAATACCGGCCTTTACTTCATCTCCAACATTTCGTCCAAAACAAACCTCTAATTTATGCAGATTAATTTTTTAGTCTGACAACCATTTGTATTTTTCTAGAATATCCTTTATAGCATCCACTTTTGATATGACATCCTATAGAAAAATTATGCAATCATCAGTAAATATTAGGTGTGATATCATTGGAGCCCTGTTACATACTTTAATTCCATGAATGTGATTACCCCTTACTGCTTCATTAATTAATCATGTTAATCATTCGGTGCATAAGAGAAATAAGTACTGAGAAAGTGGATTCCCTTATCTCAATCCTCTAGACGGAGTAATATTTTCACATTGTTTCCCATTTGTTAAAATTGAATAAGATGGAAAATTAACGAACCTCATAATAATAGCGATACACTTTGTTAAGAAACTCAATTTGCTCATTATTGCTTTCAGAAATGTCTAATCAACTCGGTCGTATGCTTTGGTGATATCCAACTTCAAACTCATATGTTTCCTCCGGCTATTCCCTGCAGTTCTCATGCTATGAAAAATTTCATAGACTACCAAAATATTATCCGTAATTAGCTGTCTTGATACGAAGACACTCTGTGTTATATCAATTACAACCCCAAGTATAGTTTGCTATTAGCCAAAACTTTTGTTGCAATGCGACAGATCACATTTGCTAGGCTGATGGGTCTGAATTATGTTATATTGTTTAGAGAGTTCACTTTTGGGATAAGACAAATATTTGTGTGATGAAAGCCGGGGGAAACTTCATTTCTTGAAAGGACTTTTTGACCACTTTCCCTACATCACTACCAACTGTAGTCCAAAATTGTTGGAAAAATGTTGGCGAGAAACCATTAGGACTTGATGCTGTAAAAGGGTGCATCATCTTGAGTGTCTGATAAATCTTTTCATTGGTTAATTTCTTTTTTAAATCTAAGTTCATTTCGGAAGTAATTCTAGGAGAGATGAAATTGAGATCCAAGTCCATCACATTGCCTCCATTAGATTGAAATAGTTCTTCATAGTATCTAATAATGTGATGTTTCAGCTGTTGCCCTGATAGTTCATGTCCATTAGTATCGGACATGGACTTTGGTTTAATTAAGTATTTAGTTTCAGCAGCAAATTAATTTTTTTTTGCTACTTTTACCGTTAATTAAGACTCATAAGAAAAAATCTAAAATACTCCTATTAAATAATAATAATAATAATAATATAATTAAAGGGGGAAAAGAAAATAAGAAAGGAGATAACTTTTTGTTATAAAAATCCATTAAATACATCCAATTTTTTTTATCCAAAAATAAGCATTTCATTTTTTTAATAAACACAATCCACCTTCTCTGTCGTTAATATTATCACTACTGTTGCTGCTTCGATTTTTTCTTTCTTCGTCGTAGCTTCTTCAATTATTATGATTTTATATTCTTTTAAAAATAAATAGAAAGGGAGAAACAAAGAATTAAATAATAAAATTAAAGAAAAAAAGATGAAAGAGAAAATTTTTTTTAAAAAAAAGAAGAAAAATAAATTAGAAGAAGAAAAAAAGTTAGTAGTTGGTAATGATAAAGAGAGAGAAGAGGGAGGAAAAATCGAGAAAGGGTGATAGATGGGTTAATTTAAGTATTGATATTTTATTTTATTTTTTAATGAAATGTATAAAAAAGCCGAAATGTTCAATTAATAAAAAAGAAATAAAATGTTAAAAAGTATTTATTAATTTAAAAGATATTTATTAATTAAATTTCATTGAGGAAATGTAATAATTCACTCAATCGAGAATATCAAAACTAATTTCAGTTGGGAAAAAAAAAGATTCTTGTGACTTTTGCTTATCCACATACGTAGGACTATGCCAAATGTACGCAGTCAATCACATACGTACGCCTATTATGCTATCTCAAACTATTATTATATTTCATCTCAATTTAGCAATTTTTTAAAACACTTTTTTAATATTGATAACAGAGAAAAAATCGATTTCTGAATATATTATTTAGAAAAATGTATACTGCTTTCATATTAATAATTATTAAAAGTGATACTTTTAATTTTACAATTGATATATTGAAAATTTGTACACAGAATCATCCCTTTATTCTGATGTTAGCTTCACCGACATGTTTAGAGATAATGAAACGATTGATTGTCCTGAATGTTAATCATTAGTTTTTTTTTTTTTTTTGCTCAGAATGTTAATCATTAGTTGAAATTCACTTTGCTTTTCTAGCCGATAAATCATTAATTAGTAAATAAAATTAGCAACTTCTATTAAAAAAAATTCTCTTCAAATGGCTATGATTTGCTTATGCTAAACTTAACTCAATAATCACATAGCATGTGTTAGCAATAAAAGTTCTTAAAAATATTTATATATATTAATTTAATAAAAATAAAATAATATAAATTAAAATAAAAAAATAAAAAAAATAAAAAATTTAATGTGATTTAATGTAAGTCTGCATTCACGGAAAAAAAAATTATAAAATTTACTAAAATTTAAAAGGTACAAGAAATAAAAAAAAAGTCAAATACTTAATACAATTATATTTAAAAGCCTCACACAATCTCACAAAATTATAAATCACATTATGAATATAAAAAAAAATTATAAAATGACCATAAAAATTATTTTATAGCTACTTCTTAAGTTTATATACAAGAGTGCTTGATTTGAATAGAAAAAATATAAATAATATTTAAGAAAAATTTTTAATTACTTGATCTAAAAAAATTAGAAATTTTATTAAATAAAATTTTCTAAATATTATCAAATTAGAAAAATAATCCTTCAATAAAAAAAATTAATTTCAATAAAAAAATTTATATTTCAAAATAAAAGTAATTATAAATAATAAAACTTGTTAAATAATTTAAAGTCAACCCCAACAATACATACATTTTAGAAACATAAAACATGATTCAAATTATAAAAAAGAACGAGTGATTGAAAATTCATGATTATGATTTATAATTAAGCTTCAATCTTTTTTAATAACTAATGTTTTAATTATGTAAAAAATAAACTCACTTTGATTTTTCAATTGTTTAAAATTATAATTCATTTTCATGTTTTAAAAATAATTAATTTATTAAATTTTCCAATATATTCCTATTTTATTTGTATTTTTTAATTAATTACATATAAAGAGGGAAACATTTTAAAAACTCAAATTCAAAACTTAAGTGGAAACAATACATATTTTTAATCATCAAGCTATATTTTGATGGTTATATTTTATTTGTATTTTTATGAATAAATATTATTATTATTATTAGAGTATTTTTTTTTATCATTGCTAACGGATGGATAATCAAAAAGCATTAGGAAAAAATTACTGCTATAACATTAACCGTATTTTATTAATATATACATATAAGTTAACGGAAAATATATAACTAGATTCCTCCCTATTCTCCATCTTTCCAAAATCCAAAAAAGTAATGTAAATTAAATTATAATAGTGAAAAAAATAATAAAAAAAGAACATTTTACAAAACAAATAAATTTTCCTATCTACAAATAAATCCATATACCATCCACCCCAATCCTACTGTATCTATACATATATATAAATCACCATAATTATTACATTGAATTTGGCATAGATATTTCAATTCATTTTGTATAAAATATGATATTTCTCCAGTTATAAAGATAGGCTCATCATATATATTTGATATGTGCAATTTCTATATGGATACCTGAATCATAACGAGGACAGTAAATTGTCCAAGTAATCACTCCCCAGGTCCTGAAATTCTACCACTTCATCAAATTCATTCCCAAAATTAGTATTTTCGATACTAAACATTCTCTTCAATTCAGGCTCTTCAATCACCATCTCCTCACTCTTTGCTTCCCAATCTCTTGACGCCCTTTTTCTAATTCTTGTAGAAGCATTATTTTTGTTTTCGTTGCTATAATTTCGAAGAAATGTGCTAGAATTACCACTTCCTTGAATACTATTATTATAATTGTTGGAGCAGTCAATGCCCATAGCCTTAGAAACTGTTTCAATTGGGAAATTGAGATAAGCTTTAGGACCTCTAATTCTCAAAGCAGCTTTATCATAAGCTAAAGCTGCTTCTTCAGCTGTATCAAAAGTTCCAAGCCAAACTCTTGCTCCTTTTCTTGATGAGTCTCTTATTTCTGCTGCATATTTACCCCAAGGCCGTCTTCTGACTCCCCTATAATGTCTTGGAGCCTTTCTTTCTGTTTTCACAGCATTCAATTTCGAGCTTTTGTTTTCTGATAAATCATCACTGCAAGCAAGTTGTATATTGTGATCATTTGTAGAGACCGAGTCTATTCCAGAAAGAAGTTCCTCCCATGCTTCAGCTCCCATTGATAGCCACCTCCCAAGGCTTGGCAGCCTTTGAAGACTAGGCAATTCTGGCCATGATTGCGAAACCTCTTGATGGTCTTTTATTCTCTTATTATTCTCTGCTTCCTGGCCTCCAATGAAGCTTGCCCATACATTCTCTAGAAGAAGATGATGCTCATCATCATCATCACTTTGTATATTCATTTGGAAATTGGAATATGAAATCACTAATAAAAAATGATCAAGAGAAGTGAAAAAATATGAATAGGGATTATATATATATAAATAAAAAAGGCGGTGTATGTAGGTGTAATCTGTTAACAGCTAAGCTATGATTATCCAAGTCCATCAATGAAAAATTCCAGCTGGAAAGCTTGTGGTTTAATCCACAAATAATTTAACAAGCTAAAGTCATGGAGGTCTAGTGCATTTTAAGGCTCCTCTATTGACTTGTGTACATGATGCTACCTCTAATCATTTTTAAGGATTAGTGTAGAAATTAATAATGCATATTTTAATTAATAGAAGACCTTCTGGTAACTCATGACAATTATTATAATTAGTACTTAATTTCATATATAAGAGAGACAAAGCAGGGGAAAAGGATTTGAAAGCTGGCTAAAGAATCTATTTGCTTTTGTATTATTGATGTATTTAGCATGTTTGAGCACTTTCTATTATATATATATATAACACACATATATGAAATATTTGTATATATTCACACACATATTATACACACACACACACACACATATATGAAATATATGTATATATATACGCATATATATGAAATATATTCAAATAATGCATGCAAATATACAGAAAGTGCAAATATAATTTAATGGTAATTAAAACTCATTCCATTCATAAATAATTCTCACTTTAAAATTTTATACAAAAATTAAGAAAGTTATTTAATAAACTATTTTATATAACTATTTTACTAAACTACCATTCTTCTTAGTTTATTACTCATTTTATTATATATTAATTAGATAGAGATATATTTAGAATAAAGTTATAAAATAATTTTAATTTTTATAAAATGATAATTATTTATGAATAAAATTTATTATCTAAAATAATAATTATTTATGAATGGAAAGAGTATATATTACTGTATAAGATATTTTGTTTGATATGTACATATAGATGAAATTATAATCTTCCTTTTGTATAGAAAAAATAACTAAAAGTACATTTTTAAGATAAAATTACAAATATGTATTTTAATAGGGGCTTAATTACTGCGTTGAACTGAAAGTTGCTGAATTAAGAAGTATAAAGATTGTGTACTTCTGAATAAAAGTTAGGGAGGATAAATTAATTGAGAGCTTATTTTACTTGGGAATATACTTTCCAAGATTACAAACTCGATTTTGAAATCTTTGTTCCCACTTCCAATACACTGAAATGTCTGGCTTTTCTTGTTGGAAATTTCTCCACAAAAGTCAAATGCTACCACTCGAGCAACTTTTTTTTGGGAACCTCATCAGCTAACTGGCATTATCAATTGATAATTGTTATCCAAACTATTTACATCAAAATTTTAATTTCTTAAATTATAAAATAGATATTTGATAATTAAATTATTAATTTAATGATTGAACGGCATTTTTCTTCTTTGTTTGATATATAATATTAACAATAATAATAAAAAAAGGTTGCACTGAGAATTCTTAAAAACAAACAATTGGAAGATTTAGAAAAGAAATGAGAATTTTAATAAGACGTGAGAAGTTATTTTAAGAATTACAAAATTATTTTGAGTTGAAACACTTATAAAATAAAAACAAAATGGGAGTTTTAAATGCATGAAACTTCTTGCATTGCAATGCAATTTCATTCGAAAGAACAAAAAAAAAAGAGAGAAAAAGAAGGTAACCAAATAATAAGCTTAATTCAATGTCTTGTGGCATAAACTTTTGAAGTTTCTATATATTTATATATATATATATATAATTATCTATCAAAGCCAAATTTTCAAATTACTTATATCAATCTTAAACCGTATATATATAAATATAGTAATTATATTTTGGGGAGTGATTTTCTTGGGGCATAAGTATTGCGAGCTTTGATTAACAGCTGAGCAAATAAAATAGAGCCACACGCTTGCACATTGAAATTCAATTTGAAAAGGGGAAGTCGATACTTGAAATGCAAGCAAAACATATATTATGCCAAAATGCAGCTTTCTTGATTGATTCAATGTATTTTATTTGAATTTATATATATAATTTATAATAATAAAAATAATAATCATCCACATCAAGAATGTTTTTTAAGATTAATTAAATGGTAGAGTTCAGTCAACTCTGCTTAATTTTGCTTCTCTTGTTAAACGATAAATTAGTAAGTAATAAAACAGATATGCTTCAGCTTGAATTGATATTAGTTAAAAATTTATCATGATTAAAAAAAAAAACAAAAATAAGCTTCTTTCTTGAACCCTTTTATTCTTCATGGCCAGTTGTTTTATAAAATATCAGGAAAAATATTATACCATAAGTCATTTTTAAAATTTGTTTAAATACTTTATAATTTTATATAATTAATTTTGGTATATTAAATATATAATATTTATGAAAACTGAGTAATATTTTCGGTATATTAATTTTATATTAAATATGTATCTCTGAAAATAATTTTTTAAATATAAATTTGATAAATAAGTATTTTTTAAAAAAATATTTTTGAAAATATTTTTATTTTTTTTTAAAATACCTAAAATATTTGTAAAATTCCTTCAATTGATCCGGTACATTTGGGCCTCATTAGAAGTAGAAGTCCAGATTGAGAAAATCTTACAACTCCAACAAGATCTTAGTTTGGTGGTTAAGCCCATTTACCCTGCTTGGATGCGTAACATGATTTATTACTTAGTCTCAAAAATATATCTGATTAATAAATTTATTTTTAAAATAAATTAAAATCATTCCTGACATTATTTTATATTAAAAAGTGATCTTTTTATCATTAGCAAAAATAAATGAAATTGTATTAATAAAAATATTAAAATACTTTTGATTATAAGAAAAAGATAAAACTCAAATTAATTATTTTTTTTTAATTTTCTATTTAGATTCAAAATTTAATTCTGTGATATAATTAAGAGATTTTTTTATTATTTCTCATGGAACCTCAATTTTTTTTAAAATATTTATATTTTTTAGTAATAGAAAAAATTATGTTTTGAATACAAAAAATATAATAAAATTTCAAACTAATTAAAATGAAAGGTTATACAATTTTAATAATATAAAAATACTTTATGTTATTTATAATAGGAAATTATAATTTTATTGTTTAAAATATATAGTATGAATTTTTTATTTTCTTAAAAAAATTAATTGTTGAACAGAGTCATAACAATTAATGTTTAATAAAGTTGGCTTTTGCAAAAGTAATTTTCCAGGTTAACAAGGTCACTTAATTAAATTGGAAAATTTTAAAGATGATTATTAATGACGCTAAGGTTTTTTTGTAACACGTCTCATTGTTTTAGGAAAATGTTAACAGTGGCATCCTTTAAGTAGTAATAAATATTATATTTTTATTGAAATCTATTTTATTTTTATTGAAATTTTTATAATAATTTTGAAATGTATATAATTTTCTTTCTAAACATTTTGAAAAAAAAATGATTATAATAAATTTAAATGAAAATAACAATAAAAATTAGAATATTTATTATTATTTAAACCCTTTGTTTGATCAGCAATGCTTTTGTTTCTGCTTTTTAATAGTATGCCGCCCTTAGATCCATCAATAATTATTAATTAAAAATCTATTTATTAAGCTTTATTAATTTGTGTAAAGTACAAAGAATTTTATTATAAAATTTAAATTTAAAATTTATTTATATTGAAAGTATGATGTCTAAATCTAATTAGTTACCTATTGAATAAACAAGTAGAACCATACTACCTAACCTCTCTTGCTATATTTTAACTTTCATTTTCAACAAGTACATGAAAATGTTTTCGTTTTCGCTTTAAATGTTTGTTTCTGGTTTTAAATTTTCCTTGATCTGCGGTTTCTTTTTAATTGGGTTTGTTTAATTTTGCTTCTAAAGCACTTGTCGGTTGAATTTATTTGGTTGCAATTAAAAAGTTTGGGTATTCCGAGATAGACAATTTGGTAATGCTGGAAGGCTAGTAGTTGAGGCTGCTTATCATTCTAGCGGTTGTGATTATATTAAGCTTGTTTTAAAACTTTAGTCAAAAAGTCTAGCTGCTATACCTTTAAATCCTTTTGTTTGTAAATCTTTTTGAGTTTGTTTGTTTTGATTGTTTTTTTTTTCTTTCATATAATGATTGGAGTTTTGTTTTTCTTTAAATGTGACGTATTTTATATGTTTAATAAAAATATTTTAAAAAAATAAAATTTAAATTTTCATTAAATTTAACATATTATATTAACTTCTATATAGTACATATGTCATAAAATTAAATATATTAAATTAAAAAATTATAAAAATTTACTAAAATAATGAAATAAAATATTATATATATAATTTAAATAAATAATATAAAAATGTATTATTTATTGTTAAATATTTAATTATATGATATATTTATTACATATAACAAGATATACATATCGAATTTGAAAAAAATAATAATGGCAAAATACATTAATTGGTCCTTGTAATTTATTAATTTTTTTTATTGAGCTCTTATAGTTTAACTTTAACTTATTAAACCTTTGTATTCATTTATTTTATTTCGATTAGTTTTTTTTTATAGATTTTTTAGCAACTAAATTAACTTAACGCGGTTAAATATATTAATATTTTATTAGTTAATAGAATTTTATTAATAACATAAATTTAGAAAATAAAAAATTTGACTCTAACAAATGTGCGATGAAAACTCATACAACAATGGAAATTGTGAAATTCGAAAATGAATTTTTAAAAGTGGAGAAGGATGTAATATTCTATTTCAAGGCATATACGATTTAATAACAACCAATCCATAAAGTAGAAAATTTGAAAAAATAAGATCCTTAAAAGAAAAATCTTAAATTAAGATAGAAATTAATTTTTATAATAACTAAAGGAAATTAATGGAATATAAACAATAAGTATATGCATGCATATAAATTTATAAATTTTAATAGATAATTAAGTGAACAAATTGATTTTTTTTCACGTGATCCATCGCTTGTTTTTATTCTTGCAAGGACAAATTTTTATAGAAGTACTATTGATGATATATTCCATCAATAAATTTTGAAAAAAATACCCTAAAAATATTTATTATTTTGAATTAATTTATAATAGACCATGCTTTTCTTGAACAACCATTTTTGAACATTTATATCATTCAAAATTAAAAACTTTCAGCAAATACAAGAGTTAAAATTTTATTTTTTTTTATTTTTGAATATATTTATTAAGAGTTAAAATTTTATTTTAGAGTTATTTTTATTTCTGACTTTTTGCTATTAATAAAATTTCATTAACTAATAAAATATCAACACATTTAACGGTGTTAAGTTAATTTAACTATCAAAAAAAATTATTAAAAATTAATTAATTAAGAATAAAATAAATGAGCACAAGAGCTTAATAAGTTAAAGTTAAAGTGTAAGGGTTCAATAAAAAAAATCACAAAAGTACAAGGATCACTTCATGTATTTTGCTAATAATAATATATATAGGTATATGTTAAATATAATTAGATATATATGTTGATTTTGAAAAAAAATAATAATATATAAATATTTTTTATGTTTAATTATATATGAGTATATATTATATATAACTAAATATATGTGTTGAATTTAAAAAGACGAATAGTAAATTTTTTATATGTTTAATTATATGTAGATATGTATTACATATAACTAGATATATTAAAAAAAAGTAATCGTACATATATGTATATATTATATATAACTAGATATCTATGTTAATTTGAAAAAAAATAATAGTAGATATACAAAAAAAAATAATAGTATATATAAATATATGTTATATATAATTAGATATTTATATTGATTTGAAAAAGAATAATAATATACAACTGTTTTGTATATTTAGTTATATATATATATTACATAAAATTAGAAATGTAGATATATATTAATAATATAATAATATTATATGTAGGCATATATTATGTATAAGTAACTAAAGAATAATGTTTTTATAAATATAGGATAACGTGTTTTTGAGATGTTCATTGTTCAAAGTATTTTTTTAATTTGTTTTGAATTTTTTTTTAGTATTTTTGAAAATTATTTTTTAATGTTATTTTTGTAATTTTCCATACAATAAAGCAGCGGAAATTTTCTTAACTTTGTTTTTAAGGTCCAACCAAAGTAATTTTCATAAAAAAATAGGTTAATAGTATTTGAAATTTTTAAATATTTTAATTTCAATTTTAATAAATATTTATAAAAACTGTTTCAATCAGTATTTATTATTATTATTTTAAATCATGATTGGAAAATTTTATTTATAAATATTTGTTAATGTAAATAAGACGTTGAATTCATCTAAGTTGAAATATCAACATAAAAAATACTAAAAAATTTAAGACACTAATAATATAATATTGATTTGTTATTGATAAAAAAAAATAAAAAAAAGGGATATTGGTTTCTTTCATTACAGTTAAAGCTTAATGTACATAAATGTATTAAAGTGTTTGGTTGAGACAAGCAAGTAACTAATTTTAATGCTTATTAAGATTCAAAAGTATACGTGTCCACTTTCAATATCATTATTATAATCATGCACATCCTATGACGCCACTTTAACTTCATTATATATATATATATATATATATTAATATCACGGCTGGAGATAATTGGATTTTTTTTAAAAAAATTATAAAATTTGGAGTTCGTAAATATTTGTTTTCTTTAAAGAATGTATTATGATTGGAAAATTGAATTTTTGGAGAGTATTATGATTGCAAAATTGAAATTTGTGTTTTTTTCCTTGATTTCTTATTATATTTTCTGTCCATATGAAATATTTGAATTATAAATATAAAAAAAATCGTCTTGGCCTTCTTTTAATTAAATTATGGGAGAAAATTAGACATAAGAAGCTTTTAGCCCCTGCTTGTCCAGTGTTATTTCCTATGAAATTCGATTGAAAGATGCAATTCAAAATGGTGAAATTCAAATATTTATGCTCAAAACAAATTTATAAATGAATTATTATTATTATTATTTTCTAAAATAACTTCAATATAAGTAGAAAAAAATAAATATATTTCATATTTATAATTAATATTTAATTTGTAAAAATATAATAAATAAATAGTTTGGAAGAAAAAAAAAAGGAAACGTTAGAGAAAAAAAGTAGTAAGTAAAGAGAGATATTATTTTTATCTATAATATTTGTCTTCCTAAATTTGATAGGCATATTTTTTTTCATTTATTTTAAATTATAATTCACTCATCATTTTAATTATTTAATTAATATATTAAATATCTATTATACTCATATTTAATATTACTTATTATAATAACTTTCTTATTTTTATTGATTTTCAAAGCCATTATTTATTGACAAATAGTTTAACAAATTAAATTGCATGTGACATTAAGATAAAATTTTACATTTAGTGATGTATTTGCTAAGGTTGGCAATTTCAATACATATTAACCAATCTTAAATAATTAATTAGTATTGATATAAAAAAATTAATAATAGATTAATGAAAATATCCCATACTAATTAATCATAACAAAGTAGGAATACAATAAAAAATAGATCTAAATTAATATTTCTAATTAAAATAATTAATTCTTTTATTTCCATAGAAAGCTATTAATTTATAACAGAAAAAGTAATTATTTTATTAGTTTCATAGAATTCGTTTGAGAATTTTACCCATTTTAATGAAATTTGATTTAATTATGGCCAATTTTATGAACTTAAATTTGTAAAAAATAAAAAATATATATATTTTTGATATTTCGAATATAAACTTTTTAAAAATGTAAAATCAAAAATGAATTTCATAAATTTTATAAAATTTATTTATTTAATTTAGGACAAAAGTCCAATTTAACCCTTAAATTATAATGAAAAGTCTAAATTGAACTTAATTTTTTTTTAACCAAATTGGTACTTTTTTTTTAAATTTGGTCCATATTAATACTCTTTTTTTTAATGAAACCATTAAATAATTAACAACATAGACTAATTTAGACTAAAATTGAATATGAGTTCACAAATTAAACTTTTAAAAATATTAATATAATATATTTTAAAAAATTATTTATTAATTAATATTTTTAATATCAATAATTTATAATATTAATAAATATTTTTATAATTTTCTATTTTATAATAATTTAATAATCAATAATTTAACAAATAATTTATAATAATTTATAATAAATAATTTTTATAATATTTTTTAAATATAATATTAATTATAATATTATGAAATTGATTCTAAAAATATCAATAAATAATTAATACAAAAAATTATAATTTATAATGTTAATAAATTTTAAGATTTTTACTTTTTGAATATATTTCATGTTTTTAATAATTAATTAATTTTTAATATTATAATTATTTCTTAGTCATAAATTATTTTTAATATCAATAATTTATAATATTAATCGATAATTTTTTTATAATTTTATAGTATATAATAATTATCTATGTTAATATTATGCTTTCAATTCTATTGCATAGGTAGTATAAGCCAAAATTACGTTAGTTTTCTCTAATTTAAGGAATATGCTATTCATTTTTTATTGTTTTTCTTGTTGATTAAAGTATTTTTTAAAAAATTATAATTTTAAATTTTTTTAAAAAAATAAAATTAAAAATTATGATTCTTAAATTATATATATAAATTATTAAATTTTTAATTATTTTTAAAATTATAGATTATTAAAATATGATGAATTACAAAATAATAAAAATATTTATTAACATTATAAATTATTGATATTCAAAATATTAATTAATAAATCACTTATAATATTAAAATTAAATAATTATTAAAAATACGAAATATGTTAAATATTAAAATTATCAAAATTTATTAATATTATAAATTATAATAATATTATCAATTATAATATTTTTAATATAAATTATTCATTAATGTTTTTAATATTAATTTTGTAATATTATATTTAAAAATATTATAAAAATCTTATATAATATAAATTATAATTAATTATTTAAAATTTTTAATTATTTTTAAATTATAAATTATTAAATTATTATAAATTATAAAATTATAATAAATATTTAAAATATTAATATTAAAATTATTAATTAATAAATAAGTTTTTAAAATATATTATATTATCATTTTTTAAAAAGTTTAATTTGGTCCTGATATTTAATTTTAATCTAAATTGGACTCTTGTGTTAACTATTTAACAATTTTTTAAAAAAAATAAGTAGTTTAGACTAAATTTGAAAGAAAAAAAATATCAATTTAGTCCAAAAAAAATTTAAATGCTAATTTAAACTTCTTGTTATAGTTCAGAGCTAAATTAGATATTTGTCATTTTATTTAAATTGATTGTCTATTCGTCTAACGATCATTTAAAAAAAATACTTACATAATAATTGTATAATGAGACATCATAATTAGATAATGAATAATATGCAAAACTCATTCACATTGCAAATTTACAATCAGACTAGGGACAGGTTCAATGGCAATACAAGATGCGTCCAGGCTCTAATCATTCTCATAAAATATAAATGTGCCGTTTTGGCTATTTATCATGAAATTTTATTAATTATTTTTTAAATAAAAAATAGAGATATCTAACTTAGATAAATATAAGTTAAAAATAAATATGTCTAATTTAGATAAATAAAAATAAAAAAAATAAAGATGCTTAATTTTATCAATCTAATTTTGAAAGCCTATATAAATTTTATAACTCTCATTTGGAAGATATTCCAAAATTAAGTCTTCTATTTTTCTTTTGTAATTTATCTTTGATATTAGTGAAATTATTTTGGTGGTGTCCGATGATGCAGATAAAATTGGTCGAACCTCGTTAAATTATGACGCTCTATTTATTGTTTATTTAATAGCTATTTTGAGGTATAATTATGGTGATATTTTATACTATTAATTATATGTCTAGAAAAATTTTGTTCGAGGAAAGACTTGATATTTAAGTGTGTCCATTGTGATCTACCTCTTTTTTTTGAAAATATTCATGGTATAATTATTGGTGAAATTATTCATATACTATATATATTATTGGTAAAAAACTAATTCAATTTCCGCAACAATTGGTATCAGAGCCAAAGTTTTATGAGTATGGTTTGTGGTTGCAGCCTAGTCTGATCTTCCACACCAGAAAAGATTTTCTTGAATTATTGACATTTCGCATTTGTTAGCTATTAAATAATTTTTTGCAGTAGAGATAGCAGACGACTCAAATAGATCATCCACCACAAAGGAGATAACATCCACTTCGTCAATTTGGTCAAGGACTGCTGTGTCAAATGCTAGATTCGCAGTAAAAATTTTTGATGGTATGAGTCATCTTGACATGTGACAAAGTGAGATTCTAGACGCTCTCTTTCAGCAAGGTCTAGACATTGTCATTGAAGAAGAGAAATCAGAAGATATTGATGAGAATAATTGAAAAACCATCAATCTTGTGGCATGTGGTACAATTAGATCATATCTTTCTAGAGAACAAAAATATGTTTTCTCTAAGGAAGTTTCTGCAAGTAAATTATGAAAGTAATTGAAGAAAAATTTTGAAAAAAAAAGTTTAAATAAGTTTCATATGAAAAAGAGATTGTTTCGCTTCATTTCACTTATGCTCCTGGTACAACTATGAATGAACACATCACTAATTTTAATTAGCTAGTAGATGATTTGGTGAACTTGTAAGTGATTTTTGAAGATGAAAATTTGGCTTTGATATTGTTGGGATCCCTTCTAGAAGAGTTTGAGTTTCTTAAAATAACTCTACTCCATGAGAAGACTAAAGTGACTCTCTCTAAATTAACTGTTGCATTATATAGTTACGAACTGCGAAAGAAAGACAAGAAAAGAAGTTCAAGTGGAGTAGCAGGAGCATTAATAGTGAGAGGTTGCTCTCAAAGTAGAAAGAGAGAAAAAAAAAAAGGAAGATCAAAATTCAGACTAGCTAAAGATGAATGTGTCTTTTGCTGGGAGAAAAGACATTAGAAGATAAACTGTCCTAAGCTGAAAAATAAAAGTAAATTTGATAAAGGAAAAGCTTTCATCAATTCAAATGTAGCTGAGTGTGATGACACAGACTCAGACTTTCATTAGTTGTTATTTCATCAATAAGCGTTTCTAGTGAATGACTACTTGATTCAAGTTGTAACCATCATGTGTCCCAATCGAGATTGGTTCTTTGACTTTAAAGAACTAAAAAATACAACTGTTTACACAACAAATGACGGTCCATGTATGTTAAAAGGGATTGGTTCAATCCAATTGAGGAATCATGATAGATCAACCAGAACTCTGACAAATGTCCGAAATATGTATCGAGTTTGAAAAAGAATCTCATCTCTATAGGAGTCCTAGAATCAAAGGGCTTCATTGTAAATACAGCGGATGAAATAATAAAAATTATCTCTGGTGTACTTGTAATAATGAAAGGAATAAGAAAAATTAATAATTTATATTACTATCAGGATAATAAATTATTGAGACAGCAGTAGCAGCTTTTAGTAATTATCAAGAGTTAAAAACAACCAGGTTATATTATATGCGCTTGGGACATGCTCGAGATAAATTATTGAAAATATTATCAGATTAAGAATTATTGAAACGAGTGCAATCCTAAAAGTTAGATTTCTGTGATCATTATGTCAAAGAAAAGCATACTAGATTGAAATTTAGTACTGCAATCCGTGATACCAAAAGTATTTTGAACTATGTTCACTCGAATGTGTGGGGTCCTTTCAAGACAGCTTCAATGGAAGGAAAACAGTATTATATATCTTTTGTTAATGATTTTTCTCGGAGAGTATGAGTGTATACTTTGAAGACGAAGGATGAAGTGTTGAAAATTTTTCTCATTTGAAAAAAGATGATTGAAACATAGACATGCAGAAAAATTAAATGTCTTCGCATAAATAAAAGTGGAGAATATAAAAGTGATCCATTTTTGAAATTTTGCCAAGATAAAGACATTGTTAGATACTTCACAATTAGAGATATATCACAACATATTCGAGTGGCAAAATGCATGAACCGAATATTGGTAGAAAAAGTTCGGTGTATATTACCCAATACTGGTTTGGACAGACAATTTTAGGTTAAGACTATGATATATGAATATCATCTCGTTAATCACTTATTATCAGCTGCTATTAGTGGTAAAACACCTATGGAGATATGGTCTAAAAAACCTACTACTGATTATGATTCCTTACGTGTATTTAGTTTTACTGTATATTACCATATTAAGGAATTAAAGTTAGATTTAATGGCGAAGAAAGTGCTCTTTATGAGGATCACCACTGGTGTAAAAAGTTTTCATCCTTAGTGTCCAGAAACAAAGAAGATAATCTTTAGCAGAGATATTACCTTTGATGAGTCTACCGTATTGAAAAAGGTAACAAATAAAATTATTCAGCGGACAGATGGTACTTCGCAGCAAGTAGAGTTTGAAAGAAGAATTATTGTCCCAGCAATAAATGATAAAACAGATGACGACACACTAACGGTATAGGTGGATTCGGATGAAGAAGATGTTTCAACTCAAGAGTCTCTACAACAATAAGAATCTATTGCAATAAGTAGGCCACAATATGAGATTCACAAACCTACTCGTTTTGATGATATGGTGAATTATGCATCTATAATTATAAATGATGACATTCCTAACACTTATAGTGAAGTTATCCAAAGTTCAGAAAATGAGAAATGGAGGAAAGCAATAGATGATGAAATGCAGTCGTTTAGAAATAATCAGACATAGAAGCTAGCTAATATACCAAAGGGAAAGAATGCAATGGGATGCAAATGAGTATATAAAAAAAGAAGAATTTTCTGATAAGAACAAAGTTCGCTAAAATGCAAGGTTGGTAGCTAAAGACTATGCGCAAATAGAAGGAATTGATAATAATAAAGTATTTTTTTCAGTTGTTAAACATTCATCCATTAGAATTTTGCTGGCCTTGGTAGCACAACTAGATTTGGAACTAGTTCAACTTGATGTAGAAGCTGAATTTCTACATAGTGACTTAGAAGAGAAAATCTATATGATTCAGCCAGAAGGTTTGAGGTTGCTGGAGAAGAAAAATGAGTGTGCAAATTGAAAAATCATTGAACGACTTTAAACAATCTCTGAGGCAGTGGTATAAACCATTTGACAGTTTTATGATGAGGCATAAGCACACAAAGAGCAAAAATGATCACTGTATGTATTTACATAAGCTACAAGATGAATCTTTCATATATCTTCTCTTGTATATTGATGATATGCTAATAGCTTCAAAGAATCAAAGAGAAATTGAGAAGTTGAAAGCTCAGTTGAATCAGGAGTTTGAAATAAAAGATTTGGGTGAAGCAAAGAAAATTTTAGGCATGGAGATATGCAGAGACAGAAAGAGAGGAAAACTTTGTTTGAATCAAAAACAGTATCTGAAGAAGGTACTACAACATTTTGTCCTGAATAAAAAATCAAAATCTGTGAATACAACACTTGCACCTCATTTGAAGATCAGTGTATCTTCATCTCCTAAAACTAAAGTAGAACGGGAGTACATGTCAAAATTTTTATATACAAATATTGTTGGTAGCTTGATGCACGCTATGGTATATACACAGCCAGATATTTCACAAGCAGTTGGGGTTATGAGCAGGTACATGCATGATCCTAGTAAGGAGCATTGACAAACTGTGAAATAAATTTTACAGTATATTCTGGACACCGTAGATGTTGGGTTGATATTTGAGAGGGACGAGAAGGATGGTTAATGTGTAGTTGGATATTGTGATTTCCATTATGGTGATAATTTAGATAAACATCGATCAATTACTAGTTATGTGTTTATACTTGCTAAATGACTGGTTAGTTGTAAGTCTACTTTACAGTCAACAGTTATATTGTCTACGACAAAAACAGAGTACATGGCAGTATAAGATGCTATTAAAGAAGAAATTTTACTTTAAGGGTTACTTAGTGAACTGAAAATTAGACAAAAGTACATCCAAGTGCATTGTGATAGTCAAAGTGCTATTTATTTAGCAAAGAATTAAATTTATCATGTAAAGACAAAACACATTAATATTAGATATCACTTTGTACGTGAGATTCTGGAGAAAGATAAATATTACTTCAGAAAATTTGGACCACTAGTAATCCTCCAGATATGTTGACAAAAATGGTGACAGCTGTCAAGTTCAACTATTGTTTAGACTTGATCAATATTTTAAGAAATTAAAGATGAGCGCTTCACAGTGCATTTGAAGACCCTATTGATAATAGTTCCTTTTGAGAGAAAATTTACAGATTATAAGTAGAAAAATAGTCAAGGTAAAGAATTATTGTTTTGGCTATTTATTATAAAAATTTATTAACTATTTTTGGGATAAAAATAAAGGTGCCTAACTTAGACAAATAAAAATAAAAAATGGAGATGCCTAATTTAGATAAATAGAAATAAAAAATGGAGGTGTCTAATTTCGCCAACCTAATTTTTGAAGTCTATATAAACCCCTTAACTCTCATTTGAAAGATATCTCAAAATTAAGTCTTCTATATTTCTTTTGTAATTCATCTTTGATATTTTGATGTGTCCGAGAATGTATGTAAAATTAGCTGAACCTCATTAAATTATAGTGTTCTCTTTATTATTTATTTATTAATTATTTTGAGGTATAATTATGGTGATATTTTGTGTTATTAATTATATGTCTAGAAAAATTTTATCTAAGGAATGACTTAGTATTTAAGCGTATCCATTGTGACATACCTTTTTTTACTGAAAATATTTCTGATATAATTATTAGTGTAATTATTCATACACTATGTATATTCCTGGTGAAAACTAATCTAATTTTCACAACAGGATGTCGGTTCACTGTATTCAGCTTTGGATTCATTCAATGAAAATGAATTATAATTTGGTCCCTTTCTTTAAATTTTTGTTCTTCCAATGTTATGTTTTGCACATTAAGTACACTGTGATATTTATATAAAATATATAAATAATGTAATATATATACTTTTATATAAAAAAAAATATCATGTAATTTTAACGATTAATTATTTGGATCATGTGAACTTTTTTTAACAAACGATCTTGTGATTTTACATCAATAATTTAGAGAACAAAATTTATACATTGTTAATGAGACTTACTTAGGCAATGCTGGTGCGAGACTCACAATATATATTATCTTATTCCAATGAGTTTATTTAACTTAAATTTTTTTTAAAAAAAAAGCTTAAATATAAGAAAATATAAAAAAATCTTTAAATTAAAATTAAAAAATTACAAATATCTTTAAGCTGATGTTTCTTTTTCTACAAATATTTTTTTAAAAAATTTATTATTTAAGTAAAGTCTTCTTGCAAAAATAAGAAAAATTGGCATTATAATATATAGGTCGAACGCAAGTCTCATTAAAAGTGTAATGAATTTTGTTTCACCTAAATTAGCGGAGTAACCATTATATCCCGTTTTGCTGAAAAAATATCACCAAAATCCAAATAATTAAATACCTAAATAAATTGCAAGGCATTTTTTATACTTTTATCTAATTTGTGTTACAATAATAATATGATGATACATTATTATACACAATAAAAAATACAAATAATTAATAAGTTGTAACTAAACTAATTAAATTTTCAAAATTTTATAATGTTTTATCTTGGTGATCATAATATAAAATTATTTTACAAGTGAACACAATAATTTAGATCTCAGGGATGACAAATTCGCCCCTCTTAATGCTTAAAAAAAGAAAATGTTTGTATGGTTTTTTATTTAAATAGTAGCTAGTATAAATTTTTTATGAGTTTTTATTTATGCATATATTGATATCTAATTTTCATTTTAGATAAATTTCATGATATATTATTTTTATTTACTCGATTAGCATATTCAAAACATAATTTTGTAGATGGTGGCTTCCAAAATTGACTACTTTTTTTTTTTTAATGCTTCAGTTAATCAATTAATGAAGATATAACTGAACCAATTTATTTACCTGTCTAAGCAGTTAAGAATTGGAATTTGGTTAGACAAAGGTTTATTTGGTTTCCAAAGCTTCAGCAACCAAACTACAATAATATCTTAAGAAACAGAAGTAGTGAAATTCAGAAGAAAAAAGAAAGTGTCCGGTTTGGGTTTTTTAAAGAAGCCAACATTCAGCTTTATAATGAAAAATTTAATAAAAATAAAATAAATGGTTTATATTAATTTCCAACAACTGGCGTTTGAATATTTTTTGCATTAAAAAAATTAGAATTTTTAATAACATTTAGATGTTAACAAACTAATTCTAATTTTTTGGTTATTAATTAGAAGAGTTAGATTGTTGACTGTTTGTAATTTTATGGGCATTTTTGTTATGAAATTTCAACAGGTACGTGACCCACCTTATAAATATTCATAATTATATAAAACCCACTCTGACTGAATACTGATTCGAGTCCAGGCAACAAGGCACTAATTAAGCTCACTCTTGTCCCAGCTACCCATGGAAACACCTCATATACAGTGTCTTCTTCTTCTTCTTCTTCTTCATTTTCGTGTGTCCATTGCTGCTGAAACTGTAGCATCTCCAAAGGCTTTGAATCGCTCGGTTACTGCAGTTTTGGTGTTTGGTGACTCCACAGTAGACCCTGGAAACAACAATTTTATCAAAACAATTTTCAAAGGAAATTTCCCACCTTATGGAAAAGATTTTCCTAATCATATCCCTACTGGAAGATTCAGCAATGGACGCCTAACTACGGATTTTATTGGTAGTTCTTCTTCTTGTTATTATTATTATCACCATTGGTTAATCATAATAATCGGTTCTTGAATTGAATATTAATGTCGTTTTGTTGTCCTAACTCAAATACTAACAATCTTATTTTTAAGTTCGGCAATATAACTAAAAGATATATATTATTATAGATTAATTTTTTTTAAAAAAAATCTTGAACAGCTTCATACGTTGGAGTGAAAGAGTATGTGCCTCCATACTTGGACCCAACACTTAGCATTGAGGAGCTTATGACAGGCGTCAGTTTTGCTTCGGCTGGCACTGGATTTGATCCTCTCACCCCCCGAATAAGCGTCTCTCTCTCTTTTCTTTCCATTCTGTTTTTGGGTTAATATTAATTTAGCTTCTGCCCAGCATTTAAATTAACTTGCTATTAGACAAGAATTACTCGCATATTGGCTATTGCTATTTGCATTGACCATTTTCTGGTTTAGACGAGACCAATTCAATAATTTCAGTGGTTGAAATCAAATTTAAATATAGAATATCTCATATTTTTAATAATTATTTCAATTATCGTTATAAAAATAAAACATATAAAATTTAAAAATTTAGAATCTAGGAGTTTAATGGATTTTTTATTTAAGGGCAATATTGAATCCACGTGCATAATTAACTTTTAGTTTCCTTTTGAAACCAAGCATCCTAGCCAGTAAATATGATATATCACCTAAGACATAAATGGATTAATTAAACTCGGTATATAGAAATTTACTGTTGTTATGATCTTATCCGGCTCCGAAAAAATAATTTATATCCAAAAAAAAATTACAATTGATTAATTATTAAGCTACTATTTTTTTAATAAAAATTCACATATATTTATGATAATTCACATTTTAGTTATCTATTTTATACCAATCAATTCTAATTTAACAATATATATATATATTTAAATTTTAGTGAATATGTTAATTATGTAGTTTATTATGGGTAGTTGGTGAATTAAATAAGTGTTCTTGAGAGGGTCTTTTTAAAATTTTTGTACAGAATGTGATAGAAATCACAAAGCAAGTTGAATATTTCAGAGAGTACAAGAAAAGGCTGGAGACGGCAATTGGAAAGAAAAGAACAGAAGATCATATTAAAAAAGCATTATTTATCATAAGTGCAGGCGCTAATGACTTTGTTGTTAATTATTTAACTCTACCAATTAGAAGAAAGACCTTCACTGTTTCAGCTTACCAGAAGTTCATCTTGCAGAAATCTTTACAACTCTTACAGGTTTGCCCTTACTATTATTTCATTTATTTCAATCATTTCTCATTATTATTTCATTGATTTCAATCAGTTTTGCATCTGTGTCGAGACTAATTAAATATATATATTCTTTTAATTATAATATAATAATAATAATAATTTCTTGCTATGCATATATTATGCTGGGCTACATAATCCATTCACTAATTTCCACATGGGGCTCTATATATTATATGGGCAATGATGCTTATTTTGAATTTTTCATTTAATTATAGAGTGGGAAATTCTGAGTCGACAGATATCTAGCATTTTATTTATTTATTTATTTATAAAACCTTCTAGATATTTAATAGTTTTCTTTTTGGCAAGATAGAAACTGCTAATTAAGAGTAATCTAGATTTTCTCGTTTTAAAAATATAATAATCTATATTTCGATAGTTCACTCTTTTAATTTGTGTTCTGAAAACAAATCTTAAAGAAAATCGAATATTACTATAGTAATAAAAGAAAGACGTTGGATTTTGTCAAACTCTATAATGTATAAATGAGTGTGATGATAAATATTATACATTTCATAATATAAAAAAAATAATGAACTTATAATAAAAAAGCAGCATAACTAAAATAACTTAGATTCTTTTATATTCTAAAATACAACTTGTTATAAGAACAATATATTTAACCTTTCCTTGAACCTTTTAGATGGCATGGCATCATGATTGAGACTTTTATCTTTGAGTAAAAAACTGTATTCTTAAACGACTGGACTGTAATAAATCAACTTAACTTATCGTAAATCTAATATCTTATCTTTCACTAAATTGGTAATGTCTCAATATATCATTTTAAAATTTCAATAAATAAGATATAAACATAATCGTCAATTTTATATTTGTTTCATAATTTAAGTGAACTAGAGTATTAATTACTAAGAGATTCAGTGAGTACTTTATTCGTCTCGCTGAAATCGTAATTTTTGTATAAAAAAAAATTTATCCCTCTTAACTTATCACTTTGTATAATTAAGAAAAATTAATTAATTTTTTTTCAATTATAACTCGTTAATAACTTAATTAATGAAGCAATAATATAATATTAATGAATTAACAAAAGATATTTTAATTAATTTAAAATAATTTTATATAATATATAGAGAATTCAATAACTTTATTAATAGATATACATAAATTAAAGGTGACGATTTTAACGAGGCGGGAGAGTACACAATATAAAAATCGTTATAGTTAGAATAGATCTACATCATATATTTATGTGAGATTAATTGTCAAAACTAAAGAAAATCCATTAATTTCTTTATGGACCACATAAAGCTGAACTCATTATTACTACGAGCTCGAAATTTAGGTTTGATATTGTTGAATTGGAGTAAATGCAGTAATACATAGCTAATTATAAATATTTTTCTTTCGTGATGCTTAGTTTTAGCCTTTCCATATTTGTTTCCTTTTGCCTTTTTCTTTGTTTAAGCTGTACTGGATTTCTCATTAACTAATGGCTCAGGATCTTATTATATCAGCAAGGATCTCAATTCTTTTTTCATTAAAATCTTTAAAGTTCATACCTATATATAAATAATTACCCATATATTATTGATTTTGACTTTTTTTCAAGTATTACAATACGGGGAGGGGTGAATATAAAATGTATCTGTTCAGGTGAAATGCATTTGCGGCTACGCTATGTTTCAGCGGCACTGATTTAGATTCGATATATGCTATTTGCTGTATAAATATCTAACATTAATTGCATTGTATGTGTTTGATTTTTGACTGTTTTTATGTAGGATTTGATTGATGAAGGAGCAAGAAAAATATTAGTTGCAGAGCTACCTCCAGTGGGCTGTTTGCCTGTTGTTATTACTATTTTTTCAAATAACATTAGCAATTCCCTCTTAGGAAGAGATTGTATTGACTCATATTCAGCCATCGGAAAAGAATTTAATCAAATGCTTCAAAATGAATTAAATCTCAAGCAAAGTCAATACGCAAATCTTGGTGTTAAGATCGCTGTCTTCCGTGTATATGGACCGTTAAATGATATGATTCAAGGGGCTGCAAGTTATGGTAAGCTCTTAATTAGATCATGATCAATTCAAGTTCCAGTTTATCCAGTTTATATATTTTATGTTTATGTATTTGTTTGTTTGATTTTTTTTTCTTTTTTTCTTTTTTGCAATTTTCTTGGAAAGGGTTTGAAGAAGTGAAAAATGGGTGTTGTGGAACGGGTTTCTTGGAAGTAGGAATACTGTGCAATCCAAAATCATTTCTGTGCGCTGATGCTTCTAAGTATGTATTTTGGGATTCAATACATCCAACTGAAAGGACATATTACAACATTTTTCAAGCCGCACGTCCTACTGTTGATTTTTTCTTAAGGGATCCCTAAAAATTTCACTGTTTGGCTTGGTTGGGATGCTTGTTTTTTTTTTTTTTTCCTTTTTTTAGAAAAATTATTATTGGAAGATATATACATCAAGATGTATAATCAAACTGTTGTTTTTGGCTATTTATCTATCATGAAAATTCATTAACCAATTTTAGGGTCAAAATAGGAGGTGCCTAATTTAGGAATTAGAAATCAAAATAGGATATGCCTAACTTAAGTAAATGGAAGTAAAAAACGGAGGTGTCTAATTTTCTCCAACCATTTTCGAAACATATATAAACCTCTTAACTCTCATTTGAAAATATCCCAAAATTAAGTCTTCTCTTTTTTTTGTAATTATCCTTTGATATTAATAGAATTATTTTGGTGGTGTTCGAAGACGTAGGTAAAATTGGCTGAACCTCGTTAAAGTTTGGTGTTCTCTTGATTAATTATTTAATAGCTATTTTTGGTATAGTTGTGATGGAATATTATGCTAGTGATTATATGTCTAGAAAAATTCTATCTAAGAAAAGACTTGGTATTTAAGAGCGTCCATTGTGACATACCTCTCTTTCCTGAGAATTTTCCTAGTATAATTGTTGGTACAATTATTCACACACTATACATATTATTGGTGAAAAATTAATCCAATTTTCAAAACAATCGGTATCAAAGCCAAGGTTTTCTGAGTATGCTCTATGGTTGCAGCCTAGTCTGATCTTCCATATCAGAAAAGATTTTTTTAGATTATTTATATTCCGCATTTGTTAGCTATTAAATAATTTTTTGAAGCAGAAATGACAGACAACTCAGGCAAATCATCCACTCCAAAGGAGACAGTATCCACTTCGTCAATTTGGTCAAGGACTGCTGTGTCAAATACTAGATTTGCTGTGGAGATTTTTTATAGTACGGGTCATTTTGGTATGTGACAAAGTGAGGTTCTAGACGCTCTCTTTCAGCAAGATCTAGAAATTGCCATTGAAGAAAAGAAACTAGAAGACATTGATGAAAAAAATTAAAAAGTCATTAATAGTATGGCTTGCGGTACAATTCGATCGTGTCTTTCTAGAGAACAGAAGTATGCATTCTCTAAGGAAGTTTCCGCAAGTAAATTATAGAAGACATTGGAGGAAATTTTTTCGAAGAAAAACAGTCAAAACAAGCTTCATATGAAGAAGATATTATTTCGCTTCACCTATATTCCTGGTACCACTATGAATAAGCACATCACCAATTTTAATCAGCTGGTAACTGATTTGATAAATTTGGATGTGACTTTCAAAGATGAAGATTTGGCTTTGATGTTGTTGGGGTCCCTTTCAGAGGAGTTTGAGTTTCTTGAAACAACTCTACTCCATGGGAAGGCTGAAGTGACTCTCTCTGAAGTAACTGCTGCACTATACAGTTACGAACTACGAAAAAAATACAAGAAAGAGAGTTTAAGTGGAACAGCAGAAGAATTGATAGTGAGAGGTCGCTCTCAAAGCAGGAAGAGAGAAAAGAAGGAGAAATCAAAATTCTGACCAGCTAAAGATGAATGTGCCTTTTGCCAGGAGAAAGGGCATTGGAAGATAAATTGTCTCAAGCTGGGTAATAAAAGCAAATCTGATAAAGGAAAAGCTGTCGTGAATTCAAATGTAGTTAAGTGTGATGATGAAGACTCAGACCTTTCATTAGCTGTTGTGTCATCAACAAGCTCTTCTAGTGTATGGCTACTTGGTTCTGGTTGTAGTCATCATATGTGTCCCAATCGGGATTGGTTCTTTGACTTTAAAGAACTAGAAGGAGCAACTGTTTATACAGTAAATGACGGTCCATGTATGATTAAAGGAATTAGTTCAATCCAATTGAGGAATCATGATGGATCAATTAGAATACTGTCAAATGTTCGATATATACCGAGTTTAAAGAAGAATCTCATCTCTGTGGGAGTCCTGGAACCAAAGGGCTTCATTGTAAATGCAGCAGATGGAGTAAAGAAAATCATCTCCGGTGCACTGGTGATAATGAAAGGATCAAGAAAGGCCAATAATTTGTATTGCTATCAGGGTAATGCAATTATTGAGACAACAGTAGTAGCTTCCAGTAATGATCAAGAGTTGAAAGCAACCAGATTATGGCATATGCTCTTGGGACATGCTGGTGATAAATTCTTGAAACTGTTGTCAGATCAAGGATTATTGAAAGGAGTGCAATCCCAAAAGTTAGATTTTTGTGAGCATTGTGTCAAAGGCAAACAGACTAGAGTGAAGTTTGGTACTGCAATCTATGATACCAAGGGTATTTTGAGCTATGTTCACTCAGATGTGTGGGGTCCTTCCAAGACAGCTTCAATGGGGCACTACTTTGTAATATTTATTGATGACTTTTCTCGGAGAGTATGGGTGTATACTATGAAGACAAAGGATGAAGTGTTGAGAGTTTTCCTTATATGAAAAAAGATGGTGGAAACTCATATGGGCAAAAAAGTCAAATGTCTCTGCACAGATAATTGTGGAGAGTATAAAAGTGATCCATTTTTGAAATTCTGCCAAGATGAAGGCATTGTTAGACATTTCACCGTTAAAGATACACCACAACATAATGGAGTGGCAGAACGCATGAACCGGATATTGGTGGAGAAAGTTTGGTGTATGTTGTCCAATGCTGGGTTGGGCAGATAATTTTGGGCTGAGGCTGTTACATATGCATGTTATCTCGTTAATCACTTACCATCAGCTGCTATTGGTGGTACAACACCTTTGAAGACGTGGTCTAAAAAATCTGCTGCTGATTATGATTCCTTACGTGTGTTTAGTTCCACTGCATACTGCCATGTTAAAAAATCAAAGTTAGATCCAAGGGAAAAGAAAGCACTCTTTTTGGGGATCACCACTGGTGTGAAGAGATTTCGCCTTTGGTATCCAGAAACAAAGAAGATAGTCTTTAGCAAAGATGTTACCTTTGATGAGTCTACCTTGTTGAAAAAGGTAATAAATGAAATTGTTCAGCAAATAGATGGTATTCCGCAGCAGGTGGAGTTTGAAAGAAGAATTGTTGACCCAGCGACAAATAAAACAGATGAAAATACTCCTATGGCAAAGGTGGAGTCAGATAAAGAAGGGGTTCCAACCCAAGAACCCCCACAACAACAAGAATCTATTGCAACAAATAGGTCACGATGAGATATTCACAAACCTGCTCGATTTGATGATATGGTGACTTATGCATCCCTAATTGCAAATGATGGTATTCCTAGCACTTATAATGAAGTTGTCCAAAGTTCAGAAAAGGAAAAGTGGAGGAAGGACATGGATGATGAAATGCAGTCTCTTGGAAAGAATTGGACATAGAAGCTAGCTAATCTTCCAAAAAGAAAGAAGAAAATTGGATTCAAATGGGTATATATAAAGAAAGAAGGATTTCCTGACAAGAATGATGTTCGCTACAAGGCAAGATTGGTAGCTAAAGGCTATGCTCAGATGGAGGGAATTGATTATAATGAAGTATTTTCTTCAGTTGTAAAACATTCCTCCATTAGAATTTCATTGGCATTGGTAGCACAATTGGATTTGGAACTCATTCAACTTAGTGTAAAAACTGTATTTCTACATAGAGACTTAGAAGAGAAAATCTACATGACTCAGCCAGAAGTGTTCAAGGTTGCTGGAGAAGAAAAACTGGTATGCAAATTGAAAAAATTGTTATACGGATTAAAACAATCTCAGAGGCAGTGGTACAAACAATTTGACAATTTTATGATGAGGCAGAAGTACACAAGGAGCAAATACGGCCATTGTGTGTATTTGCGCAAGCTACAAGATGGATCTTTCATATATCTTCTCCTGTATGTTGATGATATGCTGATAGCTTCAAAGAATCTAGAAGAAATTGAGAAGTTGAAGACTCACCTGAATCAGGAGTTTGAAATGAAAGACTTGGGAGAAGCAAAGAAAATTTAAGGCATGGAGATAGGAAGAGAGGGAAGCTTTGTTTGAATCAGAAATATTATCTGAAGAAGGTACTACAGCTTTTTAGACTGAATGAAAGGTCAAAACCTGTAAGTACACCGCTTGTACCTCATATAAAGCTCAGCTCATCTTCATCTCCTAAAAATGAAGTGGAACGAGAGTACATGTCTAAGGTTCCATATGCAAATGCTGTTGGTGCCTTGATATATGCTATGGTGTGTACAATGCCAGACATTTCACAAGCAGTTGAAGTTGTGAGCAGGTACATACATGATCCTAGCAAAGAATATTGGCAAGCTGTGAAATGGATTCTACGTATTTTTTGAACACCGCAGATGTTGGATTGAAGATGAGCGCTTTAGAGCGCAATTGGAGACACTACTAAAAATAGTTTCTTTTGAGAGAAGATTTGTAGATTGTAAATAGAAAAATAGCCAATGTGGAGAATTGTTATTTTTGGCTATTTATCTATTATGAAAATTCATTAACAAATTTTAGGGTCAAAATATGAGGTGCCTAATTTAGGAATTGAAAGTCAAAAATAGGATGTGTCGAACTTAGGTAAATGAAAGTAAAAAATGGAGGTGCCTAATTTTCACCAACCATTTTTGAAGCCTATATAAACCCCTTAGCTCTTATTTGGAAATCATCCCAAAATTAAGTCTTCTCTCTTTCCTCTGTAATTCTTCTTTGATATTAATAGAATTATTTTGGTGGTATCCGAGAACGTAGGTAAAATTGGCCGAACCTCGTTAAAGTTTGGTGTTCTCTTCATTAATTATTTAATAGCTATTTTTGATATAGCTGTTGTGGTATTTTGTGCTAGTGATTATATGTCTAGGAAATTTCTATCTAAAGAAAGATTTGGTATTTAAGAATGTCCATTGTGACCCACCTCTATTTCCTGAAAATTTTCCTAATATAATTGTTGGTGTAATTATTCACATATTATACATATTATTCGTAAAAAATTAATCCAATTTTCACAACACAAGCAAGTGAAGAGTGAAAAACATACTAAAATATAGCTTAATGTCAAAAAGCATGTATTTTCTAAGTTAATTCTTGAGTTCCAATAGAGTTCGAAATTTCATTATTTTGACCTGTAATTAATTAAAAAAAATAGCTGAACATATATATACACCCATTTTGTAATGTAATAAGTTCAAAAAAAAATTAATTCGCTTTTGATTTAATGGTATTAAATAGTGTATATCTAGAACAGTTAAACCGTAAAAATTAAAAATAACATTTTAACAGCTTCAACCATTGATTAAAATCGTTAACCAAGGTTCTAGTTGAGACAGACAGCGCTTGCTCTTGTGACTTGATCAAGAAAAATATGGGTCAAGCGCATGCGCATGTGGCACTCGTGGCTGAGCTTCTGTCCAGAGACTGGGAAGTTGATATCCTACATGTTTACAGGGAAGCTAACTTCGCTGCAGATTCACTGGCTGAGGAGGCTTCTAAGTACCCCATTGGCTGCCATAATATCACAATGACGACAGCTGAGGCTCAACAATGGCTGTTGCACGATCTATGTGGAGTAGCTCATGGTCGCTTAGTTCCACTTCCACGATCCTAAGGTTTTTGCTTCCATTGTAAAGAAAAAAAAAATAGCTTATAAATTTAAATGCAACATAATAAAATATTGAATAAGTTTAGAACTATAAAAATTAAATGAAATTATATAATATTGCAGTTGAATCAAGCAATTTGATTAAAAACCATGTGGTTCATTGAAGGTTCAATTCAAGTCATTCAATTCTCTTGCTTATTTCGGTATTTTAATTGAACTAATTATTATTGTTCATAGATCACGATTGAACCAATCCAACCAATTTGATTATGATAATTATAGCATTAGATCAGCTAGATTCATTTTTAATTTATACAGTGATAACTCGATCCAAATCAAGAGGGGTATTTTTTTACTTTTACTATTAATATGGAAAAATTGTCATATATATTTCTTTTAATAATATTATTTTTTACTCCATTTTTCATCCTCGCCTGCCCTTAAAATCTCTCTCCTTGTTTACTGTACATTTCTACATGCTTACCCTCTTATCAATTTATATAAATTCAAAACCCAAATGTTAACGTCCATATAAATTTTGATATACTTTTTATATATAATCAATTCAAATATAGAATAATTACTATGAATCCATATCCATCCACAAATTAAAATTAGTCATGACTAATGAACCTAGCACCACCATCGCCAAATGATGAATCAATGGCAAGAGGCTCTTGCTCTTCATCTTGATCCCCAAAGATAGAAAGAGGCAAAGCTCCTTTAGCCTTTGTTAGAATGAGAGCAAATAGAGGTAAACGAGGAGAAAATAAATACAATTTTAGGAGAAAAGAAATTTAATTTCTCTTAATTTCTCTTGTTTGTTATTAAAAATGATAGGGTAAAAAGGTGTAAAAGAAAGTAAATATAACCTTAATTTAATTTTACATATAATTTACCTTCATTGTCTTCATTAAACAGAGGTAAATTCACTTTCTCTTCGAATTTACCCTCGTCCAAACATAGCCTTAGACTTCTTCCACTCCTTATAGCTTGATTTAATTTGAATAAGTGTGGAGCCATGGTGGGTCGATTCTGAATCCATGTTTGATCTACAAATAATTTAAACGATTGAAGGGATTTTCAGAAATTGAGAAGTGATCGGGCACGAAAAAGTCTACTGGAGTTTTTTATTTCTAAAATCAATAAGATGCCAAAACGGTGGATTGAAGAAAAGAGAAAAAAAAAATCCAAAACGATAAGTTTTGGATGAGTATGCTTATTGGGAGCAAAGATTAGGAAAGTCACATAGGGTTATAATTTATCTAAGTCTGATGATAGATTGATTTGATGCAACAATAAAAGATGTTACAACAATTGGCACGAATTAAAAGATACCATTAAACTGGAAAAAAAATCATATTTTCGTGATTTTTTTTGGATGTTGAGTCATAAAGTTTTTCAGAAAGCTAAATAATGGTTAACGAAAATGGTTTTTTTTTTGTTTAGTTTTAGATAGATAAATTTTAATTAGGAGAAGGAAATTTTGTAACTATTTTGTAACATGCGTTTTATAATTTTTCTTTAGAAATTTAACCTTGATTGTATTTTTATTTAGCTTTCTTTTTTTTTAAAAAAAAAAGATTACTATTGTTAAATATATAAAAGGATAAAATGAAGAATAAAATTGGGGAGAGTGAGATAAACTATAAAAAATTATAAATGGCTTAGAATATGAAAGATAATAAATTAATTTAAATAAAATAGGTAATTTCATATTACAAAATTCAATTTATTATTATAAGTCTAAATGAAAGCCGACCTATCATTATTAGGCAGCCAGTGCAATAAATAATAAATTTTTTTCTCTCTCTCAGTTTGTTATAGAAATAAATAGATATAACAAAGGCATAAACTTAATTAATTATCTGAAAAGTGCATCATTAAGGGACTTCAAAGCTTCATCAGCAACAATTTGATACATTTTCTGAGTTGGATGAACAGCATCCCAAAATACATATTTGGATGGATCTACGCAAGTGCTCAGCCCTCTACATGTATCTCCATATTCTACAGTTCCTGTTCCACAGCACCCTTTTGAAGTCTCCACTATACCTGCCAGCCACAAATTAATTAATAATTAGTAGATATTCACTTTCTTTCTTAATTAATTAATTTAATTTAACTTGATTATTTAATAGTTATTTATATTACCATATCGGTTGGGGCTTTGAACAACATTTAGGATGATATTATAGCAATCAACAAAAGCATATTTAATCCCAAAAGTTTTGTTGAGAAAGGCTAACTCCCTTTTCATCTTATAATTGAATGACAAAGCAACTTTGTTATAACTTTGCACACATGTTTTCTTATCCATTAGCGTCTTTATAATTGGCAGGCACCCTAAAGGAGGTACTCCTACTACTATTAATCTTGTGGCCCCCAATCTATGCATTTCCTGCAAAATACCAGACATTTAATTATTGCAATATAACTATGTATTTATTTTTTCTCTTTTATCAGCAATATTTATATATATATATAACATAAATTAAAAATAGGTATAATATCTCTCTAGTCAAATTGATAAACTTATCTTTCTTTAGAAATATTTTAAAAATATCAATTTTTCTTTTTTTTTCAAAAATATTCATTTTTTTAATTTTTAATTTCAAAAATAAAGAGGTTTATTTTTATATATATTTAATATATTAAAAATATACTCTATTTTCGGAGATATATATTTATTATGTTAAATGTACATAAAAAATTATTTTAAAAAAATTAAATACAATATTATATAATGTAATTTCACTTTTTTATTTATTTTGAATTATAATTTACTTATTATTTTAATAAATTAGCTAATACGTTAATTTTTTTATTATATTTTATATTTAATATTATTTATTTAAATAGTAATAAAATATATCTAATTCTTAAAAATATGTGTATTAAAGTATATATTTATATATTTTTTAAATATATATTTTTAAATTTTTGTGAAATATAAAATATGTTTATTGATTGGGGATGGAATGAATAATTAATTAGGAATGATTATTAAGAGAAAAATAATTATGTACCTTGAAATAACCGACGGTGCGAGAAATCAAGAAATCTTCGTATTTTTCAATGGTAAATTGCTTGGGACGAATTGATTCCAAGTAGTAGTTTTGAAGGAAATCATTAGTGCCCATACTCATAACAAATATTGCATTCCTTATAATATTTTCTGCCTTTTCCTTCCCTACCAATCCACTCAGGTGAAGCTTGTAGTGTTTAAAATATTCAAGCTGCTTTGGAACTGACAAAACATTCTACATATATACAATCAATTAATTAATTTCATATATATGTCGGCAATTTTTAAGAAAATTAAATCATTAGATATAATTATTGAAATTTAATTTTTAATTAATTAAGGCTTACTGAGAGATTTGCAGTGAGTTCATCATAACCAGAACCAGCAGAAGCAAAACTAACGCCATGTAATAAATCATTTGGCTTTATATTAGGGTCAAGAAAGGCTGGAATTGCTTTTGAATAGCCAAATCCTTCAGCTGCAAAAAAGAAATATAGATCCAATAAATTGTTAATTGTTGCAAAAAAAAAAGAAGAAAAGTAGTTGTGTATATAGCTGAAATAGTTGAATGACTGAAACATATAATTAAGAGGGTAGCTATGATTCTACCCACTTCCCTGTGCCAAATCATACTGAAATTTGGCACATACTGTGCTGCCCATAACGCATAAATTAACTTCAATGGAATGAAATATATATTCAAGTTATAAGAAAAAAAAAAGAAAAAGGAAAAGAAAATTTTCTAATGGTACAGTGGTTGGAGATTGCCATCAATGCTGAAATTTGGATCTTCTCACAGACACCCCATTTCATAAAGACTCAAATCCTAAATTTATCAGGGTTTGAAATTAATAGAAACAGTGGCGAAGCCACTTGTATAAGAAGGGGGCAGCTGCCCCCTTCATTTTTAGAATTTATATATATATATATATATTATTAAAATTTTTAAAATACTTAATTGCCCCCCTTCAAATTTTTAAAATATTCCCCTATCCTTCAACTTATATAAGAAGTTAAAACAACAAACTCAATATAAATTACTCTTCTTTAAATCAATAGATATCTTTTTTTAAAAATTAATCAAAAAGTAATTGGAATTCTCTAAAAACAAAGAAGAAGAAGAAGAAAAAAGAAGAAGACAAGATTAGAGTATATGAAATTGTAATTTTTTTATTCTTTATATATGAAAGATATTTATGCATTAGTTTATGAATATATAAAAATATTATTATTTATATTATTTTTAATACATATATAATATTTTTATTTTGCCTCCCTTCACTAATAAGTTTGGCTTCGCCCCTGAATAGAAACAGATTTAAAATTAAGAAAAAAGAGTAATTAAACTTTTGGGTTAATAATTATCTAATTAAAAAATAAAATATTGGGTCCTCACTAATTATAAATTTAAATTTACTACTTTTTTGACATATGAAATTAAAATCTCTTTATACCCTTGAATTTAAATCTTGAATGTTTTTTGTGCGAATGAGGTTACTCATCCACTAGCTAGAGCTACCCGTTCTCTGTCAGGTTCTAGGAGTGGGAGTATGTTCTTCGTCCTTTTATTGTCACTGCTTTGATTAATGATTTATAATGAAGTTTATTTGGATTTTAAAAAGTACAAAAACTGATACTAACAAGAATTAACAGCACTATTTTCTCTAGAGCTTTCTCCTGTACGTAGCAAAAAAAAAAACCGTAATTAAAGTTTTTTATATTATTACTACAAATATTTAACAGCACCATTAACATGTTATATATATATATATATATATTTAATAACACCATGAACTTGCTATATATTAAAGATATATATGTAATTACTGTAAAATGTTAATTTTAATGGCATATATAAGATGATATATATTAATCATATGAATAATTTCTAAATGAGTATTAGTTATAATTAACGAACCTAATATTAAGTTTTTGGACAGGACAACAATTATAATATATCGTACCTACGAAGTCTGTGGGAAGTCTTCCATTACTGAATCTTCCAGTTGGGCGGCCATCAAAGAAATCCTTACCATAAGGAAGGAAGTTGCCCTTCATGGGAGTAGCAAGACGATTGTTATTGCCAGGATCAACACTTGAATCTCCTAAAACTAAGACGCAGCTAATATTATTTTTTGCTGCCAATTGTCTCAATTGCTGAATATCCACAGCTTTTGACAGCAATGGCATTAAAATCATTGCCAAAACTGTTACCATAAGTCCCAGGACCCTTGACATTGTTTTTTTTATCCAAGATTTAGAAATTTTTGAATCAGAGGGACTTTGAAGATTTTGTTATTATTGTATTGAGTTATGCTTGAAACTTCAAATCTCGTTGTTCTTAAATAGAGCAGAGATGGATTCGTTGTGTTGGTTGAACATTTAACCATAAATGTGTTCTAAAATTATTGTGTGCATCAAGCTCTCAGTTAGGAGCATCTTTAATGTACGAGCGAAAGTTTTTTTACCCCTTAATAACTCTGTTCAGCACAAATTTAGGTTAGTACGAACATTCGAGGATAGAAGAAATTGCATGGTTAAATATATATATATATATATTTGGAAAATTCTAATTAAAATTTTGATTTGAAAATAAAAATTAATTAAAATTATTTTTTAAAAATATTATAATTTAAATTATAATTTACAGTTTGCCTGATCGAAGACATAAACCAGATACCATTTCAAACTTTGATCTCACAAAAAGCTCAGTAAAACAAGTTTACCAACAGTGAATAAGCCAACAACTAGGAAAAAAAAGGGTCCAGTTGTCAATAATAAAAGTAAGCAATTTCCCAAAAAAATAAATAAATTTATAAAAGTACAGTTTCAAATTTTGAACTTGCAGAAAATTCTATATTTTTTATAAATAAAGTTGACCAAAAAATAGCCTAACGGATATAAAAAAAAACCCCCATGAATATCATGAAAAGTTAAAAGTTAAAATCCAACTGAATAATACTCTGAAACAGTAATCCACCATCAAAATCTTTATAGCTTGATTCATTAAAAAAATCAATTATAAAGTTACCTATCTGAAAAATATGATAAAAATATTTTTTTTTTGAAAATTTTTCGTTAGTTTCTTAATAGATTAAAAAAAATAATGACAATTAATTATGCCATCAATTTTGTACTCCTACCAGGAACACGAGAAATCTTACTGTCTATTGATATCAATTTAAGTGATACCATTCCAAAATAAAAACTATTTTGCCTGCATAATTAATATTTTATCAACATAGAGGAAAAGTTAGTTCCCTAAATAAATATACACTCTTGATATAATCTAGTTGCAAGTACACCTCTCTTAGAGTTTTAGATTAGATTCCCCATTCCCATTTTGTTATTCTCAAAACAAAAGTTCCTGTATAAATATATTAATAAATCAAGTAGACCAAGCTTTATGTTAAATTATGCTTCATTAATTTGATTTGTTGTAAAAAATTTTAAGATAAGTGGATTAAAATTGAAATTGAATTGATAGTAAATTCATTTTCTATATATTGATTATAAACAATAATTAATTTCAAAAATTGATGAATTGGAAATACACTGATTAGAGCGGTTTGACAATTAAAAATCACTATTTTAATGTCAACAAATGATTGATGTGAGTGATTTAATATTCTCATTCTTTAAATAAGAGATCTTAAGTTTAATTATTATAAATAGAGTCACCATTTATTATAAGTATTTTATCTTTTAATAGACCGATCTAATGCAAACAAAATTAATCATGGCTTAATAGATTCAAAAACAATTGTGCTTATAAAAAAAATCACGATTTTATGTATTTGTCATTAAATTGTTAGATGAAGAGTTAATGACTGAAAACTCCTGAATTGAGTCAAATTATTAAGCCTTCACGGCTACAGGGCACAAATTATCAATTCGATAATACATAATTATTTATATGCAATTTTCGAACAAATGAAAGATGTCAGTCTATGAGGAATGGACACAAACACAGAAAATAAGCAAAATATGATATGATATCAACACATTGATATGATAATTTAAAAAAAATATAAATACGATATAAATAAAATGTATGTGTATATGTTCTAAATTATATAAATATAATGTGAAATATATATATTAATTTATTTATAAATATACATATGAATTATGTATAAATATAATTTATACAAGTAAAAGATAAAATTTTTATGACAAAGAGAGAAGTTTCATAATCAAAATTAACCATAATAATCTAGCCAATAATTTATTCATATATTATGTAAATGAAATTTTATAATAAAATGTTTTTTACTATATCTTAAAATGTATTCAAAAGTACAATACCATATGCACGTGTTATCCATATTATTTTCATGTAATTCTAATAAAATTTTAATCTCAAATTAATTAGAGTTAAAATAAAAATACATATATGGACTTGTATCCTACAGGGGTTGAACATATATGAGACAGATTTATATGTGAAAAGTATCGGACATAAATACTTTATTTTATTTAAAGTTTCATTACTTGATAAATGTAAGTGTTTATGAGAAAAACACAATGTACAAATACTTGGTCTTGTCAATTTTCACTTTATCAATTCTTGTGATGGAACTAAACAAAACAGATTATTTATTAGGTTGGTTATTGAGTAACTAAATTCATATATATAGATATTATGTTAAGACTATATAAGTAGAATTTATATCTACTTAAATAATATTAATTGATAAATTTTTAATTTGATCCGTACTACTAAATTCTCTTTCAAAATTTTGAAGTTTCAAATTTAAATTATAAAAAGATCCTAAATTTAGGTCCAAGGAGAAATATCAAACCGCTTATTACTTATTAGTACTTCTAATTTGAAATCAAAAAGCAACATGTCTATAAATACAGGAATTTAACTAAATAAATATCCCTACACTAACCTTTAATGCATTTTAAATCTCATTAATCTTATTTATACCTTTTTTTAACAATATTATCCTTTACTCTAAAAGAAACTATTTTTTTCTTTTTTCTATCATCTCTTTCTCATGCCTTTTTCCTTTTCTCTTTCTCTCTCTCTCTCTTTTTCATCATCTCTTCCTCCTCCTCTCTCGTGTCTTAAACTCATTAATAATAATTTTTTTCTCATTTTTTCCTCCGTCTCTCTTATTCCATTTTCTTTTCTTCCTCTTAAAAATTCTAACTTCTTTCAAATCTTCATAAAAATATTTACTCTCTTTTTCTCTCCAGCGAAAAAAGTTCTATAACAAAGCAAAACAACCTCTCTCCGTTGAAGTCGTTGAAAAAGTGTAAACATCTCTTTCTCTCGCTCAACTGTATTGAAAAAATCCATTTCGATATTCTATGATTTTCAAACTGTTACATTAATAGATTTTTTGCATGTTAATTTTTTAAGAGAATGATGAAAAGAATGATGTTTATTCATTATAAAAGATAGATTATTGAAGCTTTGAAGTCCTATTTTAATATACTGTAAGTTTTTTTATGATATTATTGGATTTTATTGACTGTATTTATTCATTGTAAAATATTGATTATAGGAGTCTTGAAGTTCTATTTATATATACTGTAAATTTTATATGATGTTGTTGAATTTTTATTGACTGTCATTATTGAAGTTTTAAACTCATATTTTTATATTGTTTATTAACTGTCAATTTTGTTTGACATTGTTAGATTTTTATTAGCTGTCATTGTTGGATTTTTTATTAGAATTTTATTGACTGCTATTGTTGGGTTTCTTGTTAAATTTTTACTGACTATCATTGTTAGATTTTTATTAATTGTCATTATTTTAATATTAGTTTGTATTGATTGTTAGGTTATGAAATATTAGGCTTTGGATTGCCATTGGCTTTTAGGTTATGTATTAATGAATTATATTATATTGAATTATTTTTTATTTTAAATGGTATTGAGGTGTGCTAAATAATCTAGAATTATATATTTGTATGTTGATATGGATTGATATGAGTTGATATAGATTGATATGAGTTAATATGGATTCATATGGATTAATATGAGTTGATATGTGTGTTAAAAGATATATTGGATTAAATTATTTTTTTATGAATGGTGTTTAAGTGTGCTAAACAGTCTAAAATCATATATTTATCGGTTGATATGGGTTGACAGGTTTGTTATGGGTGATATGTGTATTAAGATATTATATTAAATTGAATCATTTTTAATAAGAGATTATATTGAATTGAATCATTTTCTACTATAAATTGAATCGGTATAGATTGCTACTGCGTGACGCAAGTTGGGAAACATGTATTGTGATCCATTAATGGTTGATCGGTTTAAGACTATAATATATTTTTTGACTGATCAATTTTCTTTGTTGATATGTGTTAATATGTTTTGATATGTACTAAAGAATGAATGATGTTGTGTTATACATGATGTTTGGCTATATTAAATAGTAAAGAAGTGTGTTTATCTTACTGATATAGATTGATCTGCCTTGATATAGTTTAAAATGATTTGATATGCTTCGATTTAGTAATTCTAAAGCATACATCACTTTGTGTTCTATAAGCTGATTACCTGTTTCAAATAGTGAAGAACTGAGTTTTTTTTTCCAATATAGATTGATCTTTGTTGATATATGTTGATATGCTTTAATATGAGACTACTAAAATATTAATGTATTTTATATATGTTGTTTATATGTTTTAAATAACAAAGAAAAATATTTTTGTTAACTGATATATGTTGATCTTTAATGATATGACTTGATATGGCATGATATGATTTGGTATAAGACTAGTAAAATATAAAATATTTGTGTTATAGATGTCATTTACATATTTTAAATAGTGAAAAAATGTGTTTTATTAACTGATCAGTGTGAAACGTTGATGATGTAGGTTGATATGTCTTCATATGATTTGATATGTCATGATATGGTTTGATATAGGACTAGTAAAATATAAAGCATTATTGTTTTAGACGTTGTTTAGATGTTTTAAATAGTAAAGAAACGTGATTTTGTTGACTGATCAGTGTTGATATTTGATGATATGGGTTGATATGGCTTGATATGTCATGATATGGTTTGGTATGTCACTAGTAAAATTTGTTGTATTTAAATATATTGTAGATGTCATTTACATATTTTAAATGGTGAAGAAATGTATTTTTGTTGACTGATTAGTGTGAAACTTTGATGATATGGGTTGATATGAGTTGATATGATTTGATATGTCATAATATAGTTTGATATAGGACTAGTAAGATATAAAGTATTTGTGTTTTATGTGTCATTTACATATTTTAAATAATGAAAAAATATATATTTTTGTTGACTGATCAATGTAGAACTTTGATAATAGGGGTTGATAAGCCTTGATATGGTTTGATATGTCATGATATGGTTTGATATGAGACTAGTAAGATACAAAGTATTTATGTTTTATATGTCATGTACATGTTCTAAATAATGAAGAAATTTATTTTTTAGGCATAAAATGGCGAATGTTTCTAAATCCACATCTAGTTTCAGTAGTGAACAATCTCCTTTGCACAAGGAGCATGAAGTGCTTAAACACGTTAACCTTGGGGTTATGTCTATAATAAGCTCCAAAGGCTCTAGGCTTAAGAAGTTGATGTCTACTCAAATAGAGAGAAGCAAATAAAAGAAAGTCAGATATGTGTTACTTCCAAAGCAAGATGATGATGAAGAAGAAGTTAAAAGAGAAAATGATGAAGAAAAGTTGGATGTGTGTTTGTTGGGATCCCAAATCGATATATGTATTGCAGATTGAGGAAAGTTGTGGAAAGATATGTTTAATAGATATATTTTGAATGAATATAAGGATATGCAAAATATAGTGGATACTTTACAGGTTGATGAAAGTATAATATTATTGGCCTACATATTGGTGTAGAAAGTTGTTGATATTGGGTGTATGTGTTGCTGAACATGTTGAGTTAATATGAGTTTATATGTATTGATATATATTGATATATATTGATATGGGTTGATATACATTTGATATAGGTTTATATGTATAGATATGGATTGATATACATTTGATATGGGTTGATATGGATATATATGGGTTGAGATAAGTTATTATACATTTGATATGGATTGATCTGTATTGATATGTGTTTATATAGATTTATATGGATTGATATGTGTAGATATGTATTGATATGGGTTGATATGGATATATATGAATTGAGATAAGTTATTATACATTTGATATAGGTTGATATGGGTTGATATGTATAGATATGTATTGATATGAGTTGATATACATTTGATATGAGTTGATATGTATAGATATGTATTGATATGGGTTGGTATATATTTGATATGTGTTGATATATATTTGATATGGGTTGGTATGGATTTATATAGGCTGAGATGAGTTATTATACATTTGATATGAGTTAATCTGTATTGATATGAATTAATATGGGTTGATATATTTCTCCATTGCTATTATTACATATAAACATTTCAACCTGTCAACCATATCAATGCATATTCAAAATATTGTCATTCAAAATATACTTTCCTCAACCTATAAAGTTTTCACTCTATTTTATATATTATATTTGTTCAAAATATATCCATTAAACATATCTTTCAATAATTTTTCTCAACCTACAATACATATATCTATTTGGGATCCCGACAAACACATATCTAATAAATTTTACACATACATCCATCAAACACACAAATAAATAATAAAATAGTGAGAATTTTGATTTTATCTAATTAAAAAATATGTACATTCAATTTATCAACAATGGTTGTTATTCACAATATAAATATTCAAAATGAATACATAAATATTATAGTCACATCCTTATTAGTTTACAAATCACTTGGCATCGCCATCATTGTCATCCTCGCCATTCTCGCTATAATAAGCACCTTATCTCTTGTTTGAAGCATGGATCTATATAAATATTGATGTGTTGTATCTAAATATCTCCATAAGCTACTGTGTACAGTGCTGAAAATTCAGGTTAATTTTATTAATATTTAATACAGCTAAATAATATTTAGAAACATTCGTCATTTTATACTTGCAAAACAAGTTTCTTCATTATTTATAACATGTAAATAACATATAAAATATAAATACTTTGTATTTTACTAGTCTCATATCAAACCATATCATGACATATCAAACCATATCAAGACATATCAAACCACATGAAAAAGAGCTTTGAGTAATTTCAATTCAATCAAACTATTATTTGAATACAATCAAAATATATCTTATAATTTATCTACCTAATTAAGTTAAATCAACAAATTGTTCTAGATTAAATGCTTAGGAATCAATGATAAAATAATAGAATTAGGTTTCATTGAAATTTTTCTAATGGGTTTAATCACAATGTCGATTAATACATTTCTCAATTCAAAGATATCTAGCATCACTAGAATTCATCTACTTCTTTCTCAAGTAAGAGGGCTATAAATGGGTAACTTTAAATCTCTATTTTCATGAGAATCACGCAATACTCAATTCATACAAACAAGATATCATCAAGGATCTTTAAGAAATTATCTTATCTGTAAAATAATCACTCAAAATTATTGATTCTATATTCAAAATCACATTCAATTTTCATATTTTATATGATTCAATAGATTTAACAATTGGTGGCCAATCAATTGTTAGTAGTTCAACCAAAATCAATAAATCTAATATTTAAGAAATACATCACTAAAATTTATATAAATGTATAAAAAAATTATCCAAAACATCCAAATTCACCTAATCCCATAAAAAGCAATTAACTATTCATGATTAAATAAAAATCAGAGAAAAAAAGATATAACAATTAAACAAAGTATCCATAACTTAAGTCCTTCAATAAATGAATTGAGGAAAGAATTAAAGAAGTTAAAAATTAAAAACAATAAACCACGAATGATTTCTTATTCTTGATGAATTAATTTATGCAAAAATGATTGAATCCTTCAAAGATCTTTAGCCTCTTCTTTTGTTATTCTTGTTTTATCTAGATTCGATGAGGATTTTTAAGAGAGAAAGAGGTGGAGAATCATCAGATCTAGGGTTGGCTACTCCTCTCCCCTTAAAATGATGAATATATAATGTCTTCTTAGTTTCAAAAATGCCCCTAGGATTTTGGTGAAAAGTTTTATCTTAAAATTTACGCTTCTAGTTTTTTCCTGTTATGCATGGTGTGTGGAAATATGAATAAGAGCGTGTGAAAGAAGGAGCCTTTGAAATCTTAAAAACTTTAAATTTGGCAGTCCCTGATGAAAACACACGGGCGTGTGAGATACATCCCACACGACCATGTATATTTTCTGATTTTGTCCCTTTTTCTTTTTTATTTTCCAGCAAGGTTTTGATACACACATACATGTGTATTCCACAGATATACTCGTGTGCATCATTTAACTCCTGTTTTCTCTCTTTTAAAACCTCTAAATGCTCCATTTTCATCATTCAGGGTAATTTATCCATTATTCTATCACTGCAAATAAAACCCCATAAAAAGGACAAAATATAAACCAAAACATATCATAATTTAGCAAAAATTTATTAAAATATATGATCATATATGAGAGTATCAAAAGTTTAATATGCAGTTTCATTGCTTCATGCTGATATAAATGATTAATGGAAGATTGTTCCTTATAGTTTAAATAGAACACAATTGCTAGCATATAATGACTTTTTAGCAGAGTTTTAGGAGAATTATATGTCCAGAGACTACAAAGATGATAAAAAATAAAAGTTTTTACTCTTAGGTAGGGGTCAAGATTAGTGTCAGAGTATAAGAAAAAATTTCTACGATTAAGTAAATATGCTGGATGGATTATTACTAATGAGCAAGACAGATGCAAGAGGTTTAAAGAGGGGTTGAAGCCTGCTATTCGATATTAAGCAGCAGAAGTTCTGTATGAGGATGTTACTTTAATATAGGAGAATTAAAGTATCATTTATTAACAAATATCAAAATAATAAACATATTAAGTACTGATAATTTAAGTGTTAATTAACTTAAACTTCAAGGCTGTTATAATAATTTGTTTTATATGATTATATTATTGATTTAGAGGGTATTTAGTGTAGTATACAAGCTGGTCGAACTATTTTATAAGTTTTAAATTTAAGTATACATATTTATTTATATAATTTTATAAATTTATAAATTCAGTTTATAAGTTAAAAAAAAATTAGAAGAGACCAGATAACTTACTATATTATCTCTATTTATTTTAATAAATGTTCTCCATAATATAATTTTATATTATTTTCAGTCATTTAATAGTAAAAGTCTTTATAAATTATTTTTTATCAAAATTTTTAGGTGTTCATTAACCACGTGTAAGAACTTAAAACCATCATGTAATTATTTAAAAATTTAAATATTTATAAGTCCATATTAATTTATAAGCACATGGTGTTTTTAAGCTAATTTTTTTTAAACTAGCCCAAACACTATCTTAATTATTTTTAATAAGGATAGCTAGTAACTAATACTTAATAGTTTAAAAATATGATCATTTAGTAAAATTTTGATAGCTAATTACTATTGTTGAAATATTAAATGACAAACATATTATCATGTATTTTACTTATTTGTTATAATGTGTGATAAAATCCCAATAATAATAAAATTAACAGTTAAAATTACAATAAATTATTTTATTATATAAATATATTTCCCTTTGACCTCTTAACTATGATAATTTTTACAATATTATTTACAACATTTCAACAAATATTTATTATTGTTATAGTAAATTAATAAAAATTACTCTAAGGTAATTTTTTACAATGGTCGTGTGATTTAAATAAATCAATAATAAGTTTTTTTTAATGCAAATCAATAATTAGTTATTAAAAAAATTCAAAATATAATTTTTTTTTAAAATAAGAGTATTTAAATTCCAAATAAACATATGTAAAACAAGACAAGGCTTACCTAGACCAAGTAAACGAAAGATTATTCATTCTTTCTATAATCACTTTTTTGTTGTACATATATTCGTTCTAGGTAAAAATTTTCTATGCAAAATAATAGTGTTATACTCTGTTAGTTTTTTTTTAGTTTTTCTTTGTTATATGTATTTTTATTTTTAGTTTTGTGTATTTTATTTATAGTTCATTTTTAAATTAATTTTTAAATTAATTTTAAAATTAACATTTATTTTATTTTTATATTTTTTTATCTTAAAAAAATTGAGTACAATTTAAATTTTTATTATAGAAGTTTTATTCTTCATTTTTAAAGGCTATATATATTTTATAAATGGAGGATTACTCTTGTTTAATAGAAGTTGTTCATCTTTATCAAATAGAAATATCATTTTGATATGTAAATTAATTTAATATTTTTTTATATATGACAAATAGAATAAGTATCTAGCTGATGTGGAAAGTCAGATTATCCATACCATATTATCATTATCTACTATTTACATAAAAAAAATATAAGAAATCTAATAACTTATTGATTATGAATATTTTATTTATTTTAAAATTATATAATTTTATTTACCTCTCATAAATATACTTTTTAATTTATTAATAAAAATTTATTTTACAATATTAAAAGAATTTCAATCCAGCAACTACCATATATATATATATATATATTATCTGCTGTGTTATTTAATTTACCAAATAAAAATATTGACAACAAATAAATTATACTCATTTCTTTCTAAAATGATAGAAACACTTCTCATCTCACATATATTAAGAAAAATTAATTTATTTAGTTAATAAATAAAATTTTTTATATAATCTATCAAAAATTAATTTTTTTAATTAATGGATAAATTTTTTTACATAATCTACTTATTTTAACCTCTATTTATATTAAATAGCTATTAATTATTGTAAAAATAAAAATAAAAAAATTTTAATTGAATCAAAGTAATTCTAATTTAGAAAACATAAATAATTAAATACAATGTTGTTTATTATAAAATAAATAAATATGAGTATAATAGTTAATTTATAATATAATTATAAATTAAATACAATGTTGTTTATTACAAAATAATTAAATATGAGTATAATAGTTAATTTATAATATAATTACTCCCTTTATCCCATAAAAGTTATTTATTATTCTATTTTGAAATGTCCCAAAATAATTATTCACTTTTATTTATAGAATATATTTAATATTTTTTTTTGTTTTACCCTCTGATAAATTCACATTTTAAATAAGAAATTAATGATAGTTTGAACTGTTTTCCAGATAAAATAAATATATGAACAAGGCAAAAAAGAAAAATATAAAAATTATTAAAGTATTAATTATATTTTTTAAAAATTTATAAAAAAAATAAATAATCTTTATTAAATGAAGGAAATATAATTTTAATGGAGTAATAAGATTATATTTGAAGATAAATAAAAAAATATCTTTATTATTTTAGAATGAACAGAGTAATAAATAAAGAAAGTATTAGCTGGGTGCAAGATTGCGTGCATAAAAAAACCGACATATAAATGTGAGTTATAATTGGCTGCAGTTGAACCTTAATAAATGGTCTGTTGGCTTGGTGAGTTAAAGCAATCCATTCCCTATTATGATACTTTTCTTTATTTATTAGTCATAACTGATAGAAATACATCAAAACACATTGTATAATTTATGAGAATCAATATCAAAAATTATCTATTAAGTTTGGAGAGCCTAATTATATATGAATCCATTTGATATTCTATATTTAATATATATGAAATTATATTATACTTATGCATCTAACTCTAAAATTTAAATTTTTGATAATTTTTTAATTTATTATTTTAACATCTAATTATATTTCTTTCTTAATCAGATGTATTTTTTAAACTTTAAAAATAAATTTATATAAATACTTTTGGTTGTTTATCAATTAGTAGAGGTTTCCAATTCAGATTGAATTTATAAATATAAAAAATACAGAATAATTTTCTAATTTAAGAATATATATATGTACTAGCATAATTTTCTAAAGAAAAATATTTGAAATATTGAAAAAAGGAAAACTTTTTTATCCATATTGTAATTAAGTCGAAATTTAAAAAAAAATATATTTTTCAATGTGCCAAAACAGAATCACTCGTCAACATTTTCTTTTCCATAATACTTTAATATGGTTTTCCAACCATGCAACTGCTCGCACGTGCTATTTCATATGGCATACTCATTAATTAGGCCTTCAGAGTTTGAAAGCTATGGTTCCCAGAAACAATAAGGGAGATATTTCAATTTAACTTGCCCAACTTGCCCTTTATTTATTTATATAAAATTGTTAAATTTAATTTCTTAATTTTTATTTATGGAAATAAAAGTTGCATTAAAAAACCAACAAAAATACAACCTAAGGAAAAAATTTTAACATCAAAAAATTAGATATAAAAACCATCCGAATCAGATATAGAATATATGAAAAAGAAATTATACCTAGAATATATGAAAAAGAAACCATCAGAAAGATAAACAACAGACCAAAGAAAAAGAAAATGGTGTCAAAAAAACTATCATTCTGCAGCACAATAAGGGTACCAAACTTAAATTTACGGCTTAATAGAATGCTGAAAAATGAAAGGGATGATCTGAGCACCATAAGAACGGAGCCACCACTTCTTCAAAATCCTTTAATCTGCTGAGTGAGTGCAACAGATATGCCATGTATATGATTGAAAATTACAAGCTACCATAAAAGGCAAGTTAAAATATGTAGATTCTCTGAAACTTTTCTTGGTTTCGCTTATAAATATACAAATTTAGAAAACAAAAACTTAACATCATGAAAGTGGAGAACAAAAGAGGCCATCTAAAAGCAGAATCTAAGAAAACCCATAAAAAACAATAAGAATTGAAGAGATACAAAAGAGAAACCCAAAAAAAAGCCATAATTCTAGGGATATCGCCGGTCATAAGGTCGAAAACAATCCTATATCTTAATTGGAAGGAGAAGGAAAAAACTCATACTTTGGGGGCAGTAAAGAAAAACTTTAGGAGAGGAAGAAGAGAGAGAGCGATTAATTTATTCACTAAATTGTTCTACCTTAAATTTTTAAAATACAAATCTTTAATTTCTTTAGAGACCGACTTTCTAATCAGTTTCAATTTTTTCATCTTTATCTTCCGAGTCTTTCTCAATTATGGGCCATATGACTCTAATATCTATTGTAATTTTTGACAAAAATTATTAATTACCACTTGATTATTAAAGTTTATTGTTCAAAACAAAATGTTACTCATTCTTGTGCTCATTGATCTGAATGCAAGTGATACACATGTTTGTTGTTGTTGCTACAGTACTAGCATCACCACCTACGGAGTCTATTTCTGCAGGTAGTACAAGGGAAATAGATGGAAATAGATGTAGATAGAACTAAAGTGGATGGTGTATCCATTGGGATGGAACGAGCAAAATCTGAGGGCACGACAATATCCAATAGGATGATATCCATAGCAAATATAGAGAAATATTTTTCGGCAGACCTATCTTCTAAAAGTCTAATTGTTGGAAACCCTCAACAAAGAGCTAGATCTGTCTCCACGAAAAATAATTGAATGTCTAACCATATTTAAACATATAAAAACTTAGTCATCAGTTCAAGGTAATACACTTCCATTCAATTTTATCTTTTTTTAACTAGCTCAATAAAATATTTTGTAATATCTCTTAAATTACAATTAAACTTAAATTTGTAATATCTTCTAAACCTATATTCAATTTTTTTTTATTAATATTCGCTTCTTATATACAAGAATTGCTTAAAATTTACCCCTTTTTTTTAACTTAGGCTATTTCATTCTCTCTCTTTTTTTTAAAAAAAAAAATTATTTGCATATTAATGTAATAAGAAAAGATGGAATTCGTGAAATTATTCTTCAAATAACAATTTCAAGAACTCCATATTTCTTTAAAATAGTATTAATGATGTCTCACCCCGGGCAAGGTGGAGCAGGTGGAATATCGATTTAATTAGTTTTTGTAAACTTATATTTAGTTATTATTATTATTTTCATATGTGTTAAAAGTTCCCACCAATTAATTATAAGGTTTGATTGGACATCTAATATTGATTGTATTTCTATATTCGAGAGATTAATTACGTATATGGAAAAAAATATTATATAACGTTCAAAATTGGTACTATAATTATTATAATATTTTATTATCTGTTTGTAAGATAAATTATTTTCACTGTCTAAATATAATTTCTAATCATATTTTTCTTATTTTTTATTTTTTTACAATTATATCCATTATCTGAAAATAAATATTTTTACTAAATTTTTTATTATTTTAATATTTTATTACCGTTATAGGTATAATTTTTTATTAGTTTACGACTTAACATCCACATTCACCTTTTTTAATTTAGGAGTTTTATATTTTACTATTTGTTGTTATTGTTGTTATTATTATTTTGAATAATGTTCACTTTCTGAACATGATTTTTTTCATTACTATTTTAATTTTTTTTTTCATTACTATTTTAATTTTATAATTTTAATTTTTTATTTTATTGATTTCATCGCCCTAGTGTATATATATTTTATTTATTAGTCAATGATTTAATTTTTATATTCACTATTTGAATATAAAAATTTTATAATCTAATATTTATTAAATTTATAATTATTATTTTTTAAATTATGTCCACTTCTTGGACATAACTCTTATAATTTTTATATTTTTATTAAATATTTTTTAATTATTTATTAATATATTTTTAGAAAAAAAGTATTTTTTTTAATTAAAATAAATTTAAATTTAAAATTTAATTTCAAATACCTGCGTATTCACTTGGCAAAATTAAAATCTCCTAGTTTGAATAATTTTTTTTGTTGTGCTCACTCTCTAAATATAATTCTTTTATTTTTCTATTGTTTATTTTATTTGATTCTCAAATTATTTTTAAATTGCTATTTATTTTATAAGTGTTATTATTTATAATCATGTCTAATTTATAAACATATTTGTTAAATTTATTATGTATATATTTTTTCCTCCAAAATATAATTTTTTAGGTTATTTAATAACTATTATATCTACTTTGTGGATACAATAATTTTTATTGTTTATTTTGATTTGTTAGTTATTAAATAACATGTTTCTATTTATGAATGGTTAAAGAAAATAAAAATGCTAGAGCTAATTGAAATTTCATGTTTAGAGAGAAGAATTTTTTATTGTTTCCCTTTTTTAATAAAAATAACCTAAAATTAGGCTATCCTACTTTATTTAGAATTTATTTTTGCCATTTTTATTAAGGAAAAAATTTAAAAATGAAATAAAAGATAGTTTTGCAGTGTAGCGTCATGATTATTCCTATATGTAACATTGCCTTTCATTTATTAATTACAACAATGCTAATACTAATAATGATATCTCAACTTAATATCCCAAAGAAAAACTTCTTTTAAAAAAAAGAAAATAAAAAAAAATCTTGGACGGTGCAAAATGCCAAAGTCCATCAGGCCATACTATTTCTAATAAGTTATTATTATTTTACTAAATAAATGATTAAAGAACACATAATAATAATAAATGAGGGAGGATTTTGCAGTGTAACGTGATGATGGATGTTAAAATGTAATAAACAACAGTAAGGCAAATTTAAAAAAATAAAAATAAGAACAATAATAATGTTGATGATGGTAACAGAAAATAAATAAGATTTATCTTTGATATTTGAAACAATAAAAAAAAGAGATCAAATAAATAAAAGAAGCCTTTGGCAGTGCAAATGTTAAACCCATCATATTATATTCTTATTGACATATCCATTTTTTTTACTTTTAATAAAAATATAAAAATAATTTTAAATAATTTTAAATTTATTATATTTATAAAATATTTATTAAAATATCAAAATTTATAAAATATTTATTAAAATATCATATTTTTATTAATCTATAATGAGTTTATAAATTATACAATAAATTTATAATTAGTTTATAATGAGTCTATAATAAATTTATAAATTTTATATAATTTATAATAAATTTATAATAAATTAATTAAAATATTTCTAATAAAAAAATAAAAATTTATAAAAATATAATAAAGGGTATTATTTTTTTATTAAAGCCTTGGGCATTACAAACATCAAGCCCTTCACATTGTATTACTACTGACACAACCCCGTCTTTTTTTTGAACTGAAGACATAAATTTCTTTATTTTTAATAATAATCAAAAGATGACTTTTAACCCTAAAATCACCCATATATACTTACTTTTCTTATCATCTCTCTTTATTTCTACATTTTTTTTTTTTTGCCGTTCACTTCCTCTATTTTTCTTTACAAACATAATATTCTGCATTTCTTTTATACTAATATAATTTTTTTGTCTCTCTTTTATTTATATGGAAAGTGAAAACCATTCATCTCTTAAATATTTTTGGTCTCAGTTTAAATCCACGACTACTACTCCAACTATTACAAGTCTTAAGGTAAAGAAAAATCCATATTTCGTTTGTTATTTTTTAGTTTTTTTATATATATATTTCTTTTTTTATTAAATACTTCAATGTTTTGTTTTATTTTTTTGGGTTTTATTTCACTTATTATGATATTCATTTATGTAAAATTTCATTTACAAAAATGGATTTTGCGTATTATAGATAAAATAGAGATTTCGTGTTTTTGTTTCATATGTGTATTTCCTATCATTTATACTGTCCATTTGAAAAGTTGTAAAACTGCATAAAATTACAGTGAAGTATTTATACGGTGTTTGTTATTATTCTTGAATTTTTAGGCAGATTTATTAAGTATAATTCTTATACTTAATAAAACTTAAGATTTTCCACAATTTCCAGAAAATTATATTTTTTTTATTTATTTTGAAATTTACTCTTAGTTTTTCACTTTTTTCTTCTTATGTATTTCTATTACTTTTGTTTGGGTTTAAATTCATTACGTTCATTTTTGTCATTTCATGATCCAATTATCCCATTTGACGTGATCACTTCCTGATCACCACTTTATATCATGTGTATACATTAAAAATTGCAGGATACAAGGATTAAAAATTAGCAACAGAGAAATCAAAAGTCATAGACATTTACCTAGTTTTGTGAGCTTTAATTACTACAAATTGATGAGTTTTTATTGTTTGTTGTTTTAATTTTCGAATTTCACTAAGTACACCTTCTTTATAATTGATGAGATTTAAATTTTAAATAATTTTCTCTTTTAGAAAATTATTCTAAAATTTGTTCACACTTTTTTTTGTATTTTTTTCTTCTCTGCTTTTTTTTTTAATATTTTCGCTATATATTTTTGTATCTTCTCTCTTGTGTTCTCTCCCTTGAGTTTTTAAAATTTTTCCCATTTGTAGTAGAATAATTTATATTTTTAATGTTTTCATGTATGGAGCTGGTATAAAATTGCTGCTGTTGTAAAAAATGTCCCATTTTTTTTAATTTAAACTTTATTTTATGCATTTGGAGTATTTGTACGAAGAATATGAATATTTTATTAACAATTTTATCTATTTCTTTAATTATATCAATAATTTTATTTATTTCTTTAATTACTTCTTCTTTTTTTAAAGTTGATTACTACAAATGAAAAATACAATTTTAATTTCTAGAGAAAGAAAATACAAATTATTAATTAGACAATTAAAGTATTATATGATATAACAATTAGAAAATCAAACTATATTATTTTTAAAATTTTTGATGAAAGTGTATAGAGTTTAAAATAATAATGACTAGTTATTAAATTAGACCCGACTATGAATTATATTAGAGTTTGAAATTAAAGTAATAAATCATTTAAAGGTTTAGTCCATTCGTATGTAATTTTTTTTATTGATTGAGACCCGCATCCTAATCTATGATCGTATCTAATTAAAATATATAAAATTTATAATTTAATAAATAAGAATTAAAATGTGAATAATTAACAAATTTCAATGGCTAAAATACTAATTTTGAAATAAGCTAGAGTGCTAATTACATTAAAATCTAGAAGTGTTAATATACATATTTTTTTTTGTCTAACCATTCAGTATTCGATAATCTAAAAATTACAAATTAATATTAATTTATGCCGAATAGATTCATTAAAATAATAAAATATTCTCTACACTTATAATTTAAATTCAAAATTTCCGATTAAAAAGAAGAGATTTCTCATCATATTTATTGAGAATAAAATATTTATTTTTCTTAAAAAAGATCAAACAAAAAGAGACAGACAATTTCATTTAAACTTGCGTTTCTAAAAAAGATTAGGTGTAAACTTGCGTGTCTAAAAAAGACCAGGTGAGATGGACAAGACACTAAAGAATAAACAGCAAAACATAAAACCGCCACCGCAAGAATCGATCGACGAATTTGACCGCGATGAAATTAGGTTATATCACTGGGGCATATATATATTTATTAAAAAAAATTATTTCAAAAATATTAAAAATATTTATATTTTTATAAAAAATTTAAGTAATTTTAAAAATACTTTATCTTTCATAAAAATAATTTTTTTTAAAAAAATCTCTTTTCTTGCTAAAATTGATATTTTAATTTAATTTTTATTTTTTTAAACTTCCCTATTAAATAAAAATATTTTAATAAAATAATAAAAATTAATATTTTAATTTATTTTTTCATCATATAAAAATTATAATTTGTTATAAAGATAAAATTTTAATTTTAATTTTAAAATATAAATAACACTCATAAAAAAATAAAAAATATATCTATATATAAATATATTAATAAAATCATTAAATTTTTTTAACAAATTTTATATATTATACATATAAAAAAAATACACAATTTTATTATGTAGATATATAGTAGATATATTGTAGATGTGTTATAAATATATTATAGATGCTATGTACATATTATATATTTTTTAAGTTGTGTTTATTTTATGTAAAAGCTGTTAAATATTACGTGAATGTTATATAAATATTGTCAGAATAAAAAATTAAATAAATATTAAAAATATGATTTAGATGTATTGTAGCTGTACAATAGATATATTGTAAATGTGTTACAGATATTATAGAAGTAGTTTATATTGTTGAGTGTATATTATATATATATAATGTATATATTGTGTATATATTATGCATGTATTTATTTATATATATATATATTAAAAATTTAACATTAAAATTTTTTTAAAATAAATAAAATATAAACAAAATAAAATAGAACAAAAATAAAAATAAAAAAATTACAAAAAAAAAGAAAAAAGAACGCCAAGAACGTAAATTTAAAAAACAATTCTCGTATACAATATTTTTGCAAATTGAAAACTTCTGTCCGAGTGTAAATATCCCTATATCATTAATTGCAATGGACCAATGGCAGGAAATTACATAAAATAATAGTATTTTTTAATTTTTATTTTTATTTTAAAATTTTAATTGATAATTATTTTTTATTTTCTTATATTTTTATAGCATATATTAAAAATGTACTCAGCATATGTAAAAATATATTTAATATATATTAAAAAAACTGTATTTTTATAAATTTTAGTATATGCACAGTATTTATGTAAATTTTTCATAGTATAATATTTATGTAATTTTTTTTATTTTTAAGTATTTTTGTAAAATTCCCCATAAATTAATGTGGCATTACTTCCCACATTCACATTGCCAAAAATTTATTACATTTTATTAGTTTAATTAGTTTGAAAATTCATGCAATTAAAAATATTTTAAATTATCTATTATGTGATATAAAAAATATATAAATATTATTCTAAACATATATATATATATACATAATGTAAAAATAAAATTATTATATGTTTAAATAAATAATAATAACCATTACTATAATAAAAATTTAAGTCGATTTTTGTGATAAACTTTTTTATTTCTTATATCAGTATAAAAATTTAAATGATTAATCACAATATATTAATAAAAAAAAAGAACTTGAGATATAATATTGTAATTTATTTATAAATATTATAATGACATATTCGGATATATCATAATTTAAATTATTATAATGAGTTTTAATTACAAAGCTATGAAACTATGCATATAATATTACATTTAAATATTCAATTATTAATACAAATTGACTAAATTCAATTTAAATGAATTCTTATAAGTGAATTATTTCAAAAAGTCCCATTAAAATAAATAATAATTCAGTTATATCTTGAGTACAAAAATAGCTAAATGCATAATTAAATTCTTAAACTTTCAGGGATATTTTTACAGATGTTGAATATTTTTTACATATATTCAACGAGAAGAACCATTGTCCAACGATCAGAGGCTAAAGCTGGAGATTATGGAAGGGGGAGGGGGGGAGGGGTGGGGGGCCAAATTTTTTAAAGAAAAAAAAATTATAGACCAACTCAAAATAAAATTAAATATTTAATACTACAATAGTTCAACATTTAATTTATACTTTTAGATTGACTACGACTACGAGATGCTAATTATATTTTATGAGGTGGTAATTATATTCTATGAGTTTGTATTTTTAAAAATATTGGATAATAAATTCATTTTTAATTTTCACATAAACGTATTTCTCCGCATAACACATCAAGCAATAAGTCAAAAAATCATCTCTCATCTTATAGCGTAAATCTTTTTTGATAATGTTCATTTTAGAAAAAAAAAAATTTTAACAGTAGCAGTTGCAATAGGTAAGACTACTGATAACTTAATAAGTAAATATACTAAAAAAAATACAGTATCGTATCATGTCTCAACCATTTTTTAAGCAAGAGCTTCAATATCATGCAAATTAGAGAAAGCTTCATTTAATCTCATATCATCAATATAAGTCTTAATTTAACATCCTCAAGTTTTCTAAAATAAAATAAAATTAAAATTTAATAAATAATTTAAGGGATAAATGGTGAATTGAGAGTGAGAAAAATAAAGTGTATATTATATATATATATATGAAATATAAATAATATATAAAAGTCAAAGTGAATAATAAAATCAAAGGGTAAAATGATAAATTTACTTTAAAAATTAAAATTAAAATTAATTTGGAATGAAAGATGATATTTTGATTTTTAAAATAAATAAATAAAATCATATAATATATATATATATGTGGTTAAAATTTGAAGAGAAAAAAAGTCAAAAATTCAAAATAACTCGTATTCTTTTTCTTATTTCGCCTAAATCTAAATTTGCTTTTGATGAATGAGAGAAATTTTGTCACATCTCATTCTCTTAAGTCTAATGGTGGACTTATCTCCTAATTTATCATAATATTATTTATTATAAATAAATACCACTCATAATTTATTACTTTTATATTCTTTTAATATGCACATTAATATCATCTAATATATATACTAATATTTTTAAATATATCTTATTTATTGTTTTACACGAAAATATAAATAATTCATAAACAAGTCCAAACGATAATTATGTTAGTCCGACCTTATCTATGCACTGAAATGTTTTACTGGTTTATTCTTCAACAATATCTGAAATGTTTATATAATAAAAAGAGTGAGTCCAACTACTTAGTGAGAAGATAATTATATAACAAAAGAAAAACAAACAAAGTTTTTCTTATATATATATTTACTATTATAAAATCATTACAGCTGCACAAATATAAATTTATTAACTCATAATGTTGTTGTTGAATATATTCATCATATACTTAATAAAATCAAATATGTACCTTCGTACGCTCAAAATATCTTATCCATACACTTCGTAACACTATAGGTGCGAGTAAATATTTATTTACTGCAACTTAAGGGTAAATACTAACATCTCGGGAGTAATGATGACGCTAACAGTCTAAGAGCAAATTATTATGGTCATACATATATACAAAGCTACTCCTAAAGGGTCACCACCTGATATACGCCCTAAAGGCTATATGTATACCAAGCGTTGTCCCAAAGACAATATTATATCATAATTCATCAATTCATCTAACACTCCGTCATCACTTATGTCTTTATTAGAAAATATATTATGAGTCTATTCAAAACATTTATTCAGTTGTATCAATAATTAATCATCATATCATAATTCAAATATCAACATACCATTATTTATTCTCATTTTAAATATAAAAATTTCTTCTTTCAAATCCATCATAAATTGAATTCCATCATAAAATAATTTTTAATAAATCATATATATATATAATTTAATAAAATATCAATGTTATATAATTATCCACTTACCTTAATCAATAGTGCAAATTTTTTAATTGAATGAATCACATTTATGTTTTACAATTATAGTTGAATCCACACATAAAGTGATATAAAAATAATAATTTACTAAAATATTCTATATGATTAATACTACTATGAGATAAATAATATGAAAAGAAAACGTGAAAATGATTTCTAAAATTCTAATGAATATTTTGCAGAGTTTCGACATAAATCGATTGTTTCTAAAATTTCAAAACAATATTCCAATGAGTATCACTCAATTTATTAAGCCACTTGCTCATCATTTTTCAACAATATTTTTAACAACTTAATATAATTTGAATATCTAAAATTTACTAAATATTTATAATATTTCTTTGTACAACTAAATTATATTAATTTATTTTTTTAATCTAATAGTTTAATAATATTTATTTTATTAATTAATTTAATTACATATTAAATAGTATTAAATTTAAATCTTTGATACTACAATAGTTTAATATTCTAAGTTTTTTAAAAAAATTATATTAATAATATTAATAGTAGCAACAACAATATATATATATATTGTAATAAGAAATTTATTTAAAATAATAATATCATTTACTTAAATTTTTGATATTTATTTAAATTTTCTTATTTCATTATACTTTAAAATAATAATAATAATGACAATAATAATATTAATGCTATTTACTTAAAGGGTAGCATTGTTTGATTTATATCTATAAATACATATATATATATAAGATAATTAATTAATTTTAATTTAATCATAATATTTCATATTAAGTTTAATAGTAACAATAATACTAATAATATCAATATACAATTTATTTAATTTTTAATACTTTATTTTTATTTTATTTTCTAATAATCCCTTATAATTAAGTTATAAATTTTCTTTTAGTAAATTCATAACATTATTTATGCAATTAAAAGTAATTATTTACCCACTTATTATTTCAAATTTAATAAATAAAATTTAAATTTAATTCTAAATAATATTAGTAAGAATATCAATATTAATTATTGAAATAATTTTATACTAAAATTAAATTAATATAATATATTTATAGTGATTATTCTATAATAATAATAAGAACACTATCAACCATACTAAAGTTGACAATTATTAGTAATAGTTATAATAAATTTGTTGATATATTTAGTTACCGCAATAATAGAATATTAGTATTTAATTACTAATTAAAATTTATTAATTCTTAAATAAAGATAATTATAACTTTAATCAGTATAATAAAATAAAATATTAAATTTTATAAATTTTCATCTATAATATATTCATCACTTGATAACTAATTAATTATTCTAATTTCTAACTTAATAATTAAAAATTCTTATACTAAAAATTTATAATTTTTCATACATATATTTACTCATATTCGTATATGCAAATATAATTAATTTATTTTATAAATTATTAATAATTTTTATTATTCAAAAATTTAATTTATTTTAACTCTAAATATTTTTATTCTAAATTTAATATATATACTTATTCTCATTCTAATCTTAAATAATTACTTAATTAATGATTAACTATATATATATTAACAAAAATTTCTTAAATCTTCTTTAATAATAATTTTAAATTTACTAACAACTAACTATCAATTTATAAATTCATAAATATATATATATATGTGTGTGTGTATAATATAAGTAATTTATTCTATAATTTATTAATAAATATTCATAACTTAAATATTTAATTAATTTAATCATACTCTATTTTAAATTTAAATTTTATTGCATATTATACTTATGTTTTCTATTTTAAATTTTAAATTTTTATTCTATTCACAATCACTTAACTAATTTTGTCAATAAATAATTAATATCTATAACTAAATTTTTAAATTGGTAGTTTATTTATTTAAATCAATTGACAACATAAATAATTATAAATAAATAATCCACTAACAAATAAAAATTTTAATCAAACTCAGTAACTAACAAATAAATTTTAAGTTAGTATTCAAAATATATAATATGTAACTTAATTTTAATTTTTTTTATCATTAATTAATTAATTATTTATTTTTATTGATTTCCTCTTAATATAATTAAATTAAAACTTTATTTTTTCAACTTAACCACATAATATTAACTAATTATGCATATAATTAATTAATTTATAATACTAACTAATATATATTAATCACTAATTAACAATCTAATTATATATATTTATAATTAGATTGTTAAATTTAATTTTAAATTACAATACATGTGTTTTCTAATATTCATATATAATTAGCAAATGAGGTATCAAATCAAAACTTATAAAAAGAGGATTTTAAAAATTTATGAGTCGCTGAAAAAAGAGGTCGGATAACGGTCGAAAGTTCACGCAGGTGTCCACTTTGTACCACGTGTGATTACCCATCCGACAACCATTTACAGTGATGTTGATGGCGATGGACTCGTCTGAAAGTGGAGATCCTCCCTGGTCAATGCGTGTATGTTGAAGATGACTGGACGGAGGCAGATTGGAGAAAAAATGTTGAACGGTCAGAATTCTCTCTCCTCCCTTCTCCTTCTCCGTCTCTGTTCTCTCTCCCGATTTTCTTTCTTTTCTTTTCTTTTCTCTTTTCTTTCCTTTTCTTTCTTTTCTTATTTTTCTTTTTTTATTATATTATTTTTTTCCACAGCCCACCTACTTGTTAGGTGGGCACATTTTAAATTTATTATTATTGTTATTATTATTATCATTAATTTAATTTAATTAATTAATTAAAAAAATTTAAATTAATTTATTTTTATTACTAAATATCTTTTTTATTATTATTATTTTTTATAGGATATTACAAATTATTCTCCCAAAAACCAAATTTAAGAAGGATTTTCAAAAATCAAAAAGAGTTTTGATGGTTTTCCAACAAACTGATAAGTTTTCTTTAAAAACTTTTAAGTTCTTTGATATATATTTGTAATACTCTAGATGAAATGCAAGTCTATGAGCCGAAATATAGTGCAAATTAAATGAATAAAGTAAGAAAAAATTATGATTGAAATAAAATTTTAATGGGCCAAAGTAATATAAACAAAAATTCTAAATTTCTTGAATTGAAAACTCTACAACTCATAACAATTCTGAATCAAATCAACTTACTATAAGGTATAAAATAATTAATTATATTATATATAAAGTATTAGAAAAATAAAATAACCTACTGAAGTGATAAAGGAGCCATTCATATGCAAAGAAGTGAAATTTACAAGTCACTAAAATGATGAAAATGGAAAATTAAAAAAAAAACATCTTAGCTATGGTAATTCGTACGTATAAAAAACTTAAGGCATTTTACTCAAAATGAACCATAACCATATTAAAAATACTGTAACCTAATCACATACATTAAAAACATATAAAATAAGCAAAAATTAAGAATTATAAGTGAAATAGAATTTAAAAAAAAAATTACAAGTGAAGGCAGTAAGTTGGGATATAAAATGACCAAAAAGGGTATACAAATTAACAAAGAAGTTTGTATCAGTCAAGGGATAAAATAGACATTTTATACACTTGAAATTCAATTATTTTTCTGCCCAAGCAAGCTGATAACTCACCTCTTTTCATAAGGATGTGAGGTGGGACACTTATGCTTAAAAGATAAAATTCAAACTTCCTAATGTCTTCTTTCTTCTATTTGGTAAAACACATAGCCTTGCACATTTTTCTCTATTTTTTTTCTACCGTAGCCAACCTCCAAGCTATTTTCAAGTGTCTCAAAGGATTTCCAGCCATAAACAAAGCAATCAAAGAGATAAGAAAGCTTAGAAAGCAAAGAAACTCAAACAAAGAAACTCGAACAAAGTAATGAATCCTGAATTCTATCTTTGAATTCTTTATTTAATTTCTTAAAGGCGCCAAAAATTAGCATTTATACATGTTAATTAAGTATTTAGGATGTTGTAAATTGATTTATATTGAAAGAAATTGAAAGAAATGTAGCCAGAAACCCTAACACTAAAATCTGTCCAAATTATATAACTTAAACTTTTAATAATTTAGCTACTGTGTTTTATTTATTTCAATATACAAACGAGCTTTAAAATTTATAAAAATTTACATAAAGGTGTATTTGGATGTTGGTAAGATTGTGATAAAAGGGAAAGTCAAAATTATGAGGGAAGATGAGTGAGTAATTAAATGAGCACAAGCTGCTCATTTTAACAGTCTAATTGAATACCACTAAAATTTTATTGTTGCGTTTAAATTATTTATCTATATAAATGAATTCTATAATTTGTAAAAATTTACAGAGAGGTTATGTATGATGTTATGAACATGCTGTAAAAATTTCAGGGCAAATGAATTTAAAAAAATTAATATACAATTAATTGAATATAAACTACTCAAATACTAAAATTTAGGTGTTTTATTGACTTGAGACTGAATTGAGCATAACAAAATATATTTGATTTGACTATAAATATAAGCATATAGTAGATGACGATAAATTTTAATATGTATATTTAATTTTTTAAAAAGTATAAATATTAATTTAATAAATAAGTAAATCAAATGACTTGAAGAAGTCAATGCATTTTCATAGGCATATGGCACATCTTTAGGACTTACTTAATTACGTAGTCCTATTGTAATATAATTTTGTGATATTCAAATTCATAATTATAAAATAAATTTTAGGATATATTAAGATGCTAAACAGGGCATGGGTACATTGTAATATCTCAATTTTTGATGTACTTTAGAATAGTAAATATGGGAGAGCGTATGGGTGTAATGGGTAGAGAAAATATGAGATGGATGTTTACAATGGATGTTATATATGTAATATATATATATTTGAAATATATTAGAAATATAAATAGAATATATAAGGCATATACATATACCTAACATATACTACACATATGCATGAGGTATACATTGGTGGTGGAAAAGTTGATTTTAATTAAATAATAATAATAGTACTAATAATAAAGTGAAGAGGAGAAAGTAAAAAGGAGAAGGGAGTTGATTGGTGGAGAGTAAATTAAAGTAATTAATATATAAAATTATATTGTTAGAGATAAGGATGAAAGTTTAAAAGAATAGTCTTCTTTCTTCTTCTTCCTCTTTGAACGTGAGATTGAGAGAGAGTGAGAGGTGCTTAATTTTATTCATAGATACACCAAATTTATAAGAGTTTTAAGAGGTTTGAAGGTGGATATTGAAGATTTGACAAAGAATTCAAGTAAGTACTTTCTTCTTGAGCTTATTTTATGAATTATATATATATGCATGATATAGTTAGTCAGAGAAAGTGATGATTAATTGAATAATATGATGACAATGATATATTGAAGTATATATGTGTTGAATTGATACATTGATAAAGTAAATATGGTTAGATGTTGGGGATAATGATGAGTAGTTGGAATTAAGAAAAAAAGTAAGGGTTTGGTAAAGTTGAGTTGGGGATTGCGTGAGTTGATATATGGATGATGGTATGAATGAAATATATGATGATTGTTATTATAATTTTGTGTTTAGATTAACAAGAAGTAAGTAAAGAAGAGTAAACTTTGAATGATCTTGAGTTTGTATATATATTTGATTCAACACGATTTGGAGTTGCTTATGTGATATGTGAGTGTTGTATTGATAAAAATGGAGTGAAAGTATGTTTTTGCGATGTCATGGGCATACTCAGAGGTTTAGCCTGACACGCCCAATGACACGCTCATGTCTCTGGGTGTGTCGTAGTCACTGTAATACAAAATTGAGGACACGAGCAGTGACACGCCCATGTCTCTGGGCGTGTCATAGATACAATAACGCAGGATTAAGGACACGTGCAGTGACACGCCCATGTCTCTGGGCGTGTCATAGCTACTGTAAGACAACATTAAGAAAATGGCAGTGACACACCCAAATCTCTGGGCATGTCAAAGTTTCTATAAGTTGAGTATGTCACTTAAAGAATTATGATAAAATATGTTAATTATGCTAAAATTAGTATGTTGATGAGTTATATGGTGAGTGTGGCTCATGCTTGCATGATGAAAGTAAAAAATGGAAAAATATGGTTGGATGTTAAGTGTGAATTATAAATGAATAATGATTATGATACAAATGAGATGAAATATGCATTTAATGCATTGTGAAGCCATTGATAATGGCTAAATTGAGTATAATGTGAAACATGTACAATATGTGAAAGTAACCCAAAGTGTTTGGGTAATGTGAAAATTTTAAGATTGGAAATGCATGTGACTTATGTATGAATGATGTGAACTAGTAATGTGATGTGATCATAAATAATGGTGATCATTGGAAAGGTATAAACTAAAGTGATGTTAAATGTGTATAAATTATACCATTACTTGTTTAATTGTGTTGAGATTGATCAGATATGCATGAGAGGTCCTGAGCAGAGGTAGGCCTAGAGGTGCATATATTAATAGACTTGAGCAGAGCTAGGTCTTGACTTGAGCAGAGCTGGGTCATGTGTTTAAGATGATGGTAGACCTGAGCAGAGCTAGGTCATGTGTTTAAGATGACGGTAGACCTGAACAGATCTAGGTCTTGGCCCAAGCAGAGCTAGGTCATATGTTTGAGATGATGGTTGACCTGAGCAGAGATAGGTCACGTGATTGAGATTTGTGATGGATCCGAGCAGAGTTGGATCATGATATTGTGTTCACTGGACATGATAATTGTATAGAGGTATTGAGCCCTATAGTTATGTATGAGCTTGGGATGTGATTCCCAATATTGTGATGATATGTGAGTGGGATGCGAATTCCAATAATTATGTACGAATATGGAATGTGATTTTCAATAGTGTAATGATGTGTAAGTGGGATGTGAATCCCAATACTGTATTTGTGTACTTGTATGCATATATTATTTATATGTACCACTAAGCTTTGAAGCTTAGCGCGGTTGTGTGAATCGCACAGGTAAATAGATTGCTAATTTGAGAGTCAGATAGTTGTGTCATGAGAAGACTGAGGGTGTACCAGAGACCAACTAGAAAGTGGTGCATGCAAGTACATTTTGTTATTTTGTAGTTTGACTATATGTATATGTATATAAGTAAAATTTGGAAAGACAATGTATAAATGTATATATGTAATAAAAAGTTTAATGATTTTGGATATGTTCTTTTTATAAGAATGAGATTTGATAACATAAAATTCTTTTATTAAATATATAATTGATGTGAAATTAAGGTAGAGATTTAAACAACACTGTAACGTAACATCCTTATATTTTATATATGTATTGTATGTATACGAGGTATATGTATGGTATATATATAGGATATAAGGTGTTACATACCTAATAAGCAATTAAAATAAGAATGACAAATAATAAATTTAAAATAAACCTAAATGTACGATTTATGTGTGGATGTTAATGTAGGTCGAGTATTGCCACTAAACTAAACAATTATTTTCAATATCTTAGAGAAATCAAATTTGCATATTCAAGGTGATTTATAGTGTCCATCCCTTACTTTGTCACTTTGAAAATCTTTAATGAAATTTGAACCATTGTTGATACTTAAGACATTTGATATCATTTTGTTACTTGTGTTTTTATAATTGTGAATTGTGAAACTTAATATGGCCTCTAGGCCTATGTGATCAAATCAAGCTATTTGTAGCCAATATGATAAAATTCTAACTTGAATGAGATTATACCATCAGGCTATATATACATAGAGATTTATGATAAAAGGGGTAGTAATTAATGCCCTTATGTGTGTGATGTGTAGTCGCACTAAAATGTACAAAGTGATACATTTTATTCAGTACTATTGCTATTTGTTATCTGTTATATTATGTGATTTGCTTTTGTGATATTGGTTTGGTTATTGTGGGTCATTCCTGTGGATTAAATTTTATTGTTATGTCTTTATTGTACATATACCTTATTTATTTATTATTATTGAACCTTGAAATATTATTATTGTACATCATACTCTTGTGATACTATAATCTCACTGAGTTGATGACTCACCCCATCATTTGTGGTTTCAGGTAGAGGTGACCCAAGGCCATCAGCTTATTGATTTCTTCTTTCAGCAATAAGCTTGAGATAATGTAATTAGCAAATACTATCATATGTAATTAAATAATTATATATGTTTGTACTATACTCTAGTTGCTCCGTAGTACTATTATGAATAGTTTAGTAAAGCGTGAAAGTAAACTATAATATAAAAAAATAAATATGTGTAATGTATAATATGAATATAGATGTATAATACTATATCATGAGATTATGAATAAATAATAAAAGTTATGAAATGAAATTTTGATTCATTAATGCAATTAACCAATATGTATGAATTCATAAACTAGTTGGGTTCTACGTGGTGTCTGGTGATCTTAAGCCTATCTGGACCCTAGGACCATCATACTTCTAAAAATGGGGTGTGACTGAGGTGGTATAAGAGCACTAGGTTTATAGCAATATATAGGTTAAAGATCCATAAGCATATACGTGTAAGAATACTACTGAGCTTAGAATTATTCTATCATATCTTATTTTTATTATTATCTAGATCTTCGTTAATTTGTATGTTAACCGAATAATTTCCTTTTCTCTTTTATAGTTTAGATATTGCAACTAGAAGGAGACCTAGGGCAATCAGGTCTGAGGGAGATATTCCTTCTGAGTAATATGTGCAAAGAATTGAGAATATAAGAAATCTTCCTTTAGAATCATCTGCCTTAGAAGACAGAATAGCTGGAGTGATGGAAAGACTAGAACAATTATAAAAAAATTATGAGTTGATGATAAAAATGATAATACAATAAAGACAACAACAATAACAACAACAACAGCAAACTCCTATCCCTGAAATTTAAGTTCCTCCACCTCCACCCTTACAGATGGAACCAGAGAAAGAAAGAAAATTATTAGAGAGGTTCTTGAAACTTAATCTTCCTATCTATAAAGGGAAAGATAAAGATCTTATGGAGTTTTTAGAGAAAATAGAAGTAAAAACTCAAATACTTCGTTGTCCGAATAAGAAAGCAGTTGAATTTATAGAGTATCAAATGAGAGGTGATGCGAGGGAATGGTACAAGAGAGATGTGGTCGGATTATTGAAAGAAAATGCTCCTTTGAATGAGAACAATTTATAAAGATGGTGTTGCAAAAGTTTTTACCTGAAAGGGTTAGGCAAGCTAAAGTCCTAGAGTTTGATAAGCTCGTACAAACACTGGGTATGTCAGTATTTGAATATGCTAGACGGTTTAATCAGTTGAGTAAGCATGATAATCAGTTGAGTAAGCATGAACCTGCTCTAGTACCAAATGAAGCAGCAAGAATATATTAGTTCAGACGAGGATTAGTTAATTTACTGTATATAATTTTGGCTACTCACGATTATGACTCTTACTCCAAATTACTGGATAAAGCAAGAATAATAGAAAATAGGGAGATGGAAGCCTGAGAACAAAAAAAGGCCAGAACTAAAAGCTTTATGAGACAAAGAGGTAGAGATGAAGCAAGGACATCCAGTGTCAGGCAATAATCACAATCTATGCGCAAACCAATCCACCTAGACCACCTACAGGAAGGCCATCTGAGACTATTACCCATAAATTTTCTAGTACTAATATTCAGAGGCCTGCTGTATATACTTCATGTTAGACTTGTGGAAAGATGCATAGAGGCTAATGTTATAGGGAGATTAGGGTATGCTTTAAATGTGGGAAAAAAATCATATGATTAAATATTATGCTTTGATTGTAGCAGAAATAAGAAAACAAACATCCCAGACCATAATGTAGACAGAAATAGATTCTAGATCTAGTGGAGTTAAAAGATGTTCTAGAAGAGGCACTGTTACTAAGAGGCCTATTGTACAATTACCATCTGTAGGTGCATAAGAAAAGTGATACCTTATCACCTCAGGAAGCACAAGTATCAAATGCAACTATTATAGGCATCATTTCCATCCAGCCTGTTAAAGGAAGGATGTTGTTTGATTCAGGGGCAACTCATTTTTTTATGTCTACTTATTTTGCTTCTAAATTATATATATCTTTCAAATTACTTGATATTTTTCTCTTTGTCTTTACTCCTTTAAAAGAGAAAATTGTTGTTAAAAATATATACCCCTCTTGTGAGGTAGCAATAGGTTACAAAATTCTAAGTGTTGATTTGATAGAATTACCAATATTAGAGTTTGATGTTATCTTGGAAATGGATTAGTTGTCTAAGTATTTTACCATCCTATATTGTAATGGAAAAAGGGTGATGTTTCATAGCCCTTTAGGTGAAATTTTTTAATTTCAAAGAGATAAGAGTGGAGTGTTAAATAGTATAATCTCAGTAATTAGTGCTAAAATACTATTAAGAAAGGGTGTATATGGTATTTGGCCCATATTAGAGATACTAGTATTTCATCCCCTAGTTTGGATCAGATATCTATAGTACTAGAGTTTCCTGATGTATTCTCTGATGATCTGACTATTTTACCTCCAGAAAGGAAAATAAAGTTTAGTATATATTTGTTCCCTGGTACAACATCTATCTCTATTCCTCCATATCGAATGGCTCCAGCAAAACTAAAGGAGTTGAATGCACAATTGCAAGATCTTTTGGATAAAAGCTTCATTAGACCAAGTTTTTCATCTTGGGGGTACACCAGTTCTGTTTGTTAAGAAGAAAGATAGCTCACTTCGAATGTGTATAGACTATAGATAGTTAAACAAGGTGACTATAAAGAACAAATATCATTTGTCTAGAATTGATGATTTGTTTGATCAACTGCAATGGGTAATATATTTTTCTAAAATAGATTTTTATTCTGGATACCATCAATTGAGAATCAAGAAGGACGATGTACCAAAAAACTGCATTTCGTACTAGATATAGCCATTATGAGTTTTTGGTACTACATTTTGGTCTCACTAATGCACCTGTAGTATTTATGGATTTGATGAATTGGGTTTTTAAGCCATACTTAGATAAATTTGTGGTTATTTTCATATATGATATATTGATTTATTATAAGCGTTAGACTGAACATGAAGAGCACTTAAGGATAGCATTGCAGACTTTGAGGGAGAATAAGTTATTTGCTAAATTGTCTAAGTGTGAATTTTGGCAGGAGAAAATATCTTTCTTAGGACATGTGATCATTTGTGAAGGGTTACAAGTGGATCTTAAAAAAATTAAAGCAGTAGCTGATTGACCTCAACCAACAAATATTACAGAAATAAGAAACTTTATGGGATTAGCTGGTTATTATATGAAATTTGTAAAAGACTTTTCCAGGATAACTGTACTAATTACTAAATTACGTTATAAAGGGTTGAAGTTTTATTGGGACAACAAATGTGAGAAAAGCTTTTGTAGACTGAGGGAGTGTTTGACATCTGCACCTATTCTTTCACTGCCAACTGAAGGAGGCAAATTTATAGTATATTGTGATGCATCCAAAGTGAGACTTGGCATTGTTTTGATGTAGAATGATAGGGTGATTGCCTATGCCTCTAGGCAATCGAGGAAGTATGAGGTTAATTATCCTACTAATGATTTGAAAATAGCAGCAATGGTATTTGCTTTGAAAATTTAGAGACACTACTTATATGGTGAAAAATGTGAGATATTCACAGATCATAAGAGCCTCAAATACATCTTTCAACAAAAAGATCTAAATCTTAGGCAACGTTGATGGATGGAGTTACTTAAGAATTATGATTGTGAGATCTTATATCATCTAGGCAAAGCCAATGTAGTAGCAAATACCTTAAGTAGAAAATCTTTGAAGAGTTTATCACATATTCATGTATATCGATAACCATTAGTAAAAGAGGTACAAAACCTATATGGTTTGGGGATAAGATTTGATTTATCAGATAATGGAGTATTGATAGCCCAGTTCACTATCAAACCATTATTGATTTATCAAATTAAGACACTACAATAAGAAGATCCACATTTGGTAAAGATAAAAGAAGATATTGCTATAGGCAAGACCTCTGAATTTATAATTGATGAAGGTGTGTTGAAATGTGACAATCGACTTTGTGTACCAGCAGTAGATGATCTAAAAGAATAAATAATAAGGGAGACTCATTATGCAAATTATAATGCATATCCTGGAAGTACCAAAATGTACCATGATTTAAAATATGTTTATTGATTGAATGGTATGAAAAAAAATGTTACAAAATTTGTAGCAATGTGTCTAATATGCCAACATGTAAAATTTGAACATCAGAAGCCATCTAGGCTATTACAACAATTATCACTGTTAGAATGAAAATAAGAGAGGATTACCGTAGCTTTTATTGTTGGATTACCTAAAACATCTACATGCTATGACTCTATATGGGCGATTGTTGATAGGTTAATGAAATCTGCTCATTTTCTACCTGTGAAGACCACTTATTTTGTATCCCAGTATGCACAAATATATCTGGACCCTAGAACCGTCATATTTTTAAAAATGGGGTGTGACAATATTGAATATGTGAGATTTAAATTTTTAATGTGGTGTTTTATAATTTGTTAAATGGGTATAGAAGATGTTTATTTGATAAGTAGGTAATAATTTTATAGTTAGATGGTTAATTTGGTTGGGTTGAATGGAAATTTGAATGGGTCGGTAGTGATTTTAGGGTTTTGATAGAATTTTGTTAAAGAATGGGTGTGAATTGTATTTAAGTATTTAAATCGTGTTATTAAATAATTTTAATGGTTGAAATGAACCTAGAATACCAATTAGAATTGATTAGAATGAAATTCTAAAATTAACGAAGGTTAGGGCAAATTTTGAAAAAAAAATAGAGGAATGTGATTTAATTTATATTTAATAGTTAGAATACCTAGAAATGTGATTCTAATATATGATATACATTTACATTTTATTTAGGTATTGAGTAGACAGTTGTTTTCACAACTTAGTGGTGAAGGACATATTGAAAAGTTGGTGAAAAATTGTGTATTTTAGCTTGAAAGTAGTGGAACCAAGAGGTTAGTATATACTTGATTGAAATGTGTTTAAATACATTTATTTGATATGTTGCATTGTATGTGAAAATGTGGACCATGTCACTTTGATGTGTGAATTCATATCAAAAAGTGCATAGATATAAGTTTAAAGTTATAAAATGCATAATGTGAGATTTAATGAGCCATTTTAAAATGGCTAATAACATTAAAAGATATGTTTGTGAAAAAAATAAAATTATGCCAATTATAGAGCATATATCGGTCATCATAGAAATGTGGCAAGGAAATTTATGAAAATGATGAAAAAGTGTAAAAATACTATAAAATGATGAAAAAGTACAAACAGAATTAAAAAAAAGGCATGCCTATGATTGCCTTCGGACTAGACATTGAGCATCACTATTATTTATCTTCGGGCCAGATACTGGATGTCAAAATTAGTCCAAAGCAATATCTTTGAAATTTAAATATTATATAGGGTCATTTGGACCTAGTAAACGTGAATATAATATGTGATTAGTTAAGTGTGAAAAATATATGAATTTGTTATATGAGTTTGCATGTCATATTATGGCTTTCAAAAGAAAAACATTTGTGCATTATTCTTTGAGTTTATACCGTTTTCAAAGTATGTACCACTAGGCTATTTGCTTAGAACGATTTGTTTATCGCGCAGATGACAGGGTTGAGTCTGAGGACCTTGCTAGAGCTGACCAGGTCTAAGGCTTTGGGATTTTTGTAGAAGATCTTAGTATCGCCATAAGACCATGCCCAATTACAAGCATGTAGCTATTTTATTTTTGTAAACTTGTTTTAAATTATGTATAATATGTTTATAAATATGCAAATGATGTGAATTATAAAAGTTTTAGATTAAATTTCATGAATTGAGTATTATGTGAAACAATGATATGCATATAGATATGTATATCTATGTTTAGATATTTTTTAAATATATATTAGAAAATTGAGAGAAATTTTGAGGAGCATTGGATGTTGATTTATACGGGAAGTGTGGAATTTTTTTACAGATTGAGTTGTGTATTTTTTTGGAACGTCCAAATTATAGATAAAACTCTGGTAAAATTTTTTCAGAGACTTTTATATAAAATATATATTTTTGGTACCTAAAATTATTAAAAAATATTTTTATTTATTATTTAAAATATATTTTAAGTCCTTAAATATTTATTATGAAATTATGAAAATTTTTAAAAAGACTGAAAACTGTGACATTCTCGTTCTATATATGCGTATTTTATAGATATTGAGTATATGTATTATACGTATATATGATATAAGAGTGTTACACTTAAGGTGATCCTGAAGTATCATTCGATTGGTGTTGGAGAAATTATGTGGATGTAATTCAGTAAGATGAAGTAATATAGATAGATTGAAGTTGAAGAATGAGTCTCTGGGAGAAAGACAATCAATGCACAAAAATAAATCCGTACTTGATTCACAAAACCGACTCTCCATTTCTTATGCAATAAAATCAACAACCTAGTATTAAATGAAAGAAAATAAGGTTATAGTGTAATAAATAGTTGACTATTAGAAATATAATTCATGAAGGAAAAAGTGTACATGACAAAATATTTTAACTCGAAAGTGATGATAATAAGTAATAGGAAGATCTTACCTGGAATATTATCTTTTATATTAAGCATTGTCACACCATAATCTATACAAAAGTTGTTAACAATTTTCAATAATTCATCCAATCTATTCTTCCTGAAATTTTATAATTGTTGTTTAACAGTTGCAATTAAATGTAAAACATTGTTATTGCTTTGATCCTTCCTTTGTAAGAATTGAGATAGATTATTTTTCATGCCTAAAACTTTATTCATTAAGAAAGTAATAAAAATAAACTCATAACCTTTTATTTTATTAACCAAACTCACGATTGTCCCTCAATTTTTTTATTTCAGCACCATCGTCTGCTATGTTTTCAAGAAACTCTTTCACTGCAAACTAAATACAGAGAAAACGAACAATTATTTTATAATGCAAACCCCAACGCGTGGCATTGGGAGAGCAAAATTTATTTTTGATGCAAGCCTCTTTCAGTTTGAGTATCACCGCTTTCCAAACATTGAACCACTTCATCTGCTAGTCTGTGAACATCCAACTATCGTACTGTAAAAATTGGATATGTTCAATTTGCGGTCATTAGGCCTCCTAAAAAGATTTACTAAATTCATCATGTTGTTCCAAAGGATCAAAACGGTCAGTTATTATTGGAATTCCTTGTTGGCTTTCTATAAAATCTTCATTTGGACGAGGGCTTTTAAGTATATCATAAGCTAAACCCGTATTGATGAATAACCAACTTGCAATGAATAGGGAATGTATAGTAATGCTATGAATGACCCAATATCGAATACTGATAATAATATCAACAAAAGAACATTCTCCTGTGCTTCCAGACATACTGAGCTCCATATATTCTTGTACAATAAAAAAGGATTGATTCTATAAAAGATGAGATCAGTGAAATTTCCTTTTACATAAAGCTCTAACCATATTCACAATCATTGAAGTATGATAAAAAATTACCCACATATCTATTTCTCTCTACTGTTACAACAAGCATTAATTGAAGTTGATGAGCGAAATAATGAATATACTTTGCTTGGGGGTTTTCATTTAAAATAAGGGTCTTTAACACATTTAATTCATCCTGCATATTAGAAGCTCCATCCTATCTTTGACATCTAATTTTACTTAGTGATAACTCATATTTCGCAAAAAAATCATTAAGTATACTTTTCAAAGATAGAGCGGATGTGTCACTCATATGTGCTACTCTAATAAATCGTTCAATTACTTATCCCAACTTATTAACATATTTCAATACTACATCTATTTGCTATTTTACTGAATTATCTCTTGCCTCATTAATTAATAAAGAGTATAAGTCATCTCTAATATCCTCAATAATGGCTCGTGTCGTCTCCAAAGCAAAAGCACTCATTATTTGCTTTTGGATATATGGACAAGTGAGTTTATTATTTCCAGGAGGATTTGAATTAACTAATTTTCCCACATAAATATTGTGTTCACTATACCAATCAAGAAGTCTAAGAAAATTACCTCTGTTAGTGACGTTTTCAACTCGTCATGTCCTCGGAAAGCCAATCCATGTAATAGAAGAAAAATGATAATATCAATAACAATTGTCAAACGTGTCCGATAAAAAATTTCTTGCTCTTAGCTGAGATTAGATAACATATGAGACACTCTGTCTCTGATTTTTGAAGGTAAAATATTATATTCTTGCATTATTGTGTAGACTAGTTGGACCGCTAACATGTTCATTAAATTTTTCTAATGCCTTTTTCCAATTATTGACACTAATAGATATGAAAACATTATTTCCATGCTTAGCTCCTCTATTTGAGCTAAAAAGACAACACCATAAATAAAAAGTTACATCTTTGGATATGCTATATTCCAGCCACTCACATTTAGAGAGTCAAACATCTCTAAAACTCCTTTTAATTTTTCTAAATTCTCTTTGTGAAAAATTATGTCCATAAGGTTGACAAGATCTTTTAGCTAAATATTGTCTTCACATATCATCCCTAATCCAAATATCATACTCATCAATGGGTTTACACAATGCCAAATTATTAATAATATCATCAAAACTAAACCCCTGACGCCCTTTTTTAATACTAACTTCCTCGCCACCATTAGTTTTTTCACCACCACTTGCTTGGCTATTTAATGTCTGGTTTGATATCGGAATATTTGACGATTCACCATATGTTCTCTTAGTCTTGATAAAAAATTTATCCATATATATTTTAAGAATTTCAAAATTATTAACATGGTTATGATACTCCAAATTCTCAATTTATATTAATATGCAACTTAATTAACCTCATAACTAATAAAATTAAAATAATAAATTAAAAAACACAAATCATACACCTAATAAAATCAAAAAATTAAACAAAACATCTTTAAAAAAATTAAATAAAACTAAATTAAATAAAATACAAATCAAATCCCTAAATTTTAATTTTTCATAAATACTTAAATTCATTTTCCTAATCAAATCGAAATAATAAATTAAAATCAACAAATTAAACAATACATCTTTAAAAAAATTAATAAAAACTAATTTTAAAAAGTACAAATCAAATCCCTAAATCTCAATTTTTCATCAATATGCAAATTCATTAACCTAATAAAATTAAAATCAATAAATTGAACAATATACCATCAATTCATCAAAACAACAAATCGAAGACTAATTTTAAATTTTTTTAAGAAAATCTAAACATAATTAGCAAAAACACAAAAAATATTCAATAACTTAAAAAAAAGATAAATAGCTTCTGGCCTATCTCTTGAAGTCGATGGTCACCGTTGATAGCGGTTCAGTAGTCGAAATCTTGTCGGTGATGGCTACTCCCTCCCTAAGTCGTCCGGTCTATCGTTGCTCAGCTCAATTGCTCTCCCTCTCCTTTTATGGCTTTCTGCTCGCTGAAGCAGTTGCTATAATATTTACTAATTTTAACTAGAATTTAATATGTATATAATTTGTCGTGATTGAAACGACGTCATTTTAGCTAAGATAATTTTAAAAAAAATGATGAAGTAACAAGGAGATCGCCTTCCTCCTTGTTACCCTTACATATGCAGTAGTAGGGGGGGGGGGGGGGGGGGGCAGTCCACATCTTTGCTACTCTGGCGATCGGCAAGAGGGGTTCATTGCCCCCCATGACTCCCCTATCTTCGCCCCTGCCAACCATAAATACATCGGCTTCCAATCTTTCTACAAAGTGTTGCCATTTACAGTATATTTATGGGTTTCATGCAACAATAATTTTTCATAATTTTCCGATAATAAATTATCAAAATTTTGCCAAAAAAAATGATTATAGGATAATTTGAGGTGTAAAGTATATGAAGATTCACAATTGAAGTAAATGTAATGATTATGATTATAATTAATTTCAATAGATTATACAAACACAAAGATAAAACACAATGTGTTCGTTGATATACAAAACACACACACACTCTAAAAAATAAATATAAATTAAAAGCTTAAGGATTTGAGTGATATGTATTTGAATATCTTTGAATATATCTTCATACTTAGGAAAAAAATTTCTTTTGATAGTTCTTGATTTTAAATGCAAAAAATTCTTCTAATTATATATATATATATATGTTTAATGTTGTTTTTGTGTCAAAATTTTAAAAATTAATTGTAAGTAATGAATCAAGGAGTGTCATCACTTACATATTAACAACTTAAGAATAAGATTTAAATGTGTTAAAATAATTTTTTTCACATTATCAAAATATACATAAAGCCAGCAAAAAAAAATCTATCACGCGTTTTATATCTTCAAAATAAATTATTACTAAAATACTTTTAGAATAAAGTTATGATCTAATGCAAAAAATTCCATCAATGATATCTATAAATTATTGAGATATAAAAGGAAAAAATAATATTTTATTTATTATATTTTTAAATTGTGGAAAGAAATATTTTTGGGCAAAAATATTATTGAAAATTTCTCCCTATTTAATATTAATAGTATTTGATCTATTTATCATTTTTTCCATATTTTAATTGGAAATTTTTCTCTGCTTGTTTACTCATTTTAATTTTTGTTGATTTAATTTATTTTATCTTCTTTTCCATATTTTAATATTTTGTTGATTTAATTTATTTTATCCTTTCCGGTTATTTAATTTTTGTTGATTTAATTTATTTTATCATTTCGGTTATATATATATATATACACACAAGAAATGGAAGATTTAGGCGGGAAATAACAAAGAGCTTTTCGCGGCCATATCAAAGGTCTTATACCGAGCACAGATAACAAATAATCTAGGGTTTCAAAATTCAAAAACGAAAAGTGAAAATTAAAAGTAAAATGGAAGCTTCTAGCAACAGTAGAACCAGCAACAGAGCCAGACGGGGCATCGAAGAGAACATTTTAGCTATCCTGGATGCTACCGATTCCAAGGAAACCCAGGACGCAGACGATGATCGTACGTATTTCGCTTCTGCCTCTGTAATCTCGCTGTTTGGTTTCCGAGAAACAGTTGGAAAACAAAAGGAAAAATACAGATTTCGAATTATGTTATCAATCTCTCCGTTTCTCTATATTTTTAATCGAAACGCAGGAATTGCTTTTCTCGATGCTGTTCGCGCTGCTTCTATTGATCAAGACGATGGAGCTCCTCCAACCAAGTAATTGCTAAATTCTCTTCATTTTGCGCAAATTAAATAAAAATTGACTAAAGAACGCTATTTGGTTATTGTGTGTATTAATTTCATTGGTTATTGACAATGGAAATCGGCTTGTTAAGCAAAATGTACGCGGCAGTTTTCCAGATCTTGAGGGAAGGAAAATCTCTGGAATTGATTATGGAAAGTTATCGGCTTCTAAATGAACTTGATAAGGTGCTTATTTGCTTATCTTCTGTTCTTTTTATTTATTTCCATCAAATTCGTACTTACAATTATTTTAAGCATCCTAATCACTTCATGTGGGACTTCTTTATTTTTTTTCTTTATTTATTCCAAAGCGTTTTCTGCGAGTTTATTTATCAAATACGGAAGCATCAGAGCCATCTAAGTTAGTCGTGGTTGAAGAGGTACAGATGTTTTGGCCTTTTCAAGTTTCATATTTTAAATTCGACACTTCTATACTTGATAGTAATAGATCATACATTCCCAATTCTGTTGCCTATAGGCTTGGTCGCCGTTTGTTTTTAATTTGGATGTTACTTCTGGCGAAAAAGAAACTTCTGGCAAACATGGTGGACCATTTGATTCATCAGTGAGTTCAGTTTTTGTTGGCTGATTTGTTTGCATTAAGTTTGAATTATGAATTTTTCATATGAATTGCAACTGGATATGAATTTTGTTAGAAGTTTTAAAAGGGATGAAAGCATCAACACTTGGTCTATGAGTATAGTTATTTATTCAGTTCCTCTAATATTATGTGGTCACTTCTATATTTTTCCCATCTTTTCTCCGCTACTGCTTCTGAGGAGAAGATATGGCATGGGGGATTTTGTTGCTTTGCACATAGGTTTATGATAAAGCTTAGTGGCATTCTTCTTCATGTGACGTCCTAAGATTCTGGCAATGAATAATGTTTTAGGTCCTCAATAAATTCTATACAGTTATTTTGTGTGAAAATTTTCATTTTATTGTCTGTACCACTTTCAGCTATTCCATCTGTTAATACAAGATCTTGCTGAAGTCACCAATGAAACCAGCTTTCAAATGTTAAACATAAAGGTTAGTTTACACTTATTCTTTGTATTTCACAATTATATATGCATGAGGTGCACCATGCTTTCTATGACTTGGTAGGAAGTTACATGAATCTCAGGCCTTCACCTTCTTATTTAGTCACTTGTTGGCCATATCTTGCCTGATTTTCAGTCGCTGGGAAAGATGTTGCTATTTCAGTATCTTTCCAATGTTCTTCATGGAGATTTTTTGCCACGTAACAAGGCTTATGAAGGTAAGAACACATGATACGTCTCATGTCCTTTTGCTTTCAAGTATCATAAGATTCAAACAGCTTATTATTGCAGAAACCATGAACTGGATGCTTCTGAGAGAGTCCTTGCTCAGCATGCTTCTGGTACATGCCCACTTTATATGCCTTCATTGGGATAGATATTTTACCTCCTAAATGGACTGTGTTAGTGTGGTCATTAAGCACTGTGTCACATCATGAGTCTTTTTTACTGTTCCTCCCCTTTACCTTTGTTAAAATTGTTTCAGTGGCACCTTGAGGCATTTTTTCTGCATTAAATTGTAAAACCATGTCATATTGATATTGTGCTGATTTTACAGAGTTCACGGAGAATAAACTGCAAAGTTTTAATGAAGCATTGCTTATCCATCATGTGTGGACTACACCACTTTTCTGCTGAATTAAGTAATGATATCAAATCTTCTGATAGTGCTGCAGCAATACTTTCTCACAATGTCAGTCCTGCTGTAGCAATTGCTTTACCTGAAGTGGGAAGCAACACTTGTACTGCTATGCAGAAACTTCTGACAATCGTAAGTTCCTAAAGACATGATTCAGCTAAGGAGATTAAAAAATAGTCTTCTTTATGAATTTGAGGGTGTCAATGTTCATCAGATTATGGAGCTGGATATGTCAAGGAAGAAAGCAGATGTGCAAGGTTGTACCATTAGAGCTGATGGTGTGAGGTGTTCACTTGTCTTCTTGATTTAATGATTTTTCTTATAATTATCTTGGTTGCTTACATTGAACACGTAACTGGGATTTGGTTAAGAACCCCTCTTGTAGAGATAATTCTGGATGAGCTTACTTATGATAGAGACATGCTTCCCCAATTTCTTCAGGTATTTATCTTAATTATCTTTTTAAATTTCCTGTCACATACACGCATGCAGGTGCAGGAATATGTTGTTTGTAGAAATATTGCATAAGACACGGATAATGTTTTTTAGATCTCATTCTTGTGTTTAGGTGATTCAAAGTTCTCTACTGTTGTTTAAGAAACAATTACTTTTGTATTGGATGAACTGATCAGGATGTTTTCATGCTCATTATGTGAATGGTTTGCAGATATTTAACGAACCTAAATGGAAGCTGGAAATCATTTTGCAGTATTTTTCAAAATATATCGCTAAGGTAAACGAATTATAGAATGCTGTTATATTATATCTGTGTTTCCCTGGAGATTGTTTTATGCAATTGTGTTGGTTGGTAGAAAAAAAAGTCCTTTCTTCGATAACTTAGTAGCTGAAGTGGTATTTTAAGATAATAAGATATCGATAGTTAACTACTGAATTCAAAAGCTGAATAATTGTAATGCTGAAGATTTAAGATAACTATGAGCTGAATTGAATAGATACTACAATATAAGACTATTATACATTATAGATGGTGATGTTGCATTGATTTTGATGAGTAGGCATGGCTGTGGTGATCATAGTGGTAGAATTAATTGTGGTTGGAAATAGTTGAAAAGTGATGGCAAATGGTAGTTGTGGTGCTGGGTGGTGGTGATGGTGGTGGCTTCAGCGGATTTGCAGTGAATGAGATTGTGATGATTTTGATGTTGGTGGTAGTAACAGTGGTGGCAGTTTTAGTGATATAGTTTATATTAAAATCACAGTTGTGCTTGTGGTGGTAGTTGAGAAAAGGTTATTATTACTTTAATTATTTAAATAGATTTTTTTTGTAGTTATGAGAAATTGAGTGTTTTTTTAGGGAATTATTTTGAAACAAAAAATGTTATCACACGCTTGAAAGATGGAGAGCTGAAAATTAAAATTTATCTAACAAAATGAATTATGTTGCATATTTTCAATTAAGTGCCTTCATGTAGGTTATTAAAAAATTTCCATATATTTTATGTTGTAGCCTTCTGTTCGCACCCGGAGATCTAACAGTCCAAGAGAGGATGATGGAACGCTTATTGGAGTTCTAAGGTTCTTTTCAAAAGTCACTAGCACAAAGAATATTACTAAAAGGATTGGTGAAGATATAGTTCAGATGCTTCTAGCACATGCTTTTCAGGTTAAATTATTGCTTTTTGCTATAGTAAACATTAATAAATTTGGTGTTTACCTTATTCTTGTTGGTGCCTGTATTTGATTGGTTTAGGAAATTGCTACCACATATAGGAATTCCTTCCCCTGAAATTTCAAAATGCCCATGATTAACGATGTATTTCCTGATATGCAACTTTAGGGCGCTATTCACTCGAGCAAAATTCTCCATTCCCCATTAAAAATTCAGCCTTTGTTTGTTAAATTACACAGCTCTAATAGATAGAAATGTGGGACATTTGGGGATGGTTATCTCTTATCATCTTACATTGGTATTCCTAAACAAGGAATATGAAATATATTTGGGATTGAATCTGGTTATGAAGACATGAGCAGCAGGGTTTCTGATAAGATTGCTACTTCCTATTAGTTTTCTTGCAAGAGATAAGAGATTTTACTCAGTACCAAGTGTAAACACAAGCAGTAAAGAAAATTAAAAACTTCATTGGGAATATACCAACAGAATTATGGATCCATATCAGACAAATTTGTAAACTTCAACAACAGAAGCATTGTGATTTGGGAAGTTTCAATTCTCTGGTAAAAAATATAGCGATTTGACTCTAACATATGATATTATATAATAAAGTTTATGGGACTATCAGCATTATTATTCATAGTAATTTTAATTTTTTTAAATTATTCACTTCTTCTTCAGGCTTATTTGTCATTGTCGTCTTCTCAACAAGATGTTGATGGCATCTTTGATTCCAAGGACAAAGTGAGAAGCAACTCCCTTGTGGAAATATGCGAGAATATAATCTCTGCATTTAATAGCTTGAAGACAACACATGAGTAAGACTTCATTTTTTCATCCTATAACTTGCATATGCAACTTGTCTTTGCAATATACCGTGAAAATTAATTGTAGCTAGTAATATAACCAAGCACAAGAGACATTAATTCATTTGCTTGGATGATAGGTTGCTTCTCTCATTGTGACAACTAACAGGAACAATGATGTCAATGCAATTCTTAAATGTGATCGGAAACCTGTATCATTTGCTATATTATTCATAAAAAATTTCATGCTAGATATTCTTAGATAAGGATAAGAGAATGTGTAAAGGATTTATGTTCATTTTGCAAGTTGTCAAAATATAAAACATAAATTCAGGAAATTTACTCAAGGCAACATTTCTTTCTAAAAAAAAGATAATCACTTTTTCTCATTATACTTATTTTTAAGCAGATTGTAATTGTGCCATCTTTTCTCTTTCCTCACTAGATAGGTTCAGTGTTTATGTAATTCAATGTATTATTATGGCTTGGAGGGCTACAGTCTGAATCAAGTGGGACAAAGGTCACCCTGCTGTACCTTGATCTGTATTCTTAAGTTCTATATGACAAGACAATACAAATGCAGTTCACATCCTTTTGGAGATAGAAAAGTGTTCCAAAATGACATAAAACTGGATTATTCCATGAATGACTTGTTTGATTGGTAGATGAGAGGTAAGTGCATATTTCTAGCATAAAATATTTTTGTTTGTCATTCCTGAGCTACTAAAGAAAGAACAATGAGCTTCCAGTTGACTTGAAAATCTATGATTTTGGCCTAGTGAGAGGCCAACATAATTCTCTGTGCAAGCCATTATGAAGAAGGGTTGGTGACATACAAGTAAAATACTCAACTCCATTCAACCAAGACTTAATATCTAGCTGGTTTTTTCCCTTTCTCCAACTTGATTTAGGGCTATCTTTTCAGGAAAAAAAGAAATATAGAAAAAATTCAGGTCTAAATTCTTTTTTTGATACTTCCTAGCCCAAATTCTCTCTCAATTATGTCACCTCTAACTTGAATGTATTTATTTCTGATATGTTGCATTCTTGCTAGCGCTAAAAGTAATTATAGTAACTTTATTCTAGTAGTTGCCCATATTTGTATGAATAGTAGTAGGTTTTCCACATTAGTCATTAATGCACCTCATTTGTCATTTCTCTATCAAGTATTAAATGTTTGAAAACTCATGTATTGTCTTTTTTTATCAAATTCTTTCTCAATTATGTCACCTCTAACTTCCTACAATGTATTATGTGATATGATACATTTTTGTTAATGCTAAAAGTAGTCATAACCGGTAACTTTTATTTTTAGCAGTTGCCATATTTGTATGAATGGCACAGTGCTAAATTATTAACATCCAATAGCTTAATTCTTAGTAGTTTCTTCCGCATTAATTATTCATGCCCTTGTTTTGTCTTTTTTTTTATCAAGTATTAAATGTTTGGAAATTTAACTTGTCATAATGCAGGAACATGGAGATTTTGCCTTATGGAAAAGAAGCACTATTTACAGCAGCAACTATCCTCTCAACGAAGTTATAGAAGCTCCTCTAAAAGATGCTCTGTACGTTTTTTTTCTCTAAGGTGCCTGGAAGTTTCGGAGTACTGTATTTGTTTGATAAATTGCTGAACGTATCATTGAACCTGAAACATAATATCTGTAAATATTTTCTTTAATCCAATAGTTAAACTGAGGATGGTGTTTCCCCTTTGATAACTTAGACACCATGACTTAGATTCCGGTGCTTGAACTCTAATACATGAGATGCCTATTTTTTATGTTGACTGAATCACCTTAAGAGAATGCCATTGTTTTGCGAGTAGGATCACTGGCTTATTTCTATCATTTTCTGCCTAGGCCTTGACTAATTAAGTCAAACAATTTTACCAAATGCTTCTGTCAAATTCCACATGCTTTGTCAACCCAAATAAATAAATTATGAGTAGGGACGTGTAAAATTGTTGCTTGAATTTGATTTTTTTTTTAAAACCTGCAGTTCTTTTATATGTTTGGAAAGCAAAGCTTGAGAATTATTGCTAAAAAGACTGCAATGTTTTCAAATACGAGAACGTCTCGAAACAAAATTATCTTCTGATTACATTTCAAAAAAAAAAATTATCTTCTGATTCTAGCATGATTTCGCTTAGGCCAACAGTGTTTGCTTAGGTTCCCATTGTAGTATCTTTATGCCTAATACTGATTATGATGTAAATTAGGAAGGATGTTCTTCAAAGATTTGCAAGATGAAATATCTGAGCAATCTTAAATAGGTTTATTGTTTTGATTAACCTTGAATAGTTGAATGTTTTCTGCGGTAATTTCCCCTTTGCTCTGGTCAAACTTAATGATCTGGCCTGCAGTATATCAATTGTACCTGGAAATTGATCCTCTTTGTTTTCTGCACAGGGCGATCTCTTGGTCCAGATGCCCAGGCTAAGGTAACTAAAGTTATTTTGCTCAGAAGGGCTTGGTCAACTCAAAACAGACTAGGTTACCAAAATTAAAGATGAGACAATATTGACATTTTTCAACTTGAGAGATCCAACACACGCTACTGTAGATTTGACAGAATCAGGTATAGCTTTGCCTAAAATCACATCAATGATGGGAGTTAGGCCACTGATCATAAAACCAAGCACTCAAGTGCTTGAATCATGAATTTGTTGATGCATCCGTTTCAAATGAATTACTTGGGGATTTCTTCTAAGTCATGGGCAGGAATTGTTTTATTTTCAGGCCGTGAGACTACTGAATGAGTTGTATCTGAAAAAACAAGCACTGTAATGCGGATCAAGTTATACTCCAGCACAATCTGTTGCTGTGCAATGAATAATTCTTTAGCTTAAAACTCACCGGAACATAACGTTACTAGAACAATTCCATCAGTCTACCAAGGTAAAGTAGTTTTCTATAGCATAGAATTGGAATTATTAAATGATGATAAATGAATATAGAAATGGCCAGGTTACAATGTACCTTAGTTGGAATAAATGGCAATCCATTTAAAACTCCCACCAATGATGAAGCTAGATATAATTGTGTATGGAGAAGCCGAGAAGATTTATATGCTGTAATTTTTTCCTTCAATTTGGTAGAATTGGCAGGAAAATCTTGCTCCCTTAGAATTAAAATGGTCGCAAAATTAGAGTTTCAAATTAGTATCCATTGTCTGGTATCCCACCAGCCACCACTTTAGCCTCGTAAATTCTGAACACGTGCTTTATGTGGATGTCAACATACCATCTAACCAGCTTATTCTTCTTCATTTGAGCTCCTGAAATAGTTCAACTACCCCTATTAGGTTTAAATCATATTTGCGATAACTTAGTCAGGAGTATAACCAAACTCGATTAAATGGATCATGATGATCTCATCTAGGGGTACTCACTTGGATATTTGCGATGAGTCAAGCTGCATTGTCACTGGCCCATCATTAACTAGATTAACCTTTCAGAAGAAAAATAATATCAAATTTAGAAGTGGTTCTCTCGAAAAATTATGAGATCAGAAAAAGAAAGGGGTAAAAACTTAGTGTCAGAGGTGGCCTTACCTTCATCATTGCGCCAAACACACCATCTGAACAAGAACATTTTAAAAAGAAGTCAGAAAATAAATGACACTCGATTACATTCATCGGCATATTTAGAGATAATCCAATCTCAATCTAACATCTTTTCTCCTCCAAAATCCTTCATAGCACGAAAGTATATTTGCAATTTGGATCATGGAAAATCTACTGTTTTCTTTGTCATTGCACTAAGACGTAGAGTGTCAAATCATCCGTCACAAGATCTTTATAATTTGTTAAATTTCGGACTGTCATTTAGGAAGTACATATACTGGTTGGGTTGGTATCATAAGACACCGCCCAGATTAAAAAAAAAATTATAAGAGGTAAGCAATGAGGAAGTACCTTTTATTAAATCCGGCTTATAAGATTTCCTAAAATTTTCTACTAATGAATCATAGAATGGTTTTGCTTTCTGGGGTGGCATTGCTACATGGAAATCTGGCTTGTTTCCCTTCAAGATTCCATACAATGTAAATTGACTAACTGCCACAATTAAATAAGCATTATAATGTTATTCATACAATTTTTATAACGACTAACCTGCAAAATCAAACTTATTTCTACAAATTTTTAGAAAATTATATATGATTTTATATAATTTTTTGAGGAAATATATAATTATATATAAAATAGCAAATAAGGAAGATCATATCTAAAATACCTAGCAATACTTCATAATTTCTCTGCATAACCTGCACGGATGATCACAAAATCAGTCATTAAACCTAAAAACTCTTTACATTTCCCACATGGATAACACAGATTACAGAGAGAGAGAGAGAGAAGCATTGAAAAATGAAATTACATTTTGGTCCCATCCTCTACCTGTAGCTTCATTTGGGAACAATCTCATATTCAATATCTTACGGCATCTGTAGAATTTCATTTCTAATTATACAAAAACACGTACATGAATTTAAATATGTAAATATTGGTAGAGATGGAAAATTGGAAATGGTTTTTACATGTAAACAGCATCTGAATCGGTGTCGGACTCGTGGAGGCCTACGAGGACGAGAAGGCCTGGCCCGATCTCTGATACGACACGGCCGTCGACCTGAAAGTATAGTATTTGTATGAAATTTCCGTTTAAGCACAGGGTAAAAGAGGACAGAGAGAGAGAGCAAGATATTAGAGAAATCAGAAATTGACCTCGACGCTAGCGGAAGCAACTCGCTGGACGACGGCTCTCATGGCTCTGATTTGAAGTCCAGTTCTTTTGGTGAGATAACTGGTGCTGGTGGCGTAACTGTTGATAGAGCGTATAGTTGCTAAGGGTAGAGGAGTTGTGGCGAGGTGGAAGCAGTTCATTCCTATGACCAATTTGAATAATAATAATATATTTGGAAATTGAAAAAAAGTATATATTTACCCTTAGACCTGAAAATTGGTTTTAATACATAAAAATGTTTTATGTGAAAAAATAAGTATGAAATTTTTAACATAAATCCAACCTTTTTTTTGTTTAGTAAAAAAGTTTTCACATAACTATATATAAGTATGAAATTTTTAACATAAATCCAACCTTTTTCTTTTTTAGTGAAAATGGATATTTATAACTAATGGAATATGGTACATAAGAACGTGCTTCTTAAATTAGATAACAATATGGTGGTTCAAATGCTCATAAACATAAAAGGTAACATCCATGCTAATACTAGTACAGGGAGGGGCTTAGGGGTGAATATAGATTTGTTCAGTTCAGAGATTTAAAAATATCTGAAAGTTAATTAAAATTTGAATATTTTAAAATTATTAAAATCGAAATTGAACTGAATATTAAAATATATGTACTGAACCAAGATGTTTCCTTGCAACAAGGCCTGCTGGTCTGAAATGATCACCTGCTAGAATTCGAAGTTTAATCATGGAAGACATCCGAGTTGCCCCATATGACTGTCATGAACTCTATTTAGATGTTTAGAGCTTTCTCTCTGTCACAAAAAAAAATATTTATTGAGATGAAACATAAACAAAAGAACAATCCAAGAAGAGGAGAAAAACCACTACAAAAACATCAGCAAAAGGTGCCCCAATTATGGCTAAAGCACCATTCTGTATAAATACAATAGTCACTCTAAAACAATAAACAAAAGGTAAAAAAAGTCATCCAAATGCCAGATCTAAGGAAAAAACAATTAAAACCATTAAAAAAAAAAGGAAACCCAAAAAAATATGGTTAATTTAGGACTGTCGTCGCATGTCGACCCCTCCTAGATTAGACAAGAAGGGGAGTGTCTCACCAAAGACAAGATGAAAGAAAAAATTTGTTGGGAAGTTTTCTAGAACATAAATCCAACTTAGCTTCTTCAAGGTCATGTGAATGAAAAAGTATACTTTAGGTTGTTTCAATTTCTCCTTTAATTTAACCAATTGTTGATAATTTTTTTTAATTGTATTATTGATATTTTTAAATTTTGATTTATTTTTATAAAATATTTTTAAAATTTTATAAAATTTCTCAGTTTTAATTTTTTATTAAAATTTTTAACTTTATTTTTCAAGCATGAAATTATTATATGAACTTCACATGGTGCTAAATGAATCTACATGAATTCATTGGATTTTTTTTATTTCATTAGATATGTAATTGAATTTTTCTTAAATAACATTAAATATTGGAATGTGTATTATTTTTATTAGAATTTATTACAATCATTTTTTTAAGTGATTAATAAATAAAAAAATTGTACATATCACAAGGTAATTGCAATAAATTTCAATGAAAATAACACTCATCCTAATTTAATGCTCTTAACAAAAAAATCCTATGTAATTTCACTTGACATCACATGAATTTCATGTAGTTATTTTGTGATATCGTAAAAGTCATACAATTATCTTGATATTGAAAAAGAGTCAGCAATTTTAATGAGAAAAAATTAAAAATTAAAAAAATCTGATTGAAATAAATTAAAATTTTATAAATATTAATGATACAAATATTAGACACAACTGATAGAATTAACCATCACTCCCTCCCCATTCACAAAAAGCCTCGTCTACAAGTTATAACAAATTCCAAACACCAAACTGAACCCAAAACACCTTATATCAACTCAAAAACCAAAGAAAAAAGAAACACGAATAAGAAAAATAAATAGAATAAACCAAATGAAAAAATAAAATAAAAGTCAAGTCAATTATGAGGCATGCGTGCTACAATCTTTCCTCTTCTCGCCATGTCTTCTTCCCCTTTTCACACCAATAGAACCCATTTTATCCATTGCTTGTGAAAAAGCTTGGTAAAATTTTTGCTTATCCGTGCCAAGCTGCTGAACTATGGGTTTAGTTCTTGGGTCTAAAAATAGTGCTTGGTCAGTGGCCAACAACCCCAATTTAGCCTGCAAATTAGCATAATAAGCATTATCAAACAAAAATGGAGTTGTAACGTCAAATGGGGCTACAATATCCTCATTTCCACCAAATTGTGGGCATGACATTTTCAATGCCTTAAGTAGCCTTGGGTCAATGGCAGGGTCAGGTTGCTTGGTCCCATGATAATTGTAAAGACGGCTAACAAATTGCTTACAATGGGCAAATCCAATTGTATGTGCACCTGAAAGTACTACTAAATCTTCCATTGTTAATCCTTTGGAGTTAAAAAGTTTCAGTATCTGATCTACTGTTGAATTTGAACGAGGAAGATTTAAGGGTACTCTTGATGCCATTGATATTTTCCCATCCCATCTTCCTTTCTTCACTTGGTAATAAGGTCCTCCTGCCTGTGCCAATGCAAATAGTTAATAAATGGTGAAATCAGAGCATCTTTTCTACTTTTAATGAGTCAATTTTCATAACAATGTACTAAATTTATATTTTCCATGTCTGAACATACAAAACTAAAAGAACCCATTATATATCTATCACAAGAAAGCTTAGAAAACCAATCCGAGTTAAATTTAATGGCAGCTGTGGTCTTGTCCCTTCTTGTATTGGCATGAATGCTTCAAATTACTCTTTTTTCTTTTCTAATCTAAAACCAAAAAGTAGTATTGTTTTTTAAAGGCCAAAGCGTTTAATCAGTATTGTTTTTTAAAGGCCAAAGCGTTTAATCTTTGACTTTCATACAATGGTGTTAAATTTAGCTCAGCTAAGGACAAATTATTGGCAGCACAGTGACCTAGCTGTTCAAATAGTGATCATAAAGACAGAGTGCACATGGAATTATGAATTTTAGATATCATTTATTTTCCCTTTTAGAATAGTGTGTTGAGTTGTATAATTTTCTTTTTCAAAAATGACAAAACCAATCCTTTCCACTCTTACCTTTCTACTTTGGAAGCATTAAGACACCCACAAAAGATACAATATAAATTCACAAACTACAAACAAGTAGAGCAGACTAGTCTAGCCCATAATATATACATTGGACTATATATATATAAATACATCAAATCTATTAAATTGATATAAATATTGCTACTATTTTATGAGTATTTGGAACCACCTTAGGAGTTAGGATCCCACCATCTATTGCCCTGCCTCAAACACACACCAACTTTGTTTTATGAGGAGATGCGTAACAATTAACTTTCCACTAACATCCCATTTTATGTGGGGAGATTATAAAAGGGATAGATAATTAATAAGTTTTAATTTAGTGACAAAAATATTTGTAAAGTTGGAGCTTAAGAACATTGATTGATAAGTTTTTTGATTCAGTAATAGTCGAGCAGCCTCCAAATTAATTCGTAAAAGCTACAATCATACATATATATAAATATAAAACGATAAGCAAAAAGAAAAAGGTGGGGCATACCAGGCGGACATAATCTCTGGCAGCAATAGCAAGAATATCTGCACAAGAAACAACACCAGGGCATTTGCTTTCCACTAAAGCCTTAGTCTTTCTAATGCCCTCAAATCCCTCTACTCGTAAGTCCTTATTATCTTCTGCATCCTTCTCTGCTAACTCTTTGCTTCCAGGCCTTGTTGATATCAGAATAGATGCATCACAGCCCTTCAGTTCAGAGAAAAAAAAAGCATTAAAATGGTAATGTACAATTTTCTTGAAACTAAAGTGAGAGAAATTGTAATAAAAAGTAAAGTGAAATTGAGATTAGTTACTTCTACAAAGCAGTCATGGAAAAATAGACGAATGGCGGCTGGCCCAGAAACTGGTGTTTCTTTGAACTGTTGGGAAGTGATGGAACCAACAAGTTGCTCAAGCTGAGGGCAAGTTTTTGCATAGTAAGTAACAGAAAGTTGGCGGGGACGGCGAGTGGGGTTGGTGGATTTGGCTATAGAAATTGGCAAGAAAATTAGAAGACAAGTGAAAACAATTGCGAGTGAAGTGAGAAGGAGAAAACAAGAAGAAGAAGAAGAAGAAGAGGTAGGCATGATTATTGATGCATATGTTTCAGTTTAGCACAAAAGAAAGTAACAGTAATAACAAATATAATATATTGTAAATATATACACACACTCAGGAGTTGAAGTTTTGTCTGTGGGAAAGATTGGCATGTAGAAAAAAAAGAGAATCAATGCCCGTGAAGGCCAATAGGCTTAAAGCTGAGAAAGAGAGAATAATTAATTCGGCTATTGAAAATTAAAGATACCCCAAGTACTTGCTAGGCTTATTCAATCGCTAATTAAGGTTTTGTTTTTTTTTTTCTCCATTTGGACAGAGGTATTTCTTTTTAACAATTAAATTATGCATCCATCGATGTTAAAATAGTTTAAACTGCTGTATAGTATATTATGTATCAAGTAGTTGAACTTTAATTAATAAAAAAAATAAATATTCTTTTAAAAAATGCATGAAATATTTCTAAATTCATAGAAAATAAAATTTATATTTATGTTAGCGAGGACGCATTAATAATTTTTCTTTAGTTAGGAAAATTATTAGGCAATCCTTAATTAGGATAATTAGGAATGAAAATTTTTAATTAAAAGCCTGCTGGGTGGGTATTCATGGCCAAATCGCAAAGTGGAATTTTTAGCTAATTAATGCATGCCGACTTACAAAATTAAAATCAAACTAATCCATTTCACGGGATCATGGGAATCATTAATCATTGTTGATTAAAGAGCAAAATTATTAATTTGTCATCTAACGGTGAGACAAAATCACCATCATTAATCACTTCTCCCATAATTTTCTTTTTCTCATTTAATTTATGCTATGCAATGGCAATCATTCATGTGTTCATCAGAGAGATTCGCTTAATTACACTATTCATTCACCTTTTAAAAAAAATTCACAACTTTGGAATTAATTAAAATTCATGCTTTATATCACATCAAGTTTCTAAAAGACATTACCATATATCGATCATTTCCAGAGTAAGATTCTTATTATTTAAAAATAACTGTCAAAATTTAAATCCTCATTAATAAAATTAATTAACTAAAATATTTCTTTATTAAATATAATAATAATAGGAATGAAAATACATTTTTTATAGTAGTGCCAAATTGAAAGTAGCTAAAAAATGCTAGTGAATATTAAAATGGAAAACTGAGAATAGCTGACTGTAAGTCCCACTTCTCAAGTTCCTTAAATGCAGTGCATGTGCAAAGAAGATGGACCTCACTCTTATTAGCTTCAGATTAATCTCAGCCATTCATTCTCTTATCAAGAACATGTATAAAATCAGTGGCTGAAGTTACTTTTAATTCTTTTTCAGTGGAGCAAAGGTTTTTTTTTTTTTTGTGTGAATGCAGTAAAAGCTGTATGGGCTATCAAATGTTATTACTCTCCTTCCAGTATTGGCCAGCCATGTTTACGAGCTATGCTAGTGAAAGTAACCCATCACACACAACTACAATATTTCCAAAAAGTTAATTCTCAGTGGGAGCCCACTTCACTGTTTTCATTTGTAAAGCTGTGACACTTGTCAAATCTCCATGATTGTGTTTTGCTTGGGATAAATTTCTAAAAAATTTGATTACTTGTATAAGAAATTAGGTTAAAAAGAAGTTCATTAATTTGTTTTTAGAATTCATCTCACCTACCCATTTTAAGTTTCTAAGAATGGTTGATCTTAGCTAAGCTAGTTAGGCTGCCAAAATTCCCAGGTAATTTCTGCAATTTTCATCTTACAAGTCGAAGACAACATATTTTAGTTCTTTTTCGATAATGAACATATTTTAGTTCTATATATATAATGAATAAATAAAATTGAAGTCTCTTACAGACTTGGCGTTATTTGCATGAATGCTTTAATATTGTCTCAATATGTCAATCCCGTGACAGTGACGCATTTCAAAGTTGTAAATTCGATTCAAAACATTTCACCAATTGAGTAGGAGACTAATTAATGCCATTGAAATACCATCCAGAACCAAATTCCACACACATACTTACCCAAAAAAAAATACCAATTATTATATGTAAGTTGACAAGAGACTGTTTTAATTTAATCATAAATTTTTAATTTAAATCCTATATATAAAGCTGTATTAAAATATTTGAGTGAGAATTTTACTTCTTTTTTATAGACTTATTCGACTTAACACTAAAAATATGATTTACATAAAATAAAAAAAGAAAAATCCCAATAGCTTTTAAAACATTTTAAGCAGTTGATGAATTATATAGTTTAAATAAAGTTGATTTAAACTGGAAGTCCAACTTGAAATCTTTTAAATTTAAGGGATGACTTTTGTAATGTTAAACCAATTAAAAGCTCATTAAGGAAACAATTTGATTTTGATTAATAAGATTAGTTGTTCTTGTTTCCAACAATAAATATGAATATATGATAAACAACATTTAGGAAATTATGATTGTATGATTTGAATTATCTTCTATATGTTACAAAATATGTGATTTTTTAGAAAGATCACGCCACATCTTTCCTTGATGTTAAACAATCGTTCAAGCAGTGACTGGCGAAATGAATAAAACGGCAACTATTATGCAAATAAAACGACGGGAAATTTTATTTCTGGCCCTGGTCCTTGTGGTTCCACTACTGTTATTGTTTTTATTTTTTTAATCCACTGTAGTTCTTACAATAAATTTTACCTCGAGAATTTCAATCACTCCCGAAAAATAACGGAGCCGATAAATAATAAAACAAAATAGCTTGTAATCGGCTGTTGATTTTCGTCTGTAAACGACAGCTTTTTGTGGGTTCGGTCTTTCAATTTCTCACCACGTGAAATTAAACATCAACTCTAGAGTACATATTTGTGCTTGGTAATTGGTATTCTTAATTTTGTGCCACTAAGTTTGGGCGTTTGTGCAGTCCACCTGTTTGATTATTTATTTTAATCGTTAATTTAATGTATTATAGGGATGAATTACATTTTATTAATTCAAAACTTTTATCCTTTAAAATACTTTATTCTTAAGTTATTTCATGTATATAATTATATCATATCCAGAATAATACTAAAACAATATAATTAAATTATAGATACATATAGATTATGGCTTATATATATTATAAAAAAATAGATTATTATGACTATTATTAGAGTAATTATTATCATACTATTGACATTTACTTAATAAGTATTTGAATCTCTTTTATTTGAAAATTAGTAATTTTAGTTCCTAGCCTTTGTCAATAAACAAAATTTTTTTATATAAACTATAAAACTGTTTATTAAATCTTTTTACTCCTTGACATTTTATTTTATAATAATAATAATTTCATTCTCAAAATTCAAAATACAATATATTTTGATCCTTTAAAAATATTTTAGTATAAATTATTTTAATTTCTTGCACTCTGACACATTATTTAAATTAAATGAATTCCTACCATAAAATACTTTTAATATCTCAAAATTTTATAATTTAATTTAATTTAATTTTAAATAAAGAATAAAAATATTAATTTTTAAATAATAGAGACTAAAATCTTAATTAATACAAATTTAGCTAGTATAATAATCTATTCATATTAGAGGAAATTATATAAAATACTATTTTTTAAAGTTTCATTTATACTGTAAACCTACTAATTTTTTTATATATTTACAATATATATCAAAAATATATTGAATATAGTTTTAATATATATAAAAATATTATGAATTTTTATAAATTTTTATTTAAATACTATTTTTTTACAAATTTTTTATTTATACATTATTTTTATAATTTTTTTTCTTTTTAAAATTATTTTATAACTTTCCCTAGTATTGTTTTGAGAAAATTACATGAAATATTACATTTTTTCTTTAAAATTTTAGTTTTACTGTATTTTTATTTCAATTTACAAAGACGATTAAACTACCGTGCATATACAAAATATGTATAATATTTTGATGTGAGTTAAGGCAAGTTAGGGAGAATTTGAAAAAGTACTGGACAATTTTTCTTCCCTTTAAAAATTAAAATAAATTAGACAGATTTTATTGTAAAATTTAAGTATGCAAACTATTTTAAAATATATAATATAAAATTTTTTATAGCAAAAATAAGTATTTTGATATGTGTTAGGGTACGTTATAGGGAGTTATGGCAGTACTGTACACTTTTTATTCCCTTTAAAAATCAACATAAATAAAATATATTTTATTTTAAAATTTAAGTATGTAAACTATCTTAAAATATATAATAAAAAATTTTTTATAGCATAAATAAATATTTTAATATGTGTTAGGACAAGTTATGAAGAGTTAAGACAGTACTGTACGCCTTTTTTTCTTTTTAAAAATCAACATAAATTAGACATATTTTATTTTAAAATTCAAGTATATAGACTATCTTAAAATATATAATAAAGAATTTTTTATAGCAGAAAGAAGTATTTTGATATGAGTTATGGTAAGTTATGGGGAGTTATGGCAGTACTGTACACTTTTTTATTTTCTTTTAAAAATCAATAAAGATCAGACATATTTTATTTTAAAATTCAAGTATATAGACTATCTTAAAATATATAATGAAGAATTTTCTATAATGGAAAAAAAGTATTTTAATATGAGTTAAGATAATCTATGAGGGGTTAGGACAATACTGTATACTTTTTATTCCTTTTAAAAATCAACATAAATCAGATGAATTTTATTTTAAAGTTTAAGTGTGCAGGCTATCTTAAGAAGTAAAATGGAGAATATTTTATAGCAGAAAGAATGATTTTGATATGAGTTAGGACAAGTTAGGAGAGTTAGGGCAGAACTGTATACTTTTATTCCCTTTAAAATTAACATAAATCAGACAAATTTTATTTTAAAATTCAACTGTGTAAACTGTCTTAGAAAGTGAAATGGAGAATGTTCTATAAGAAAAATAAGAATTTTGATATAGTTACGGGGAGTTAGGGCAGCACTGTATACTTTTTTCTTCATTTAAAATTTAACATAAATCATACATATTTTATTTTAAGATTCAAGTATGCAAACTATCTTAGAAAGTGAAACGATGAATGTTCTATAACAGAAAGAATGATTTTGATCTGAGTTAGGGTAAGTTAGGAGTAGTTAGGACAATACTGTAAGTTTTTTTCTCTGTAAAAATCAACATGAACCAAATATATTTTATTTTAAGATTCAAGTTGCAACTATCTTAGAAAGTGAAATGGCAAATTTTCTATAGCAAAAAGAAGTATTTTAATGTGAGTTAGGGTAAGTTAAGAGAGTTAGGATAATTTTGTAAACTTTTTTTCATTTAAAAATTAACATCAACTAAACATTTCATTTTAATATTAAAGTATGCAACTGTCTTAAAAAGTAAAATAAAAAAATTTTTATAGCAAAAAAAAATATTTTGATGTGAGTTAGGGTAAGTTAGGGGGAATTAAGATAGATTTGTAAGATATCCTAAAAATTAAAATTAAAGAAGAAAAAGAAAAAAGAGAAAAGAGATAGAGATTACGATTAAACACAATAAATTCACAAATTTCTTATAAAATATCACAATTATAACAATTCAAATATGTATACATAGTTAAAAAATACAATCTTTATTTTTTATAGCTTGATTTAAAAAAACTCTAACTTACCGATTTAATATATCAGTGGATATCACATTATAAAAATAAAGATGAAATATAAAATTTTGATAAAAAAAAATGGGAATGAAGATTGTAGAATATCAGCAAAAGGGAAAAAAAATTTAAGAAAACGAAAATACATTGACTGTAATGCTTCAAAATAAAAAAAAGGGTTGTTTATGAGGTTTAAAAATATTTTTATAATTTTAAGTTATTTAAGATGAAAAGAATCTAAGAAATATTAGGGATTTTAATTAGGGTCTATTTTTTGTGATTTTTCGACAAAAAAAAAAGAAGAGAGAAAATGGAGTTTTATTAAAAAAAAAAAAGAGAGAGAAAATGGAGTTTTATTCAAAAAAAAAAAAGAGAGAGAAAATGGAGTTTAAATTGTCAAATGAAAACGGTGTCGTTTTGATCCGTAAAGATAATACTAGCGGACCGCGACAAGAACGAAGTGCTCTTTTTACTTCTCCTCTCTCAGTCTCTCTCTGTCTCAGATTTTACAAAAACTCTCTCTCTCTCAGAACAAATCTCACCAACAAGAGCAAAACCCTATTATGTACGTCATCTGCTCTCTCCAATCTCTCTTTATTGCCTCTAATAATCAAATTATAAAATTCTACTTCTTCAAATGTTGTTAAAATAATTTCTTCAATTTCGACTTTTCTAGTTATTCTAAATAATTTCCAAATGAGTGCCTCCACCGACGAAGCATCCCACATCGAGAAGCTCTACGAGTTCAGTGAAAGACTTAATGAGTCCAAGGACAAGTCTCAGGTTCTTCTTCTTTTTCTTCTTATTCTCTTCTTCTTTTCTAACTATTACTCTTCTTTTCTTTTCAAAAAGAATTATTTGCTCTTTAGGCTTCGAAATTATTTTATTTATTTGGTTGGCTTTTTGTAATTTGCAGAATGTGAGTGATTACCAGGGAATTCTCGATGTGTCAAAGTCGAGTTTAAAGGCGAAACAATTGGCTGCCCAGCTTATTCCCAGGTTCTTCAAGTTCTTTCCTGAACTATCCGACTTGGCTGTCAATGCTCATCTTGATTTGATCGAGGAAGAAGAAATTGGGGTCTGTATCTATATGTTTCTTTATATATACAGCGTGGTTATACATGGCAGCTTTTCTAAAAACACCCTCTTAATTGATGTTTAGTTTTGGTAATTGTAATCAGTTAATATCAAATTGGTTTATGGTTTTTACTTATTAGTAATGGGTATTTATTAAGTGGCTCGAATTTGACTTGTTAGTACATTATCGTGGATAATTCTTTCTTATGGCTATTTCTTCATTTTTATTTATCCGATGTTTTTATTTTTGGTATGAAACTTCAGTGTTACTTGTTTGTGCAGGTCCGGATACAAGCAATTAGGGGGCTGCCTCTATTCTGCAAGGACACACCAGAGAATCTTCCGAAAATGGTGGACATTCTAGTGCAGCTCATATCTGGTAAATTGGACTTCTTATTTACTTTTTAGAACTTTTACTTGCTTTTTAGGCTTCTGATGTTGAGTTTTCTTGATGATTTTAGAAGAATCTGTGGAGAAAGACGCTGTACATAAAGCCCTCATGTCCTTGCTGAGGCAGGATGTGAAAGGTGATCTCATTCTCTTCGTTGCTGAAATTGCTTTAATTCATATATTGTAAAGTTACATTTAATATGTCTCTGGATTCTTAAGTTCTTATTTCTTATTGCCTATCATATTCAATTTGGTGGGAATGTCATGGTTTTAACATTTCAATCATAAACTATACTAATTATGTGACAGAGAGGGGATCAATATCAACTTAAAAATTACAATCCACTCTTGGTATTGATCAATGCATCCCTTAAGCTGCAATTTTCTGCGTTTTGAATTTTTTTTTAACTTTTTACAGAAAGGGAGTCTTGGCGCAACGGTGAATGTTGTCGCCGTGTGACCTGAAATCACGGGTTTGAGTCGTAGAAACATCCTCTTGCAATTGCAAGGGAAGACCGTGTACAAAGACCCAATGGGTCTAGCCTTTTTCCTGACCCCGCTCATTGTGGGAGCATTCGCGCACCGGGCTGCTCTTTTTTTTTTTTTTTTTACAGTTATATCTCAATGCTGTTTGGCCTTCTTGTTATGCAGCCTCTTTAACTGCCTTGTTTAGGCACATTGAGAGTAGTGAGGAACAAGGTCCAGATGATGTCCGGGAGAAGGTTTTAGGCTTTATCAGAGATAAGGTTTTAATATTACCTCATATTAACGTTAGTCAACAATTTGGGTTCCCCGTTGATGATAATTAATTATTGATGGCTGCATTGTTAGGTTTTCCCTCTTAAGGCTGAACTCCTGAGGCCTCAAGAGGAGATGGAACGACATATAACTGATTTAATTAAGAAGGTAAATTCATCTGTTGTACTTCTCTCTATTTGATGTATAGAATTAAATTCTGTTACTCTCTCATTACAAGATCCATGAATAATTTGATTCGGTTCCTTCTAGGGCTTAGCAGATGTAACTGGAGCGGAATTCAGAATGTTTATGGACTTCTTGAAAACTTTGAGCATATTTGGAGACAAAGCTCCTCCAGAACGCATGAAAGAACTTATTGAAATCATTGAAGGACAGGCTGATTTAGATGCACAATTCAATGTGAGTGCACGTTTTATGCACTCGGTTAAAATATAGAAACTTCTGTTTCTAATTATTGGACTATGCAATGTGTTATGAGAAACATGAGAAAGGAAAAGGATTTTGTTCAGAAGTAGCTTTACTCTGATCTCTTTACTTGTGTCTTAGATGTGTCTAACATTGGTTTGTGTCCTTCACAGAGAATCATATTTGTTTATTTTTCCCCCTCGCTACAAAATAAGGTGTTATTTTTCTAGTTTCATGAGTGTGGGTGGGGATATATGGATGAGTGACTTCCCTGTCTCTTACTATGGCTTTTTTAGCTAGCATGTTGAAATGTGTGTTCTTCTTGTTCTTCTTTAATTGGCATTGATAAGTTTCGTAAACTTTTCTTAAAAAAGTTGGGCTATTTATAATTATCCTGAATGGCATATACATTCTAACTGAGTCCATACATATTTCTGTATGTAAATTATCTAAAATGTCTACAAATGTTATATTCCTTTGCTCAGGGGTTAGACCAGAAATTGCCATTTCAGGAAAACGCTAGAATCAAGATGCTAGAGTGAATTATTGATGCAAAATTAAAATTCATCTTGGGAAATCATGGGAAGTTTAAATATTAAGGAAATGCTGATTTTTAATTTTGCGTACAACCAGCTTGAACATGTGTTCTTTTTCTACGTTTTCTTTTGCTAAGGATTGTAATCATTTTATGACTTTGTAGCAATCATGTGAAAAACAGTGCATTGATCATTTATGGTCTGGAATAATATCTACTTTACTTTCCTCCATAATCATAGTCTACTCTCCATATTCTATGTGACTTTTGTTTTCTGATTTCCTTTAATATGATTTGGCTGGTTCCAAAATGCAGGTTTCAGATGCAGACCATATTGACAGGTTGATATCATGCCTCCATATGGCCCTTCCTTTTTTCCTGGTAAGGACTGCTGCATTTTAGTAGAAAATTTGTATATGGTATATCTTTCTCTGAATTCATGCCCTGACCCTGTATATTTTCAAACACAGCGAGGTGCTTCAGGCGGCAAGTTCCTGAACTATTTGAACAAGCACATTGTACCTGTTTTCACTGAGGTAATACTTCTGCTGCTTCATTATCCTGATGTATCTACACTTTGTGTTTGCTTATGCTTTTGAATTTAGATTTCTTTTTCTGCACGCTTTTATTAGTTGATCTGATATAGTTATGCTTTTATAGTACACAAGAAAATTATAAAAATATCTGTTCTAATAATGCTTTTCCTTGCCAGCTTCCTGAGGAACGAAAGCTTGACTTGCTCAAAGCACTTACAGAAATTTCGCCTTACACTCTGCCACAAGACTCACGCCAGATTCTTCCATCTGTTGTTCAGCTGTTAAAGGTTTAGATTGCATTTTCATAATGAATCTTTTCATTTTATGTAAACTGAGAAGATAATTTTTTTCCTGTTTTGTCTTAATGTGTTCTCGAGTATCAGTTTTATATGCAGGAATGTATATATTTTTCACAATTCTGTTGCATTATTGGTGTCTTTCTCAATTAGCACAAACACTTATTTGCAACTTCTGGGATGCCTGCAAATATTCCATACTTTTGCTTTTTTTCTTTTTGCAGAATTACATGCCTCGAAGGAAGACTGGAGAAGAGACAAATTTTACTTATGTGGAGTGTTTGTTATATACATTCCATCATTTGGCACATAAGGTAGTAATATTCTTATAGAACTTTTGTCTTTGCACTGTGATGATTCTCTCATCTGATGTTTATTTGATGTGTGTTATATAAAGGCTCCCAATACTACAAACAGTCTATGTGGTTACAAGATAGTGACTGGGCAACCATCTGATAGGCTCGGGGAGGACTTCTCAGAGTTATTCAAGGATTTTACAGAAAGGTGGTACTTTTTATCTTGGTGTCTTATCTTTATAATTTGTATTTTGAACAAAGTACTGTTTGCATTATTTTAAATATGAGCAACTATGAGATATCTAGGTTGATATAGGAACTAGTTTCTTTCATTTTTTTTTTAGTAAAAACATCATCCTTCCTCTTCAACTCATTGCTTCATGGGAACAGACAAATTGTTTTGTGGAGGAACAAAGTTATGTAATTTTGTATGGATAGAATGACACAAACTTTAGGACATATCTAATGATTTTAAGATAAAAGTGCCTGGGGAAAATTGATAGAATAAAGTTTACACATAGTGAACTATCCAAGATTTTATTGCCTTTATAATAGGATGCCCCTGGAAATCAACTACTCCTTGGTTTTTCGTTGATAGTATTTATGTTGCATGCTTCACAGTGTTGAACTCTATAGATTCTAGGCTCCCTTGAGAAAGAGGTAGAATACTCTCATTCCTGTGCATACATCTTATGATCAGAAAAGCCAAAAAGAAAAATTATAAGGTCAGCTTTTAGATGTACACAATGATTAGTCACTAGAAAGCATTGTCATATTATTTTCATTCAATAATGAATTCTGGAGTTTTTTTTATCATTTGAGAATCTTTATATAGATCCAGGACTGTAAACTTTGTTGGGGGTTTGGTCACTAATTTTGAGCCAGAATTAGATTTGAGTTAAGTTCGTGCTGGATAATTAGTTTGAATAAACCCAGACCGGCTTTGACTTATATTTGATATATTTTTGTCTTGAGCATTCGTAAACTTCCTATTCATTTTGTATTTTACATTATGGTCATATTGAAATGAGCTCTTATGATACTAATTTGTAGTCTTTGTTTATTATTTGTTTCTTTTATCATTATACTTGTGTTAGTACTTAAATTTGTTGTAGAATTATTAAATTCATAGTATATAGTAATAAATAATTGAAAGTAAACTTAACAAATAAAACATAGATTATTAATAGAGGAAAAAGTCATCTAAATGTGTCAGTTAAAATTTAGCTCGAAACTCATTTTGAGCTTTAGGCCGAGCTTGCATTCTAGAATTGGGAAAAAAAAAAATTCTGTCTGAGCTCAGGCTTGCCTTTAAGCTGATTTAGCTAGCTCATTTACAGTCGTAATATATCAAGTTCATTCAGTCTTTTCTTTTAGTTAATTTCATTAACTAGTGACATTATAGTTCTGTTAACCGGTCAATCAAATTCTTACACTTAGGGAGCTTAGTAACTAGGGATAAGATATAAAATATGGTCAAGATACAGATTTTGCTAGAATCATTAATGAAACAACTATTGCCATAGGATGGTGTGCCACGTGGAATAGCTATCTCTAATGATAATTATTACATATCGAAGAAGGAAGAGGAAGAATGTGTAAGCTTAGTGGTATTGGTAGGGTGAGCTGTGAGTAAGACAAATAGAATATTAGTTGATAGTATTTTCTATTGTTAGTGTTTTCAGTTAGTCTATTTTGTTGGTATGCTGAGGATGGCTTATATCAGTTGAATATTGTTACGCAAGGACACTAATGAATGAATGAAAATATTCTCCTACACATTCTCTGTCCTTTCTCCCTCTCTTTCATTCCCTGCTTTCTATTCTCATCTCTATTCTTTATCTACTGATTCTCACTATTTACCAGTTATTGCTTCGGCTGCTCTAAGTTATTAAGGTTGTTGTGATTGAATTGTGTGTGGATAACAATAATCTTTGTAGAAGCTCATTAAGTGTAATGGAATCTTATAGGATTTTTGGGTGAGTAATATTTTAATGCCTTATATTACCTTGTCATGGATATATAAGCTTCAGTTAGTGAAATGAAATTCCGTGATCTTTCACTTGGTTCTGCTTAGAGGCTAGAATTATCCACATGATATTGAAGAACATTATTAATTGTTATCTTCAGGATTGGACCCTTTTGTCCATTGATGAGTGCAAGGTTTAGATCTTGTAGTGGAAGGATATTGATGAATTGACTGTGTTGTCAATTAAGTTAGACCCTGAAATCATTTCAATTTGGGCAACGCAATTAGCATGGTGTACATAATGGAGTAAAAATAGGTTGATTGCTGCTACCTGTAAACCAGGACTGTAGCAAGTATGCAGTATATTAATTACATACCTTAAGAAACATTGAATAATAAAACATGACTTGCTTGAAAGAGTTGGTGGCCGCTGCCAAGAGGATAGGATTTGAGAACATTCATTTTTATGAATAAATTTGTAACTTATATCCAAAAGTTTCGAAAATTGAAATTAAATGTCGCAGATTCAAAGAGGTTATTTAAAAAACTTAATGATCTTGTAAATCTAAAACTAAAGTCTATAATAGATAGTTATACAAAATTAACAGCCAAAGCAAATACACAAGATGACTGAAAATTATCTTGTTTTGGTTTTTACTGCAATCCTTGAAAAATAGGTCAAGATCTCTAGATGTGAAAGTAGTTGAAGGTTAGGAAAGCGAGAAAGAGAGGAGAGTGTTGGGGAACCTGTTAGCTACCTGTGAAAAGGGACTGCAATGGGGGGAAAATTGGTTCCTAACATGAGTTGCAAGAGCAATGGCCTTTAAAGTGCAATTCTCATTTATGAGCAATATGGTACTGTTTCAGAGCGAGAACAAAATCCCTGACCTGTAACAGTAAATATAGCATCTCCAATTCCGAATTTCTGATGCATAATTGGTCATATTTAAAGCCCTGGGTGTTGGTGGTGGTCTAAGTTTCTACTTGTGTGTGGGTTCTGTCACTAGGTCAGGGAATGGTTAAAAACCTGTTATTCTGTCCTTGTTATCAAACAGGACTTTTCTCACAAGTTTAATTAAATGCATTGGTTGATGATTTCTCTCTTCGAAGAAATCAATATAAACAAACATATAGGCAATCCTTATTTCTCCTGTTATTCAAACCTCGTCAATTTAATGCTTTCTGTTAGTTGGTAAGACTTAGAGGTGGTCAATGTGAAGGTTTCTTCAATTGTAGTACTGGCTAATATGCTTTTGTTGGTTCCTAGAATAGAGGGAAGGTTGTTGTATGTTACATATCATAGGGGGGAAAGGTTAGAATTGGGCATGTACAACAGTAAAATAGGCGTAGGTGGCAATTGGGAGAGGGAATGGCATATTTTTTGTTATTTTGTCTTTTAGCTTAATCTACTATAAATTAGGTTGTACATATGTTCAACAATCATCAATTATCAAATTATCAGAATATATTTCTATTTCTCTCTCCTTTCTCTCTTCTTCTCTGTTCTATCTTTCCTCTTCTTCTAATTCCTGCTCTCTTCCCTTGCTATTCTCTCTCTTCTTCTCTATTTCTCCCTCTTTTCTATAGTTCTAACAACTAGTTTGTTACAAATTGGTTTCAGAGCCATCTATCCTTGGCCATTTTCTTCTGAACCGCGAGCAAACAATTAAAAAAAATAAACTCATAAATCACAGGCAGGAGAAGGCACAACAGTTGATAAAATGTATACTGAAGATTTATATCGACTTACCTCTCTTGAGACTGAAATATAACTTCGGTTGGATGCCATCTAGAAGGAGCAGCAAGTTGCTTGTGCCGAGCACCAGAGAGCATATTACCAGTTGCATGTGGAACAAATCAAAATGAGTCTTCAACTCAATTAGATGATGTAACTCCTTCTGAATCTACAAGATAAAGGCAAGGTGGAGACCTCAGTGGAACAAACACCACTCAAACCAAACCAACTGACTCTGCCCTAGAATAGTGATTCAAAGGCTTTGTTTGTGGGATAAGCTTAGAGAGATGGAGGCAGAGACTATTATACCCGATTAATGCCAAAGATTGTTATACCCACATTCGAAGGAAAGGAACCCTTAAACTCAGACTCCATTGATACAGATAAAGGTCTCGTGCCTACTCGTTCCATAAATTCATCTAGATTAAAAGACAAATGATCCCTTTGTGTCCAGTAAGGGAGAAAGGGTCCATCGAGATTTTGACCATCGTCCACTGCTGAAGATGGAATTACCAATCTTCAAAGGCAGTGAGACTCAGTCTTGGATATGGAAGTGTGAGATGTACTTCAAAATATATGACGTACCTGATGAACGGAAGTTGGAATTAGCCAGCTTGTCTCTCTCCGATGTGGCATATTGCTGGTTCTAGGATTGGGTCAAAACCTATGAAGAGGCAGGATGGGATGAACTTTCAAATGCCCTCCTAAAATGATTTCGTGACTCTCCGATTGAAGAGGTTGTATCGGAGTTTCATGAGTTCAGGCAGAAGGGTGATGTGAAAGGCTATGATGAGGAATTTGATGAGAGGGAAGATAAGATGGAGCGGCATAACTTAGGGCTGTAGGAAAACGATTACTTGTTGAGCTTTTTCAGTGGCCGAAAAGAGGAGATCGGAGCAAGGGGGAGGATGATCCAACCATCGATGTTGAGTAAAGCTTCTGATATGGCTCGACTCCAAGAAGTGGTGCTGGAAGTGGCACAAAGAAATTACCAATCTTAAAACACGTCAATTCATAAATCCTCAAACAACCCGACCCAAGCCCAATACACTAAACCCATAACCCCAACAGCCATCCCAACCATCCAAAATGCAAATCCCATTAGTTCTTATGCCCTCCAATCTCAGCAAAACAATACCCAGAAATCCTTAGTTCCTTACAATGTGAACAGACGAAGATTGAACGCCTGCTACCGATGTGGGGATCGGTACTTTCCTGATCACCGGTGCGCGTCGAAGCAGATGATGGCTAGGAATGGGTTCAAAGAAGTAGCGGATGAAGATATATATTGTTTTATATGTTATAAAACTGGTGCACTTGAACTATTCGATGTGCCAAATTTCAATTATGTATTCTCTGTGGAAAAGTTTGTGTCTGGAAAAACACATCTTGTTGCTACCTGTGCGCGGGAACCACTAAAAGATTCGCAGCAACTAATGAACAAAATTTATGAAGAATTGATTGACCCAGGAAGGAAAGAAATTACTCACAATATGGAAGTTGTTGAGTTGGTTATGCAGAGATGGGCTGGACATTATAGTTCTTTTCTTTTTGGTATACTGACTGATGGGACCATCCTTTGTTACCATGCTTACTTGTTTGAATGTCCAGATGGTACTTCTAAAATAGATGACTCTGTTTCTGCACAAAATTCTGTTGGTTTAGGCATCAATAGTTCTTCAAGACTTAGAAATTTGAGAGTTATTCGCATCCCCTTGGATAGTTACATAAGAGAGGAAATATCAACTGAGTCCTTATGCCAGAGGATTACCATTTTCAAGAATATTAGTGGTTATCAAGGGTTTTTCCTTTCTGGATCTAGACCAGCTCGGTTTATGGTCTCTAGGGAGCGAATAAGAGTTCATCCACATGGTAATTTGAAGATTTGCCAACTTCCATCTGTCTCAAGTTATGACAATTATTGGCCAGTGCAACAGATTCCATTGAAGGGAACTCCACATCAAGTGACCTGTTTTGCAGAGAAGAATTTGTATCCAATTATAGTTTCAGTTTCAGAAGTTTATTCTAAGGAGTTGAAAGGTGCTATATCTTCTTTAGCTTCACTTCAAGGTTATATGTTGATAGCTTCTGGTCCTAAAATTATTTTATACTAGTGGACTGGTAGAGGATTGAATGATGTTGCATTTTTTGATGTTCCACCATTATATGTTGTACGCTTAAATATTGTCAAGAATTTTATACTCTTGGGCGATATTCACAAAAGCATATATTTTCTTAGTTGGAAGGAGCAGATAGCTCAACTTAACTTATTGGCAAAGGATTTTGGTTCACTTGATTGTTTTGCAACTGAGTTTTTGGTTGACGAAGGTACACTTAAGCCATGCCATCTTGGGGACAAGAATGGCCTAAAGGGGAAGGCATTGTTACATATCATAGGGGAAAAATGTTAGAATTGGGAATGTACAACAGTAACAGAGGCATCAGTGGCAATTGGGAGAGGGAATGACATATTTTCTGTTATTTTGTCTTTTAGCTTAATCGACTATATATTAGGTTGTACAGATGTTCAACAATAATCAATTATCAATATATCAGAATATATTTCTATTTCTTTCTCTCCTTTCTCTCCTTTCTCTCTTCTTCTCTGTTCTATCTTTCCTCTTCTAATTCCTGCTCTCTTCCCCTGCAACTCTCTCTCTTCTTCTCTATTTCTCCCTCTTTTCTATAGTTCTAACAGCTAGTTTGTTACACTGTAATGCTGTTTGATTTTATTTCATAATGCGAAAGCTTAGCACTTTTTAGAAAAAATAAAACATAGGGCGAAACCAAAGGATGCAAAACTCGTAAGTTTTGGTAGGATAGATTTCCTGAGTATATGGTTATACTTTTGACCATTGTATGTAAATCTCAAATGATTATTCAGAAGGTCCATTGGATGACTTATTTTTTACATCATTCTTATTTGCCTTTTGGATATCATTTTTTTTAAGTTTACTGTTTGGATGATGCAGGTTGAGTAATGTAGAAGAGCTAACCAGGGCTACCATGAAAAAATTAACTCAGGGAATGGCGGAGCACAACAAAGCAATGGCAAGTGCAAAAACGGATGAAGCAAAGAATAGCATAGTGAGTTAATTCTTGGACATGAAATAGTCTGTCATACAGTGTCTTATAATGTGTCTTGGACATGGACATGAAATACTCTCTCATAGAGTTTTTTGTAATGTGTATCTTACAAGGATATTTCATATTTAATGTGCAGAAAACTCAAAAACAGAATACCACAACTGGTTTAAGAACTTGCAATAACATTTTGGCAATGACAAAGGTGATGGACAAAATAATTTTGTTATGTGTGGATTTAAATTCTTGAGCCACTGACGCCCATATCTTATCATTTTAACAATTTTCAGCCATTGCATTCCAAGACACCATCATTTATTGGAGATAAGAGTGTCAATCTGTCTTGGAGAGAAGCAGCAAAACCTTCTGTGGCTCCCACCACCATGGCAACTGGGTACATAAGATTGCCACTCAACTTCTGATATAGATTCCTGCTTTTAATTTTTCTATTTATTATTTATTGTTTTCTTGTTTCATAATCAGCTGTCCAACTTATACCATATTGATCTGCTTTCATTTTATTAAAATTAATTTTCCTGAGAATGAATTTTATTAGATAATATGGACCCAGTCCGACTACTGAGGTTGATATTTCTGCATGCTATGCAATAACTTGTGTTAATGGATTGATATTTAATTTGTATGTACTTTTTTGTGCAGAGTGAAACGACCTGCTACTGCTACTGCTACTAATGGATCTGGGAACATGGCAAAAAAGGGTCGTGGGGCTGGTGGCTTTCAAAACCAACTTGTTAACAGGGCATTGGAAGGTATATCTCATGGAGGCAGGGGCAGAGGTAGGGGGTGGGGTGGACGTGGAGGGGGAAGGGGAAGAGGAAGAGGAAGAGGAAGAGGCTATCGGTAAACCTGATGTACCTGCATGAGGGAACAACCGTTGTCTGGAAGGGTGTTTCTATACCAGAGACATACCAGTGGTAGTCGTTTATGTATTAGGAAAATTCTTTTATGTTGGAGCAAGATTTCATACACAGAGGGAACTGACACATTTTAGGTTTGATTGTGGACTAACACCAAGAATCTTATTCCTATAAAGCTTGTCTGTGTAGATTTGCCAACGATTTGGGCTTTCTGTTCCCTATCTGAACCAATTTATGAGCTAGTCAAAACTCTGTTGCTGATAAGGAATCAACTTTGCATGTGTTAGGAGGTGCATTATGTATTTTTAAGCTATTGTCGATTTAGATTGAGAGACAACAATGGTATTTGAGTTCTGATCTTACATATGTAGAATATGATTTGGTCGGCTAAAGGCGAAATTTTAACATACTATGTTAGCTATCATTGCCTAAGGTTTTCTGTAATTGTACTTCAGGTTGGATGGCCATACTTTCTTGAGCTATTGAAATGTTTTTGTAATTGTTTCCTTTATCAGGCCCATGTTGACCGGAAAAGTAGTATGTATTTGGAACTCTTTTTCATGACATTTTTTTTTGGAGATGGCTGGTTCAAGAAACTTGTTCTGTCCAAAAATTGTTGTTGAAGAGAAAAACAAGATATAAAGAATACTATTTCAGTAGATTGAATAAGATTGAGATCTAATTCAGTTGAGTTATATTAGCAGGAAAATTACCAGCTACCCTTATTGTGATAGGTGAGTTTCTGCTTTGCCAAATACTGTATTATTATCTTGTATTTTTGTAGATTTAGGTTCAAACTTGCATTTGAAAAGATTTTGAATTTCATTGTGTAGATGAGGGAAAAAATGAGTAAATATTGAAAATCAATCCTTACCAAACAACAAAGTCTATTTTCAAGAAGGAAAGTTTCTTTACATTATCTGCAAAAACCATAATATGCGATTGCAATGAATTAATCATGTGCAAAGTAGTTCCATAGTATGAACAAATTATATGCAAAATGCAATCAAAACAAAATTTATTTTCACATATACAAAGATTGAATTGAATCTTCAGATTTGTTAAGTTTAGCTAGAAAAAAATGTTAGAATAATATTATATGGTTTGATTTTTCGTGAAAAACTAAATGTCAAGGTTTAATGTAAAACAAAATTTATATTCACGCATTCTCAATGCTATATGTACATATTTTGGAAATACGTCAATTACCCAAAATTTTCATAGCAATTCCACTTCACAAACTATTTGTTATGTTCTTTTTATTTATTACAGTTCTTTTTTGAAAGTATACTGATTTTATATGTAATTAATAGGTGCTGGTGCTGTGATAAAAAAAGGTACTAATAATGCCACATCAGGTAATACTTTAAATAGATATAATAAGTGTTGGGACATTTAGAAATTATTGTTTATCTTGTTTTCATTTCCCAATTTTTTATATCGATATTTTTTTTAAATTGAAAATTAAATATAAGATAATATATTAAATTTCTTACTACTAAAAACTTTTTTTACTCAATTTTCATTTTTATTTCTAACATTCCTTTTTTATAGTAAATAGCTAAATATCATTTTCTATAATTCTTTATTTTAAATGAAAATAGAAAACATTATGAAGTAGTATTCCATCATATCGAACAACTTTGAAAAACTGTTTTCAAAATTTTTTTTAGAACACCTTGATAATTAAGTACTAAATTCTAGTTTTCTATTTTCTTAGAATAATTTGATTTTAGTATTCTATATTTATGTTAACTTAGAGTAGTAATTATAAATTAAAATTTATCAACAAAATGTATTGGATATCAAACCCGTAGTAGTTTAACATTACAGCTGCTATAATTTGAAAAGCAACCTAGTCATATTTTGAGTTATTTCTGCCTAAATCTGTTCTAAAACAATTTTTTTACCAGCCTAAATCTCTCTTAATTCAGATGTCAGAATCTGGAATATTTACAACATCAATCAACTGGCCAAGCATTAGGTTTTAGGAGACCTGAAGATTCCTAGAAAAATCTGGAATATTCACAACTTCAATTTCAGCTGGAGAGGAGTCAAAGAGCCTCCTAGCAGGCGTTGGAGAAATCCATTTATGGAGATCAGGTGATGGAGAAAAAGTTAGAGATATTCCTGTAATAGCATTTTCTCCATGGTATATGTACCTTGCTAGACCAAGTGTCTTGTTCCAAACACTACCTTTGTCACTTGGAGTTGCATTTGCATTGCCTTGCTCGAAATGCCGATATTTGTTCAGCAAGTGAATTAGAAATATAAGAAAACAAAATGTTGACGTGCCTCCAGTTATAACATACAGACCCCAGAAGTTTTTTAAGCTCAAGCTTTCAGTTTCGTTGTCATCAACGTTGCTAGAACACTCTGACGACAGAGAAAACCAATGCTTTTCCAATTCTCTTAGCTCTCCATTCTCTGATAGCTTCAGTATAGCTTTTGAAACATCAGCTGCTATTGGGGAACCTTTCTGAAATACCTGGAGAGCACAAACAATTCTCTGTTAGTATTTGTTTAACATTGTATTTGAGTTGTTGTGGACAAAGCCACCAGTTGAACAGCATCTAGAAATGAAATTTCATTGTTAATGCCAAAGAGACTGTTATTCAAATTTAGCAGGAAACCTGTAATTGAGTTTTTTGATGCAATTGTAGGGAAAAAAAAGACACTTACAAATCCTAACCCTCCAAATCTATTAGTACGTGGAGTTGCAAGATAGTGCTTGCAGTAATGACTGATGAAGACTTTCTGATATGGAAGTTCAAGAAAAGCAGCGTATATTTTCCTATCCTTAAATTCGCCAGGGTAATCATATTCACTGCTAATGTTCCTGATATTTTCTGGTCTGAAATTCAATACATTCTCCAGGTAATTCCTTACAAATGAATCTCCATCGCAGCCGATTGGTAAGTTGTTTTTTCTTAACCAATCAATATCAGTAACACTTGGCTGCAGCCGCTGGATTGTAAGCAGTGAAGTGAGACTAGCAGTGTAGCTTGAATTTAAGATTAACACAACAAATAGCCACACTACAATTACCAACTTAGTGAAGTTACTATAAATTTTCTCCCCTGAAAAAGGAAAGGGAAAACATTAACCATCATTTATGAAAATTCATCTAAAGATCAGAAAAGGAAAGAGAAGAATTTTGATGCTTACTGTGAGCAAAGAAAAGAGAAGAGAAAGTGAACAAAACAGCGGTGCCAATCTGATTCTTTAATGGACCTCTAAATTCAGGATTTTTCTGGTGTTCCAAGAACCAAACTATGAACATTGTGTAGATCAAAATGGCACCAGTGACTACCCACATTTGCCAGGTGAAAGGCTTCATAAACATCCATGCTGATTCATTACGCTTGACAGGAACTATCATTGACAAGCCTGATTCTGCATATGGCAGGGTGAATTCCACTTTATCTGACCTCTCAGCTAGTATAGTTACATCGCCGATGATAGCATCAAAAGTCTTCAGTTGATTTTTATGTATAATAAAAAAAATGTCTCTATCAGAAACGCATTAGTTGTTCATGAAACAACAATCAACACAATAAAACAAAGCAGCAATCCACAATCTACAGAAATGCCAAGTCCAGTTATTAAGAGGCTAGCAAATCAAGCATGATAGAGAATATAATGTATTTCCTTTTTAAAATTTTGAATATTTGACAGTAATTATATAATAGTTCACTAATAAAGCTGCCAAATGATACCTATAGACGATAGTAATGCATTAAGGAAGATCATTCTTTTGGTTCAATTATAATGAGTATGAGAACTAAAAGCAAAAATTAAAGGGACAATTCTGTATATTTACCTTGTTATACAAATGATTAACCAGACCGTCATAGGTTCCATAGTAAGGTTCAAATCTGTAAGATAGACTATAACCCAAAATCTCTAACACCTTATTGAAAAGTTGAATACAAAAACCATCATATATCTGCTCACGCTGCTCACTTGCATTCATTATCTTAACAAATCTCTCAAATGATGTTCTTCCGGGAACACCAATAATCATGGGCTTCGCATATGAAGGCATTGCCCATCCTTTCGGATTTCGCTTCAAGTCTCCTGGCCAAAAAGGCACTGAAACTTCTAGTCCCATAACCTTACCATTAGCATGACTGCCATTTTCATTTTTTGAGAATCCAAATTCCGGTAACCAGAAGGCTATCTCCTTGTATTTCCTTCCAACCACATTCACAATCCTTAGTATAGGACTATGAATTAACTCGCCTGCTTCGAAGTGTATCTGCCCACTTAAGCCACTGAAATTGCTTGAAAATATGTTATTCAAGAACAATTTTGGACTGCTAGTCCTGTTGCTAGACGTTCTCTCCAGTTCCAAGGCCTTTATGATGGTTAAAATACTATCATATGCTCGTAAAGCATAAAATCCTGGCTCAGAGCTATCTTCTTCAGTATGCGCTGACCTGAAAGTTTTCCTAAACTGGGTAGAGAAATTTCTGTAAGCATTGCTACTATCAGAATAGTGCATCTTGATTCCTAGAGCACCTTCCATGGAGTAAATAACAGAGGTGTCAACAGAGTCCAGGATACTTGTCACAGAATCTGTGAGTATCCAAACTGTATCTTCCCCCACCAGTCCCATCTCCTTAGCTTCCTTAAACAAATGGATCACCAAGGATAATGATGATTGAAGAACAACAAAAACCCGAGATTTTACTTCTTGCAGCTTTGTTAGTTCTTCTTTAACAACTTCGTTTGGATCAGACAGTAATGCAAATGGTGGAAGGACTAATCTGTGTTCGATCTCTGAATCAACCTCCTGTAAAGCTTGAGATAAAATTGTAAACTCACCAGAATCGCTACCATAAGTATTATCTTCGTAAACTGCTACAACCCTTCTCCAATTGTAAATGCGAGTTAGTTCTGCAATGCATCTCATTTGCTCAGAAGAATTATAAACCATTCTGACCAAGAAAGGCCAGCGAGATTGTGATAATGGTGGTGTTATTGCAGGTGCAGCAAAGGAAATAACAGGAACTTGAGCTCTACTTCCAATATCAGCAACTAAAGCTGCCTCTTCCCACCTCTCCATGCCCACAATTGCTTTCACTTCCATTTCTTTAATAAAATTTTCAGCTGCAAAGAAAATATAGTTAAAGACTATATTAACACTCAACATGAAAAATTAATGAAGTTATAATTAATTACCAGCTTGAGCAGCTTGGAGGGGGTGCCTTTGATGGTCAAGGAAGTGAAGAGACAAGTTATAATCTTTTGATTCATCATTGTAATTTTGAACTGCTATTCTCATAGCAATTTCCTCTTCTTTTCCGATTCTTGAACTGTTATCAACAATTGCACCAATGTTTATAACTTGTTTGTAATTGCCATTGATAGGATTTGCTCCACATGGCAGGAGGAATAAGAAAAGCAATGCAAAAGGTGCAAGTAAAATAAGCCATTGTTTTGAAACAGAGTAAGAAGAAATGACAGGAAGAGACACTACTTGATGATTAGCTTTTGCTGCAAAGTACATCCTCATGATGATCTTTAAGAAAATTATAGAGATTTCATTATGAAATGCGAAAAAGGGTAGTATAATTTATATGTTAAGAAGCAAGATTCATGGAGAGCATTGCTTGGCAGACTTGATAAACAACGCGCAGTTTCAAGAAATCAACGCGTTTCTAGTTTTTTCCAGGTTTAGAATTGGTCTTTACTGGTACAAAGTCCATTCCCTGCTCATTAGCCATGAATCTTGACTCTTGAAAACTAAGGCAATAAAGAGTTCTTACAAAATTTCAGATACAACCAGAAAATTAATTGAAATATGTGGAATGTTATGTCTAATTGACCATTAATATGTATTTATACGGCTCAATCAATTCTTCTGCGTTATATAGATATATGATTTGAAGTATATTATTTTGAATTATTCCAAATAAATATTTGCTCCTATACAAAAGCCAAAAATTATCAAAATAACCCCTAGTTTGGATTAAAAAAGAAAAGAGTTGGTAATGAAGTCATATTCTGTAAACTGTAATTAAGCAAGCATGTAATGAAATGTTTGCATGTTTTATTACTATTTCATTTGATTATATAAAAAATTTAGAGACAATATTATAAGTAAAATTAGTACTAGTACTGCACTATAGAAAAAAGACCGGTATCTTTGTGCCATTGCCCGTCTTTTAAGCAGCTTCTCCAACAATATGGATTCAAAATGGATTAAAGTTTGACCGCAAGAAAACTATAGAATCCAAGAATTGCATTGCAATTGCAGATTCTGCAGACAATGAAGATAGTTCATAAGAAGACTCGATCTAATTAATCCTAGAAGTCAAATACAAGAAGAAGCTTCCCCCATAATCTCGTTGACTAGACCAAGAAAGATTCTTTTGCATTAGCCTGATGGTCTTAATTTCTTAGAAGTTGAGTTTGAAAAATGGACAATATTAAAATGGAAGAAAAAGAATTCTTTGTATATATTCTTGTAAAAATGATAGTATAAAATTTAGATTTATTAGAAATTTTTAATTGGAGTTTTGTTAAAATCACCTTATAAATTATAATGCAAAAATAAATATGGAAAATCTCACATCTACTAAGAGGGTGTTTCTCAAAACTTAAAAGCTGGTCAAAACTGCTTATAAGCTGTTTTTAGATTATAAGTTGTTTATTTAAGTGTTTCTGAAAACTTAAATAGTAGATTATAATCTGATTTTAATCAGTTTTTTAAAAGTTGGGTTTTACTACTTTTTTTTAAGCACTTATTTTTTAAGCAGTTTTGACCAAGTAAAAGACCATACTATCCCTACCTAATCTTCAATATTCCAAATTTGCCTACCTTATACACTTTAGTTCCCATCAAAGAAATTTTATTATTATTATTATTATTATTATTATTATTAAATTATTATTATTATTATTATTGCAAAATAAATTTTGAATTGACATTTAAAAAATTATTTTTATACAATAAATAAACTCATGGACAGTTTGGTCATTTTGACAGTTTCTACAATTAAAAACTGATTATAAGCTGATTTTACAGAAACACTTAACTGATTATAAACTGATTATCAGCTGATTATTAGCTAGTTTACAAAAACACTTAACTGCTTATTTTTAATCTGATTATAATCTAAAAATCACTTATTCACAATAAGCTGAAAAGCTCCAGTTTTGAGAAACACCCTCTAAATATATATGAACATACCAAGGAATAACCTCGCGGCAAATTTAATTTTCTTAAATACGTTTAAATTTGATTTCACTTTCTCATATTTTAATACTAAAAAAAATAAAAAAGATATAATTAATATAAAAATGACAGTATAAGATTTAGATTTATTAAATATTTTTAATAAATAATATTAAACACAAATATATAAAGACTTGATATATAAACCAACTTCCTAAAATGATAAATTAATTATAATTTAGAATAAATAAAAAATTAAAGAAAAATGTACCCATCAATTAGGAAAAAAATTATAGTTAATAAATTTTATTATTTTATAGGTAATTCAAATAATCTTGTGTTAAATAAATAAATAAAATTATCAGCTATTATGTACATTGCAAAAGGGGTTGTGCACAACCAACTACCAGTTGGTTGAGATGGACGTGGGTCTCAATTCCTTAAGCATCATCCCGGGATCGAACCGCGGGAATGTGAATGAAGCAATTGGATTGGAAGGGTCGCCCCCCTTAATTGGGCCACTGCAGTACCCGAATCCAGATTAGTCGGCTAATGGGCCGGATACCGGATGCGAATGCAAAAAGGGGTTGTGCACATAAAAATTAGAAATGATGAATAAGGTGTCTTAATGAGTTAAATAAGCAAGAGATTGTTTCAGCCCTTTATTAATTAGAGTTGAATAATTTTTGACATATTTTACGTGGAAAAAGATTTAAATATTAATTATGGTAACGTTCTGAATAGAACTTATACACGAATTCTATTAATGGATTTCAATTCATTCAATTAATGTTAAAATTCATTTAAATAAATTTGAAAGTGATATTTTTCATTTAAATTTTATAATTTAAAATAATTAATAATTAAAAATAAAAATATAATGACTTAATAATTATGAAATTTTTGAGGTTATACAAATTATATGGTCAGTTTCTATATTTTTAATATTTATTTTTTATGTCTTTGTATTTTTAAAAATTAAACTAATTAGTGTCAATATTTTTATCCTAAAATTAATAGTCAATAATTTTGATACCTTAAAATGACTTTTTTCCTTAATATATGTTTGTCATCGTTGCTTATTAGATTATTGCTTCATTTTGTTTTGAGTTTTTTTTATTTATAGATTATTTGTAAAATAATAAAAGTTATTATTTATATTATTTGAAATTAATTTTTAGTAATATTTTTAAAATTAAAATGAATAATTTGTATAAATTATCTGTAAAATAATAAAAGAAATTAGTCATACTGTTTGAAATTAGTTTTTAATAATATTTATAAAATTAAAAAGATAATATGCAAAAAAATATATATAAAATTAAAAATGAGCATGATTTAACAAATAGCAAAGACAAACATATATAAAAAAGATATAAAAAAATATTTTATGATGTCAAATTGGTTGATTGATAGTTTTGAAATGAAAATATCGAGAGAATGACTAAGTAATTTAATTTTTAAAAATACAAGGATAAAAAATAATATATACTAAAAACACATAAATTGACTAATATAATATGTAAAACCTCATAGACTTCATAATTATTTAGTCATATATAATTTTATCATTGAATAAATAGAGTTATATCTAATTTCAATGAAGATATTTTAAATTTTTAAATAATATATAGATTTTATTAAATAAATCAATTTCTTGTAAAATCTTTATATTTTAGCATGATTCCATTTTTTAAAATATCATTTTTTAATTAAAAAATAAAATGAAATTGAATTTTTGAAAAATTCTAAAAATAATTTCTTTTAAATTTTTTTTCTTAAATTATTAGAAAGAATGAATATTTTCTATGTCCTTCATCTTCAACTTTGCCACTTCATTAAAAGACGTAATAAATTATATGATTTATCATATCACTTTAGGAGCTGATGTAGTATCATAACATGTGCTACGTCAAATTTTTTAATTTTTTTTAAATTCACTCAAATCCCTGTAGCTCATATATAAATTCCTAATACATTTGCCATATGAACTAAATTCATATCTTATTTTTAATGTTGTTTTATTTATATTTCAACTATTAATTTTTAAAAAAATTTAAATAATAAAATAATTTTTTTTGCAATAATTAAATAAAATTTATTAATTAAATTAAATAAATTTATTATTAAATTAAATAAATTTATTAATTAAATTAATAAACTTCATTTAATTATTGAATAAAATTACTTTATTGTTTATAATTTTTCAAAAAATAATAATTAAAATATAAATAAAGCAACTTTATAAATAAGATATAAATATAGCTCATATGGTACAAATATTGAATTTTTATACATAAGATGCATGGTATAAATTTCTGCACACACATTTTTTGAGTGAATTTAAACAATTTTCAAAGAAGATGATGTAGCACAAAAATTTTAAAAATAAAATAAAATCATAAAATCATAATTACTATAGAATAATTTACTTATCTATGAGAGATGATCAATGTAATTTAGCTGAAAATAAAATTATAAAATACAGAGAGAATATGTAGATATGTCCTTCATCTTGTCGCGTAGGTACAACTTAGCCTTTTTTTTTCTTTGCTCAAATAAATACATATTTTTAAAAAATTTACTTTTTAAGCTTCTCAGTTAATGACATCGTTAATGCCATTATATTATATGGAGAATGTACATATATACACATGAACTTATTAAGCTGATACAATTTAGTCCTTTTTTTTTGCTCAATTATACCTAAATTTTTGCAAAAATAACTATTTTAACCCATGAATAAATAAAAAAATTAAGACATTTAAATTTAAAGAATATATGGACCTCACTTGACTTAAAAAATTATTTTTTATATAAAATAATTAAATATTATCAGAAAAAATCATGGTATCTTGTTATAAAAAAATATGTGTTTATTCATAATTATAAAATTTTATTTTGACTTTCCACTATTATATAATTGTTTAAGAGATTTGAGAAAATAAAAAAGAAAAATAGAGGAGATTTTTGCTCCTTTAGCTGAAAAAATCTCAAAATTTTTACCACAGTCAACTTTCAAATAACTCAAGTCAATTTTTCGAAGTTTCAGAATCAACATATCAAATTATTGGTTAGGCATGAAGCGAGCGAAAGATGACTCGAGCTAAAAATTATCGGTCGCGCATATCTCAAGCTTCTTCGTCTACGCTCTTAGTCTCACTGCCAATTATGGTCATTGTTGTTGTGAGTTTGCAGAAGTATAATTTATCAGAAAAAAGAATTTGAATTTTATCACCAAAAACAGAGAAATTTTAATTGCTTATGAATTTGATCTGGTAACTAGCGCTATAAAACAATTATGGATATCTCTGTACATAATATTACTCTTTATCTCTTATTTATTTTCTGTAAATAATTTTAATGCACTGCAACGAACAAGAAACAAATTACATTCATAATTGTATAATATATGGATTTAAATTTTTATTTTTTACTTTTTTTTAAATTAAAAAATATAAATAGTGAGAAATATAGTTTTTATTTATTATATATGTGAAGAAATTATAAATTTATTATTTTTAATAGATTATTAGTATTGTAAATTTTGTGTTGAAGAATATTAACATAGTAATATTAAAAATCTAAAAATTTTATTATTTTAATTAATTTTTTATTATCACTTTTATCATTAACTAATAATAAGATGAGAGAGTTAAATTAATTGTTAAGTACAAGGTGTAAAAAGATGGTTTTATAAAAATTTAGCATGTTTGAGCTTAAAAAGAAAGTATCAAGTTGTACTAAAATAGTTAATTTTATAAAAATTTAAGTATAATCGAGAAAAAAAATAAAAGCTAAATTATATTTGTGTGATAAGTTCAGGAATATATCTGTAATTTCTCAATATAATATAATAGTATTCACATTGCGGTTAATTAAGGGACTTAAAAATTAATTTTTTAAAAATTTAGACTTATTTGAATAAAAAAAAATAGAACTAGCTTATATCTACACAATAAATTAAAGGACACATCGACACATTATCTCTGAAATATATATTCATATAACAATTATACAGGAAATTATAGCCATATAATATTATGAGTAAAAAAAAAGAAAATATGCTGGAATTAAAATATAAAATAAAATAAGTGAAATATGAGCATGTGCCGTAATTGCTACAGAGTATTCTTTTAATATTTTTATTATATGGAAAAGCAATCGTACAATGCAGAGTGCTATATCTGCATTAACAGTTATTTTACTTAACAGTTAGGTACCTAATAGTCAAATAATCAAAACAGATTTAAATGAAGCTACTAGCCTCAGTAATAATGGATTAATTAAGGATTTAAGAGCAAAAATGTTAATCCTCGAGCTTATATCACGTGAGGAGTACGTGGCAACGCCCGTATAGGTAACAGGTGGTCAGCGATCTGATTTTTTAAGAAATTCATTCATCTTATCAATCAAGATTCAAGAACATTTATTCAAAAAAAAAAAGATTCAAGAACATTAATATACTCTTTCCGGTTTTGTTATTAAATTCGTAATTTGATTTGATTTAGCAGGAAAGCATTATCTGGCCAAGATTTTTAAATTTACCCCTTTGTGATGTAGTCTGTCTGTTTGGTTTCCGAGAAAGTACAGCAAAAACAAGAAAAAAATATATTACGGACTTTCACGGCGTATGATGTTTTGTGGTATATTAAAAGATCGAATACAGAATTGGATTCGTGATTATGATAGGCTTCAATATTTGGCTGTCATCCTCATTTATATTCAGGTATTATACATTGCTATCATTAGAGGTATTATTGCTGTGAATTTTAGTTATTACTCTAATTATTGTGATTTTTATTGGAATTAGGGTTTAATTTAATTATGAAATGGATTTGATTTGTTATGTTCAGATTGGGTGCGCACTTATTGGATCGCTAGGAGCATTGTATAATGGTGTTTTGTTAATCAATTTGGGAATCGCATTGTTCGCTTTGGTCGCTATCGAGAGTAGCAGTCAGAGTTTGGGTCGTACCTACGCTGTTCTTCTTTTCTGTGCAATTTTGCTTGATATTGCTTGGTTCATCCTCTTCACTCATGATATTTGGTACTTTCTTGTTATTATTTGCCTTTTTCCTTATTCCATGTTACTTTTTTACTTTCTTTTTTTGTTTGTTTGTTTGTTTGTTTGTTTGTTTGTTTGTTTGTGTTGATTCATTAAATTGATTAGTGTTAACATTGTAGCGAAATTATTTTATCTGTAGTCACATATTTTTTTTTGGGATTGTTCAACTTCTTGAATTTATAGGCTTTTTCTTAAGCTCGTCAAGTTTTTAGATTTATATAGCACATTTTTGTCAAATGATTTTCTTTTGTTGTCTTATATGCACTTCCTGTTATAAAATTGTTTTGTCTGAAGGAAAATTAGTGATCACTCTAAGGATCACTAGTTTTCATAAAATAGGTTTGTTTTATTGAATTAGTAATTTCGTTGCAGAAACTACAGGGGATGCTTTTTTTATTTTATTTTTATGTCCCCTTAAATTTATGAACTGTGCAAGTAAACTACATAATTCCTTATCCATTAGCTGAAAGAAATGTTTTTGTTTACAGGAACATTTCTTCGGAGAATTATGGAACGTTCTTTATATTTTCAGTGAAACTCACTTTGGCAATGCAAATTGTTGGGTTTTCTGTGAGGTTGTCATCCTCTTTGTTATGGATCCAGATTTACAGATTGGGGGTTTCTTATGGAGAAGGTACAGCTCCTCGAGAATCAGATTTTGATTTAAGAAATAGTTTCTTGAGTCCAGTAACTCCTGCTGTAGCTAGAGGCTGCTCTGATGTGGATGCTGCTTTAGGGGGCTCTGTTTATGATCCTGCTTATTACTCATCTCTATTTGAAGATAGTCGAAACAATAGTTATATGAATGTGGTATGCCATATTTGCTTAAATTTAATTCTTGCTCATCTAACTTGCCTTATTTTCATGAGTTTGCTTTCAACTTCTAGGTTATTGTCTTTTATTATTCCCTTTGTTTATACATATACTTTCAATTCTATTGAAAATTTTGTTATTGACTTGCCAAAGAAATTCAGGGAAGGAAAGAAATGAAAATTTTGAAAATTTTGCTATTGAAAATTTTGGATTGAAGGAAAGAAATGCAGGGAAGGGTGAGATAGGAGGGAAGAAGCAACTTTCCTTCCATTTGTTTGGGTGGAAATACATTAAAGGAAGGAAGAAATTGACACTTCTCTCTTTTGGCTCCAGAACTTAACTGTGCAAATTGATTAGGACATAGTCAAAGGAAACAATGGGTAGCATGGGGTTTATTTTACATTTTTACGTTATTTCCAATGATTTAAGCTACAAATTTAGCTGTGTTTTGGAGAAGTGGCAAATGAAGAAAAGCAACCCTTTCTTTAGTTGCCATGTCATCTTGATGTGAGGAACAAAGCTCCCTTCTTTTCTTTCATTTAATCAAACAGATTATTAGTATTTTGTTTTCCTACCTGGAGCCTCTCTCTCTCATGCACACACGCACGTGCGTGTGCACACACTGATCAAAATTGAAAAGTTAGCTAAAATTGCAGAGTTGTTGTATATACCCTTTGCTTATTTATTTATTTATTTTTTGTTGGATTTCTAAAATCTTATTTGAGTACATTGTATTTGGTGTATCAGAAGACTATAATTTCTAAAGTCTGAATTCGTAATTGTTGTCTGCATTCTAACATGACATCTATTTGCATTGATGACTGGGCGCAGCAGAGTTGTGAATGATAGAGAACAACATCGAAGTTACAAGAAATACAAGCATATTTCTTATGGCAGAAACAGTATATGCATAACATTTTTTTGATAGACATTTGAAATAGATCATGTATAGGCATTTATATACTTCATTAAGATCAGTGCTTTCCATGCTTTTTTGGTTTATCGGAACTCATGTAATCTTGTTTCATGTATTAGAAGTTAAGTAATCTAATTTGCATGATTCTGTTATTCGTTTGTAGGGTGAAAATTCCAGTACTGTAGACAATGGGTCCACTTCTAGTTCTGAAGTTTCTCAGCTGAAGCTGTCCTTAGGCAGATCTTTCGGAACTATAGTTGTAAGTGTCTTTGAATGCATCTGATTTATCTTCACCTGTAGTGATATGACCCATCTTTAGGACTCCTTTAATATCAGTAAGGAATTTTATAGACTATATAAAGCTTATTGTTGAAGGGTTTGATATATTGAAACTTTGGTTTGGACAGCATCATAAGTTTAATTTGGTGCAAAACTGCATGTGTAGAGTAACTTCTCTGATCAGGTTTGATTTCCCTTACTGAATGCTGATGTGGACAACATGAGCCCATTTTATCACATTCTGGAAGTTGAGCTAGATACTGCACTTCCAACTAGACTCATGAGCTGTTTATGTGGCTTGTAAGATCTTCACTTTTCACAAGCCAAATGACTGGTACATGACTACATAGGCCCAACTAAGTCCTTTTGCAGGTCAGCATGTTCAATGTGCTAAATGGGTCAAGTTGTCACAAATGCAGGGGAAACTTGGGCAAATGCATCTGAGTTGAAAATATTGCTCCATTTTGCCACTTGATTGAAAAATTGAAATATAGAAACTCAAATAGGAAAACTGAGAGTTAGAGGCATTTAAGATGCCCATAATCCGTTCATCATAAACTTTTTCAGTTTTCTATTTCATTCTGTAAGAAAATTGAATAGCAAACAATGCACTCTTTTCAGAAATGAGAGCATTTTCTCAGACTGAGATGGAAATAGGCCCAATCGTAAAACTTGCCAGAAGTTTTTCACGGTTTCTCCTCCTATCTATCAAATGCTAAGGAACTTGCAAACTAAGAATGGAAAAGGCAGTTATCAATTTCGACAATGAAGTGAGTTTTTGTCCAACTAAATGGAACAAAACTTTCTTATAAATTCAAAACAACCTTGAATTTCTTTTTCTCATTTTGATAGGTTATCTTATATTTTATTTATTGCTTCTCTCATTGCTTGATTGGATGCTGAAATTTTTCTCAGTTCATTATGGTTTATATCTTTAATCCTCTTGTACTTGCATTTAACCATTCCATTGGAACTCATGGTCGTGTTGTGTATCCATAACTGGTGTTTCTTGCAAATTCTTAACAACATATACTCACTTAATGGTATCTGTTCTCATTTGTATGATAAGCTATATATGTTTCTTCATCAAGGAAGTCTTTTTTTTGCCCCCCTCATTTGGGTGGGGCCATGGGGGGATTGGGGGATGGAGAGAACAAAGGGACAAAAGGAGTTTTTTTTATATATAACTGCAGTATGTTTGAGCCGAAGGGGAGTCTTGGCGCAACGGTAAGTATTGTCGCCGTATAACCTGGAGGTCACGGATTCGAATCGTGGAAACGGCCTCTTGCAATTGCAAGGAATGACAGCGTACAAAGACTTAATAGGTCCGACCCTTCCCCGAACCTCGTGCATAGCAAGAGCGTTAGTGCACCGGGCTGCCTTTTTTTAGTATGTTTGAGCCAAAGCATGCTGCGGCATATTTTTTGCCCCAAGATATTCTGTTGAATTAGCCATTCTAGATTCCTCTTGGCTGTACAGTTATTCAGCTGAATGCATCATTCCTTTTTTGATGGCTGTCAATTGCAGCAATGGTCTTATGCTGATATTTGCACTATGGATGATCTGTAGTGGGGGCTATCTTTACTGGTGGTTGTATTATGATATTTGTAGATCTCTGTGCTACTGAATGGTGATTATAGGTCTGAGAGGTCAATATATGTCCTGGGTTTTATTTTGAAGTTTGGACCTAAGAATTCTTTCTGCTGAATAATGGGTTTGAAATCAGTGGTTCCTGGTTAATATGAATTGCATGGACTTGCATCTTAAAAGCTGTATTGCAATGATTTTTGCTTAGGAGAAGTTCTATCACTATTAATGGTCATTCATGCTTGCATTAGTTGTTGAATTGGTCAATAAGTTTCTTGAATTGGTTGCTTTCATTGCAAATATTCATACTCAAACTTTGTATATTTGAATTTTTTATAATTCTTGATGACGTGCTAGTTTGTCCAGCATCTAACTGGTTTTACCCCTTGCAGGAAGAGAATGCTACCAGCGAGTCTCGGATTGTTTGAATTAGATTCTGATATTACTGAAATATCAGACTTCATCGTCACTTCCTATAGTGTTACTGTTTTGAGGTTGAGTTCTTTGATGAGGCCAGTTGTGTGCAGAAGTGGTACTTGTGCAGTTTTTTATTCTTTCCATTTCTCTCCCAAGGTGATAGCTGCCAGTCTCCAAGTTTAAAAGAACAAGAACTGCAATGTCTGAAAAATGTTATAGCCTTGTCAAAGGTTCTACTGGTTTCACTAGTTTTGCTATTTGAGATGAGAAGCATTATCTGAGGCTATATGAAATATTAAACTAGGAACTATCTGCAGGTCTCTCGAAAGTCTGAATGTGATGCAATGCAAAGTTCTAAGCCTTCCAAGCAGGCGGACTGGATTTTAATGGGGTAAACTCTTATCTCTTGGTCCAACTGACAATGACATGGTTTTGAAGAGCTTCTGAAATGGATGATTCGCCCTTTTTAGAATGCCAAACTTTTGTCAATTTTCCTCATTGGTTATTCATTTTTGTTGAGCCTGGTATTGATTTCTGTAAATTGAAAGAAAATAGCTTGCATCAATTAAAAATATGGAATTCCAAGTCGGGAGTTGCTGGAGTTTATATAGTTTTTCACAACTCCATTTTTGCGCTGGAATTCCAGCTTCCAATTGATGGTTTAGGGGATGAAGTATTCTTGGAGGCTTATTCCAGCCATAGAATGATTAAAAAACAATATACAAGAACCCCGAAACATCGTAATAGCATAGTTTTATCCATCAACTGGGGTAGTGTGCCATAGAAATCATCACTTTCATTTTAATTAACAGTGGAGTCTCTGCGAAAACATTTGTTAACATTAAACTGAATAACAGCATGATGCACAACAACTATGATGGAACAAATTACTCTAATTATTTTAGGCAATAAGCAAATGCGCAAACTCGAGTGCCAAGCTAAGCATTTTTGCTGTAAATTAACAGTTTTCATTTCTTGAAAATTTTTTATTAATTGATAACTTATATATGCTTTATTCAGGCGTCTCTTATGTTCTATATTGATGATTTATGAAATGGTACCTTTTCATTTGCTTGCGTCTCTGTATGAACATGTAAGAATTGTTAATTCCTGAAGATTTTTTTTAATGTGAGAGGAATCAAAGGAAGAGGAAAACGACGATTTTAAAGATATTGTTAGGAAACATCGGCCAACAAACAATCCACCCAGAACGCAGAAACGACCATTTTAAAGCCAATTCCCTCGTTGTTGTCTCTTGTTCCGTTGCATCTGTAAAACTAAACGGACAAATAATGTATGTCTTTAAAATCCAGAAGATTTGGAAGTTTCAACTTTCAGAAAAAGGAAAAAAAAAAAAAAAAGCTTTCCAATGTATAGGGACAATAATTGTATATTGATGAATGAAAACGACATCCAACGAAAACCAATTTCGTTTGACAACTTGTCATTTCTATAGCTACGGCATACGCTAATAGAAAAAACGTCTTTCTTGTAAATAAAAAAATAAAATAGATAGAGAATGAGAAATATGAAAATTTTTTATATTATTAATTATGTAAAATATATTATTTATAATGGAATATATATAGTGATATAAATAGATTTTTAATAAGAATAAATGATTATAAAATTATTATAATCTAAATAGGATAAAATTAATTATAATCATAATAAGATAAGATTAATCTAATTAAGTAGTTATTCACATATCTCATAACACTTTTTCTTGGATAACTATCTCTATAAACATACCTCGTTAAAACTTTGCTAAGAAAAATTCAGAGAGATAAAAACTTAGCGAGGGAAAAAGAGTATAGTATTCATAGGTGACTTCCCCTTAAAAATATATTCAACTAAAATATTTTAAGCGAATGCATCCTAATATTGTATACATGTCTTTTGAGGACTGATGTCGACAATATCTTTGTGAACAAATCTGCTGGATTTTCGTTTAAATGAACTTTGCAAATATCGACTTTTCATTTTTTCATTCTTTCATGTGTATAAGAGACTTTTGGTGATATATGTTCAGTTCTGTCACTCTTGTATAGTTTTTTTCAATTTGTGCAATCCATGATGTATTATCTTCATGCAATATTATTGGTCTGTTGATTTTTATAGGTAATCCACAAGCTCCTCTAATATATTTGATTATGGTTATCAACCATACACATTCACAATTAGCTTCATGAATGACTAATATCTCTTAATGATTTGGTGAAGTAGCGGTGATTGTATGCTTCATATATAGCCATGAAATATTAATATTATTATACGTGAAGGCATAACTCATATCAGATGTGCCATGTAGATAGCATAGAATATGTTTCACTCTATTTCAATAACTTCTAGTTGATGTAGAACTAAATCTTGCAAATAAGTTAACTGTAAAAATAATATCTGGTCTTTTCTTGTTAGCAAAATATAAAATCGCCCATATTGCACTGAGATATGGTACTTCAAGACCAATAATCTCTTCATTATCTTTTCATAAATGAAAATAATCTCTTTTTACATCAAAAAAGCGAATAACTATTGGAGTACATGATGGATAAAATTTATCCATGTAAAATTATTTCAAGTTTGATATATAATGTTTGATGGACAATAATTTTATTTGACAAATACTCAACTTGAAATCCAAGATAAAATTATTTTCTTCCAAGATTCTTCATTTTAAAATCATTCTTTAAATAATTTGCAGTAATTGAGTTCTCTTCTGGAGTTCTCAATATTTAAATCATTAATATAAACTGCAGCTTATAATAAATTCTGAATTTATCTTTTGGACAAAAACACATGGGCAAATAAAATTATTTTCATATCCATTTTCTCTAAGTATTCAAATAGATTATTATACTACATTTGCCTAAATTATTTTAGTTCATATAAGAATCTTTGGAGATCAATATAATATTTTTTTAAAGTATTATATTATTCAGGCATCTTGATGCTTCATGCATCTTAAATCTTTTAGAGATTGTCATATAAATATCATTATCGAATGAACCATATGAGTAAACTGTAACAACATCCATCAAATATATATCGAGCATTTCAGAAGCTGTCAAACATATCAAAAATCTAAAAGTAATAGTATCTTTAAGAATTCTTATACCACATAATCTTTACCATATCTTTGTAAGAATTCTTATACCATAAGCCGTGTATTATATCTCACAATTTTATTAAACTCATTTCTCTTACGAGCCATATGAGTAAGTTGTCATAATGTATATTGAACTCTTCCGAGGCTGCCAATTTTGAGAGTAATTACATAATAGAGAAAATGTGTACTTTTCATAATCTTATTTGATTTATTTCATTTATATACAATATTTCATGGGCATAACATCTTCTGATGTCTTGACTATTGGTCCAAATATTGTATGTTTAGCAAATGAATATAGCTTAGCTTAGATTACTTTTCATTTTGACCAATCACTTCGATGTCGATAATTTTAAATATTTTAAGACTCAAGTATATTTTGATAATTTCAATAGCAATATATGCAATATATTATCAATAATAATTTTATCTCTTTTTCATATATTTTTAGATTTTAATGAGATCTCATAATTTTTCGATACCAAAATCACTTCTAGGGTTACTTCTCTAGAAATATATGGATATTGATTTATATTGCTTTTAACCTCTTCAGGAGTATCATTTTGAAATTATTTATTTTTTCTTATCTCAAAAATTAATATTTTGAATCAAGTAGTCTACTATGCTTTAAGCATATATTATATCTATTGGTTGTCATACTAATAAGATGTCCTATAGGGACAATTAATTGAGCAAGAGTATTAGCAGCTGAAATATGTTATTTGAACACCTACTGGATATTTGTAAATATATCTGGTAACTGATTTGTAACATTATGCAAACGAATTAGTTTTTAAACTTTCAATTCACATTGATTTGTGTATGTATCAAGATTGGATAAAATTGGTGTATTCCAACTAATCTATTGTACATTTGGCCCTTTATTTTTATCTTCTCCTAATGGAGTGAAAACCAACTCGCTAAAAATCTTGCTTTAGAAAATTTATCATTAAAGGCCCATAATATCTAACATAAATAATCAAACCTACATAGATATCAAGATAATATTGATAATCTATTTTAGTTCTTCGAGGACATGCAATAAAAATATATATGCTTCAACAAAAAATTTTAATATCACAAATTTTAAATAAAATATATTATGTTAGATAAGCACAAATTATAAAGTGAAAAACTTGTAATGTACAGACAATTAAATACAAACATAAATAATAATATGCATCTAAAAATATATCCAAACAGAGATAAAAAATTTTGATTTCATAAGCATAAGAATAATTTATCGCAAAATATTATTAATGATTATGCTAAATTATATTGAGTATGAACATATGCAATAAAATATTCAATGGTAATATAATCATAAAATATTTTTCAAGTGAATTCATATGTATGATCTAGATAAATTATTTTGATTGATAATTAAGAAATATTGACCTTAACTTTTATAATTTTTGAGTAAGAAATTTAATAAATGCAATATTATGAGTTGACAATAGACAAACATGTGACAATCGAGTTGAAATATTAATTAAAAATATAAAGCATTTAAATGGTTCATAAAATTGAAGGATATGGCTATAAATATTTTCATATGTTCTTTACAGAAATGCAAGGGACTTTAAAAATAATTTAGATAGTACAAGTCTCACAATTAATTTATCTTGAGCATAAAAAGCACAAAAATAATCATCGGATAATTATTTTTTGATTTTTTAATAGATTTCCATTTGTATTCTGAACAATATGTTACATTATGTTTGAACCTAGATGACTAATATAATCATATCAAAGTATAAAAATTTTGAGATCTATGCACTTTTGGTGCATATAGTGTAACTCAACCATCTTTATTTTTTATAAAGTACAATCTAGTTAAGAAATTTAAAATTTCTTAAATATGAACTTTTGGTTCACATTTGTAGAGTTAACACATAAAAATCTAATATCTCTCTCACTTTGTTTCAACAGGACATTTATTATGATATATTCTTTAAAATTTAGTGGATTTCTTCAAAATTTACTTAAATATAATGCATCATCGAAATATTATTTTACTCAAATTTAGAATATAAGATAGACTTTTTTGGAGTCTTCAACTACATTTGTAGAACCAGATATCATATTAATATTAATTTCTGCTAATGTTAACTATAACAAATATTTTCTAATCATAAAGAACAATGAGAGTTGCGCTAATATATATCTTTTTAGCACTTTTATTTTCAAAATTAGTAGAAAAAAAAATTTTACCATAATATTTTCATCAAGATCTCATCCATGGTCTTAAAAAATATCACATTCACTTCAGAAAATAATAATAAACAAACACTTTTGCTTTTAAAATTGATAGAAAATTTTTTTTTACCATGACCAATTTATCAAGATTCTCGTTTATAGTCTTGAAAAGATATCATATTCACTTTAGGAAATTATGTTAAGTCAGTTGAACGAGTTTGATAATTTTTCATCAAAAGCTAAAAATTTTGCTTAGCTACAAGTAAACAAGAATTAGTTTAGAATATTTTGTGAATTTATGCAATCAATATTGCTCCTGCAAGAGCATATTTGAGACATGAAAAGTTTAATATTTTTTAAAAAACTGTAATAAATCTTCAATAATAAGATAATTAATTTTTAATTTCTTATTTGAATAATCAAAAGAAAAATCATTATTTCTAAGCAATCATGTTTGGATGCTTGATTTCTTTTTTCATAATATCTCTAAGATTCACAATATCGAGATAAATCTCATTATTAAATAACTATACTAGATAATTTCTTCAGAAAATATCAAAGGTAATAAATTCAAATTTTGTAAATTTCGTCATTGCAAAGATATTATACTTAAAAATAAGAACTATAAATTAGATAGGTATAAATATATCGGTCTAATTAAATTCATATTAACTATAAAAAATAATTATAAATATTTAAAAAGATAAAATCAAATAAATTTATATAATAAGTGAAAGCTATGTTATTAAGTTACTAATATTAAAAGGGATCTATCGATTAAGATTTTAAGTTCTATTAATCTAAATTTTTCTAGTCAACTAGAATTTTATAATAATTTTTTTAAACTATTCTACTGGTCTTGCATTATATGTTTATGTGCCTTTAGTCTAAGAAATTTAAGTTTATGATATCAATGAGCTAGCAAGCCTCTAATGGGTATTGATGTTCTATGCATGCAGTATAACTATAAATTAAGTTACCTATAAATTAAGTTTGACTTTTCAGATTCTAAATTATGCAACTCAACTTTTAAAAATTATAAGATGGTATATAATTTATCCCCCAATTACAGTAGCAAATATGATCAAAATATTATAGATCACCAATTGGTGCTAACCCTGACTCCAAACCTAGCAATGTCGTATGATGCGGCACCAATACATAACACATATATTTAATTGTTGTTTGATTCATATGGCCAAAAATTAATTAAGAAAGTACAATATGATTTATAACAAAACCGTTATTTATTTATTTGAAAAAATACTTATTCTTTATAATAACATAAATCTTAAGTATGTATCAATCAACTTATAATTTTAATAAAGCCCAATAATATAATAAATCTTTCATGAAGAATAAAATGAGATTATAAATATTACAGGAAGCGTGCCTTAATCCATGATGATTTTTTGAGAGATAAAATAAAAATTCTTTTATAAATAAAATAAAATAAATATTTCTCCTTCATTATAACTTGTAGAGACTATCGTGTTGATAATATGTTGTAAATAAAAGAATAGAAAAAATAGAGAATGAAAAATATAAGAAATCTTTGTATTATTAATTGTGTAAAATATATCACCAATAATGGGATATATATAATGGTGTAAATAGACTTTTGATAAGAACAAAAGACTATGAAGTTAATCATAATCTGAATATGATAAAGTTAATCATAATTCTGATAAGATAAGATTAATTCAGTTAAGTAATTATCCACAAATCTCATAACAGTCTTATCAAAAACAGGTTTGTTTGACAACTTGGCCGAATATGTAAAGGATCGACCCTTACTGTAGAGGCACCTATAAATCTCCTCCTTTAGTAAATATCTTTCATAAAGGAAAATCAGCCCGACCTACCCGAAATAAAACAGTTTTTCACTTATAGCACGTTTATATACCCAAATATGATAATAACATCATACCCAGTGGCGAAACCAGAAATTTACCGAGGGGGGCAGGAATTTACCGAGCAGTGGCCGGTGGTCGTGGTGGGTGGCGGTGGTCGGCGGTGTGGTGGCTGCCTGGCTGGCCTGCTGCCTCGTGCTGCGGCTGGGTTAATTTGGGGAGGGAACGGGGAGAGGGAAGAAGGAGAAGGGAAGTTAATTCTTTTTTTATTTTTGAACCGGCCCAAGCGAAACGGCGCTGGTTTTTTTTGTTAAATTCGTTTCGCCAGGGGTTTATTTATAAAAAAAATTAGTCCCTGGCAAAACGATGCTGTTTCGCTAGGGACTAATTTATAAAAAAAAAATAAATGTATTTGCAGCGAGAGGTTTGTCTACCCCTCGCTGCAAATCTTCTGAAACTCAGCCCCCTTCAACGGAGGCTGAGTTTTCCACGCCTCCACCTGATTTTCTCCTTCTGGCTGCCGGTGAGGGGGGTTGTGTGACTCCACACGACTCCATAGTCGTTCCGCCACTGATCATATCTAGTATATTAATTTTTTTTTCTTTATTTTAAAAATAAAATATTTTTCTGCATTTTTCTATATATTAGAATACGTTGTAAATGATTTGGTTCATATTTTTTTGTGTTTTGTATGCAAATCTGCAAATCAGAGTGCATGTTTTAGCAAGGCACTTTGTTTCTTTGACAGGCCATTCCAAATCCTGTTTCTACACTATCCTCCATAATTCTATTGAATAATTCAATTCATTTCCAAAATATGTCTGTGGTTCCATCTTTTTCTGGTGGTGTAGCATTAAACCTGCTATATTTTTTTTTCACTAAATCGCACAATCAAGTATTTTAACTGCTCGTTTGTTTTGATGATTTTGAGATTGGCAGGGATGCAAAGGAAATGCCACGCCATAATGACCGACTACTATGGCTAATTGCTGGAACTTTTATTTCTTGCCCAATTTGTTTGGATAGTTTCAAGTTTAGTTCTGGTTCAGTTTGTTGCAACTGGTAGTGCCCACAAGAGATGGTGTAAACAATTTGATATGGACTTTGATAATAGTGACCACAAAAATATGGATTATTCACACACACCATCAATTGAATATACCTGTTCGAGCTTTATTCAAATAAAGCATTAGTATAATCCGTACTTTTGGCATTTGTTGGCTGTACCTGCAGCTGAAAACAACTTATCCATCGCCAGTTGCAGTAGAACAAGTCAATTGCATTGAGAAATGCATTCTTCGGACTCTTAGCGAGGTTGGTTTTACCTGGCAGCAGATCTGCCAACCAAAGTGATTTGCACACCAAAAAAGACAGATTTTGAACTTGCAGGCACATTGACCAAAAAAAGAATGGGCAAAGTTCCTTGCATAACATATCCTGCAATTAATTACACAATATCAATTTCATTCACTTTAAACCTCGTGAAGCGTGCCTGCTGGGCACATAGTTCCACGAGCTAAAAAATTGAAGCAAGTAGACATTTGAAGATTTAGGCCAAAATTATGATTCCCCATCAAAACAATATAATTGATAATTGAGGTTCCTCAAAACAGTAAACAAAACAAAAAAGGGGGATAAAAGCAAGCTGGCATTATCAATAGCATCTTGCCTTCGTCCTCAATTGATGAGAAGCTCAAATGAAATTGTAACAAAAAGTTGGCTCATTCGATCATTCACTTGACAGTTAAAATCTTGATTACAGATGCAGTTCCAACTCGGTGCAGAGCCACCACAGAATCTCCATTCTTGCATAATCCTTTTTCCTTGGCATGTTGAATGGAAAAATCCAAAGCTTCTTCTGTTGTCTCTTCATGAGAAGCCCTAGCAGATCCTGCATATAAAACGGGTACCAACCCACGGAAAATGAGGCTATGCCTTGCAGGAGCTTCATCGCTACATGACCAATCAAAGGAATCAGTCTTAATCTCAGGTACAACCACAGATAAAATGGGCATGCCAGGTCTGTATTTAGCCACCAGTCTTGCAGTACTTCCTCCCCTGGTTAATACCAGTATAAGGGCAGCTCTGGCTGAATTAGCTGTTCTAACAGCAGAAGAGGCCAGAGACTCTAATGGGCTCATGGGCACGGGTGAGTGCTCCATAATTCTTTTGAAAATATCTCCATAATCAAGTGTGCTTTCTGCTTCTAAACATATTTTTGCCATTGTCCGGACAGCGAGTTCTGGATATGCTCCAGCTGCTGTTTCACCACTCAGCATCACACAATCAGAGCCATCAAGAACTGCATTGGCAACATCAGTGGCTTCAGCTCTAGTTGGCCGCGGGGACTTGATCATTGACTCCAACATCTGTGTAGCAGTGACAACAGGTTTTCCTTGAATGTTGCACTTATAGATCATAACTTTTTGTGCTAGAAAAATCTTTTCAATGGGAATTTCCATGCCGAGGTCACCACGCGCCACCATAAATGCATCTGAATTTGTTAAGATGTCATCAAAATTTGCAACCCCTTCTTGGTTTTCAACCTGCCAAATAGATGTCAAAGTAAAGGAAAATGAAACATGAGACAATTGAAAGCAACTCTACAAAAACTGAGTTGCAATAGGACAATTCATTGAAAAGTTTCCAAGTATGCATAATTTCTTTCTCCAAATAAGCCTTGGATACCAATCAACTCATGGTCAAGTCACACAATAGCACAAAGTTCAGAAAGTGGCCAACCAATTAAGTAAATGCTTATTTTGTTGTGATTGCTCATTGCAACATTACCAACAAAATTGCAAACCAAAAATGTTCAACTCTTTTATAATATTATCAACATACCTTTGACATGAGAAGGATATTCTTAGCATGTGCTCCAAGCAACTTACGTACTTCCACAAGATCTGAGCCCTTTCGAACAAAAGAGAGAGCAATCATGTCAATGTGATTTGGAATCCCCCACTTCAAGATATCTTCCTTGTCTTTCTCTGTCAGGGTTGGAAGATCCACTATCACTCCAGGTAGATTAACATTTTTCCTCTCACCAAGCACTGCAGAGTTCTCACACCGGCATCGAACCAACCCCGCATTTGTGTCACAAGATAAAACTGTAAATGAGATTGTGCCATCTGCACAAAGTATAACCATCCCAGGCTTGACGTCCTGAGCCAATTTTTTGTAGCTCATGCAAATCATATTCTCATCACCTTTTAGGGAATAGTCAGTAGAAATGGTGATTTCTTGACCTTGTTTTAGCTTGATGGGTTTGCCATCTTTCAAGAACCCAGTTCGAATTTCCGGTCCCTGCAATATTTATGTACAAAATGAATAAGTTATTATTAGCATTTAGATGAATAGCCTGAACTGGAATAAAATTATAAGAGATCAATAAAATGATGTCCATCAGAAACAGATCATAGTTTTATGTCATTTTAAAAAAATTATGAAGTAAGCCAGGATGGTTTGTTTAGATGTGCTTTCAATAAACATGCAGATCTTTAATTGGCCTCATTTGCTGTCTCTAATGTAGTAGCAAGCAATGCAACACAGGATTCCAGCATCCACCAATGTTAAGCAAAAAAACCTTAAGCTCCTTATACAGATAATTCCACTTTCCAAACTTCACTGTAATGCAAGCAAGAAGAACAACTGTTAAACGCTGTTCTTTTTCTGCCAAGATGCTCTTCAGTTTATTGTTTGGATCAATATCATAAATAAGCAACTGCTAAAGGAATAAAAAATCAGCAATTGCTTTAGCAAGCAATCAAAAAGGCAGTGCGTGTTAGAATTTGTATGCAATGTTCTTTTATGGCTTCACAATCTCTAGTTTTAAATTTTTAACCAAAAAAACACCACGTTGCATTCGAGGAAACAACTGGAGAACAATAATGATCTAAGCAACTAATAGTATGCGGGTGAACCCAGTATTCAAACAAGCAAACAATATTCATACCTTTCTACTTTGAATTGATTAGGCAATTATTGCAATGTACTCTGTTCATGTATGTTAGCCAAAATCGGCTATTTTTCATTATTGATTCTGAATTCAAAATGAAGAACTCATCAAAAAGTGGGAGGATGAATGACAAATTTATTGCACGACACTATTTACATGGCAAAAGCAGTGAAATTACAAATATATTGAATGAAACCATTTAAATGGCAAAACGAGTGAAGTTTCTGAATGCTTTTGGGTTAATGAAATGAAAAAAACATAATTTGTTCTCAAATTACAAAACAGAAATCAATTGGAGAAACATAGTAAATCAGAAAAGAAAAGGTTAATAACAAAAAGAGTAATAAACAGAACTTCATATTGAAGAATGACAGAAAGGTCATACAGAACTGTAAAGCACAGAACACTACAAGTAATAAACCCCATAATAATAGTTGATAGACAATAACAAACTAACTGTTACTTTACGCAATTAAAGAAAGAACTCCCCGTTTCACAGAAGTAATTCACAACAAAAATCCTCCCAATAAATCCAAATCAGATACCAACAAATTAAATGGAAATGAACCTTAAAAAGATAAACCCAGTTGCAGAAAATTCCAAATAAACACACACACACAACATGCAAAGGTGGCAGACATAGTGATCCGAGATAGAAAAAGAAAATACATAGCAAACCAAAAAACAGAGACATGCAGTATACAAGTACCCAGGTGCAAAAATCCGAAAAAAGAGTCCAAAAAGAGCAAGAAAACGTGATGATTTAAACATATACCTTGGTATCAAGCATGACAGCACAAAGAATACCGGTGTTAACCATGGCAGCCCTGAGATTATCAAGGGTTTCTTGGTGGTATTCATGAGATCCATGAGAGAAATTGAAACGAGCAACGTTCATGCCGGCTCTCAAAAGCTTTTCAATCATGGGTACAGATCTGGAAGCGGGTCCCAAAGTGCAAACGATCTTGGTCTTGGGCTTTTTCTCCATTAACACCGGCTCTTGTCCACCGTTATTCATCATTTCAGGGAGTTCAGATATTACAAGAAAATGGATATAAATTTGATATGAGGAAGCACAAAAAGAAGAGAATAACAAAACCCAGATTTTGAAAGCGAAAGAATCGATTGTTAGTTATAGCATTGGCCTTCGACCGTGGAGAGAAAATGTACGAGACTAGAGAGTTGGTGAAAGGGCAAGGGCAATGAAAATGGAAATGAGTTGGCAATTTAAGGGCGTGTTTGGGCAAGATACTATTTGTTTATTATTATTATTATTATTTAAACAGATGAAACATGAAAGCAATGGGGGCATTATGGTTTCGGTCAATAGACTCAATACCTAAGAAATAGATAAATTTGACAATTGCCATTTATTGGTCCATCATCCTTTTGTAAAGGCTTTGTGATGTGATGGAATGCTTTTATATTTTTGTACAATGTCTAACTATATTAAAATAAAAAAAAATAAAAAAGATTTTCAACTAAAAATAAGACAAAAAAATATTATCCTATATTAGTTTAATATATATATTTTTTAATTTTTTTGGTTCAAAATTAGCCGTAAACAGAGTTAATTTAGAATATTGTTTAATTCAAGTGAGCTTCTAGAGGTGGGCATTAGTCTTCATGTTGTTTTATTCATTTATTATATGGATTGTTTTCAACCGTATTTACCTCAAAAATTAAAATTAATCAATATTTGAATTGAAAACTTTATACATTATTTATTATTAGACTTAGACAAACTCTCCTTCGAGTTACGGAAACTTCTTGATATTGAATATTATTTTCTCAAGACAAGAAAATTCGCCTTTTTTTATGCAAAGACAAGAAAATTCGTTTATAGAAATATATGAATATAAATAATAAATTTATTTAATTTATTGAAAATGATAAAACATTTAATTTAAATTAATAATAATAGAATTCCCGTATTTCCTGCATTGGTTTGATAATGCTTTCATGCCCAATATAATAATATAAAAGCCATTTTTTAAAACTTAATTCAAACACCGAAAGCGGAAGGAGATTATCATGCTTTAATAAAAATAATTAAATAAATGGCCACTGTTAAAGAAAGACCATTAAAACAATATAAATTGCTTCTAAAATGGTGTTAGAAAATACTTTTAAAATGGATTTAAAAAAAAAAACTAAACTAAACTAAAGAACATTATTGGGGCCAGTCGTCACTTCCTGTTCTAAATTTTGTAGAAAAAATAAAACTCTATACTACACTTTTTAATTTTTTAAAAAATATTTATATTTTTTATATATATTTAATATATCAAATATATACTAAAAATATATCTCAAAAAAATATTTTTAAAATTAAAAATTTAAAAATATATATTTTTAAAATTAAAATTAAAAATGAAATATTTTTTAAAATATTTTTATTTTAGAGTGTTTAAAAAAAACCCAATTTTGTAGGGGGTATGCCCAACTTGGGAACAATCCACCAAGGCAAAACCTCTTGCCTTCTTTGTTTTTGTTTTTGTTTTTTTTTTTTATTTTGTTTATTATATTATCATTTGCTTAGGAATTCTTAGTCATCCCCATACCTTTCATATATTAAAAAAAATCAGAGCTGATGGACCAATCATAAGTTTGATCATATATAAATTATAATCAGTGCCTTAAATTATAATTATACTACAATAAATTCAGAACCGATTTTCTAAATTCATATTGCCCAAGATGATTTCCCAAATCCATGAAATTTTTCATGGTTCCATAGTGACGGAAAACCACAAGGAATCAACATGTTTTCTACTATAGTCTAAGCTTAGTTCAATTTAAGCATTATGATATCGATGATCCCAAAATCAAGTTTAAATGAGCCGGACTTCTTCCTAATTTCTATTTTAACCCTCACAAAGAATTAAAGTTGTTACACGAAATGGCTCCAGAATAATAAAAAATTCAGTAGCCCACTTGAAGTATTGCCCAAAATTTCTAGTACCTGTCCAAATAGACGGCATTTTGCGCCTAATAATATTTCAAGCTCGAATGAATGGCTTTGTCCAAATATTACTTAAGGCGGCCATAGTCTAGAAATTGATTGGCTGCAACGCATAGTAGTAATTTAGAGTTCATCATGGCCCTGAGGTTGTTCTTTGTTCATCATGTCTAATTTAGCCTCTAACTCCTGTCACATTTCAGAATCCATTCAATCCATTAGATTTCCAAGCACAAGAGTAAGAAGATAAAGTTTTGTACAGCTGAGTATTACCTTAAGCTTTTCTCCCAGACAAACAGCAGGGGTAGATAAAAATGCCACATACCTGCAAAGACAAATTAGAGAGTTTGGAACAGCAAGAACAAGCATGCATATATGCATGTCTGAGCAAATATTAGAGAAAGATTGAGTTTCTTACTCGCAACGGCTGGGTTCATCTATTTCTGTGAGCTCATTTTTCAATCCACATCTCAGCTTGACCTATAATCAGGAATAAAAATTGCAGATATTAGAAGAGCCATTGTATCTCTTCGTAATTCCTAAACTCACCCATTTTATGATGCTTTTAGCTTTTTTTTGGGTGAAAAGTAGAGATAGGATGCCAGAACCTCCAGAAGGTGGATTTTACTCTATATTGTATATACACTTGCAACAGAAAAACACGACTGAATGCTAGACTCCATCAAAGGTCTGTAGTTTATTTTTTTCAATCATGACACAAGTACATTTTACTTCTATATATTTGGCAACAGAAAAAACACTGTTCCATATTATATAGGTTTCTAAGTAAATTAAATATATGTATTGCAATTTCAAAAATGGAAAGATACATGAAAATTTGGGCCATGTCATACAAAATGATAGGGAAAGAGGAAGGATGCCAAATACAGGGTTAAAGTGGAATTAGGCTATATCATAGGATTAATGAAGAATCATATACATCCTCATTTACTAAATGTTTCATAGAAACAAATAAGAGTGGGCATTCGGTAAACCATGATTTAGCCAAATCTTTGAAGAGGTTTTTTTCTGACTGAAACAATCGATGTTCAATTTAGGTCAATTAACTAAACTGACTTGGTCGATTCGGTTAATTAATCATTTAACCAAATTTTGCACGCCAATAGGAATTGCAAGGAAAAAAAAACACGCAGCAAAAAAAGCCATAGACCTAACTCTCTGTCTATACCCAAAGGCCCAATAAAGTTTATTTAAAGAGAATGAAATTATGAGAGCACCTGGGTTATGAATTACTACACTCATCTTTCTATCTCTTCTGTTCTCACCTTAAAACCTCTCTCTCTCTCACTCTCTCTCGTTTTCTTGATTTGTTTGTAGATGAACAGGCCATAGAAATATCGAATATTGGGTGCAAATTTTCAAAATTCTTAGCTAAGCTGAAATTGATTGAATAATGATGTAGAAAGAGAGAATAATTAATTTTCTTGACTCAACTCAACTCAACTCAACCCAACTCAACAAAACTTTAATCCCAAGTCAATTGGGGTCGGCTATATGGATTCTTCTTCTACACTCGATACGATTTAAGATTATCTCTTTTGATAGATGTAACATCATAAGATTATTTTGGACCACATTTGACCAAGTCAGTTTAGGCCTACCCCCGCCTCTCTTAGCTTTATCTACTCTAACTTGTTCGATTTTTCTAACCGGCGCATCGCTAGGTCATCGTTTCACATGGCCAAACCATCTCAATTTATGCTCTCTTATCTTATCCTCAATAGGTGTTACCCCCACTTTTTCTCTAATGCACTCATTGTGGATTCTATCTATCCTAGTATGACTACACATCCGTCTTATCATTCTCATTTCCGCAACATGCATTTTACTCATGTTGTCTTTTTACTGCCCAACATTCACTACCATATATTATCGCAGGTCGTATTGCAGCGCAGTAAAACTTTCCTTTTAATTTAATTGGCATATTTCGATCACATAGAACTCCTGTAGCACCCTTCTATTTTATCCAATCAGCTTTAATCCTATGATTTACATCTTCTTCACAACCCCCATCTTCTTGAAGAATAGAACCAAGGTATTTAAAATAAGTACTATGAGGTACTGTTATTCTGTCTAAAATAATTTTGCCTCTTTCTCTATTCTCACTATTAAATCTACAATGCATATACTCAGTCTTAGTCCTACTTAGCTTAAAACCCTTAGATTTTAAAGTGCCTCCATAACTTCAACTTTTGACTTACCCCTGCTTGAGTCTCATCTATTAATACAATATCATCTGCAAACATTATACACCAAGGGATGTCATCTTATATATGTCTTGTTAGCTCATCCATGGCCAAGGCGAAAAGATAAGGGCTCAAAATTGAACCTTGGTGTAATCCAATAGAAACGGAAAAATCCTTAGTATCCCATCTCACAATGCGAACACTGGTAATGGCTCTCTCATACATATCCTTCAAAACTTGTATATATCGTATAGATATTCCCCTACGCTCTAGGACCCACCATAAAACTTCTCTAGGGAATCTATCATACGCCTTTTTCAAGTCAATAAAAACCATATGTAAGTCTTTCTTCATCTCTTTATACTTTTCAATCAAATCTCTTATAAGAAAAATAGCTTTCATAGTTGATCGATCAGGCATAAAGCCAAACTGATTTGAAGAGATACAAGTATCTAACTGCAAACGGTATTCCACAACTCTCTCCCACAATTTCATAGTGTGACTCATAAGCTTTATATCTCTATAATTTGAGCAATTCTGAATATCTCCTTTATTCTTAAAAATAGGTATCAAATTACTTTGTCTCCATTCATTAGGCATTTTCTTTGTACTTAAGATATTATTGAACAAAGATGTTAACCATGCAACTCCTGTATCTCCCAAACATTTTCAAACCTTAATAGGTATTTCATCTGGTCCACAGGCTTTATCAACTTTCATCCTCTTCAAAGCTTCTTTAACTTCCGAAAACCTAATCCATCTAGTGTATTTTACATTTTTCTTCGGCCTAACGTCTAAACCCTCAATGTTATCACTATGGTTACCATTCTTGACTGATAATTAATTTTTGTTGAGGGTTGAAAGAAAGCTTTTCTTGGTGGATTTTTGTGTTTATTTGTGCTTATTATTATTTTTGTTTGCATATTTTTAGGTTTTCTTTCTAAATGGGTACAGAAGGAGGAGAAGTAGAAGTATTAAAAAAGGAGAGAGATGAGAGAGCAGTGCTCTGTACAATTGTATAAAGTAGTGCTTTATGTTTTTTTAGTTAACAGTTAACCGACTGGTCAAACCCTGTTAACCATTAACCAAACCGAAAACTGAATTATACTAATATCTTTAACCGAAACCAACCGAATATAGATACACTCGGTTAACCAAACCGTTAAATCGGGCAATTAACCAACCACATGGCCAGTTAACCGAAATATGCCCACCCTTAGAAACAAAATATGCATATACCTTTAAACTCCTATCAGGTCCATTCCAGCACCTGTCGCCATTTGAAAATATCATAACTCGGTATGAATCCTCGAATTTGTCCCACTGCCTATTGACACAGAAAACAAAAGATAGATATAAAAATACCATGTCAACTAATTAGTGCATATAAAATGAGTAAATCTGAGACACAAATGCACACACCCAGAGGAAGAAAGATGGAGAAGGGAGCTTAAGAAAAGAGGAGAAGAGGTACACGCCGTTAGATATTTTCACGAGAAGAATAAGAGAAATACAATGCACACATCAGGAATAGCAGCTACTCTAGCTTAGGAGTTTAACCACTTTGATAGAATCCAACAACCACTCAATTCTACTCATACTAATTGATGTAGTCCTTACACTAGTGAACACCTTAAGAATCTTAAACTAGTGAACACCTTAAGAACAAACTGTTCGGCACTTATTAAAAAAAAAAACTGCTCATGACACACCTATAATGATTTTATACACATATCCAATAACTTGATCCCATTTTTCTCAAAATGATAGCTAAATAGAGGGGAAATAATGGATATCACTAATTAAGGCACAAAACAGATCTCATGGGCACCTACCCCAAGCGGGTTGTTGAATGGCCCTCCACCTGGGAAGCTTGTTTGAACGGGCAGACTTTGTAGACATACCTGAAGCAAAAATTTGAATTGCCAAAAATAAGATGAAAGGATGATAACTAAGACAGCTTTCACAAAGACAAGAATATGATGAAAAAAAAAATGGTAAAAGCCGTAACTTGTTCTCCTTGCTCTCAAAACAGTGATCATAGAATGAAAAGAACTCCTTCTCTTTTCCTGCAGCATTAAACTTTATGGTGACTTATTGAAGCAGGTTAATGCCACAATATTCATGCATATACAGTTCATCATATACTAACCAAAATCATGTTTTAACTTCTGTGTCAAACTTGATATCCTTGACTGTAATTTAGATAACTTGCTGCTGGACTCTTCATATTCCTTGCGCACACGAGCCGCCTCTGAAGAAACCAAATAGCAACAGATGACCAGATTTCTACACACACCTTTCCCATATTTAAGTGGTTATGGTTATTCTCTGAAAGTACCTGATTTGTCCACTGGAGTTTGGAAGAAATTAACAGCTTGCAGAATGTTACGAACAGTTTGTTGTATTTTCTCTAACCAAGATGGGTTGCTCAAGTAGGTTGTATCTAACAAATAACAATATAATTAGTTCATAAAAAATTCCAAACTAATTACTAACCAAAAACAGCTTGAATTGTAGAACTTAACATCGATAAAAAAAATTACAGGACATAGTTGCAAACCTGAAGAGTCTATTTCATCCTCAGGGTCAGACTTGTACGACAGACCAGGATCATGGTGAGTGTCCTCTTCGTATGTCTCATCTATGTCTTCTTCTGAATCAACATCATCATAATTTCCATTTTCATCATCATGCGTTCCACTGTCGCCATCAGTTTCTGAAGGATAGCCATCATATTCCTCGTCGTGAGTGTCTGGTGGCATTTCTTCATTATCTTTGTGATCATTATCCTTTGCAGCATGAACTTCCTCAGTTGTCTTATCAGAACTTCCAGTCCAACGAGAAGCAACAAGTCTGCCCAGCTCTTCCTTTGACAAACCTTCAGTATTTTCAGATGCATCATTGCCCTATTGACACCATGATGAGAAATAAGAAAGAGAGGCATCAATCACAAAATCAGCAAGACTCTTAAAAATTTAAGATTCCAAAAAAATGGAGAAACTTAAACAAAATGTCTCAAACCTGAGAATGTTTCTGTCTAAAAAAGTAATATATAACAATAAACAATCTTAGGAGCAGATTTAACTTCTTTAAAATACCAGGAAAAAATCTAAAAACAGGAGCAGATTTAACTCCGTATAACTACCAGCAAAAAATCTAAAAAGATTACTTTGCAATACATTAAGATCTCTACTAGATATTAAAATGCAAAATCCCAAGTTTTTTCCCTTTATGGAAAAATTTAATACGAAACCACCTTCTCTCCAATAATTCCACAGAGCTTTGACATTATTTTTTATTAAGCCCAACAACTGCATGCTATAAACATAACACTGGAAATTAACTGCATAGGAAACATATCCATGGAAAGAAAATTCACTAGAAATCAACTCTCTAAATAAACTAAATATTGTATCAAGCAATATGTTAGAACTTCCAACGAAGAGCAAAAGCTTAAGCTATAACAAATTCCAATCAGTATTATTGGAGAATAAAAAGAGAAAGAAATATAGTTTTCACTCTCTTTTTCTTTCTATTGCTAGGAAACAAATTACCACTTTCACATCTTGATCATGAGATGCCTTGCTTCCGGCATCATGAACAGTTTCACTCACAACTGCAGATTCATCCTTGCTTTTTGGTGAGACAGAGTCTTTCTCCGCCTGTGTTGCATGCTATATTAAGAAGGAATATTGTGTCAGTACAAGTGTCTGAACTATGATAGCACCACTATAATGGAGACAACATATTACATTTACAAATGCATAGTCGTTTACCTGGTTCACTTCATTTACAGATGATCCTTCTATTTTGGAAGCATCGCCTATTTCAGCATCAGTTACATGATCAGCATATTTCCCTGCCTTATCCTAAAAGGGCATAGGTTTTAAGAAACATTAACCACGCTATTTTGAAGTTCTAACCATGCTATTTTGAAGTTCTAACCACACCATTACTCTAAAGTCTAAGCCAAACTCAACTAAAGAATAGGCGGTGACTTTCAATACATTGTGTGTGTAGAGATTATCATATTCAACCAATAAGGATCAATAGAGTAATAGAAAAACATTTTCAAACAGATTGAGAATACCATATTTGCTTTCCTATCCAATCACAGTAAAACACAAGCCAACAACTGTGCCCACAGAATTTCTGCAACATAATATATCATATGGGTGTTGGAGAATATATCCCACATTGAAAAAATATGAGAATACAGAGTGACATGTAAGTGAAGTAGATTAGGCTTTAATAAGTGAAGTAGATTAGGCTTTAATACAAGTCAATTAGTTTTGTGTAAGATCATATTTCAACCTTATTTATATGGTCACTAATATGCATTTGGTCCAACACTTTCAAGACCCATGGAGTTTCTGCAATGGGCACACTATAGATAATAGTAGAAATTAAATCTTGAACCTTTTTTAACATGAAATCACAAACTTGACATGACTAATTTAGGCATGAAATCATGAACATGCTGAAAATCTGAATTGTATGCAACATGACCATTACAGGAGGGTGGGTCTACAAAAGAATGTACTTATTAATAATAGGCCACCAATTATCTTAGGATGTACACATTAGTTACTTTTTCCCCTTTTACGCGTTAAGTTTACATCTAACTGAATGGGTTTAGATACCCAAGCCAATATTGCATCCAACAACTAACTAATAAGCTAAATTTGATTATTTACAAACTATGGCCAATGATTATCTAATCAGGATTTTTTTCTGGGATTTTGCGTCATTCTAGTAAAGTATGTTGACACTATATGCTCTAAATTCTCTTCTAGAATTAACTTCAGCACTAACTAGTTCAATTATGTTTTAGCTTTTAATTTTTCCAGCATTAGAATTACCTAACTCTCAAATTTTCAACGCTTCACTGGCCACATCCATTTCTCAATAGTGTACTAACCTTATAACATTGCATTAGCCTGAATAATGTGTGCACTGGGGGCATCTACTTAATCAAACTAGCCATCAAAGGACCAGTACCACATAAACTTTTCTGCTGGAGCATGAATAGTATCTTCATGTCAGTTTTGTTAGAATATTCAAATTTTGATACTCTGAAACCATACTATCAAAACATATAGTAAAAGCTAGAAGTATTTAGACAACCTCTACAAACAATATCAAAATCACAAATTAGAAGAGACGTGCATGAACATATTCACATAAAGGTTGGCAAAACTCAAAAGTAAAAATATCTTACCTGATCCAAAGGTGAATCATCCAAAACACCAATTTTATCATCAACAACACTTTCCACAGGTTTGGCTTCAACATCATTCTTTTCCATGGTAAGTCCTTGTTGAGCTTCCTCCTCGACCCTCTTTTTCTCTGCATTAGCTTTTTCTTCGGCTTCTTTTTTTTCTCTCTCTTCTTTTTCTTTCTGCAAGTGTTCTTTCTCTTCTGCCTTCTCTATCTGTTCTTTGCGGTCTACATGGATGGTGAAGTAGAATAGGATGCATTTAGCATTTAGCTTGATATGAACATGCGCTAAACAAACACCTTTAGAAATTCATTTACGTGTGCATATATATGTGCATGTATGTGTGTCTAAGTGCATTAAGTTTTATTACGTTCACATCTTCTTTATGCAATACATAACATACTTGGGAATTATTTCAATTTCAATTCAATTGCAATTAGTATGTGGGATCGGAATATGATCAGTAAATGCAAGCCAAGGTAGTTACTTACTGACTTGGAATAAACCATGAAATAAATAATTAAGCAGAAAAAAAAAGTGTTTTAGATGGCAAAACATGGACCAAATACCTTTAAGTTGTTGAACTAGTCCTTTTAGTATGATCTCCTCGTTTCGTAGCTTTGATAGTTCTGCCTCATCTTTAGCAATGGCTAGTTTGGCCTGCTCAACTTCCTGATTTCTAAAAGCAACCCCCTCTTTATATGTCGCAATCTTTTTCCTCAACTTATCTCTAGCCACCTTTCCAGCATCCCAGCATGTATTTTGGCATTTTAGTTGCCCATCATATTCATCACTCCCATCACAGCAATCTGCATGATGAGCCAGTAAAAATTACAAAGTAAAAAAGTAAGGATGTGCATCCTAGCTCCACACAGAAATAAGGGAAAAGAAAAAGAAGGGGCATGGGGCACAGCTGGGGGATACACCAAAAAGATTAAGATAAAATCCAGCCCTGAAGGAATGATTAGAATTGGGAAACCTCAATTACTTGCTTATCAGAATCAGGTTGTATCATCTATTTTTTTCCCTCATTCTCATTCAATATCCAATAGAAGATTATAGTTGAAAGTTATCAGCTATATACTACACAATAGCAGTGTATATACTTCTGCATGTGCTGGGCCCTTAAATGTCTTCATTCCCCTATAACTTCAACTTTTTAACCTAGTCTTGAAAAAGTGAAATGAAGAACTAATAGCAGCGATATAAAACTCTGGGTTACCTAATCAGGCACACTATGTTCAGATTTTGCTCACAAAAATCACAGGATAAAGGTACAACATATGCAACAATATAGCAGCCATGGTTATGAAGATTTGTCAGCAAAGAACAGCAAATTCCATCTAAAGGACTAGATTCATTATATAATTACAAGTATTGAAATCAACCAAATAAAAGACATTCAATGAAAAATGGAATTAACTTTTTGGCTTCTAGCTTGGTGGCATTTCTAACAAACAAAAAGTAAAATATAGACCAATTCCTTTTTATTTCTCATGAAATTTATCTACTTTAAAATCAAAAGTATGAGGAGATCACAAAAAGAGTGCCTAAAAAACAAAGAAAAAACTATAAATTCAATATCTTATTACTGAAGGTGCCAATATCAAAGGGTCCCAGTATCACACTTACCACAGATTCCATCGTTGACTCTGGAAGAAAATAATGAAAGAGGAATATGTCCTCGATTTCGACAATAGAATTTTCCGTCTGGGCAAGCCGACGTGCCTACAATTAACAAGCAATACCAAGTAGAGTGAAATGTTTTTGCAATGGAGGGAAAAGGAAATAAAATGGTCTTTTATTCCCAGTATAATTGAGTAAGAAGATCAAAGTAACGACCATTCCACCCAAGAAACTAACTAAACTTTATATGCAGGAAAAGAGCAACCAAAAAGCCAAAGCACATAAAGAAATGTTTTGATGGAGCGATTGATATAATGCTAAATACTTTATAGCTCCGATTGTTAACAATATAATAAAACCGGCAAGAGATGATCCAATCCAACCCAATTGAAAAATGAAAATTATTATATCCAGTAGCACAAGATGGCTCAAGGAAAGGACAACAAAATAAGTAAATATTAAGACCAACCTGGCTCATCAGTGCCATCAGGGCAATCACAGAAATCATCATTAAGTTGAGCTTTGGTGAATTTCTTGGATCCATCTTTACATTTTATCGTCTCTGATGATATCTTGTAGTAATTCTCATCTGGGTATCCAAGAATTCCACCAAGCAAAAGAAAACATCGAGTTAGTGAGAAATTGGAAATAAAATTATTCTATAAAACAGATAATTTGAGATTGGTAAGTATATAATGTAGATGAATGACCTTGAGGAGAGATTCCAAGAAATGGGTCAATAGGGATGGCTGATTCAGCAATTGAAAATATAAAAAACACTCCAAATACAAGACCCGAAATTAACGTATCGACGTTCATTTTCCGCTAAATCACTTCGACAATTCACAGAACATAAACAATCGATTGTTATATCTGATAGTTTTTCAATCTTCAGCACCCAATTTCTCAGCTACCCACTAAATTATTACACTAATCAAATTCGAGAAACAAGGAAGGGAGGGAGGGAGTTATTCAGGAATCACGACTCGCGATGATGTGGAGAAAGTGAGTGAGCTATTCGGCGTTTGCAGGCGTAAAACGGCGTTGTTCTCTTAATTACACTTTTGTATTTCTAGGTGTTTTTATTTTTATTATCATTAATTACAATTTACATGTGTAATAGTTTTTTATTCTTCATTTTGTAAGTGAGAGTATTTATTTTTTATAAAAAATTTAGAAAATACGTTCATTCAATAAGAAATATAAAGTTATTTTTTAACGCTGATATGAAAAATTTTATATTTTCATATTAAAAAATTTGACTCTATTCATAGAAAAAAAATTAAAAATTTTAGAGAATATCTTTAAATTTTTTTTAAAAATTTTTTTAAAGTTAAAAAATTATTTTTATTTTCTAATTTAAAGAAATTATACCATGTAGACATAAATTTTTATTTTTTATAGAAAATTTTTCTAAAAAGCTACTTTAATTTTATGAGTGAACACGACCAAAATATTAAATTCAAAATTTAAATAAAAGTAATATATTTTAGTCATTAAATAAAATTTTGGTGGTTAAATAATTAAATTTTATATTTCTTTTTTTAGGCAATTAAATTTTGTATTTCTTGGTTTAGTTATTATACTAAAAATAAACAAAAATTATTTAATAGAAAACTAGATTGTGTTATCATCCATTTACCTTTTTATGAAAAAAAATAAAACTTTTATTCTTGTATAAAAATTTAGTTAAAAATAGGTAATATAATAATAATTAATAGTGAAGCTCGGCAACCTTGTACTTTATCCTTGAAAAAAGAAATTTATAATTTTTTTTATTAGTAAAGAAGCAATTCATTAATCTTAAAAGAACATAACAAATGCCCGTAAAATAGCACAAAGAGCCTTGAAACTCCAAGGCTTAACATCCATAAGAAACAATAATCTGCCTCTAAATTTTACAAGCATCGAGCCATGAAGATAAAACCTCTTTCAATGAAATGCCCTATAATGAGGAAAAGATCAACTGAAATAACAAGGGTAACAGCCTTGATACAAGTCAAGCAATAACCAAGAGTCCCTAACAATCTCAGATTTTATAACACAGATAAATAAGGGGAAAAGAGGCCAAAATAGCCAAACATGAAACTAAAGGGTAAACCGCTCAGATGAAACAGTGAAGGTGAACTGGAAAAAGGAGACATGAATCTCCACTAACTGGCCGAAAACTATACACTGCCCAAAAAAAAAATTAGGGGTAGAAAGAATCAAACAACTGTGTAAACCATAGAGGAAGATGAATATTCTTCAGTGGATAAAAAGATCACCGGTAGCTTGTTATTCTGACGCCGACTCTATAGGCAGAGAGAGCTTCACCAGAGCCCTACCGCCATATATAAGCCTTTGAACAAAAACGATCCACCATAGGCGACAACACAAAAGATTATCTACACCAAATATGAAAAAGCAACACATAAAAACCATACTATCTACGCCAAATCTGAAAAACAATACATAAAAACCATAAAAATGTAGAAAAATAATAAGAGCAAGAGAAAATCGAGGGGTCTAGGGCTGTTGCCAACTATTTGGCCGACACAACCCTATACCAAGAGCTGGGACTATATGTAAAGCAATGCTAAGAAGAAGAGGAGAGAAAGCAAGGACAAAGAGCTTGGTGATGTAGAAACTTGCAAGTCATACTTACTATTACATATACATAAATCTTATTTCATTATCGACAAAAATATATTAAAATTAGAAAAGAATATTGCACGATGCTGCAGTTTTTTTTTTTTTTAAATTCTTTGATAATTTAAAAATAAATAGTAATTTATTCAAAATTATAAATAAAGAAAAAAATTAATATATATTGATAAATTTAAGCAAAAAATTTATAATTATTAAATTATAAAGCTGAGGATAATTGCATTCCTCTCTTAAAAATTCACTACCATCTTTTTGTTTTAAGTTATTCATCACAGTTTTTTTATATATTTTTCATATAATTAAATAATAATTAGTTATAACCAATATTAAATAGAATATCATAATTATATTCAGTTAGGGTAAAAAAAAAAGGTTCTACCCATTATTAATATATTCAATTAGTTGTTTGTCCTATATGTTATGCCATTAAGAAAAATTGTGTAACACTCCTATACTCTGTATACGCACACTACATACTACAACATCTGTACTATACATATACCGGATACAGGAGTGCCAAGATTTATATAAGACAACTCAATTTTTCTCTTCTACATAATATGAGGAAAATTTAAAACATTTCATATATATATATATATATATATATATTATGGAACATAATAAGTACAAGTAAAACATTTATTTATTAAGCAGCGAAAAATGTAGCGGTATTTATATATACATATATATCAAAATAAATATTTACAAAACATAAAGTTTATATATGTTTGGCAGTTCGTCTCTGATCTTTAAGCTCACAATCAACACTTCAGAGTCTAGACTCGACTCGGTCTAGCTGAATTCTCCGATTCTACCCTGTCACCTGCGCAATGAACCACAATCGCGCTAAGCCATAGGTTTAGTGGTACAAACCACAATAACAAAATGCTTTAATGTAATTACAATGTCATACTTTCCACTCAAATTACTAAAATTTGCCCTAACTCTCTTTAATTCTAGAAATTCATTCTACCCCAATTGAAATTGCATTTTAAGTTCATTTCCATAATTAAAATTATATTATAAAATGATTTATACAATTTAATCTAATTAACATCAAATTGTTAATAAAATTCTTTCAAAATCCTAAATTCAATACTAACTCATTCAAACTTCATCCAAACACAAGCAAATCAACTATTCATCCATAAAATCTTTGTCTCCTTATCAAAATAACACCATCCATACCTATATATCAAATTATCTCATCACCCATCAAATTCTCATATTTCATATATTCATACATCTTAATTAAACTTTAAAATTATGAAAGAAAACTTACTAGCTTGTTTGAAATCCACTAAAATTTACTTTACTTCTTCAAAAACCTTCTAAAATTTGGTGTTTTGATGAGCACAATCCACCCTTTGGCCATGGAAGAATTCGGCTAGGAGAGAAGAAGAGAAAGAAGATGAGTTTTGAATTTTTGACTTTTTTTTTCTTCATTTAAGACCATATATATATAATATTTAATTATTTTAATTAAATAATTATTTATTTATTTATTTTAAAAATTAAATTTCTATCTTCCATATAAAATTATCTTATTTTTAAAATTTTTTAACTTTTTACTATTCATTTGACTTTTACTTTTAATATTTTGACTTTATATGTTATATATATCCTACGTATATTTCACATATACATTTGATATTTTCTCACTTTCAATCCTTTAATTAACCCTCTAAATTATTTATTTAACCTAATTTAATTTTTAATTTTAGCGAAGACACGGATGTTACAAATTATCTATTCTAATAAATAATAAATTTAATATTTAAAAACTTAATTAATTTATATTACTAATATTAACAGATAATAACTAACTATCATTAATATGAAAAAGGATAATGTTATCTTATTTAAACTTTCCTAATAAATTTTTATAATAATTAATTAATTATACAATAAATTAAATAATAAATTTAATATTGAATACTTTTAATTTAATATCTAAAAAATTAATTAATATCATTAGATAATAACTAAAAAATTAAATTGTTCAACAAAAATAACTGTTTCAATTATTTAATTGTTACAATTTAATTTTAAGAAAGAAATAATTTAATATTAAAAAAATTTAATATCAACCATTTTTTATCGTTATGCTAAGAATGAATGTATTCATTATTCATCTAATATATGCTAAGATTAGTTTTTTAAAAATTTCAAATAATAAAAATAAATATATTATAAAATAAATTTATATTTTTCATCATAAGGAAATTAAAAAAACAACGGCAACAACAATATGAATGTTTTTTTAATTACTTATTTACTATAATAAATAATAAATTTAATATTCCATAAATTTTAATTTGAAATTTAATATAGTTATTTTTAATTTAATATCTAAAAAATTAATTTATATTATTAGATAATAATTAATTATTATCAATATCAAATGAGATTTTTTAATACTATTTAAACACTCTAAATAAATATCTATAATAATTAATTAATTATTTTATAATAAATAATAATAAATATAATATTTAATATATTTAAAAATGATAGTGACACTCGTGGTATAATATTGTATCATTATTAGTTATTTTAGTACAATATAAATATTTTTATTCAAATAGAAGCAAAATTAACTTTTTATATTTAAAGCACTATAATAATTTTTCTATTAAACTTTTAAATTTTTTTATTAGTACTAATTCCATATCTTGAGAATCACATTCATTCTCCATTAAAAAAAAATAGATGATTTCACATTAAAATTAAGAACAAATGCAAATAAAATATATCTTATTATTCTATAATCTAACCTTTTAAAAATTATATTATAGCTAATAACAAAAAGGAAATCAATTTTTTAATGTAAAATAAATTATCATTAATCAGTCAAAAAATATATCAGAAAGTATAAATAAAATTTTAAAATTTTAAAATATACAATATATATATATAACTATTGAAATTACTTAAACTGAATTTTCTTAAACTTCTTTGATATAAACAATAGATAACAACAATATGCTACAAGCAATCTGACATTTAGCGGGATATTCATTTCATCTGTCATCTATAATCTTTCATATGAGAATGGCACATGCATTAGAAAATAACAAACCTCTTTTAAATGATAAATAATATCAATTTGGAGAGGACGCATGACCTTTAAGTAAATAAAGATAATATTTCATAATAAAAACTTAGATAACATTCAATTTTATTTAAAAAAATAAAAAATTACGAAAATAAAACAGAAATGTTAAATTTCATATCTATATTAATATTAAAATTATTTAAGAACAAACCACATAAAAATATGCAAAATTGAAAAAAATATATATAAAAATTGAATAATAGATTAGAAAAAAAGAAGAACGAGACTGTCATTTGTTAATAAATTGATGGTAGCCCCCACTTTCATACTAAGAAACAAGAAAAACCTATGAAAATTCTGAGAGAAATGAGATGGCTAGGGTTTTGAAAGGACATAACAAAAAGAAAATCAATTTTAAAATACGAAGAGTGTAATTATTTTAAAGTTTGATGAATTTTTTTAATTATATAAATAAGTGAATTAATAAATAACAATAGTTGAGAGAATTAATAAATTAATAAATTTAAAAATAAAAAAGTGAAATTAATCTTTTAATATGAGAATCAAATTTATTATTTAATTTTATATTAATAGTAATATTTTTTATTTTACCTTAATTAAAAGTAAAATATATCCATAGTTCTTTAAAAATATATTAATACATATTTTCGTTGCTCAAATTCATTTTATAACAATAAAATCCCTTAATTTATAATATTTTGTATAGTTAATGTGGCACCACATCAGCATTTAGTTTATTTTTTAGTTTATTAAGGTATTATATTTAACAGAAAATTTTTACTTAGATTAAATATATGTGCACACAATTAATGAAAAACAAACTATTAAAAGATTGATTATAGAAAAAAAATAATTTTATTAGTCGGGTGTATATGCATCCAATTTAGATAAATCTTTCTCATATTTAATTTAAATGTGTTGATGTAGTGCACCATATAATGCTGCATAAAATATCACATAAATTTTTTATTAATCCTAGTTTATCATAATTTTTTATTATAATTTGAAAATGATGAATGTAATTTATCCTAATTTTTTAATATAAAGAAAAGGAAATTGTATAAATAAGCAGCATGAGATGCTCTTAGCCGTAGATCATGCATAAATTTAATAGGGGTATATTAGATTAGGATTTTAATGAGTTTTAAAAGAATTGAAGATTTTAATGGAATTCAAAGATTTTAATGAAAGTTTATAGATTCTGTTAGAATTATATATGGAATTTAATAGAGTTTATTAGATTTTTATTATATATTTTATTGAATTTTGATGGAATTTTAATTTTTTATATAATTAATATTTTATTAGAAACATTGCAACAATGTTTTGTTTAACTAATTCTATATATTAATTAATAAATAAATATAAACTAATTTTACAAATTATAACTACTTTCACATGTAATAAGTAATATGAACTAATAATTACTAATAAATTCAACAAAAAAGCTGCAAACATAAACTAATTAAAAAAAATAATTTTCATAGTTACAAAAATTTTCATTATATTTCTATTTAATACATAACAAAAAATAAATGAGTAAAATTTTTTAAAATATAATAATCTTTCATAATTAAGGCTATATGATTTTTTCAAATATGCATTTTATGTAATGAGAAAAATATTTATTAATAAAAATTTAGTGGTGTAAGAGTGTTGTTTTATAAGATAAAATTTGATCTAATATTAATATTGTGACATGTTGCGTGATATATGTTGAATTTTAAATATGAGAGATATGTTATATTAAAAAAATAAATTTTAGTGAAGAATATATAAATATAAAATTTTGGGATAAATGTTAAATTTGTCGAATCTTTTAGAAGGAGTGTGGATTTGTGAGAGACTTTTTTTTATTTATATCTAGCATTCTAAAATTTAATATTCTCCAAGTTTGTATTTTATGTAATGAGATAAATATTTATTAATAAAAATTTAATGGCATATGAGTATTGATTTATAAAATAAAATTTAGTCTAACATTAATATTGTGACATGTTGCGTGGTATATATTTTAAATACGAGTGAGATTTTATATTAAAAAATAAATTTTAGTAAAAGATATATAAATATAAAAAATTTGGGATGAATGTTAAATTTATCAAATCTTTTAGATGGAGCCTAAATTTATAAAAAAAACTTTTTTATTCATATCTAGTATTATAAAATCTAAAATTTTATAAAATACTTTAAAACTAATGAGTTTTTAAATAATATTAGATTTTAATAGAGCTTTTAAAAAATTATTATTAAATACCATTAAATTTAATGAGATTTCAAATAAATCTAAATTGAATATCATCAAAATTTTAAAATCAATTAAAATCCCCAAAAATTCTAATTTAAGACATCCCTTAAGTTTTATGAAGAATATTTGTTTTGTTTTGTTTTTTTTTTTGTTTGGGCCTGTCGTTTCGTTCGTTTTCTAGCGAATATCAGCTGTGGTTTTAACGAACGACATAACGGCTGGAATAAGGATAAGCTCTGTTTGAGAAAAACGACGTCGTTACACTGAGAGATATTTTATAGCAATCTCTAGAGATATGTAAACAGTCAAATAGATACTGTTATCCACTCCATTGGAGAGCTCTGAAAGCGGAAATCGTAGAACATAAAGAAGAATGGAGGGAAGCTCAATTTTAAGCTGTTCGCATTCTTCTTCTTCTTCAAATTTTTTTTCTTCAAGAACCCATCTCAAATTCACTGCCCACTTGTCACATCCTTCATCTTCTTCCATTGGGAAATGCCAAACTGTGAGTTTTAGTTTCATACCCAATTTGCAGGCCAACAAGAAGAGGCAAATGTTGGTGGTACTGTCGTCTCCTCCTCCTCCTAGAAGCTCTTTTCGTACTTCTGCGTTTGTGATTGAGAAAGCAGCGGAGGATTCAACTAAGGGAAAAGAAACGATACCCAAGATTGATAAAAGTGGAAGGTTTTGCAACCCCAGAGCCGCCCGGGAGCTCGCTCTGTATGACTTCTTTCTCTTCTCTCTATTAATAGGGTAAAACGACTTCAGGGTTTGGTTTTTTGGCCTCTAAATAACCAAAATTATAACTTTGTGTGGAATAGCAATGAAGCATGTAATGTTAGATATTAAACTTGAATTAAGTTACACAAATAAATTAGTTTAAAAAAAAGGTTACAAAATTAAATTAGCATTGAATTAGTGATGAGTTAGTAGTGAGCTACATTTAAGTTAGGAAGAATTTAATCAAATTAAGTTAAAAGTTCATTTAGTTTTATATTTAATTAAAGTAGTAAGCTTCATTTATGAAATTAGTATCAAAGGATGTATAGTAAGCTCATTTGTGTCAAGCAACTTGAAGAGTTCAATAAACAAAACACATTTGAATTCTCTTCTTCTCCAACGCATCTTCTTGATTTAGTGTTTCCTCATTTTGAGGTTTTCAAAACCTTTCTCAACTACTTCCCACACTCCTTGAGAACCAAGGATGACCTTCATTCTAATTGACCAATTTTCATTTGTATCAAGCAACTTGAAGAGTTCAAAAACATTTGAATTCTCTTCTTTCTTCCGTCTTTTGTGAGTGTGAAAATTTAGTGAAGCACAGTTCTTCTTTACTTGTCTGCTTCAATAATTTTTTGAGAAAGTTAATTATTGTTGTTGTTATGCTTTGCTTCCCTTTCTTTTCCATCAAAACCCTTGCAACCTTTTGAGAGCCCTGACAATTTTTTTTGATTCTCTTTTACTCAATCTCTGATAATTTTACTTTATGGGGTTGGTTGGAACTTGCAAGATTGACTATATATGCAGCATGTTTGAAAGGGTCTGACCCAATTCGGCTTTTTGAGAAACGGATGAATGCAAGAAGAGGTAATCTCCTTCTTATTCTCAACAAAAAATAAAATAGATAGGTATTTAGTGAACAGTTCTTTTGAGCAATCTAATTATCTAATCGGCTTCTTTTCAATTCCTACATTCAGAACCTGGTTATGAATTTGACAAGGCATCATTGATAGAATATAATCATATGAGCTTTGGAGGACCTCCTGTCACTACTGAGACAATTGAAGAAGCCGACAAGCTTCTGCATAGTAATGAAAAAGAGTCTGCAGTTGGTAATCACGCTATTGGCATTAACTTCATATTGGTTATTCAAGTTGCTAAAGCTGTTTATTCTCCCATATCGACTGGTTTACATGCTTCTAGCTCAATGTTTATTGCTTTTTACAATGTCTCATTCATTTTCCAGGTCATTCTACTGCATCTAATTCCAGCAACTGCGTCCATTTGTTTGTACCTATATGACATCTATCATCCACATGCAGAATTAACACATTCTTCTTCACTAATGAATGTTTCTTTAGGATAGCAACAATCACCAATCACCATGTACTGATGCACTCAAATCAGATCATTTATTTGTAGAATTTTGCTCCAAATACCCTGTCTGTACATGCAGCTCTGAGTCTCTGATAGCTTCAGGAACACTTTCACTATCTTATTTTATCTATATGCTGCAATATGATGCTTTCTACCCTAATGAAATCCAGTCCGTTATTTCTGCATACAATGTGGATACATGTTGTTTGTGCAAGTTGTTTGCTATGCTGATTATGGTTGGCTTGGCATGTTTTGGGACATCAACTGTATTTATTTTATATAGGCTTGAAACATGCAGTCAAGCATAGCTTGATAGGCAATTATATTGAAATAATTCAGGAGAACTAGAGCAAGTTGGGTTGTAATTGGTACCTATAGTGGGTGCACCAAAATCCTTCATTTGAAGTTAACTATAGATTTATTTTTAGCTTCCGCATAATTTACTTTACTTTGATTCCGTAGGCTATAATTTTTATCGTCTTTCATATAAGCTTAATTCCCAGTTTCTAGTTTCTACTTCTTTAAATGCCAGTGTCCATCTTGTTCTTTTGTATTTCAGAAGAAGAAGTCCTTTCAGCTCCTCCAAAGTTGGTGTACAGCAAATTGCTTTTGCGGTGAACTCCTTCGCTGAGTTAATTATGGAACTATATATATATATATAACTTGATTAAAATGTCTTTCCGATGATTGCTGGCAGTTTCACAAGGAAACTCCTAGTAGCAGTTGTAGATAAGTGGGACAGCCATGTCCTTATTATAGACAAAGTTGCCCCGCCTAATTGGAAGGTTGGAATGCTTGTTTTGTAATACAAATTCCTTATTTTCAAGTTCATTGGAGCTGTTTTCTTCTGGTTGATTCATAGGTATTTTTGAGGCTGCGTTTTGATAGGATTTTAAATTCAAGTTTTTGTATTCTAGTCTTTATGTCAAATTTACAAGTAACAGATCTTGCAGGGGGAAAAAAGATGCTTCAACCAAATATTTAGAGCAGTTCATGGAAAAGAAAACTTAAATCTGAATCCTTACTATTGAAAAGCAACTTAAATGAAACAAGGAATTTTATGTCAGCATGTTGATTTCTATGTATGCATCCAAAGGATGAGCTATTTTTGTCCTTTGATGGTCAGTATGGTTCAAATTTGTGCTTGCAACTGTTATCCCTTATTGTATATCTAATCAGTTGGAAAGTTGCATCAAGCACAGAGAAAGGTTGAATGCCAACTAGCACCATCTTGAATAATATCTGTGGAAGACAATGCTTACAGCATTCCTCCATGTAGCTGAACTTGAGTCTTACATTATTCAATTTTACGATCATTCATGCTTGTCGGCTTCCGAGTTTGGCAGCAGCTAGGAATTTAGCATTTCCAAAGTCAGATGAACATTTCTCAAACTATATTCGAAGTTGGAAACATCTGACATGCTCACTGTTTTTGTCCATCAGAATGAGCCTGCAGGCAGGATTTTGGAATTTTGTATCATCCATTTGGCAATGTCTGAGATTGCAGTTCTTGGAACACGGCACCAGATTGTCATTAATGAGGTTGCTTATTCTCTCACCATGATCATTATTTTTTGTGCTTGGCTTACATTATGAATGTCGCTATCTTTGGATATTTATTCATGTTTGGATATTTATGAAGGCCATTGACCTTGCTAAACGGTTCTGTGACGGGGCAGCTCCGCGCATAATTAATGGGTGTCTTAGAACTTTTCTTAAGGATCTGTCTGGAAACGCTGCTGTTCAGGCTGATGCTGATCAGAAGGCAGAAGCATGAAGTGCAAAAGAGTACAAAGCTTTTTGTCTGCTCTGATTGCCAGATCTCCCTCTAGAAAAAACTAAATTTGAGTATTGTCCGGCTGATTTTGCATTGCAAGAAGATCTTAAGAGCTACTTTAATCTGTCTTGATTTCGAGTTCCCGTGAAGTTGGACAGGTTGCCATTGTTTGCTTCATGCCCAAACTCCAAAGGTCCAAACAGGCAGAATTCTGGTGAATTAACAGGCAATAGAGCAGAATATTGCATAATATGTATCTGCAAATAATGCTTCAACACTGAAACTGGAATGTGGACAGATTTTTATAAAGCAAATATTTTTTTTTTATTCCCATGGTTTCTTTCTAGCAATATGCACTGTACAGTTCGGAAAAATGACGTGCTTGGTGATTCTTGGCCTTTGCTTAGCAGCATTTTAAAGCAGTTATATTGGTTCATAAATTGCAAAAAGCTTCTGCCAAGATGCTGTAGAGGTGAAGGGTGATATGTACTAATATTTTCCTTCCAATCTATTGACAAGCATGGAAGACTAACTTTTTGCAGACCCGACTGAGACCACTCGAGCAAGGTGGCCTGGAATCAACGTCCATGCTGCCATTTCCAGGAATGATGAGGCTGAAACCTGTAATCATCAATTCTATTCATCATGATCACAGCCAACTACAAAGAGCAAGATAATTACCTAACTATTAAATCTCCACATCGAATTCTCAAACTTTTATTTATTTATTTATTTCACATTGAGAATTTTTCGTATAATAAAATTAAAATTAATGGGAAATTATACATAAATTACAAAAATGTTACATTAATCTTAAAAAATAACATTTTTTTAATATATAAAACTGAAAAATTAAAGGATAGATAAGTGGAATTTTATAATTTTTTTCAACTTCAATAATTTTCATAATGGAAAAATTAGTATGATTTTTTTAATATTTTTAAATTGGTAGTACAAAATTTTTCATCAATTTTCACTTTTCTCATTAAAAGGCCCCAGTATTGAAAGAATAAGAAAAGTTTGAAGACTTGATATGTACAAATAAAACTTTAGAAAATCAATAAAAATCATAGAATGAGTTGTTCCAAATTTTTTATCATTAAATTCTCAAAATTTAAAAATTCCTAGCAAATGGGTTTCAGGTTTTGTAGAAGTGGGGTGGGCAAAAGCAGATCCATTATCATGGGCCCATATTTACTAGTCACTTGTAATTCTAAAGAAACCCAGTCCAGCTCGACACTATCTAGGGTTTCAATGTCGCTCCGTTCCCGACTCTCTATATAACGAGCTCCATTACCAGTTTCACAGTGGTTACAGGCTGGTGAATGGTGAGAAAGAGAGACGAAGAATTTCTCTAAAAGTTTTTAAAATTAAGTCTCTGTCTTCGCAGTTAGCTGATAGCCGACATTCGTTTTCTGCAAATTTCAATTACTTAGAAGCCTAATATTGCAATTCTTTGGTCAGATCCAGAAATGGAGAGTTGGATCAGGGAATCTATCGTTAGGCAAAAGTAATGGTTTGTTTTAATATATACATGAAATTTCAGGTTTTATGTATACTCTGCCTTTAGCTCCGATTTTCCTCGCTTTCTTTTTGGGAATTATCGGTGACAAGGTAGATACATTATTTTTTTTTATTAATTATTTTATTTTTCTTAATTTATTATGAATGATTTAAAATAAGTATAATAATAATTATTATTATTGTATGATGATGATTGCGGATGATGAAGAAAATCAGACGGATTCCCACTGATTTTGCTAAATATGATTTCAATAATCAGCTACTTCTGACACTTAATCATCATTCTTTACTATTATTAATTCTTAATTTGATTGATTTTCTTTTATTGGAAAAAGTAGTTTATAATTTGTTTCAAATATTGTTTTATTTAGGCCTTTGATGTAACGAAAATATTTGCTACTCTTGATGGAGATTCCAAAGAAATCTCCAGTTGATGATTCTTATCCACCAAGATCTCTGAGGCCTTCGTGTTCCAATGGGATCAAGTATTAGAAAAATATTTGATAAAAATTAATTTTTGAGTTATTTAAATTAATTTTATTTTTAAAAAATTTTTGTTTTACTTATTTCGTGTAAAAGATAAGTTATTCTGAAAGAATTATAATTTTTTTCTTTAAATAAAAGGGGAAATATCAAATTTAAATTCAGCTTCTTTCGAATTTTTGCTGCTCTAATACGAATCAGAAATTACCGGCTTTGTGACTGATTTATAGTTTTGTTGTAATCATTCTTTACTTGTTGAGAAAGAATGTGACCATAGGAGGGGAAAAAGCTAAAATATCACTTGAAATATAATCCAAATCTCATAAAAAGTTTTTTTCTTTTTTTTTTAATCAAATATGCTTTTTAACCGCTATGGCATGTCAGATAATTCTGTATTTGATTAAAGTGGCTTCCTTTCATTGAGCCCAATAATAATAATAATAATAATAATAGTATTATTATTAATAATAAATTAATTTGAAAATAAATTTTTATAGTGAATTTAGTTTTAAAAAAATTATATGATCAATCTATTTATATTTAAATTGCTAATTTTCAAGTGCTAGCTTCAAAAATGAATTGGATTCTATTTATAGTGCGTTTGCATAAAAATTTTAGAAAAATTTACTATATAATCATCCTTGATCAATAATATTATATTTATATATATATTATTTATATAAAATAAAATATTTAGATTAATTAAATTTTATTAATTAAATAATAAAATATTTTATATGGAGAAATATAAAAAAAATTTACTAGAAAAAGAATTGAAATATTTATATGTTAAAATATAATTGTATTTTTATTTTTATTTAAATTTTTTTATGAAATTAGATTTTAATTAAATAAATTAATATTTTTTAAATTTATTTTATCAGTATTTTATTTTATTTTAAAAAATTTACTATAAAAAATTAAGACTATTGTCAATTTTTAATTTTTATTTTTTAAAATCAAAAATTATTTTAGATTTTTATTTTTATTTTTTTTAAATCTGTTTTATATTTTTTAAAAATTTTATTTTATATTTTTAAAAATTATATTATAATTTTTTAATATACATATACAAACATATTTTATTCACTTAATAGAAAAATTATATTATTTATTCTAATGATATATCATAATATTAATTATATATTATAGATAATTATTAAAAAAAATAAAATAATTAAAATTAAATAAATTTCTCATTTTATAATTAAATTTATAAATATATATATATATGCAAAAAATAAAAAAAAATTATAAAGAGAACAAAGAATATAAGCCTAACTGATTTATCCTAATGTATATCTATTGGTGTATCATAATATTATTTATCAATTATTTATTTTAATATTATATTATTATAGACGGGTATTCAGTCAAAAAATTAATTAACTTATTGAACTCCATTTTAATATATCTTTCCAAAAATATAAAATCCTAATGGAATTGATTGAATTCGGTATTTGAATTAATCAAATCGATTTGGTTAATTTAATTAATTTTCCATTTAACCGAACATTCGGCTTACGATTTTTTTTTTCTTTGGCAAAGTAAAAAATTTCAATGTATTGATGGAACAAGTTTTAAATCCATTGTTATTATTGTTAATAGAAAATTTTAATATAATTTTAGATTTTATATAAAAATATTTTAAAAGTAAAAATAGTTTTAAAAATCCTTTTTAAAAAAAATTCAAAAAATTCAATTTTTAATTTTAGAAATATCTGTAAATATCTAATATATCAATCATATATAACATTAGTATTATTTTCAATTAAATTTTAAAAAATATTTAAATTTTTAAAAGTATTATATAAAATTATAAATATCTAATATACAAACTATATATATAAGTATTATTTTCAATTAAATTTAAAAAATATTTGAAATGTTAAGAGTATTATTTAAAATTATAAATATCTAATATACAAACCATATATACATATTAGCATTAAGAGCAAAGGAACTGTTTGATATATATATATATATATGTAATTAGGTTAATTATTTTTCTCGATTAATTGATTAACTAATCGATTGAAAATTAAATTTTTATATATATGTCAATCGAACTGACCGAATATTTAAATGAATATTAATCAAACCAAATTTTTAGTTAGTTAACTGATTGTTGCCCACTCTTATATATCATAATATTAACTAAATATTATATATAATTATTAAAATAAAATAAAATTATTAAAAATAAAAAAAAAAAGATAAATCTTTTATTTTATAATAAGATTTGTAAAAATATATATATATGAAAAAAATAAAAAAACGATAGAGAGAAAATTATTGATATATATCTATTTTCTAAACTAAATTCTTAAAAAATATATTTTATAGATTTCTTATTTATTCAATATCATTTCTTACCTAATAAAAAAAGTCTAAAAACTCAGTGATATTAATGAACGACATTTTAGGGGTCTCGAGCTGAAATTAAGATATGGGCCCCTAAAAAATAATGTCGGAGCGAAAATTTTGAATTTGAGGGGCCACACAAAAATAAATATTTAGGACTTGCTCAACGTTCATCATAAAATAAAATTTGCTCAAATTTTATTTTATGATGAACGTTGGGCCCAAATTTTATTGTATAATGAATATTTGAAAAAAATGTAATATTGATGATAGTGGGAATCGATCCCCACACCCACCACAGCAAATCAAAGTTTTGATACTTCTTATATATATGTATATATATTTATAAATTTGAGGCCCTATCAAAATCAGGGACCCTGAGCGGTTGCTCATGTTGCTCCCCCTCGAGCCGGGCCTGATTACACGCTTATTATCACTTTAATAAATGAGGACTGTAGTATGCATAAGAGGCAATGAATGTATTAAGATGATTAGTTTTCCTAAAATACATAGAATTAACAAATGTATTGCTTATGGCAGTGGGTATTTGACTTAGCATATAAACATATTTGAATATCTACTTAAATTTGTCAGACAGTAAAAACATTATCTCTATCAACCAAGTTTATAAATTATGTATATTGTATATGATCTTATTGAAGCGAATTAGATATATAAAAATATCCAATCTAACTGCCATCTATACTCTTGAATAAGCAAAGTGTACATATGTGTGAGCGATTCGAATAAAATAGCCACTTGATGCTAGCAGAATAGAAAAATTAGATCGATTTGATAAATGAATCTTTGTGAAAATGATCGCTTTGGATTCTCAAAGATCTGAGATTGATGATGACAATTTACTTAGATTACAGTTAAGTAATCATACTACGTTTTTTTAAGTGTTTGTGAAAAAGTTCAATGTAATTAATGCAAGTTTTAAAGAGACAAAGTAAACACTAATCACAATTAAATAACAAATAAGAAAATGAAATAACATAAATGATAAGATGAGAAATAGTTAAAATAATTTACATATGGACCGGATTACCCATATCAAAATATTTAATAAAGGCTAAAAGTAATTTCACCATCATATGATATAAAATATATTTTAAGCAATTAAAGTGCAAAAACGGAGATCAAAACAATTTATTATGATGAACAAAACAATAAATCTTGCATAAATAAGAGTTTGATTTGATTTTTGACCTTAAGGCTTATCAAACTTGTAAAATCAGTTTGGACAAAATTTTTCCTTATAATAAACCATAATGGAAGAAAAGAAATCTCAAAGTGGATCAAACAACCTTGTAGATGATGAACTTTGGCATAAACAGAGGATTGGATCTTGAATTTTTAGATTTGGATGGAGGATTTAGATTTATTCTCTCAAATTTAGTCAAAATCAAGGGAGGGTGGTGGAAAATATCTTGGACAGCTTGAAGGGACATCTGAGCAACTTTTTGGGATGGATTAGAATGAAGAAAATGAGAGAAATATAATTGATGAGAGCTTATAATGTTTCTGTATGATAGTTGGCGAAGAAAATGAGAGATATTTATAGAGAAAAATGGGACGAAAGGATTCAGGTTAGGTTTCAAAAGCTCACATGATCTCCAATCAAAGGATTTGGATGAGGGATAGAGTTAGGGATCTGCTGGAATGAGATTGCATTTGAAATTTGAATTGAAGCTCATCAAGTGGTAATTTTTTTCCTGAGATTGTCTCGCCGTGGTCATGGGCTATCACACAGTAGGATAAATTATTATATATATACAGGACGAGATTGCCATATCATCATGATGATGTGGTAGTCTTGTTCAATAAAATAAAAATATCAACTATAGGTTAATATTTATTAGGTGAATATCTATTCACCCATAATTTATGTAAAAAATCCAATCTCCTAAATTATTCACCCAAAATTTATAGGAAAAAAAATAAATTGTGCAATAACTATTGGACGGGACTACCACATCAATATGATGATGTGGTAATCCCGTCTTATATAATAAATATTTCGCTCTGTAGTCCTTGATAGATTGAATTGGGGCGATTCTATGTGATCATGTGGTTTTTTCGAAATTTCATATAGTCGATTCAGGTTTTAGATATAAAATAGGGTTTTAACCAGAAACATTAGTTTAAGCCTGACTCATTTATCCTAATATCTATCTATTACTCTAAAATATACTCAAACTATACTACAGGCATGAAAGCTCCTTACACTCAAGATTTTGAGTCATGCTCCCAATATTTTTGGATCGGGTTATAAAATCGAATTACCTCTTAAGTTCAAAGCTCAACTTCACATTTCACATTTCACTGTTTTAGTTTTTGGTATTATAAAATCAATGCAAATTTGAAAAATCAAGTGTTATGTTCTCACTTGTGTAATAAAATCAATTTTTTTAAGAAAAATTATTTAATATGTTACTTTTTTATTTTTTTTAAAAACATTATATTTTTTAAACATTTGAAAAATATTTATTTTAAATTTTTTAAAAATATATTATATGTATATTAAATATATAATTAATATGTTAAATTAAAATGAGTATTTTTAAAATTAAGAATTTTAAATATTAAAAAAAGTAAATTTTTGTATAAGGCAGTAGGTAGGAATAACAATATATTGAGTATTTTCGAATATTCAATCTGTTCCGATCCATTTATATAGGGTATGAATAATTCATAAACATGTTTAGGTGGATACGATTAGTATTTTTACTATTTATTGAGGAGTTCGAGTCAAGTTTAGATACATGTCCATAGGTACTCACTACATGAACTCATTAATATGTATTACTTATATTTAGTTATATTTTAATTATAAAAATGTGCGGTATATAATTATTTTAATAAAAATGTGTTATTATAAAATTTTTATTTAAAATTATTTAATTTAAAATTATAATTTTATAATTTAAATTTCATAATATTTTTTAATTTTTATATTTAAACGGGTAGTTAAATTGGTGAGAATGATAATTAAATATTATTAAATGAGTTTAAGACGAATATGAGTAGTAAAATTATAACTATAATCGAGTTTAAAATATACACGAGTACCTTAAATTTTAGCTGATTCAAATTTGTGTAGGACAAATTTTGTGAGTATCCTACCCATTACTACTTCCAGCAGTAGGCACTAAAACACTTAGAAGTTAGGAGTTAGGGCAAGCCTGATGAGGCATATTTGGACCATCCAAACATTATGATCCAACCTTATTATTATCTGTTGCCAAAAATACGATCCAAATTAAAAAAAAAGCCATAGTAAAAGAGTGTTTGACTTAGCTTAACTTATAAGTTAATTCGATCAAATAATATACTATATTATCTATATGTACTTGAATAAATATTCTTAATAATATAAATTTATATATTGTTAATTATTTTAAACTCCGTTTATATATGATTTCTTTATGCATAGCTGGTCTCAAGTCCGGATAAAGAAAGAGAGTTGCGGTAGGTGACAGTCAGTATAAAATTTTATCATATTTTATGATATGGATTCTAATGATATTATCGTTGGGGCGTCCCTTACTTTCGATGCTTTTCATCGGGGTCCGGATATAGTGAGAAAAAGGCAAGGGTATACGACATTTTTCGATTGTGACGCGCTATGTCTGCGCCCGAATATAGTGCTAAATAAGTAATAGTTCTCACATTAAGGACGAGTGCAGGTAAAGAAGTTAATTCAAAATATGACATACCTATTTAAATAATAGTAAAGAAAAATAGAGAAGCTATTTTGAGGATCTCCTTAATGATAACCGTAGTGAAAATATTAAGAGTGTGAATAATATAGTCGAGAAAAATTTGTTGTATGCTAGGCGGATTAGGTACTCCGAAGTAAATGAAACTTTAAAAAGAATAAAAATTGGTAAAGCTTGTGGATCAAATGAAATAGCCATTGAGATGTGAAAATGTTTGGGAAATGTAGGAGTTGCGTGGCCGAGGGTTTATTTAATAAGATCTTAAATTCAAAAAAAAAAGTCTGATGACCAGAGACAAAATATTTTGATGCCTATTTTAAAAATAAAGATGATATTCAAAATTGCTCAAATTGCAAAGGTATAAAACTTATGAGCCACGCCATGAAATTATGGGAGAGAGTTGTAAAATATTATTTATGTTTAGACACTTGTATCTCCCCAAATTAATTTGGTTTTATACATGTTTAATCAACTATGAAAGCTATCTTTCTTATTAGAGATTTGATAAAAAAGTATAAAGAGATAAAAAAAGATTTACATATGGCTTTCATTGACTTAGAGAATACTTACGATAAAGTCCCTAAAGAAGTTTTATTATGGGTCATGGAGTGTAAAAGAATATCTATAAGGTATATCCAAGTTTTGAAGGATATATATGAAGAAGCTATCACTAGTGTCCGTTGGAGTGTATACTAGGGATTTTTCTGTTTTTATTAGATTACACCAATGTTCAACTTTGAGTCCTTATTTTTTTTATCTTGATTACGGATGAGCTAACAATGCATATACAAGATAATATCCCTAATTGTAAGATGTTTACGGATGATATTATTCTAATTGATGAGACTCGAGCAGAGATAAATCAAAAGTTAGAGTTATAAAGAAGTACTTTGAAATCAAAGAGTTTAAGCTTAGTAGAACTAAGATTGAGTATATGCATTGTAGATTTAACAATATGAACAGATGAAGAGGTGGAGTTATTTTAAAAGAAATGACAGTACCTTGTAGTACTCATTTTAAGTACATTAGCTCTATTATTCAAGAAGATGAAGATTGTGAAAAAGATATAAACCACAAGATCAAAGGCGATTGAATGAAGTGGATGGGTGCTACAAGAGTGTTATGTCACCGAAAGATGCCAGTTAAATTAAAAAAAAAATTTACCACACTGTAATATGGCTTGCGATGATATATAATAGTGAGTGTTAGATAGTGAAAGGACGATACACGAGTAAAATGCATGTTACGAAAATGAGAATGATAAGATGGATATGTGGACACGCTATAATGGATAGAATTCGTAATGAGTAAATTAGAGAAAAAGTGAAAGTAACACCTATTGAAGATAAGATAAGAGAGTATAGATTGAGATAGTCTAAGCATGTGAAACGAAGACCTGGAGATGCATCGGTTAGAAAAATCGAACAAATTAAAGTAGAAATAGTTAGAAGAGGCAGGGATAGTGGTAAACCTAAACTAACTTAAACAAATATTGTAAAAAATGATCTTACTATTTTATATTTATCAGAAGAGGTAGCCCTCAACAGAACAGAATGGAATAGAAGAATCCATATAGTTGATCTCAATTAACTTAGAATTAAAGCTTTATTGTTGTTATTAATTATTTTAATAATAAGTATGCTTATAAATTATTCAATTCATCTCAAATTAATAGATTCATTTTTTATTTTACAAGAATTAAAAAAATAATTATTTTTATTATAAATATTATTTATATATAAATTTTTATTATATATTAATTTTAATATAAAATAGATTTAATAAGTAATATTAAATAAAAATATTATAAAAATTTTATAGCTAGATGAACTGTAGTATGAGACAAATTAAAAAAAGTAGATGAGCCTATTAAATTAAGAGGGAGATCATATTTTTTACTATCAGCCACCAGGCACATAACTGTTTACAGGCACTTGCCACTCTAAGCAATAGGTGACAGAGCGAAAAATCGAAGCTCGAAATTGAAGGGAAAATGTCGCAGTTTTGGAAACCAGGCGCCGAGAAGCCCCGCCTCCTCGACGACGAAGAAGGAGGCGTACTTTTCTTCTCCTCTTCCCTCTCCTCTTCATCCGGGTACAAATCCGAGCTTTTCTTTGTGTTTATACGTTTAAATAAACTTTATACGTGCTTTTTATGTGTCTCTATATTTGTTTGTTCAAGATATGGATATGCAAGTATTGAAAAGCAGAGGCAGCGATTGCCAGTGTACAAGTACAGAACGGCAATTCTGTATTTGGTGGAGACTCATGCCACTACCATTGTTGTTGGCGAAACTGGTAGCGGCAAAACCACCCAGATTCCCCAGGTTCATTTAGTTTTTTTTATGGGCTTTTAATTGGTTTATTACTTTTAGAATTCATGGAAAGAATGCTGATAATGTTTATTTTTGTTGTTTGATGTTTCTTCCTGTTGTTGATGAAATTAAGCCATGTATGCTGTTTTGTTTATTTATTTTATAATTTTTAATTGCTAATTGGATGCCAGAGAGGGCTACAAGCTTACAACTTTTATTTGCACTTTATTATTATTTCTTTTTCATGTATTACTTTTGTATTCTTTTGGGTCTGCAAAAGCTCTTAATCTTCAATATAGATGTTGTTTAGGTCTTTTGGGACCTCTTTCGTGAGCATTTACATGAGTCTAAATTATTGCATGCTTAAATTACAGTACCTTAAAGAAGCAGGTTGGGCTGATGGTGGACGTGTTGTAGCTTGTACCCAACCAAGACGATTGGCAGTCCAGGTGCTGTTTCTAAGCTTGAACTGCTGTTTTGCATTCATGCCTGTTTTCCTTTTTGCACCTGTATACGTCTATACATGTGAATCACATTTATTTACTTGATTTGTCAGGATTTTGTGATTCTTACTTTGAATTTCTTGTGCAGAAATATTTTAAGTTCCATAATGAACAATGAAAACTCCAATGTTTGGGAATATTTATGTAAATGATTTATGATTTTCCAATTGCCTGTAAATTCCATTCTTGAAAGAAAAATATTATGCTATATCTTCCATCATGCTTTATGAAGATGTCCATAGCGCAAACAAAAGTAGTTTTTCCTCATTTGTTGAAAAAATGAGAAACCCTCTCTCATTTGAGAAACATTAAGCATCTGCAAATCATTTAATAGATCTCAACATCCTAGTTTTTCTATGTTATTTTAATTTACTGCAGTTTATAGTCTCTTACAAGCTATAGTCGTTTGTGATGCTTAGGCAGTTGCTTCAAGGGTTGCTGAAGAGATGGGGGTCAAGCTTGGAGAGGAAGTTGGCTACACAATTCGATTTGAGGATCTTACAAATTCAGTGAGACAGCTTGTTTCCTTTATAATCTCAAGTTTTCATCTTCTGTAAAATAGAATCTCTTACATTTGATCACTAGAACATAGATGCTATGTCATGCATTTGCATTATATACTGTCAAATTTGACATCAGGCATATAGAAATGCACTATTTTGCAATTTCATTTTAATCTTCGTGGTTCTGCATTATGAATGCTTAAAATTATCTTCTTTTGGCGGTGCAGGGTCTAACCAGGATAAAATTTCTCACAGATGGGGTTTTACTAAGAGAAATGATGGATGATCCACTATTGACCAAATATAGGTACTAGCTATTATTGTAGAGAAAATTTTGTATTGCCACTTTCATTTTGGTATTTCATTTCTCTATTTACTTCAGCATGCTCCTTTTGAAATGGTAACTCGTAATTTCTTTAGCCAACTTATTGAAACCGCTGCTAATGAATAACATACAACATGCATGTTGCTGATGATCCTTGAAATGCAAATGGAATGCCTTAATTACTATCATTAGGCAAAGCTAAATTGTTCAATTAATTAACTGGTGAAGATGCCATTGATTGGCATTCCCCAGTATTTGTTCATCCATGAAGTAACAAATAGACTTCTTACTTCTTCTTCATCTTTTCTTTTTAAAGGTTTTGGGGTTACCTCACGCATTTTAATTGATATCCATAACCATTTTTTCCCTTCTCCTGATATAATCTTTTCCTCAATTTAACATTCCAGTGTCATAATGGTAGATGAGGCTCATGAAAGGTCTATTTCTACTGACATTTTGTTGGGTCTCCTAAAAAAGGTAAAAAGTTTTGATGTTCATGACTTGTTAATATGTTTGATAAACTGTAAATTTGTCTAACTTTGTTGGGGTTGCTCTTCTTTAACCTTTTTAATATTCAACTTCTGAAATTTCAGATCCAGAGGCGTCGACCTGAGCTGCGTTTGATTATCTCATCTGCGACAATTGAAGCTGAATCTATGTCTGCTTTTTTCCGGGCCAGGTACCTTCAAAGAGTTTGCTTAAAGTAGGATGCTTTGTTTTCTTTATACACTGCTTTAATTTTAGCATTCTTGCAATCCAGAAGTTCTATCTAAAAACATTATAATTTGTTGTTAGATTCACATTGAATGAAATAGCCTATGTATTTCAAAACAATTGGAAAATTTCTTTTGCAAAGTTCCATTAATCAACTATAATTTGTTTAACTAGCACAAGTTCAAAAATTTCATAGTGTTTATAGGAGTGGGGAAGGTATTACGTTTGATTGCAAAAACAAGATAATTTCTAGGGAACAAATTCATTTCATGTGATTTTACAAAAGAATTCTGGTCAAATAAATTGCAATTTAATAGTGACTTGGGATGGAATCCTAATAGATTCTATGATTTTAAAACTATTATACTCGCATTTTTTTTATTATTTCAGGTTCCTATCACCTTTGAACTCTTTCTCCTTCTAGAATAATACTATTGGCTAGTGGTATTTCCAAACATTAAAATTTGCTTGTCCTATCTGCATATATAGTTGTATCTCAAGAGTCAATTTTTTTTTCTTTATATGTTTCGTTTCTCTTGGCTATCATCAAGCTTTATTAATTTAAGAATTTCACTGTTATAAACAAGTAGTGATTGAACTTGATTATATATTGTGATGTTTTGTATTTGCTGTAAACCAGAAAAAGGCGTCAAGAACTTGAAGCAGATGAGCTTGGTCCAAGAAAGGAGCCTGCAATTTTATCAGTTGAGGTATTGTGTATTGGCAATATGTTGCAGTTATATTTGATTTATTGCTGGAAGCCCATTTATATGCTTGCGTAGCAGAAATTATTTACAGATGATCTTTTTCTTTAAGCAAATCTTGTAAAATAAAGCTCTTATTTTGTTCATGAATGTTCAGGGTAGAGGGTTTAATGTACAAGTTCATTATGTTGTGGATCCAGTTGCAGACTATGTTCAGGCTGCTGTTTCTACAGTATTGTCAATTCATGATCAGGTAACTTGAGGCTTACAATATGATCAAGTTCCTTAGTATCAATGTGGACTTTCCACCTTAGTTATGGCAATCAACTATTTCCATGTATTAATGCATTTATTTGGTAAAGAAACTGGACAAGTCACTTGAACAGGAAACTACAAGAAGCATGCCACCGGCTTGTAATAGTTCATTAAACAGAGAAGAACATGTCTGGTTAAATAAATGTTATACAGCTTAATGTAAGAGTATCCTTAAAAATTGACATAGATATTGCAACTAAACAACTCAACAGACAAGGTCTGCCAGTGTTTATAGCAGTCTTATCATGGACCACAAAACTGTAATGAACTTCACATACTATCATAAATAGTACTCATAGCTACTTTGTCTCTTCACGTTAACCTAGTTACTTGTGTCAAATACAGATACTCATATTTGGGTGCTGCATTTATACTTCAATTAAAAAATCTACTAATTTTTGGAAAATTACTTTTTTCAACAAGTACTTGCCTTGGATATTCCTGCCCAGAATCCAAGTAGCATTAATAGGCTTACAAAAAAAAAGGCTGTGCTAATTATTTGGATATTTGATGCATGTTATTATTCAGTACCATCAGTTAGAATTTTAAGCTTTCTGGATATGTCTTTTGATAATTGGATAATGAAAATTCAACGGCGGTAATATCTATTTATTTATTTTGCTTTAGGAACCTGCAGGTGATATTCTGGTGTTTCTTACTGGTCAAGATGATATAGATGCTGCTGTTAAGTTGCTTACTGAAGAAGCTCAAGCCAATGGAAAGGCTGCAGGTGGAAAAGACATGCCATAAATTTTGGGCTTGCACTGTTCTGCATATAATCATCTAACATTACTTGCAACTTGCAAAACTGTGTGCATGTATAAGCATGAAAATGGGTTTTTACAAGTTCGTGAAGCAGGGCATGCTTGTTCCAAGCACAGAAAAAATATTCCATTATGTGCATCTGCATGATGCCTATGTAGTTTTGTATTGGAATGATGACTTGCTGGACCACTCCATTTCTGCTTTATGTTATCAGATGACCAGCAATCCCATCCTGCTCTTCACTAGCACTGCGTTTGATTCAATTAACAGCAAGAACCCCTGTTTATGTTTTAGACAGTTCTTTTGATATTAACAGATGGATTAGACATTATCATATGATTAAACTCTCCATTTTCAGGATTGGTCGTTCTGCCTTTGTACTCAGGCCTCTCACGTGTGGAGCAGGTCAGTGGTGCATCTTGTGGTGTTTGTGAATACTTATTTGATACGAAAAGAAGTCCATTTCTGATCCATTAACCATGCCTTTTTTCTTTCTGTAGGATTTGGTGTTTTCTCCCATCCCTAGGGGGAAGAGAAAAGTTGTGATATCTACTAATATTGCTGAAACGTCATTGACTTTAGAGGTAGGTTCAATCAACTTAAAAATAAATTTCTCAGAATCTTATTGATTTGCATGATAGGCTGGGCATCATCATGTACCCTTGTTCCTCTGATTTCTGCAGGGCATTGTCTATGTTGTTGATAGTGGATTCTCAAAACAGCGGTTCTACAATCCGGTATTTTGTTGGCACTCTGTCATGTTTAAATTTATAGGGGTTAGTTTGGTTAGGCCAGTATACTATTTAGATTTTTTACTCAGTCCAGAGTTCTGTCTCATAATTGTGTGATTTTGCATTGGGATATTTATGATGGAGATATGCTATTAATATTTATCCAACTATAGAAGTTGCACTCCTATTGAATGGGCATTGATATGTCAATTTTTCTCCTGATATTCTTGTTTTTATTGACTACTTTTAATCCTCAATCAACATGTGATGCTTTATCCTTTCTTCCTCATCTTCCACCCCCCATTTTTCTTTTGTTTTCATTTTTTCTTTTATTTTGTTTAGTTATAGAGTCTTGCTTAGATTATGAAAACAGAATTAAAGGAAGTGGTTTGGGTAAAGGCTTTTTGGAGTATGAGTTTGCCTTATGCGATATATGTTTACAGATTACAATGACTCATTCTATGTTGATTTGAAGTTATAACTAAAATATCCTTATGGTTTTGAGTCTGCATCTTCGTTTAATTAATTTGTTATTACTTTTGCTTACTGTGCTATAGATCTCTGATATTGAAAATCTAGTAGTAGCACCAATATCCAAGGCATCTGCTAGACAAAGGGCTGGTAGGGCTGGACGACTTCGACCTGGGAAGTGTTACAGGTGTCTGATTATGGATGTTTTACATTATGTGCTAAAATTTTGTGTAAATTTATGGGGGTTGTTATTGTTATGGATGTTATTACTCTGGGGCTCAAACATATTATAACAATTGAACTCTAATTGACATTGTGATATTGATTTTTGAATTAGGTCTTGCGCTGAAGTATCTAGTTCCTGAGCGGATCTTCAGCCATACAACTGCTGTTTGCTTGTGCTATGCTTCTACCTTTGGCTAGATTAAAGATTTTCCGTAAAAAAAAAAATATTTGAATGTCCTTATAGTTGGCAGAACATAAATTAAAAAGCCTAAGCTATTGGATTAAGAGACCCGTTACCCATACGAATATAATATGTCAATTCGGAGGCTTTGGTGTTACCAACAAGGTCTTATCCATTGTAATACCCCTGGTCACATGTAGACATGTAGGATAAATGGAGTAAACAGAATTTAATCTAGTTACTAGCCAGTCCAAAAGAATAAACTTCCCTAAAAGAATAAACCTCCTGGTCAGTTGGATGCATATTTATCAAACAGCATTTTCATACCTCATGAGAGCATACAAAAAATAAGCAGCTGGATAGAGATTGGCATTCACTGTGGATAGAGGTTATGAACATTCCATTGTTTATATTTAATAGTGATCCAAATATTCTTTTTCTTGTAACTTCATACTTCTTGAATCTAACACTAATTATTTGCATTTTTTTTGACCCATTATGCATATTCTACGAATCTCTTATGGTATGGACATATGTATAACTCAACTCAACTTGATTAAGTATTTAATCCTAAGTTAATTAGGGTCCGCTATATGAATTCTCTCTTTCTATTTAGAGCGATTATGAGCTGCATTTTCAGAGAGATGTGAAGCTATAAGATTTTCTGGATATTTTTTTCCAAGTTAGTTTAGGTCTACCTATATCTCTTCTAGTTATATCTCATTTAGGCCTATCTCTAGCTCTTCTAGTTATATCTACCTTAACTTGTTCTGTTTTTCTAACAAATGTATCACTATGTTTTCATTTCACATGATTAAATTACCTCAATTTGTAAAAAAGGGCAAAGGGCAGCCCGGTACACGAATGCTCCCTCAATGAGCAGGGTCTGGGGAAGGGTCGGACCCATTGGGTCTTTGTACGCGGCCTTCCCTTGCAATTAATTACAAGAGGCCGTTTCCACTACTCGAACCCGTGACCTCAGGTCACACGGCGACAACACTTACCATTGCGCCAAGGCTCCCTTCAAATTACCTCAATTTGTGTTCTCTTATTTTATCCTTAATAGAAGCTATCTCTACTAGTATGTCTACACATTCATTTTAACATTCTCATTTCAGTAACATGCATTTTACCCATGTGTTGCCTTTTTAATGTCTAGCACTCATTGTAATTCATTATAGCAGGGCGTATTTGCATAATCAAAGTCTTTTTTGCCGATTAATGAGAAATCCTCTGTAGTCCCTTGATTTTATGCATTTGTTATACATTTTGCCCAGTCATCGGGATTTCTATAAGAGCTTACAAATGTGATAGGTTTCACTTTGGGTTCTCCTTTTTTTATCTGTCATTGTTGCCTTCAAATGTTTGTGGATCAGGTTCCTTATGTACACCTGACAAGCCCATTGGTCTCAACTTATTATAACATATTTATTTTGTTCAACCAGGCTATACGCAGAAGAGTACTTTCTTAATGAAATGCCTACCCAAGGGATCCCTGAGATTCAGAGGTCAAACCTTGTTGCCTCTGTGATTCAGGTAGCATTTTTGTTGCATTTCAAATAGTTTTCCATGCAAAATTAATTATTACTATTATTTATTGTTTTTAGCCTTTTCATATGCAAGTGACACATGTATTATGGGTCATGCCCCATTGCATTGCAGGAACTAATTCTCTTTCTGTGCTGTAGATACTAATTACTTTTTTGTGTTACTGCAGTTAAAAGCCTTGGGCATAGACAATATATTAGGCTTTGATTGGCCAGCATCTCCAAGTCCTGAAGCAATGATTAGAGCACTTGAAGTCCTTTATTCTTTAGGAATCCTTGATGGTGATGCTAAACTTACTTCACCGGTTGGATTTCAAGTAGCAGAGATTCCATTAGTATGTCAGAGCTACCTATTATTTTTAACAAGTATTCTAAGTTTAATCTTCTTATTGCTGTTCACTTTACTGTTTTCCTGCAAGGATAAGTAATTAATTTTCTTTTCAAGTGAAACGTGGAATAGTTAAATGTATAATTTTTAATTTAATGTGGGTGGTTATATATGTAATACTAAAATTGATGAGAAAAATGGGGGAAAGTGGGAAAGCCAAGTGTCTGAACATATTGTCTCTTGCAGTTCATGTTTGCCTATGTGCCTATACATAAATAAATTTACTTACAGAGCTTTTCACACTACTTCTCCATTTATTCCCTATGAAAATAAGAGAATTTTTTTTTTTAACATTTAGTGAAATGTGTCAGCATCTCCTTTTGTTTTTTTAGTCCAGTGCAGGTATATTTCTGTCATAAATTGAATATCTAAAATTATACTTGATTACATATCTCCCTTGAAGAGTACTGATCATGGAGTTAGATATCTAGCACCCCATATATAGAACAAAAATGGGTGAGGTGTTTACATGCATATGCCTCCAATGATTGCATGTCCTATGTTGTCGGGGAAAGCCTCCTCTCTTTTTTTCCAACACATCCAGACACATTCTACACATCTAATTTCTTCCCTTTTCTCCCTGAAAGAAACAAGTTTGTGCTTCTCTCCTGTTTCCATACAACTTCCCACTGTTGAATTTGAATTTATTTTTTAGATAGTTGCTGCTTTTCACTCTGCACAACTTTACCCTTTCTGTGTAATCAAGGTATACCTGTTCCACTGTTCATTATGATTGTTGATCATGAGAATTTTTTTTTTTGCTGTATTCATATTATTTGCTTGCCTGCCTTCTAATTTCTTATGGTTAAGTTTATGAGAAAGATCTTGATTTGAATGTTGTGCAGGATCCAATGATATCAAAAATGATATTATCTTCCAACCAACTTGGATGTTCAGAGGAGATCATTACCATTGCTGCTGTTCTCTCCATTCAGGTCATGCCTTTCCTTATCATGTACAGTAGTTAATTTCTCCTTTTTATTGCTGTGAATTCAATAGTTAGACAATGAATGTTTTAAGAAATTGATTTCAAATCTATGAAAGATAGCTAGTAAAAATTGGAAATGTATTGCAGTGAAGGATTTCTATTAACAGATTGTAACTAGAATATTAAACTTTGATTTTAGTTAACATTTACAATATCTTTTGCAGTCTATCTGGGTTTCTACTAGATCACAGAAAGACCTAGATGAAGCCAAGTTGAGATTTGCAGCTGCTGAGGTATTTTACATTTTCGGTATAGTTTATTTTTAAGAATTTAGTGAAGATTTAGCAGGGCTTATATGGATCTGTCCTTGATTCTATGTGCTATCCACCGTTAATTATATAGTTCTGACACTTGGTTGCTTATTTTTCTCCTGTTGATTGTGCTAATGCCTCAGTCTTGACAAGAATCTTTATCATGCATCAGTTTTTGTTACATACAAAAGAAAAGGGAAACAAGGAGTGAAGGGCAGGCAACTGAATATGGTTAATTAGCTGTAAATAGGACAAAAGGAATATGCATATCAGTACTGTAGGTAGTATATGTTTTGGGTATTTTGTTTGTTAGTAGTGGCTGAGCTATATGATTGTAAGGAATTTCATAGAAGGGAATTAATTGGTGAATGAACGAAATACTCCTTCCTAACATTCTCTCTGCCTCCCTCTCTTATTTTCTCTTTTCTCTTCTTCCTAACCTCCTATTCTCTATTCTAAACTCTAAACCTTTATTTCTTTGTAACTAATTGAATCAGTAGCTCATTGGCTACAGTTTTATCATGCATCAGTCTTAAAAAGAATCTTTGTCCTGCACCATTGATCCTGTTTTCTTGACTGGATTGTCAAGGCTACAGTTTCTGATATCTTGCTTGATCAACTTTATTCAATTTTTTGTAGCATTTGTAGCTGTATCTCATTGATAGTCGGAGTATGTTGCTTTTTGCGCTTGATAATTTTATTTGATATTCAATGGGTGCATAATATCTGAGTCCTTGATTTTAATCTCATTAAAAAATAATAATAATGATAATTCTAATATTTTTTTCCTTTATTTCATTCTTTAGATATGTTTTTCTTAGTTCAATACTTTGTTCATTTTGTTCAATTTCTCCATACCTTGCAGGGCGACCATGTTACATTCTTAAATGTATACCAAGGGTTTCTTCAATCTGGGAAATCTTCACAGTGGTGTTATAAGAACTTTGTGAATTACCATGCCATGGTATTTATGTATTCTTAGTTGCTCTCGACTTTGAGACATGGTCAAGTTTTCACTCTGTTTTTTCTTTTCCTTTTATGAAAAACACTTGCTGGCTGTAGTTTTATTTCTTCAAGGTCTATTCATTGGTGCATCCTGTTCATATACATTAATATCAATTTATTTATTTTGCAGAAAAAAGTTATTGAAATTAGAGAGCAGCTCAAGAGAATAGCACTCAGGATAGGCATAGTCTTAAAATCATGTGAAAGAGATATGCTGGTAAGTGGGTGCAATTCATGATTTACTTCTGGGCTGCTTGGTGGGTGCAATGATATTAATGGCTTCAGCAGGAACATGCAATTGAGCCTGCTCTCTTGTGTACTTGGAAGAATTTATAGGATCTTAATTATAAGTAGGGAAGGGGAGCCTTGGCGCAGCGGTAAGTGCTGTCGCCGTGTGACCTGAGGTCACGGGTTCGAGTCGTGGAAACGGCCTCTTGCAATTAATTGCAAGGGAAGGCCGCGTACAAAGACCCAATGGGTCCGACCCTTTCCCGGACCCCGCTCATTGCGGGAGCATTCGTGCACCGGGCTGCCCTTTTTTTTTAATTATAAGTAGGGGCGAAGCCAGAAGTTGGATAAGAGGGGAGGCAAAAATAAAAATATTATATATATTAAAAATAATATAAATGATAATTTTTTTTATAAATTTATAAATTAACACATAAAAATATCTTTTATATATAAAGAAGCAAAATATATATATATATATATATGCATATAGTTGCTCTTCATGTGATAAAATATTAAAAGTATAAATTATAAAATCAAAAATCAAAGTAAAAAAAAATTTAAAAAGTAAAAACATATTAAAAAAGAATATTTTATATTATTTTTCAATGAGTTTGAAGGGTGGCAGAGAAAAATTTTAAAATTTTAATAAAAAATATATATAATATAATTTTTTCCCCAAAAATGAAGGAAGGGGGGGGGGGGGGGGGGGGGGGGGGGGGCAGTTGTCACCCTTCCCTAGTGAGTGGCTTTGCCACTGATTATAAGTAACTTTCTACTTGCTGATTTTATTTGGAATGCATGAAATATTTCTTTTAAAGCCTCTTTTGCAGTAGACATGTTAATAGAACACAATGATAGCTATGCTACTGGTGCTAACTCTTGTTTCTCCCTCTAAATAATGCTACAGATTGTAAGAAAGGCTGTAGCTGCTGGGTTTTTTGCAAATGCATGTCGTTTAGAAGTGAGTTCAATGCTGACCATGTCTTCTTTAGAAGTATAAGTACTACTGCAAGCTTCCTTCTTTCTAAAAGAAACATTCAATATATATGATGTTTTTAGGTATTCAGCCATAATGGAATGTACAAGACTGTCAGAGGTTCTCAAGAAGTCTATATTCATCCGTCATCTGTGTTATTCAGGTTTGCAGACTGGAGTTTGATTGTTTGATAATTAGCTGTGCATTAAAACGTTTTCATAATTTATCTGGGCTTCTTTGATAGGTTTAGGATCATGAATTTTCTTCTCATTGTGAAGAGCTGTTACTCAAGAATTCAGGACATGCATTTTTTTTTTTAATTTATGCCTTCTAAGATCCTCACATAAATAAGTAGATATGTGATATAGATTGAAGTGAGAAAAGGACCTGTACTTGAATATATGTGCTATACAGAATCTAGTCTCTACATATGCATTTATGTTATATGCCAATATATGATGCACAATGGTTTTACTTTATGTCCTACAGTGCCGGGCAACATCTGTCAACTGTGAATACACATACATGGTCATTTAGGTCTCGATCCTTTTTTTTTTATTTGTTGCACTTTCTCATGTCCAAATCTACGACTTGTTTTCTTCCTGCATGCCCTGCCTAGCTCTTAGATTCTTTTACTATTGTTATGTCTCATCATTAATCTTCTATGCTATGTTTGGTTTGTCCTTTTATTATGTAGTGTACCTTTCTTTTCTACTGCTATTCTACTAAACAACATGCTTTGAAGTGTATGGTAACCTCGAAACATATGCTTCTTCCAGAGTAAATCCAAAATGGGTTATATACCATTCTCTTGTCTCGACTGACCGACAATACATGCGCAATGTCATGACTATTGATCCTTATTGGCTAACAGAGGCTGCCCCGCATTTCTTCCGACCCCAAAGATCAGATCTCGTTGGTGGCTGACTGTTCAATTCTTTATTAAATTGACATGAACATAAACCTATGTACATATTAATGGTGTTCTTCATACTTATTTATTTTTGTTATTTTATAAAAGAAATGTTTCTTCTAAATAATAATTCGTTTTTGCCTATTTTATTCCCTCTAGTTCCCATATGTATTGTTTAATTGCTCAATATTTGATTTTAGCCTATTGTGGAAGGTTAGCTATAGGCATTTTTCAGTCTAGAAAAGTTCTTTGAGATAGAGCTGGAGAATGGCATCTCATTTTTAATTTTAAGTATTGATGTTTCAGCCTAACTAACATGCCACGTTGAATTGGACCGCTAGTTTTTATGAGGAAAAAAGAATTGGAGAAACGCAGATTGGCTAATGGCCCAAACCTCTATAGAAGCATGTGGAATTTATACTATTTATTCCTTTTTCGTTTTCCCTTTTTAAGTGTACTAAACAATCTTTTTATTTTTAATTATATTATTTTTTATTCACTTTTACCTTTTGCTCTTTGTTTTTTTCTTACTTATATGTAACGGTAAAAGTCCAGTTACTTTTTCCGTCCCTTTTTTTGAACGGTATTATTTCAATTTTTTTTATTTTTTATTTACATTTTTTTATTTAAAAATATTTTTATATCATATTTTTAGAAATATATAATATATATCAATCATTTACCAAATATTTGTCACATTTATTGAATATTTATCAAATATATATAAAATATCTATTAAATATTTATAAAATTATTTAATTTAATTTTTTTAAAATTTATATAATATCTATAGAATATTTATATAATATGTACAACAAAAAAGCCTAATATATATATATATTTATCAAATATTTATAACATTTAATTAGCATATATATATTTTTAATATATACAAAATATTTATAATACATTATTAAACATTCACATCATCTACTAAATATTTTTATTCTGTATTATTTTAATATACGCAAAATATTTATAAATACATAAGCACTTTTCATTATATATTTGTCTAATTTATACTAAATATTTATCATATATCAACAGTTTTTATTATAAATTATAATATAGACAATATATATGATACATTAACAATTTTTATTTCTAATATGTTTTTTTGGAGTTTTGATCCATGATTCAGATTTTTTTTTATTGTGAAGATTTGTTGAAGAAGACAATAAAGATGAATATTTTGTTGAAAAGGAATAAGAAGATTGAACTAATATAAATATGAAGATTAATCTGATCTGTTTCTTATATGATTTTTCTTGAGTTTTAGTGTTCGATTCTTTTTCGCTGATGGTTTTGAATTTCTATTTGTGATTCTATTTTGCATGCAGAATTTTTTTTTCATTTTTTTTCATTTTTTTTCATGCAGAAATTTTAGACATAGATTACATAACTTGTGTAATTTTCTTCAAATTTTCGGTTAGTTTTATAAAGTCCTAAAAGTAAAATAACTGGCTTGAATTCATAAATTTTTTCACTGAAGTTAATTATTACTTATTCTTTAAGAGATCTCAATGTAATTCAATTTCTATTATTCTATTTGAACTTGCAACCTTATTTATCTTCACGAATGCCTAAATTAAAAGCTCAATGGCATATTATAATTTATTTTCTCAAATGAAACTCACGCTGGGCCTTTCCTTTCCCTGCATGGGGGCTGAAGCAGCAATTTTAAGGTCAGAAGTTATGTAATCTATGTCTAAAATTTGGGAGACTTGTATTATATGAACGCCTTTACCTAATACAAAGTCTGTTTTCTCAATGATGTCTTAATAATAATATAATATACTAACCCATGAATTTTTAAGTAATATTTGAACGTTTTCCACTTACTTATTGGTATTTTATAAAGTAAATTTACTTGAACATTGTCCACTTATTGATTGGTCTTCGCAAAAGAATTAATCAAATTCTTTTAAATTTAAACCCAGTTCATTTCCAAATAAGAGTTACTGATGGATTCAAAAGATTTATTAATGAGACACAGCGTTATTGATAAAAAGAAAATAAAGACAGTATTTACTATGGATACATGAACTAACCTTTTATTCTCTTTTCTCCTTTATCTTCTCTACTTTATTAGTATTTTTTTCTTAAAAAAAAATTCATTGTTTTTCTACAAATGAATTTCATAAGCAATTTATTTGTAACTTTACCTTTCAGATTTTTTTAGATACAAATGATTTTTTTTTTAAATTTGAAATTTTTAATTCTATAAAATTAATTTTTTTTAGTCAAATTTAATAAACTTGATGGAATTTGTAAAACAAAATTTAAAGGTGCATACATAACTTAGTGATAAATTAAATTAAAATCATTCTCTCGAATGCATAAAAAAGGAAAAAAGAAACGTACAAACAAATAAAACTAATGAATTTTAATTACAGATTATAATTTATGATGTCCGATTCAGAGATGTAACCATTAAATTATGTTTCAAGTGCAATTTTGCAGATGCAGAAAAAGAGAGTCGTGAAAATCTCTAACTAAAGCTATAATTCGAGCCATTATTGGAATTACAGTTGTCTGTAATTGGAATGCTTCTAATAAGTAATAAATAATACTCAAACACTTATCGGAACATATGGGCAAACCTATTTTCTTTATTTCATTTATAGCACTTCCTTTTTCGGGAAACTTTCAGTATGCAATCTCAACAATTTTTCCTCTAATTATGATGCAGGATTCATGAACAACATTCTAGCTAGTCCGGTTGACCCTTTCAGTGCTCATTTGCGCAAGAGGCTTCTCGTGACTATTGGCTGTAGGGGCTGGACACGGATTCTGAAAATCTTTGAACCGATTTGAGTATTTAAATGAAAAAGATCCATTAATTTTTAATTTTCTTCGAATCGAATTATATCAATTTTTATAATATGCATTAGTTCTGAATATTAAATTATATTTAAATGAAGAACCGAATTATACCGAATCAAATAATAGAAATAAAAATTAATTTATTACTAATAATATAAAATTATATTTTATTCTATTAATTTATTACTTAACATTTAATGTTATAAATAATTAATAAATTATAGTAATTTTAGCAATTTTCTAATTTAACTTAAAAAATATAAAGCAAATATAAATATAAATATAATTAATAGTTATATATATTTTTTAATTTATCAGCTAATTAATATTAATTTACATATTTTATAATATTATTAAATTAATAAAATATCAATTAAATATTATTTTAAATTAAATATTATAATCAATATTATTTTACATATTGTGCCAAGATTTAATGTGTAGATATGAGACTCAATATATGTAATGTTATTGTTAAATTATTTTGCAAATTATTATTTTTAGATTGAATTTGATTAGAATTCAAATAGTTTATTAGATTGGATTGGTTTAGATAAAAGCTCATTTATTTTCTTTTTTATTATTTTTATTTAAATTAGAGTTCATTATAATTATTTTAAAAATACTTGAGTCAATCATCATACTTTTATTTGTTAAATTAAAGAGAGTAAAATCCAAAAAAAGAATTTGGAGTTTAGCAAATTTTTACTTGTTCATTTTCTTTTTTTTATGCATTTAAGTTATTTTATTTGGAATTTTTAATAAGTTAATATTGGTTATTGGCATTTTGATTATGAATATTGACATTTTGATTATGAATATTGGATATAGACATTTTGATTATGGATATTGGATATTGGCATTTTGATTTTATTATGAATATTGAATATTGGATATTTATAATAATTTTATTATATATGTTTTAAACTATTTTATTATGTAATAATTTTAATTTATTATTAAAAAAAATTTTAAAAAAAAGTTAAATCTCGAAATATCTAAAATTTCAAACCAAATTTCTCCAAAAAAAATTGGAGCAATATAATGTAGAGATTTTTAGTTTTGAAGCAATTCCAAAAAGGACATTTTAAAAAATCTACGATATTTATTTTGGTTCTGGAAATTTTTCAATATTCGAATAATTTAAAACCGTGCTTGCCCCTAATTGGTGATTAGTTCTTTAATAGGTCTAATTGGCTATTTACAAAGCCCCTACCCATTAAGACTAGAATATAGCTGAGCTTTCAAAAAGCTCGGGCTTGGCTTAACTCTAGCTTGAATTTGATTTGAGTTTTAATTTTTTAGCTCGAGCTGAGTTCATACCTAGATTCATGGTAAGCTTGTAGAAAATGGAGATGATTGAAGAAGAATTAGTGCAAATACATGGTTATTTAACAAACGGAAAATGACCATTTTATATATATGCATGTCTTGTACACAAATACAATTCATCATATAGAATTCGCAAGAGCCCTTAGTTTGAAAGAAAAGACGACTCTTAGAATCCTCTTAAATGAACACATTTCTATATAAGGGCCAACATGAATCTCAACCATCTAGAAATCAATTAATAGAACCTCCTGAACCATCTTGTCCTTTGATTAGATGATTATGAGAATTGCTTTCTTAATTTGTCATAGAACAATAATTGATCGATTCTCCCACATGCACTCAAAGTCTTAGGCTTAGGTCAATCCCATCTCCCCTTGTTTCAACTCTGTCATTGTTCAAGTCTACAAAGTTTGTTTCCACCATTCCAATTGGCTCCCTTGGAAGTATGAAAGTATAGAAGGGTTTCTTGTGTGTAGATCCTCCTTTAGATGATAACCTTTCCCTTGAGCTGCACTCTCCATTGTATTCCTTCATATGTCATATATAAATTGCACAAATGTGAGTCATATTATTAGATATTTGAAATTAATTAGAAAAGTGATTAGGTAAAATTAACTACTTTAAATATATAGTACTATTTCATCTCATTCTATCATAAGAAGAAATTAACTTATTGTTATCTTACTTGAAATGGGGAAGGATTAAATTTGGGTCTTTCTTCAAGAGTTGATGGAGCAGTTGTTGGACAGCCAAATAAGAGGAAATTGCCATTTTCCGCTGCTCCAGTTTCTGTATGGCAATTTTTAGTGTTGACCTCCATAGAACTACTTACAGGCTTCATCTCTCTGAGAAAAGCATTATTAGAAATATTTGGTAAGGTAAACATTATTAGGCAAGCATTACTTGTACGCATACACATATTAGAAAGAATATAATTAATGGGATCTAAATGTGTATAGGAAAATGAAATTAGGCCTACCTAGAGATTCTCCCACTGGATTCAAGATTGATTGTACAGTGACTACCACATGAAAATGAAGAGTCTAAGATGTTGATTTGAGATGAAAATGTAGGAATTTCATACAGGAGTGGGGGAATTGGAGTTGGTGGGTTTTCCATAGGGAATGGCCTTGATCTCTTTACACCAATAACCTGTATGTATAGAACAATATTCAACAGTAATTAGAATTTGAAAATTGTAAGAAAGCTCACATGAAAGAAATTCATACAATTCAATTCTGGTGAATTATATTCATTTTGATAGTAGTAAATGGTGTCAAATTCAATCAAAATTTGGACAGCAAATTCAGGTTTAAATGTAGTTTAATGAAATATTTTATTAATGCTTTTGGACACTCAAATGCCTAAAAAAAATCCCAGATTAAAATTTTGATTTCGTTCTCCTAACATGCACAAAAAGAAATGAATGAATCCCGGAAGTAAATAGGGAATATTATTTTCTAAACTTGCCTTTTCTTCCTTTGGCCATAGAGAAGGCAAATGATAATATGATGTTTGGTTTGAAGGGGGCTCTATATCATGACAAGGTCCAGCAGATGTAGTTGTTGAAGATGAAACAACAGGATATGGAAAAAGATTTTTCTGCAAATTATAAATTACACAATTATTGATAGCTTACAAAATTATACCAAGAATAATAGTAATTACAAAATTAAAGTAAATTATCTTGCTTAATTACCATTGAAGGTGGTGATTGTTGGCTCCTTCGCATCAATCTAGGTGAAGGAAACAGTTGATTATTAGATCCATTTGATAAATTGGTAAAAAATGGAAGCCCAGAAGCTGAGACATGACTACCAACATCAACACAACTAGCCTCACAAGAATTCCACATTGTGGGTAACAGACCGTGCTCTGACAGAAAACTCCCTGATCCAGCAATTTGGACACCACCATTTTTCCCTCTTAATGGTGGGTTATTATTACTTCTGTTGCTATTCTTATTAGCACTATTATAAAACTTTGTGATTGGTGGAGTAAACTGGTTAGAATTAGGAGCAAATGAGGCAGTTATAGGTAAAGAATTTGAAGAAGAAATAACAGGGGATTGTGGCTGATGATAATGATAACAACTTGGAAGTGAAGAAATTAAAGAGAACCCATCATTCTTGGATACATCAAAATCAGTTGATTTTTCTTGTTCTCTCAAAATTTTCTCTAGTTCTGCCACTCCAGGTCCTCTCTTTGGGACTCTTTGTCTTTTGGGCTTCTTCGAATAAAAACAGTCACCACCACTACCACCATTGCTAAGGCTGGTATTGCTGCACATTTCTGTAAAATTAAAAATTGAGAATGGGTATTTTTGTTTCTTTGCTGTGTCTGTCTTTCCTGTAATAAAAAGACGATGAAATCTTTCTTGTGTTTAATTTAAATAGTGAAATCCAATTGAGAGGAGAATTTATTGATTATAATAAATGAAAAAATCAAATACAGATTTAACAAAAAAAAAAATCGCATATATTTCAAGATCCACAAATCTAAAAACAAATAACAAAAATCAATTCAAAAAAGCGAGATATAAGGTAAGGAAATCTCACAGGATGTGGAGTTGAAAGCGGCTACCTATGCGTTAATGATCAAGTGTGGAACCAAAGAAAGTCTCTACGCCATGTTTTCAGCTGTAAAAAGATCCTATTAGAGAGATAAAACAGAGATTTGTTTATGTTTGTCCGAGAACAAAATCATTTTTTGTGGATGTTTTCAAACCCACGGAAATCCAAGCATTTCTTCAGAATCTTTTGATTTCTCTATTTTCTCGCCCAAGTTCTTTTCTTTCTCTCTCCCTTCACCTTCATAAATAATAAATTTATAATTTGAACTGTATCACATGACTTCATCTTATATATGTACTGCTATACAATGTGTCTAAAGATCTCTGAAAATCTTCACCTTTTTTATCACCATTTTTTTGTACTTTTCTATATACCAATTTTGCATGGGAGCTCTATTTCAATTATTGCATGTAAATTTTAAGGGTTTTTACTTGTGGAATGTGGACCCATTTGTAATATGGAAACTTATTATTTATTTGTAGATTTTGCTAAATATTGAACTTACCACTATCAATTAATGATTTTTCTTTATTTTTTTAACGTGTTCATACAAAAAAAATAATAATAATTTAAGAATTAATCATGTATTTGTATTTAATTTGCACCACTGGGCGGAAGTAGTAAAAGCCTTCAAGCTTTCTGTTTTTTTTTTCTTTAAAGTGTAATTTAGTAAAAAGTTCATTGGCTTGAAAAATCAAACCGAAGTTTAATCACAATGTATAATTCAAAATAATGTCATTAATGTAATTAGTGGTTACACTGGTAGTGTGTGTCTGTGTGTGTATATGTATAAAGATTAATATGTGTTTTATATGTAACTAATTACTATAGTATATAAGGATTATTTTTAAACATTGTGTGTCCATATATGAATCGTTTCATAGTTTGTTTTTATTATGGTTCTACACAATATATGGCATTATTTAATTTTTTTTATTTTTTTTAATTTATATTTTCATTGTATAATAATTTTTTATGGTATTCTCATCATTTAAAAATCATGAATTTTTGAAACCACCAATTAGTGATTTTTCATGATTTTAGAATTTTATTTTCCAAATATATTCTCGATAAATTTTTTAAATATCAAATTATATAAACTTATAAATTATTTTTTATTTATTAAAATTTTATAAAATATGATCAAATTAAATAAAATATTTTATTTAATCATAATATATCATACCATTTTTTTTTAATATTCAAATATCATAATCATAATACATCATACCATTTTTTCTTTATATAACATACCATTTTTTCGAATACAATATATTATTAAACCATGTTGCAAATCATCCAAATTCTACCCTATATTTCACAAATTGTTTCAATCATCATAGCTATTTAATTAACTTCTAAGTAATGATATATAAAATATATACTATACTTTTAATATTTGTACAAATATACAAAAATACTTATTTGGTATTGCTTCTTAATTATAATAATAAGCAGGAATTTAATAGCTTAGATACTATATGAATTAAAGGAAGTAAATTGAATACACCATTGATAAGTAAAAATCTATACAAGCAAAGCTCATCTGATGAAGCAATCTCCAGGCTGGAAATTAAAACCTTATAAATAACATGCATTGTTTATATATTCTATTTATAAACAATCTATACTTTATGAGTTACTTGCCATGGAAATGAGCTAAAAGAATTCAAATGATAAACTTGAAGTCTATTTCATTAATATTGACCCCACTTAGATTACATTTTGGTGCATATACTAATTTAGCATTTGTTTTTGTAGTAACATAGTAATTAAGGTAAGTTAGCTGGTTAAAAATCACATGGGTGAAGATTATAATTTTGTCTTATCGTGAAGATTGAAGAGGACCTTACAGTATCATCTAATTAAACCCTTTAATTGATCTTAGCTGCAGACAGACCAAATTCTCAGTTAAGGCATAAGATGTCTAAAAATAGTTTTTGAGGAAATTGATACTGGAGTTCTTCAAAATTGCTTGTTATTAGAAACTGCATTAAAAAAATGTCACTTTCATATTCTAAAAACATGAGAACTTGTTTGTGAATTGTGACCAATTCTTGGCAAACAAAAAAAGAAAAATATTGCGACCAATTCAAGAAATTCAGATTTCAGTTCAATAATGTTAGACGTACAACATTTTTTTTAATTTGAATTTTTCAGCTCTTTCTGTTTTTTTTTGGGAGAATTTTGGGAAAAAACCAGTAAATTGTTTCTAATTGAAATGAAAAAAAAAAAAAAGGCTAAAGTTCAGTTGCGTCAACTAAATATATAATTGTTGCCTGAGGAATTTCAGGAATTACATTAATTCCATCTTCTAATTCGATTAAAGGTACGTAGATTTTTCATTCTTAAACAAAGAGATATTATAAAGTCATTATTTTCAAGTAATTATATTTCTCCTTCGTAATTTTATATTTTCAATTGATAATTAATTAGCTCAAAATTGAGAATTCATTTCCTTTGCATATGGTATAAACAAGGCAGATAATTAATGTATTTAACTGAAAATTTAGCTAATAAATTTTCAGATCTGATGACAGGAGTGGATTGATTTTAATGAAAATTTGGGCCAAAATTATGGTTAATTCAACTGTCACATTTAATGTTAAGTTCATGTGTTCTATATATATAAATTAATGAAAAAACCTGGCCTTCAAAAAAAAGTAATGAAAAAATCTGAATATAGATATTTCATGTTAATTCGTGTTTATGCCTCTCTAAAATCTAAATATTATACATATTGATACAATAGCTATTATCATAATTCAAATATCTAGCACTGAATATTTAAATAATATTACCTCATTATAAATCAATATATTTTTTATCCGAAATTTATATAAAATCATCTTAAAGTGTGTTTGGTTGCACAAAAATCTCATAAAAGTTAAATACATAATCGTATTTGACCAACAGTATTATATTTATTAACAAATAATTTATGTAAAATAAAATATGATTCAACTAAACTTTGCCAACCAGTTATTTAAGAGGAGTAGAGAAGATAATTTTTTGAGAAATTAGATTGAAGGGTTCACATATCAAAAAATAATTATACCTTTAATTTAAAATATAATAAAATAAGAAAAAAATATTATAAGTGTAGTTTAAGTATTACTTAAAATTTTCTTATAAAGTTGGATGACAATCAAATAATTTAATATTTTTTCCAATCAATTTTTTTCAGTATTTTATTATATCTTTCAAACAAAGAAATATAATCTTTTCCAATAAAATATAATTCTTACAATATATTTTGATAAAATATATTTTTAATAATTAATTTTTTTAATAATTTATCAAATATACTATTAATACATGTTTTTTTCACACATCTACATGTGCATATTAAGATTAAACGTACCAGTTGGTAAGAGAATTTATTTATTTATTTGTTAACGAGTGAATATAGTTATTTATTAGAGATAGTTTTAGATTGCATACTAACAATTTGAGTTATAGAATACAAAATGTATTGATATTTTTAAATATTAATATGGCCAATATAGTAATTATATATTATATACTCTCATATACGTAAATATTAAGGTCGTTTTATGGTACACCCGATTTAATATTGGTACACCTAAAATATGACTTACCTTTATAGGAGATTAGCACGTCATTTTTGACCTATAAAACATGTTAATTAGGAGATACACCAAATCAATAGTATTAAGCATTTGTAAAACACGGGTTCTATTCCAAACTTACTAGAGATAAGCAAGATTGAAAATATTTAAAAAATCAATCATTTGAAAATTAATAATAATAATTATTATATTGACTTAAAACTATGTTGTACGAATAATGTAATTAATTATTTTATCTATGTATTTTTTAAATTAAAATATAAAATTTTGAAGAAAATATTAAAATGTCTTTTTGAATAATTTAAGAACCAGCTAATTGTTAGATCTATACAAGCTAGGTTTTTTAATTTCTTACAAATTTATGTATAAAGAATTGTAATCTTTTTTATTATATACTTTTATATTTAAATAATCTTTTTGGCTGTTTCAAAAATTAGTAAATATATTTGAAAATTTTCAAGAAAAATGTAGTTTTTGCTATAATTGATTAAAATTAATAATTTAATTAAACATTCAATTTAATTAGAACTCATGATAGGTAAAAAAAAATCATTTGCCATTCACAAAATAGGGTAATTTTTTATATGGACATCGATTAGTACATAAATTATAAGATGCAAAAAATAATAAATTAAAATGCTTAAATTACTAATTAAATATGTCATAATGAAAGGGGAAAAAAATAAACTATTCATTAAGCCTAGAACAAATGGAGAAAATAATCTTTTTTAAAAAAAATTAAAAAATTATGTCTCTCACAATATTTTGTAAAATTTCTTCATGTTATGTTAAATTTTTTATATTAAATTTTTTAATATAAATTTAAGAAAAATAATACTAAAAGCTAGCTATTAAGGTTGAAAAATTCATTTTTACATTAAGCTGATTATATTTTTATATTTTTGCTGATGTAAAATTATCTACATATCAATTATTTAAGGGGTTTTCAACTTATTATGTGAGGGACATTTTAATCATTTTATAAAAATATATAATAATTTTAAAATAATTTTACATAAATTATAATATGTATAATAAATTATATGAATATGATAAATTTATAACTAATGGTAAATTTAAAAATATTTAAAAAATCTACTAAACATTTTAATTTTTCTTACAATTTTATAAATGGCTTTTGACAAAAATATCAAAAAAATAAAAAAAAATTAAATTATTAAAAATTTTAAAATATGTTCAAACTCACAAGTATTTATTATTAATTTACTATTGTCATATCTATATAGTTTATTACGATTATATTATGAGTTTATTATATACATAATAATTTTATTAAGTTTATTATAAATTTATTTTCAGTTTATTTTTTTATAAAATGACTAAAATGCCCTCCCATCAAAATGAAAAAAAAAATAAAAAATAATTGGGAGTATAATTTTTTATTTTATAAATTTTTTTTTAAAAAAAGGATACGGGTTAAGTATGAGTTGAAGTGACCCAGCCCACACCTTCAAATGTCGTCGGAGCTACGCCTTGAGTTTGAGGTCTCTAACCCCCTCTTTTTTAAATTTTTTTAATATATATATATATATATTTAAAAATTTATATTTGGTTCCTCTAATTCTTTTATTCACAAAAATTTTATAATTAAATCTTCAAAAAAATTTAATATTTCCACATACTAAATTTAAAGATACTCATATTTTATAGCTATAGATGATTATAAGATTTTATATAAATTATATTAAATAATTTTCATAATGTTTTAAATAATTATAGATGATCATGAAATTTATAAATAATGTAACTTAGGAAAAAGATAATTATTAAAAGTTCATATAAATTACAATTTAGTTCATATTTTTTTTTATTGAATTACTAATTTTTTTTTAAAAAAAATCTATATTCTTGAGTGTTTTAGCGAACAGGGAGTCGAAAAAAAACTATATTCTAATTGCTTATATGAAATTTACTACACTAATTTTATCTTATTATAAAATTTTAAAAATCTATCTATAAAACTTTATAAAATATTTAAAATTACGATTAAACGTAATTATAATATTTTTCTTTAAATAGGAGAATTTTTATATTTTGAAATAAATTACAAATATAAGTAAACTGGATGTCGTATGGGATTACACAAGCAAACATTGCATACCGGTATTATTTTGGGCAAGTACAATTAAATGTTCTTAAAAAACGTTAGTATTCCAATGGTTGAATAAATCCAGTATGGTTTGTTATTGTATAATATGATATAGTATAATTTAATTTTTTATTTATTTTGACTTTTATTAACTATAGTATGATTTTTTATATTAATCTCATGGTTTGAAAATTATAAATTTTTAAATTACTAATTTAATAATTTTTCATGTTTTTATAATTTTTATCTTTTAAAAATATTTAAAATAAATTTTTAAAATACTAAATATATGCTAATAAATAATTTTACATCTCCATAATATATTAAAATCTTCAAAATATCATTAAATTAAATAATATTTTTATTTAATGAGGTTATACCATATTATATTTTTAAATATTATAATATTATTTTCATTACCATATTATAGCGTACCATGTAATAATATATATTACTAAACAACGTTGTTAGTCATCCAAACAAAACTTAAAAGTTAGATTTAAATTAATTGCATTGAATTTTAACTTAATTTTTAATTTAATTTTATATATACTCATATTTTTTTATTTTTATTAATTTACATATTAAGTTAAATTTTAAAAATATTAAATATATTTATGGTGAAAATTATTAATTCATGGATAACCATAAGAATACTAATGCCTTAAATTTATGTGAATTTGTAAATACAAATGATCATATAATAAAAAGAAACTATGATACAGAGAATTAAATTATAGTTAAATAATTATAAATTGCATATTAATATAATAATGATCATAAAAAATGTATGTAAATAAAATATTAGAAATTGTGAGGAAATGTCATATTTAAAAACATAATTATTAACAGTAAGTATTCAAAAGATACAAATAATTAATCTTCTAATTTTTAAAATATTAATAATTAGTATGTATATTCATTAAAAAATTTAATGTTAATGTAAACATCAAAATTAAGTAAAATAAAATTTTTGTTAGTATGCATTTATATGTGAAAAAAAAGGTAAAGACGACTAAATTTATAATGTGATGAAGAGATAATCAAATTAATAAGAGAATATTACTAAATATTATATATAAGTAATTAATTTCTTAAAAAAAATTGATATTTCTGTCTATAATATTGATTGTGTTTAGAGATGGATAAGGATCAAAATACACATGAATTAAGTACTATAATATCATATAATTAAATTATCTAAAAAATACATTGATTTTTTTTTGTATATTTAAAGTTGGATTTGATTAGTCAACCGAACTGGTTAAATAAAAAATTAAAGATTAATCTATTTAAAAATAATAAAAAATCAAACTTAAAAAAAATAGTTATATCGATCAAAATCTTAGACTGGATTAATTTGAATAAGACCAAATTAATTTTTTAATTTTTAAGTATTTTTTTAATAAAAATCAAAGAAAAAATTAGATTCATTTATATATTTATTAATTTAATATGTTATATTTTTTAATAGATAAATATATTTTTATTATTTTTAAATTTAAATATTTTTTATTTTTTTATTGATATCTATAAATAAAAATTAATAATACTATTATTTATTAAATGCGAGTAAATAGGTTGAACCGGTTGAACCATCAATTACTCGTCATTTCAGTTTCGACGTTGGATTCAGTTTTAAAAAATATTACTTTTTTTTCAATGGCTAAAAATTCTAAATTAAAACAAAATAAATTTCAAGTAAAGTGCCAAATATATATATATATATTTATATATTGAACAATAATACCCAAATATTGATTCTTAGAACTTCTTGATTCTTGCTGAAAAGCACAACAGAAAAATATATCTTCCAGGTTACACGAAACTTAATTATTATTATTATTCGGGTACACGAAACTTAGTTATGTGATTACTTTTGCACAATTTGGGCCTTGTTTTGCCTTTTTTCACACCCAGGCGTTAGGCCTTTATTTATTTTTTAATCAAAATAGGCGCAGCTGACCAATCAAAATTAAATAAAATTAACATTTTTTTATTTAAACATAAAATCATTCTAATTCCAAATTGATCGAAAATGAAACAATAAAATAATTATGATCTATCTTTAAATTAAACTCCTTAAATAAAAAAAATTATTATGATATAAAAAATTGATATTAGATTTACATTTCAAGATGATAATTGAGATATTTATTCCCAATTATCTATTGATACAATGTCCCTTAAGAGTAATTCCATATATAGTTGTACAACAGTGAAACTAAAAATTTATTGAGAGGAGATAAATTTTTCACAGAGTGGTGGCATACTGTGGCTAGTGGAGTTGGGCCGGTGGTTGGTGGTGGTGGGACTTGGGCACTTGGCTACCGGAAAAGGGGAAGAGGAAAGAATAGGGAGAGGGAAGGAGGGGCTGCAAATATGTAATCTTTTTTTTTTTTAAATATCGTCTAAGCAAAATGATACCATTTTACTGAGGTGATTTATTATTTTTTAAATAATCTATAACAAAATGGTACCTTTTCATCGGAAATTATTTTTAAAAAAATTAGTTCTTGACGAAACGATGTCGTTTCATTAAGAGCTAAATTATATAAAAAAAATTACAGCGAGGGATTCGTCTACCCATCACTACAGCAGCTGAGAAAACTCAGCTCCTTCAATAAAGAGGCTGAATTATCTCCATCGACGGCCAAAATAAATACCCTTCTTTTGACCGCCGATGAAGGATACATGATTTCATGGTGATTTTGCCCTTATACGTGTGTGTGTGTGTGTGTCATCCAAGTGTTTAATTCTATTCATAGTTTGCTAACATTTCTTATTATTAATTATTCTACATTATGCCCATTTATCTTTTAACCACTTAAATAAAAATAAGTAAATAAAAAAAAACTTAATTTCTTGATTTTTCATTTAGCCGTCCGATTCTAGTGGTCTGATAGAGTATTGTCGTCTGATATTTTAATTTTTAAAGTTTAATTTCAGTGGTCTGATTTAGTGTTAGTGTTGTTTACATTGCATTTGAGAAGAGTATTAGAGTCGCTGGTTGAAAATTTGATGAAAAAAATATACTAATTAATATACATATATGTGGTGAGATTCAACTGCTCAGTTAGCTAGGTATACTGACACTTTGGTTATAATTGGCCAATATTCATTTATTGTTAATTATTATGCACTCTATCTATTTGGTTACGAATTTAATATAAATTCATGAAATTGAATTAAATTAAATTCAAAAGCCAACTAATTCGTGATGCTATCTTTATTTCTGTTACACCATGATGATAAATAGAAATGGCTAAAGATATGCTTAAGCGTTCATGAATTTTGCTCCATTACATCATTATATGGACATGGAAGTGATATATTATATAACAATAAGTGAAGAAATAAAACATTATATGATTAAATAAAACACATCCATAAATCTCTAATTTGCTCTCATTTGGTTCAAATTTCAAAATCCAAATTGAAAAATTGGAAATGAAATTGAATGAAACAGGAAATATCTCCTCAACGTATTATAGATTAAATTGATTATAAGTTCATTTCTACTTCAAGAAAATCAAAGCCCACTACAGCAAATGATGATGATACAGCAATCTCAATCCCAAGGAACAAAGACAGAGAAAAGCAAAATCTCAAATCTCAATCCCCAAATAAAATAAAATACAGAACCAAAATAAAATAAATATGTACCAAAGATTTATTTATTTATTTTACTCATTGTCTTTCCACATCAACTGCACCAATTTCATCTCCACGACTTCGAGTTCTTGATGGTCTTTCTCTACTAGTAACCATCCATCGAAAAGACCCTAATCGAGACCCTGATGATTCACTCGGACCCTTCTCCGTCTCCAATGGTGGAGCCGATGGTTGCACCTCTTTCTTCTCTGTCTGGACTTTAGGCTCAGCCACTGTGCGACATATAGGACAAGTTATATTTGACCCAAGCCACATATCAATACATCCTGCATGAAACAGGTGCTTACAGTTTGGCAATACTTTAACAATGGCTTCTTCCACAAACGTACTCAAGCAAACAGAGCACTCTGTTTCTCTTGATTCGCCATTATCAATCTGGCTTACGCCGATTATTGCTTTATATGGGTAAGTCGGAAATGAGGCGATGATTAATGGGTCAAGCCCAGTTTTGGGTGGTTCACTGGAATAATTAGCCGCCACCGCCTCCGCTGCCTCCACATCTGGTGCAATTTGCCAGCTTAATTGATTAAAAGCTGCTCTCGTCATTCTGTCTTGGCGTCTTTTTTTGAGATATCTGGAGTATAGATAAATAAAAACTATGAGCAACACCGCCGCGAATAGAGTGAAAGTCGCCACCAGAATGATTTTCCGGCTGACTCCAAATTCTCTATCACCATCGTCGTCTTTGAAATCCATCTTGCTCCCTTTTTTTTCAATGGGAAAATGAGTGTGTAATGTGTTTGTTTGAACTCTCAATTTCTGTGGAAAGTTATGATATTTATGTGTTTGTTAATGTTTTGCTTGTGTAAAATTGTTGAAAATGTGTGTTTAATGGAAGTTCGAAAATTTTTGTTGGGGTAGGAAATTCTTATACCTACATTTTTCTTTACTTTGACTTTAAAGATGATCTAAATTAAAATATATTATTTCTAGTTATTTTCATTGGGGGGAATTGAAAAGTACACATGAGATTGATTTTTAGGATATTTACATTTCATATCTTTCCAAATCTTATTATTTTTCTAATTAATTAATTTCCTTCAGAGATTAACATGAATTGATTTTTCGTCTCTAGAACTTGCTTACCGATGCCATTGAAAGGTAATAAATTAGTTTTCCGAAAATGGTAGTAGTTATATCATATGGTCAAAATTTTCTTCTAGGCTTAGGTGATATTTGATAATATTAAAAAAAAGTAATTAAGGGCCAAACAATTTAAAAATTAAAAATTAAACATTAAACATTAAATAATATAAATGTCGAAAATTTTAAATTATTGAATTGTTTTAAATTCAATAATATATCATATTCATTAATTATATGTTTTAATTATTTTAATTTTAAAATCTAAAAGTGTTTCTAATATGTTTAAAGAGATTGACATCATAGTTAGACAAATAACGCCTAGCCATTAACTAATGAATTTAGTTGATTATCAATTTAGCAAAACAAAAATATATATGTGACGGAATTGAATTATATATATATAGATATATTTCATAGATGTTGAAGCATTTATCTGTCTAATAATTTCTAATAAGCAAGGAGCATAATCTTATCAATAATAAGATTAAGATAGCATCACATATTTATATAATATAAGGCCAAATAGAAATATTAAAAAGAAATTAATAATCATAAGGAATGATTTTATGGGTGAGTGTGATAATTATATTTTGGTATAATGAAGTTTGGGAAAAATAAGGTCTTTATTAACTAATGTAATATTAAATAAGCATACGAATTAATAATTATTATATAATTTTGAAATTTGCATGTCCTAAATATAAAATCTTACATATAAATAATGAAATGCCACAACTTTCACGTAACGTAATAGATGACTTTCTATTATTACCTCTCTCCATCAAACTCCTTAAATAGTCAACAAAGAGAATGCCTTTCCACAGGGCCACATTGCCATTTTACCTTAATTCTACACTATTTATTTCTTTAGCTTTTTTTTTTTCCTTTAAGGTTTACGTTATGAGATATGCAATATATATAACTTTATATATACAGTTTTTGGAATTATATGTTTATTGAAGTTTACTTAATTTAATGATAATTATTTAAATTCAAATTTTAAGTTGGAATTTATTTTAATTTTAAATCAGTGTAAATATAATAATGAAAAAAGAAATGTACTAACTAAAAGAAAATCATTTAAGTGTCATTTTATTATAATAAGTTCTCTATTGCCTAAAGTAAATTTTTGATAACTATTTTTAAAAATTATATTTTAAAAATTTTACCTAATTATTATAAAAAATTGAATGAAATTGTATTAAATATAAAGGAGATTAACTTTATTGAAATGAAATTTTTTTTTTTGATAGTGAAAGAGATCAATCTTCATTAATTAATAAGTCAGCATGAACAAGATCCTCAACACAAGAAGGAGATAAACTCCATAACTGGTAACAAGAGAAAGTACAAGCTTGCCGAGCTAACTCGTGCGCAACCTTGTTAGCTTGTCGCCGAACCCATGCCAATTTCACAGATGGCATATCTTGAAGAAGCAGCTTAATATCGAGAAGGACAGGATAGTAGTTTGATGACACTTCCAAAGGAGCAGATAAAGAAGTATAAAGCTGCTGGCAATCTGTCTCTACAACAATAGGGCCACCGCTTGAATGCTTCAGCCATGACAATACCTCTCTCAAACCCACAGATTCCGCTACAAAAGGATGCAACAAACCCATAGTGAACCCTGACACAGCCGAAATAAAATGGCCTTGAAAATCACGAAGCACACCAGCAAAAGAGACCCTATTTGATGCCTCATTTAATGCTGCGTCAATATTGTATTTAAGGGTACCGATAGCAGGCGATACCCACCTCTGATCTGCCACAACATCACTACCGGACTGAGCAGTAGTACTCCGATTGGCCTGAGCATTAAACTAATCCCTCTGGAAACTCTCAGCTCGCACATTGACCGAATAAGGGGATTCATTCACACCCTGCCATAACCTGCAATTTCGGTCCATCCACAAGAAGTAACATAACGTTGCAAATTGGGCTTTGACACTTTCATTAGTACCACAGAGAACATGCTGCAACACTCCCTTTAAATCCATACCAACCAAATCCAAAAAATTAAAGTTAGTGATAGCGATGATGTTGAAAATAGAAAAAAAAATTGTAGATTTTATTGGATGCAATTAAGTTTGAGATATACATTTAAAAAAATCAAATCCAAAAAATTATAGATATAGAAAATTAATATTAATAATAATAATTGATAAAGTGTATGAAATATTGCTTTTCCAAAACTTCAGTTGGTTAGAGCGTTGATCTTATGAGCCGAAGGCCGTGCGTTCGAGTGCCGCCAGGACCAGTTAAAATGTTCTGTATCCTTTTCTTTTCCTGTTATTCAACTGCCGACAAATGATAGTCGGACTAATCCACGGCGCACGTGGAACCTACTAAATAGAAAAAATAATACGAAGACCAACTCCACACATTCTAAAGCAATAATATAGTATTTAATAACTTTATTTAATTATATATATATTTTTGTTGGGTTCTTAATCCATAAGAAATAATTCCCTTAAACAGAATCCCACGAGAATCCCTCAACATAATATTTTAATAAATGTTAATGTGTATTTAAATTTTATTATTTACCAGCATGGGATTATGTTTCAACTAACAATAATTTAGACGCATATTTTTTTTTCAATATTATAATTATACTATGAAATAAAGAGGAGAATAAGTATGAATTTATTTAGAAAAAATATATTTACTGTTAAATTTTATTTTGGTAATTTAAACTCACACATAAAATTAAAATAAACTTTACTAATTTAAATATAATTTTGATTTAATAAAAATTAAATTTGAATTAATCTCAATTAAATTTAATCTTATCAAATTTTATACTAAGACTATTTTTAAAATTTAATTTATCAAAAAAGTCTTAATATTTTTTACTAATTATATATAAAAAAATACTTAAAATTTAAATTTAAATTTAAAATTTAAATAAGAGCGATGTATATTTTTTATTACTAAATTATATTTTAATAGTCAAGCAGTCTTTTGGATCTTATTTTCTTAATTGGTTGCAAGAAAAGAGAAGGCAAATTGTAAATGCTAATCCTTCTACTAAATTTTTTTTTTATTATTTAAATATTAGGGTGATAGGGATTATTTTCTATGAGATTTAAAATTTGAGATATATTTATAGAAAATTTTGTGATTAAAATTTTGACATGTGTAAATTAGAAAATTTTAATTAAAACAGAGAGAAGAAAAAAAGCAAGTCAATAATATATTTTGCAAGTCAATAATATTTTCTTTTTTATTGCAAGTACAATAAAAATAAGAAAATGCCTATTGAGAAAAAACATGGAAAGGCGTACAAGTGAACAACCAAATTCATATAATTGTTTGTTTGTTTTGCAGTCACTGTTAAAGTATCCCATTGTTGAATTTGTCAAACCCAAAAATCACACCACCTGACGTTGCACGTAACCACCCCCTTCCAAGTTGTTGTTGAGGCCTTGATTGAAGGGCAAATCAATTTTTAATTGTTATACAAATTTTAATTTTTTTTTTTTTACTTGATGTGTCTCTGATATTTGTTCTTCACTGTCATTTGAGGAGGGAAGAAAAAAAAAGAAAGAAACAAAAGCTGGCGATGGGCCATGGCAATCCATATTTCTACACCCACCTTTAGTTCTTTTTTTTTTTCTCTTTTTATTTGTTTTCTCAGGCTTTTCTTCTTCTTCACTACAAGTACTGTTGTCGCCACCTTTTTTTTTCTCCAAGATCTTGAGTTGAGTGTGCGTTTATTTTCTTGAAAGTAATAGTCCCTACAGGACCTTTTGCTACTTCTTCTCTGGTAGGTCTTACTTACCCGGTTTTTTTTTTTGCTGTTTTTTTTTTCCTTTTTGTAATTCATTTTTGTGGGTTTTACGTGTTATGTACTTCATTTGGGATTGATTAATGACATTTAAGCAACAGAGATGGGTGAGATCTGGGTGTTATAATCCTTACTGAATTAGTTTGAATCAAGCATATTGGTCTGCAATTCGGTTGTTGCTTAATGAATTAATTGAGCACTTAGATGTTGTTTTTGTTTGATATACAGAGTTTTCTATCGTGGGTGTTGCAGCTCGGTTTCTTTTGATGTGTGTTTCATTGTTGGATAGAGACAGAGGGTGAAAGATTCAGTTGAGATGGGTGTAAGAGTATGAGATGGAAAACAGATTGGCTCTTATCTTAGAATCCGGTAGATAGTTCCTATTGTCAATTGGTTAAAGTGTAACTCCATGATTATAAATGTCCTTTTTTGAAAAGTTGGATTCTTTGATGTTAATAATGTTTTAACTCTGTAATTTAGTTGCTTCTGACAGAAATCAATTTCATGACATGTTCACTAGGTCCAATTTTATCAATGAACATCTGTTTGGTTTATGAGAAAATATAGACGTGTGCTCTTGTAATTGAGCTTTAACCTTTGGAGCATTTACAGAACGCTGATATTGCTGGTATTTAAATTAAAAATGCTGTCAGGTTTATGCTAAGTTGGATACAGTTACTTAACATCAAGAATGGCTTCTGGTGATTGGTTTAAGACAATAATTAGCTCAAAGAAGGTGAAGGAAAATAGTACAAAACGAGTGAAGGTAATGAATTCTGAAAAGTTCATATTTGCTTAATTAGCTATATTTTTTTTGTCTCTAATTCACTTTTGATTTTTCATAATGAACACAGCTAAGTTTGCTTTGTGAAGTTGTTATAATGTGGCCAGTGGCCATAAAATTATTTATTTTTCTAAAAGAAGTTTTCATTCATTATCTACTTGAAGGTAGTTGTATTTAATTTTGTTGTCTTGTTATTGGGTTAATGGCGAAGGAAAATTTTATCTACTAGACATCACCTCATCTATTCCTACAATTTGAGACAGGGGTCTTCAGCTTTTACAAAAACAAATGGCTTCAAATGGAAGAACAGATTGCACAAAGAGTCTGCTAGTTCTACCAGTGTCAATCCAAGATTTCTTAACATGCCAGTTGAGGTCTTGGCTGCTATTCGAATTCAAACCGAATTCAGGGCCTACATGGTATGTCTAGCTCCATCTTAGTAGCTGTTTTCATTCAGTTAATTTTCTTAGTTTAATTTTGTCAATCTTAGTATGGGTATTTTTTTATTCTCCCATTGCTGATTATCAGCTGTATCAAACTTTATAGAATGCTTCAATTTATATCTGTTATTTGAGCTGAAGTTGAATATTCTTGCATGCAAACAGGCTTATATAGAATGCTGAATTCTGTATCAAATCATATGAAATAAAGATATGCGAAGTTGCCTTATAATCTTATAATAGATTGGAGAGCTGAAATTTTACTGTCTCATGTTCAATATAAATTTATCTAATTTTATTGTATTTACTGACATGCAAATTGGAGTTTAGATATAATGAACTTAACACTAGGAGATTGAGTGAATCTAATTGCTAAAACTGTACGGTGGTGGAGCTACATATTTGTTGCCATACTTCTGGTTTCAACAAGATGACAGCTTAGCAATTATATCTCCTATAAACCTTTTATGATTGTGCTGATATGCTAACTATTAAGCATAAAGTGAGTAATAGAGGATAGAATTTCCTAAAATAGATGCTTGGTTAGTTTTTACTGATAAAACTTTTACTGATGTGAACTGTATATTAGTCCAAAAACTATGCATATTTTCTCAACAGACTCTTTAACTCTACTCATTAGGTTCAGGAATTAGCCATTATGGCTTATTGAACAGGTCCAGATGATTAACTGCTTAACTTCTTAACATTAATAGTATCCTTATTAGTGATGATACATTTTCGCTGTTTCCTAGTCTATTTAGCCCTCCACTCAAAGCATCAGTGATGAAATTGGTTTTGCTGTTCTCTTAACAGGGTTCTTCTTTTTCTTTAGGAGGTGCCTCTTAACTCTCTTTCATGCACGCATATGGGCACACGCCCAAATACTTGTGTGCATATTACTAATTAAATTTTCTCCTTATGATGTAGTCTAGGAAAACTTTACGCCGTTTAAAAGGAGCTGTGAGATTAAAGACCCTAACTCAGAAGTATTCTGTTAAAAAGCAAGCTGAGGCTACATTGAACTGTCTTCACTCATGGAGCGAAATACAGGCCCAAATTAGAGCTCGTCGACAATGTATGGTAGCAGAAGGCAAGCTAAGGCAGAAGAAATTAGAGAATCAACTAAAACTTGAGGCAAAGCTTCATGATCTGGAGGTTAGATTAGATCTTAATGTTAAACAACCTATCAATTGGAGTACTTTGTTTCTAATTTATACATAGTTGATGGCTCTGGAGCAGATGAAGTTAGTCACATGGTCCTAGATTTTTGATAAGGGGAGGCTGCCAGGTTGGAGTATCGTCTGTTAGCACCAGAACTGCATCCAGGGAAATTCTCCACTTAGATCCACCTTTTTCTAGCATAGCAGCTGTACTTTTGTTTGGATGTCCACAACTTCACTTTTGCATGTTATAACTTCTAGATGGCAAAAGTTTGGAATTTTTTTTTCTGACAATATGAAAAATAAGTAAAAAAATAAAAATCATAATGGCAAGAGAACTTACTTCTTTCTCGTTGCTGGCCATGAATCCCCATTTGCTGGTGGTGGTCGCCGGCATCTGCAAATTATTCCCTTCACCTTCTGAACAACTTTCTCTCTCTGAGCAATTGTTTAAATGGGTAACAGGTAGAATGGTGTGGTGGCCCTGAAACAATGGAAGTAATTCTTGGAAGGATACATTTGAGGGAAGAAGCAGCTGTTAAGCGAGAGCGAGCAATGGCATATGCCTTTTCTCATCAGGTAACTATGAAAATATTATTTTCATGACATTGTCTTTGTGGAATAAAAGAAATTGTAAGTCACAAATAATTCCTATGAGTTTCAGTGGAGGGCCAACTCTAGCCAGAACTTTGGGGTGCTTAATAGTGAACTTAGCAATGCGAATTGGGGTTGGAGTTGGATGGACCACTGGATTGCTGCTCGTCCATGGGAAAGCCGAGTACCTGCTCAGCTGATTAGTCCAAAGAAAATGCAGAACAAGCAGGCAAAGAAAGCTTGTAGAAACACCAATTCACCAACTGTTAAAACTCCCATTTCATCTAAACCATCTTTGTTCAATGGGACAGCAAGTACAAAGGTCCGAAGATTGTCATATCCAGCTACTGAAAAAGGTGCTACACTTGAAGGAAGCATTAGAACCGCAGAAGCAAACTTGAAAACCTCAATTTCAGCTACTGCTAAAACCCCAAGTATATATAAACCATCTTTGTCCAATGGAAAGGGAACTACAAATGCCCGAAGATTGTCATATCCAGCTGCTGAAAAAGGAGTTACGCTTGAAGGAAGCATTAAAAATGAAGAAGCAAACTCTAAAGAGGAACAGTTAGTATCTTAGTCCCTAGTCACTACATAAAGCAGAAAATTAATTTTCAGTCAGTTGTATTCCAGTTAAGGAAGTGAAGCCCTTTTGGGTTCATTTCTGATTGTGTAGAAAACGAGTGCTTTGATTGTGAATTTGTGATAAACTTTAGATGCAGTATAGAACATTAGAACAGGCCTGAATTTGAGACTGAAGTGATCATTCTTCTCTGCATAATTTTTTTCCTCTGAAAAATTTCCCTGATTTGTATTCTTTGAACAATTATATGTATCTATAATGTAAATGGACAGGAGATTTTGTTGGGATGAATTCATCGTCTATTTTGGAACGATGTTATTTCTGCAAATTCCCTTCTCCTTATCTTGTGTCAAAAATTCTCTATTAAAAGTTTCATCTCCTTAATAATAAAAAGAATTCAACTGTTCTAACGTGCAACAAACCTGTCAATGTTTTCAATGATTAGCGCAAATGATATTGCTAATTATGAATCTTTAATGAGAAGTAAAATATGGTTGATATTGTTTGTTCATGGCATTTATGATTGCTATCTTTATCTGTTTGTGGGTTATTACCTGGTGTAGGTTTCAGTTGTTGAACTCCAAACGACTGAGGCCAATAACAATACTACTCAAATGATACTTTAAAATTAACAAACACCTCAACAACAAATGAAACCTTTGTTTGCCTCATCTATTTATTTATTTATTGACTAGATATAAAATTATATAATTTATCTATATTTTTTGCATAACATGACAAGTAGTTGAATTCTTGAAATTTGCTCCCTTTCTTATTCTTTGATATAGCTATAGAATTTATGTAACAATGTGCTTCTTTTTCTTATTGGTTGTGTCATCACGCAATTCCTAGGTGGATACAGCAAATGACAAACAAACGCAAGGGGAGAGCATTAATCAAATACAAATTGGAACTAAAAACAAATATTTTAGATTTCTAATGGGCATTCTTTTAAAACATTCTTGCTTTGAGTTCTTTAATCAGTTTTTCAAGAAATGTAATTAGTTTAATTGAGATTTATTTTTGGGTAAACGATTTTAAGATTACATCTGAAGGTTAGGATCTTTAGTGCTGAGATTTAAATGGGTGGTATAGTTGTTTTTCCTTTTAACACTAGTAAGCGGTAAGAGATTAGTTTTTGTGAAGTCCCAATAATATTTTAATTTCACTAATAAAAAATAACATGAAATAATTTATAAATACATTTAGATACAGTTTGACAGTGTATATTTTTCCAAAAAATAGATTTTAAAAAATAAATTCAGAACCAATTCTCTTTTTTCATATCAATATTTAAAAAAAATAAAAAAATTTATTATGAGTTCATAGTGGTATTTGGAACAATTTCCAAAAACCAGACATGTCTGGTTCCTAATTATGTCCATGAATTACCAGTTACTTACCCAATTTAATATCAGTAGCACTTGAATGTGACATAAATTAGTTAATTTTGAGTCATAGCAAGGTGGACTTTGTTATCCTCCTAAAAGTTTGGGTTTGTGTTCAGTTTCATTAATCCATAAGATAAGAAAGTGAAAAAAATCAGACTCCAAATGAGAAATTTTAATATTTAAATTAATTGGTTAGTCTATATATAAAAAAACTCAACAAAAAAAGAAAAAAAATTATTTGTAGAAAGTAATCCCTATTTATAATTGATAAAAGGAAACAACTTATTAAACATATTGTTTGCAATTAAATTAATTGTCTAAAAATGGAGAAAATTTAATAACAAATATTTAAATATTTATTAATTGACAAAATACAAATTATAAAATTTAGAAACAAAAATTCTACACTCAAATACATTATGTGTTAGCTAGTTAAAGTTAATCTTCTCACTCAAACAAATTATGTATTAACTTGTTGAAACTAACTCTCTCGTGTGTTAGTTTATTGAAGTTAATCATATCTCTCTCTTTTAATTTCTTTCATTACTTTCTCATCATACCTTAAACAAATGGCCTAAGACCATATATATAGGAGTGTTAAGAAGGTTTATGAGTTATCAAATTCAATTTGATAACCTTTTTAACTAATTCAAAATTAACTTGATTACCTCCTTAACTAATTCAAGTTCAATTTGAAAACCTTATTTACTAATTCAAGTTCAATTTAAAAATTTTATTTATGAATTCAAGTTCAACTTTAAAACTTCTTTTACTAAGTCAAACTCAATTTGACTAAGATAAGAATACTTTACTACTAAGTATTCTAGAAAACTCTAAAAGAAAACCAAGTTTAATTTCTAACATTCTTCTGGTTTGATTATTTCAAGCTTTTTTTAACAGTTGTCCAACATTTAATAAGTTTTAACAAATAGTAGGAGCATTGTAGACTTCAGAAATATAGTCTGAAAACTCATTCTTCATTTAATAGCTATCATTCCTTTTCCTAAAACTGGAGCATGACAGTTGTCACCAAGTTTCATGAAAGAGTGAAAAGATTCAACTAACTGAGAGAAGACTTCCTTATTTTCACTTAAATAATTGCTGCAATCCGATCCTATCAACCATTGGCAATTGTTATTACTACCAGTTTCAAGAGTAGCCATCAATAAGGTTTCTACACCATCATTCTGAGTTATTTCAACATGACTGTCTTTATGGTTTGATTTTCTAGCAAGACATTCTTCACCATAATGTCCATATTTTTTATAATTATGATATTGAATATGTGACTTGCACTCAGATTAATAGTGGCCATGCCTTTTTGCATTTATAACATTGAATATTAGATTTATCTTGTTGGAATTCACCTTATTTTGCTTGTCTGAAAGCTGAAATTTCTACTTTCTCTACCTCTAAAATTAAAACCTTTTTATTATACTTCGATCTGGGCATCTTCTCATCATTTTTTAGATTCACTTGAGCCTTTAAGGCTTGTTCTATTGTGCTTGGTAATCTTTCGTTCTTTTATATCTCACGTGATTTTAATAAAGCTTTTAAATCATTAAGAGTCATGATTTTCAAGTTTTTGGATTCTTCAATAGTTGTTACCACATAATTAAAATGATTGGACAACGAAAAAATTTTCTCTACGATATCTCTCTCTTTTATTTGATCACTATTATTCTTCATTTCGTTGACTAGTTTCTCTAATCTTAAGAAATAGTCACGGATACTTTTATCTTTTCATTGTTCAATCAGCTCAAACTGTCTTTTTAGTTTTGTAGTCTTATTCGTTTGACTGGATATGCACCTTCATATGTTTTGAGTAGAATACTCCATGTCTCCTTTGTTGTTTTGACATGAAATATTTTTTTCAAGACTGACAACTCCACAGATTAACAGATTAAAATAAAGCATTCTCGTTTAACGAATGATCATGATCCAATTGTTTTAATTTTCCAGCTGACGGCTTTTCCTTTTCAACAATTCCCTTTTCTAAAATTTCACTGCAACTGTTATTTTTTAAACACATCTCCATTACATGCTTCCACTTCACAAAATTATTTTTTCCATCGATCTCGAAAATTGTTAATTGAATTTGAACTTCGGACATTGAACTTGAAGTCATCTCGATCCAATATTAGCTCTGATATCAAATGTTGACATTTAAATTGATTCCCTAAAAATGGAGAAAATTCAATAACAAACACTCGAACTTTTATTAATTGACAAAACACAAATTACAAAATTTAGAGATAGAGATTTCACACTCAAACACATTATGTGTTAGCTTGTTAAAACTAACATTCTCATTCAAATACATTATGTGTTAACTTGTTGAAGCTAATTCTCTCATGCATTAGCTTGTTGAAACTAACCCTATCTCTCTCTTTCAATCTCTTTCATTATTCTCTCATTACACCTTAAACAAATGGCCTAAGACCATATATGTAGGAGTGTTAAGAAAGTCTATGGGTTATCAAATTCGATTTGATAACATTCTTAACTAATTCAAATTCAAGTTGATTACCTTCTTAACTAATTCAAATTCAATTTGAAAACCTCATTTACCAATTCAAGTTCAATTTGAAAACATTCTTTACTAATTTAAGTTCAATTTGAAAACTTTTTTTACTAAGTCAAACTCAATTTGACTAAGTTAAGAATACTTCGCTATTACGTATTCTAAAAAACTCTAGAAGAAAACTAAGTTTAACTTCTAACACGTGTTAACAAAAATTATGGACGTGCCAGTATCCTATTGCGACTATATCAAAGATATGTTCTCTTGTGATCAGTATTTTGAAAATCGAACTAAACCGGCATGTCGGACCGGTTTAACTGGAAATCGAAGGTAGGTTCAGTTTTAAAACAGTTAAAAAATCAAATTTATTAAAAAATGATCAAATTTGGTTGGTTCAAATAGAACTGGACCGAGTTGAATTGAATTGATCCGGTTCAAACCGAACCAACTTCTAAATTTTAAAATTTTAAAATAAAAATCAATGGAAAAAAGTTAAAATTTATTTTCTACATGTATTAAATTAATATGTGATATTTTGAATTGACAAAGTATATTTTTATTATTTTTAAATTTTTATTTTAATTTTTTTTATGATTTTTATATTTTTTTTATTAATATTTATAAATAAAAAAATTATAATATTATAATATTATTAAATTTAAGTGAATACAATTAAATCATAAATTAATTATTAATTCAATTGAGCATCGGATTTTAAAAACATTACTTGTGACGAAGGGCTCGATATCACGATTCTGTAATTTTTTAATCGCTCGTCATGCTAAACGATTTGTCATATGAAGTGGAAGGATCGCCCACGGAGCCCCATACTGAATTCGGTAACTGGGGTATCATTGTGGAATTGAGATTAGCAGTCACGCAGTCTATTGGAGCACGTGGGTGAAGTCAAGAGAAAGGAGAGAACACTATAAAACATTTCCCTCGCCGCGGAGGAAAAGTTTCCTCTCCGGCCTTCATTAATAATTTCAGTAATTATCAAATTATCAACTAAATCAAAGCTAAAGCGGTCTTCATTGTAAAATCAAATCTCCCAATGTGCCGAAAAACATTACCTCATGATCTCTCTCTTAAGAACTAAACTGCCATCATCATCACCACCGCTGCTCCTCAAAGCTCCAATCATTTCACGCATGGACTCTTGCAGGTCGCAGAGACTAATCGCTTTAGCCCACCAGCTCCGCCTCTACAAGCCACCACCCTCATCACCTGACGAAATTGAAGAGCAGAACCTTGAGGAAATTGCAGGGAAAGTTGTTTCCCAAGTGGGTTTTCAAGAATCTGCTACCCCAGTTCCTAAAGACCCTCAGAGGTTTAGGCCCAAGAGAGCTGCTGTTTTGGTCTGCATTTTTGAAGGCGATGCTGGTGATTTTCGTGTCATTTTGACTAAGAGGTCTTCACGGTTATCTACTCACTCAGGTCTGTGGTTTTTCAGACACCCTTTGGTTTGATTTTAAGGAAAATATGAGATTTTTGGTGTTTTTTTATTTGAGAATGGAACCATAATGTCGGTTCCGTTGAATTGTTTTTTGTGTCTGGCTCAGTTCTGGATATTGAACTACAGAGCGCTTAATCTCCATATAGCATAGTTGGTTGATCTTTATTCTTGAAATTTTGCAGAAAAATAGCCAAGGTTCTTGATGTATGGTCTTTTGAAACGATTTTAGATTTGGATTTCAGTTTCAAAGTGGACGATATAAAAAATGAGCATGATACCAAATTTTACATACTCAAAATCATTTTAAATGAAATAATATCACTTGTGCTTATTTATTCCCAGTTTGGGTTATTATTTATTAGATTAGATAAAACTTCCTATAGAAGACATTAAAAGGAATTGAAAATTTGAAACTTATGTACTTCATGTAGCATTTTCCCCAATTTAAAAAAAAAATGTAAAAGGATTTAATTAATCAGAGTTTTATAGTCTCGGACAAAAGCTTGATTATCTACATTACTCTTTGTTTGCTACTGCACAAGTTCAGAGATCGAATCCTTTTATCATTTTCTGACAGTGTTGACGGAATTAAATGCGAGGAAATGTTGATCCCAATTATATTATAACTTAAATTTGAAGAAACTGAATGAAAGAGAATAAAATTTTGAAGATTTGTCAATCAGCATTGAGATTGTAGTTCCTTTTTGTTTCATTTACTTCCAAATCGAGTGAAAATGTAATAGTCATGATTTATGATTGAGCTATGGGAAGTTGGTGGTGTGACAATCTTTGAGATGTGTGGGTGTTCCTGGTTACAGGTGAAGTTTCATTGCCTGGTGGGAAAGCAGAGGAGGGTGATATCGATGATGGTGATACAGCAACAAGGGAGGCAAAAGAGGAAATTGGGTTGGATCCTTCACTCTTGGATGTTGTTACTGTTCTAGAACCATTTTTGTCCAAGGTATGAAAATCTATCAACTATCAGCTGTTTGCTAATGAGGGACCATGTAATCAGCTGCAGGAGAGACTGTAATACAATATGTTTTATTTTAGAGAAAGTGCATATGAACGTATTGATAACTTTTAGCTCATGCCTTATTGATACGACATTCTTCATTCTGCTCTTAATTGAATTTGACATGGTTCATCTCATCTGATGTAATAGTTTTCTAAGGTCTGAATTTTTGTCATGTAGTTTCATTTCTTTGCATGCCAAAAAATAAATTTATATGTAGGATTTCCCTTAGAGGGCATTATCCCAAAATATAGATACCACTACTTGTAATTCCTGAATGGTACTTCACTACTTCATTTTCAACAGTCAATATCAGTGTAATATTTTTTTCACAACTATGATTTAACAAGATATAAAATTCTTATGATTGATTAGATGGTTATGTGCAATGAATCAGCACATGAAGTATTTGACAGATGTGCTTGTTAGGAATAATTGGTAGTTATCTTGACGTTTTCATTGTGTTGGGATCCAAAAGAATATGGAAGTCATTTAAATGACAGATCCACTGTCAAAAGCGTATACTCTTTTTTTAGAATTCATTTAAAATATTGTTTTTTAAATTCCAAACAGTAAAGTATGTATTTACAAGTGAATTTCATAAAATTTTATGATAAATGGGGTTGTTGGTTTAACATGCCACCTTAATTCATGTATTCTGAAAAAGCTCAAACGCTTAGCAATTCTGGGTTTTCTTTACAGCACCTTCTGAGAGTAATTCCTGTAATAGGCATACTACGTGATGTAAAAGCATTCACGCCTACCCCTAATCCTGCTGAAGTTGAAGCAGTATTTGATGCTCCTTTGGAAATCTTCATTAAGGTTTGTTTTTTCATTTTAATTGATTTGATTATTGGTTTTTCTTCACAGAGAATCATGTACCTACTATTTGGTTCAGGATGAAAATCGAAAAGTAGAGGAGAGAGAATGGATGGGAGAAAAGTATCTTGTTCATTTCTTTGACTATGAAACAGGAAAGAAGAAGTATTTGATATGGGGTTTAACAGCTGGGATTTTGATCAGAGCTGCATCAGTAGTATACCAGCGGCCACCAGCTTTTGTGGAGCAGAATCCGAAGTTCAGATTTCCCAAAGATGTAAATGGGGATACTGTTATGCGTTGAAGAATTGTGGAAAAATTTTGTTAGGTTCTACTCCAAATAATCAAGCTGCTGTAATTTAATTCACAACCACACGTCAGACTAGTAATATTTGTTCAAAATAATTATCCAACAATAATGAAACAGAATGGTTGGTAAATATGCTGAGTATGTCATGCCTTTTAGGTAACTGTAAGCTGAGGATACCATCTAATTTCAGATACTAAAGGTGACTTGCATCAGGCAATATCAATTTCTTGATGGAGAGTAAGTTGTTGCTGGAGCTGTCTCCTTTAACTCTGGTTAGTTTTGTTGGATTGTTTCACAATTTTCACTTAGATGTAATTCTTAATTGGTATTTATTGGAGGAAATTGCTCCCCGTTTCGAAATATGGCTGCCGTTCAACAGTATTGAGTAGCAAATTGTTGCGTCTTCCTCATGGAATTTGGCAATGAAGGAATACCTAATCTCAGGTTTTGTCTTCAAGCTGTTATTTTTCCATGGAAATAAAGCTTATATTGCAAGAATCAGAAACTGCTTATCCAATATTGTTTACTCGTGAACTCTTTGGAAAAATGTTTGATGTCCCTTGTAATTCCTTGGCTGGGAATTTGTATCTTCTGTGAGCGGTTATTTAAAGGTCAATTGTTGTATTTTTTTTTTTCATTTTTTTTTCCTGCTAATTGTAAAAGACAGTTCTTGTTTCTAACCTATAAAACACAATTTGTTATGGATTGATACTTTAATCTGTGTTTCAGTTGATGTTTCAGTTTATGCTTGCCTATAAAGACATGCAGAAAATATGGACTTCAGAGAAAAATCCCATTTCAATTCTGAACTTCAAATGTGAAATCCAAGATCAGCTATCAGAAAACTACTCTCTATTTATTTTGCGGCAAATGATGAACGCCACTTCAATGATGACAGATTTCAGTTTTCTTTTCCAAAACCACTGCAGAATTGCTGATTGCACAGATTTTCCAGTCCTGCATAATATGGTGTTTTTCTGGTGGAGTTACTGCTCCCCTCTCCCACAGAACTGTACTAAGAGATGAGATTCATTTATTGTTTAGAGTGAATTGTTAAGAGACTTGATTAAAGAGGTACTAATGCAGTCTACATCAAGCAAAAAGAAAGATTGCTAACTCCGGTTAGGTTGGGATTGGATTTAACAGATTGAATTGGATTCACTTGAAGATCCATTTCTTACTATTTTTTTTGCCTGCAGGCCTACTGATTCAAGTATCATTAAATGGAAAAACGTTAGCTTTAGCCGCAACAAATTAGTGAGTCCATAAATGGGATATGAGGTCCTTTTAAAAAAAGAGTTGGGCCTACTACGAGTTCAAAATCCATTGAACCTCTCTGTGTGAAAAATGAAAAAAATATATATATAAGGAGAGAGAAAAAGAAAATATTTTGTTACTACCAGCAATGAGTGTAATTGACTCGACTTACAAATTTTTAACTTTACAGAAAAAGGTTTCAACTTTCACCAGAAAGGAGTTTGGCATAGATTCACAGAAAAAATAACACCAGAAACGAACAAGCAAATAAGAGGGTGTTTCTCAAAACTTAAAAGCTGGTCAAAACTGCTTATAAGCTGTTTTTAGATTATAAGTTATTTATTTAAGTGTTTCTGAAAACTTAAATAGTAGATTATAATCTGATTTTAATCAGTTTTTTAAAAGTTGGGTTTTGCTACTTTTTTTTTAAGCACTTATTTTTTAAGCAGTTTTGACCAAGTAAAAGACCATACTATCCCTACCTAATCTTCAATATTCCAAATTTACCTACCTTATACACTTTAGTTCCCATCAAAGAAATTTTATTATTATTATTATTATTAAATTTTATTATTATTATTATTATTATTATTATTATTATTATTGCAAAATAAATTTTGAATTGACATTTAAAAAATTATTTTTATACAATAAATAAATTCATGGACAGTTTGGTCATTTTGACAGTTTCTACAATTAAAAACTGATTATAAGCTGATTTTACAGAAACACTTAACTGATTATAAACTGATTATCAGCTGATTATTAGCTAGTTTACAGAAACGCTTAACTGCTTATTTTTAATCTGATTATAATCTAAAAATCACTTATTCACAATAAGCTGAAAAGCTTCAGTTTTGAGAAACACCCTCTAAATATGGCAGGAAGATCCGAGAAACTCTTATTCTTAACTCAACAGCTTCGCCTCTATAAACCAATTCACTCTGTAACCGAATCAACCAATTTACAGCGAGGAGAAGATGTTCCAGAAGAAGAAAAAATTACAATTTCTCAAAAATTGGAATCCACTGCAGAATCTGCAAGAACCAATAACACAGCCGCAGTTCTTATTTGCATTTTCGAAGGAAACAATGGCGATCTGCGTGTAATCCTCACAAAGCGATCCTCAAAATTGTCTTCTCACTCTGGTACAAACATCTTATCTTGCTGTATCGATGATAAAGATCTTATCTTGCTATTTGCCAGGAAATCAAGAAAGATAAATCTGGCAATAATGGTATTAAAAGACTGAAAAAAGAATGGGTATGTTTGAATTCAGGTGAGGTTGCTTTGCCTGGTGGGAAAAGAGAGAAAAGTGATGCTGATTATATAGAGACTGCCCTAAGAGAGGCTAAGGAGGAAATTGGATTAGACCCTTCTCTTGTTGATGTTGCTACTGTTCTTGAACCATTTGTAACTCTGGTATCTTTGCAAATTCTATTCTAATTTTCCAAATTAGTCTAAAGATCTGATTTTTTTAATTAAATTTTGAAGACGCTGATCAAAATTTTTTGTTAGGTTTTACGTTCTAATTTTGAAGTTAGTTCTGGGTTGTATTTGCAGAAAGGCATTACAGTAGTACCTGTGGTTGGTATACTATTTGACAAGAAAGCTTTCAACCCATCTCCAAACGCCAATGAAGTAGAATCAATATTTGATGTTCCTCTGGAAATGTTTCTTAAGGTTGTAATCTAGTTATAATTATCAATTAGATTTCAAAATTAATCTGAAAAGCTCATAGGTCTGAGATGGTGAATGCAGGATGAGAACCGCAGAGCACAGGAAAAAGAAAGGATGGGATATAAGTATTTGCTTCATTTCTTTGATTATCAATCAGAGGCAGAGAGTGAAAGATATGTGATCTGGGCGCTCACGGCTGGAATCATGATTAAGGTTGCATCGATTGTCTACCAACGACCACCTGCATTTTCAGAGCAGAGGCCTCCATTTTGGAGTGGTGGAATTTCTGATATCCCCAAGCTGTAGATTTTCTTAGCATTTCTCAGTAATTCATAAAGAAATACTTATTTGAGTTGTATTTAGTAGGAAATTGTCGGCACCAGGAATCCCAAATCCTTGGGAGATCTTCATTATTATGTACTTCTCCACTCATATATCCTTATCAATTCAATTTTTCCTATGTGAAATTCACTCACACTTGACCTTATTATTAATATTAAGCAACTATTAATAGTACCATTTTCCTTCACTTTATTTCTTCAATTTCCTTCTTAATCTTTGAGAAAGCATATGTAGCCCCAGCAAAAAATTGCTGATCAACAGCTGAAGGAGTTGATGCAGTGAATTTCTTCCTCGCTTCTTATTGGTAAACTCATTCATTTTCTTCCTCTTAATTCTTTACCTCTTTTTCTCTGAGGTTAAATATAAAACAAACAAGTTATTTTGGCAACTTAGCGTAGAAGTAGTGCAGCTCCATACACAGAGAAGAACGAACTTTAAACAGAAGAATCTTTATGCATAGCATTCATTCTCTTCAATTTAGTACAAGGACCTCCATAAAAACTGGAACAATGGCTCTACAATTGCAGAACATTTAACAAGATAATGCAGAAAAGCAATGCCAGTAGAACAGCAAATAGAAAACAAAATTTACAGAGGCATCTAAATAATACCCTCAACTAAATACTTCATAGAATTTCTCTATGACAAGTAAACCTGAGTCGATCGACTCCAAGGGATCCTTCCTAAGACGTGTCTTAAACAGCTGGGGATGACAGTAGCAACATCCTCTGCAGTGACCTTATCCCTACTCTTCAGAGCAGCTAGAGCTTTTGCAGCTCTATTAGTCACAATGTCTCCTCTCAACCCATCAACATTCAGCTCTGCACAAACATTGGAGATTTTGACTTTGAGACCATGATCTATCTGCACAGAAGAAAGGGTAGTTCTAGCATTGGCAATTTGTTTCTGGAGCTTCTCTTGTTCTGTCTTGTAAGAATCACGGAATTCCTTTGGGTTTTGTCAAACCGAGCTCTTTCTTCCACTATCTTCACTCCGAGCTCTGCATCCTTTACAGTTCCAACTTGTACATGCAGTCCAAATCTATCAAGCAGCTGTGGCCTGAGCTCTGCCTCTTCAGGATTGCCAGAGCCAATCAAAATAAAGCGTGCAGGATGTGAAATTGAAATACCCTCTCTCTCCACTGTGTTCCATCCAGAGGCAGCAGAATCTAAAAATACATCCACTAAGTGGTCATCCAAAAGATTAACTTCATCCACATAAAGAATCCCTCTATTAGCTTTAGCAAGAAGGCCAGGCTCAAATGCCTTGACACCCTCTGTAAGAGCTTTTTCAATGTCAATTGTCCCACAAACCCTATCCTCTGTAGCTCCTAATGGCAAATCAACCATATTAATTTTAGTAAGCATAACTGGAACAGCATCTCCCTTCATGATACGTTCCCTAACTTCCATACCCATGGACTCGGGATCTTCTGGATCTGAGTTATAAGGGTCACCAGAAACCACCTTAATCTCAGGAAGTAAATCCACCTAACAGTAGTAGACTTCCCTGTCCCTCTATCACCCATAATCATGACACCTCCAATCTTGGGATCAATCACATTTAACAAAAGGCATAACTTCATCTCATCCTGTCCTACTATAGCAGCAAATGGATATACTGGCCTCTGGCTTTCCTCAGCAGCAAGTTTCTGGGCATAACATTCAAAGTTCAAAAACTTTATTCTCCCACAATCTGAGGACCATCCATATGTAAGTGTGATTGACCAAATTAAACTTTCAACTAACTTATAGAATGCGCCAATATTCAATATTTTTGCACTTGAATGCTACATAATTCCAAGGCAACATAAGATACTCGAAAAACCAAATGAACAATTAATAAAGAAATCAAAATTTGATCTCAATGTAGTATATGTGACGAGGGAAGATTAAAGAAAAGCCACACCTGCTCAGAGGGGCCAACATCAGTTGCAACATTGTTTACTGTAAGATGGAACTGAGACCTCCCTTTCTTGCCATGAATCCCAATTCCTCCAAAATATTTCCTCCCAAAACAGTGCCCTGCAAATTGAAGCAAAAAATAGCATCATAACTAACTGCTCCACTGAAAAACACCAAAACCCACTTTTTATCTCAACTAACAAAATCTAAGAATCCAAAGAATGCAGAAAGTGAAATGAGTTTTGACGCCATGTCCAACAATTTTTGCGAAGATTACTTGGGGCACAGCGGATTCTACTGAATTGAGGATAAGACGATAGATTTCAGTCGTATCTGCTTTGATTTCCGCTTTTCCTGTGTTAAAAAACAAACGAAAATTTGTTAAAACGACACGAGTAGCAAGGGAGGAGTTAAAAAAAAAAAGAAAGTAAATTTCAATGATCTGGTCGTTTCAATTTGTAAGCTGTCGTTTTAGGGTGTACTGCTACGCAGTTTGACCGGACCAATTTTATGCTTTTCTATTTTTAAACCAAAAATTTCCTTTTTTTTTTATTTCAAACTTAATTTTGAAAACTTAGATTTGTAAAAATATAATTTCAATAAACATTATTTTGTCAATATATGTGTGATAAAAATATATAATTTATAAATTTACTTTTTTAGGATAAAAAAAATTATGTCACTATATACACCTTAACTCTTGAACATTTAAATTTATAAGTTATTATTAATTATATGTAGAAATATGCTTTAACGGTAAGTACATTTTTTTTAAATAATAGATTTACATTCAATGTTTTCCCTCTATTGTAATACTTAAAAATGTTATTTTTTATTATTATAAGTTATTTTTAATTATTAAATTTATAAAAAATAATTAAGGAAATAAAAATAATATTTCATAATATTTAGAATATTTTTATACTAAATTATTATATTGAATTGATGGTATTAAATTTTTTGAATGAATTTTTAGTGTATATATATACACACACAAGATGTGTAAAACTCAGAATATAGACATTAATTGATGTTTGTCATATAATATTTCTATATCAAATGTATCTATAATAATAGTTAATTTTATATTCAAATTTCTTTTCTGAACGTATTAAAATAAATATTATATAATTGAACTTCACACAAATTGTTTGTGATAGTTTTATGTTAAACTTAATAAACGGAAATAGATTTTTAATCCTCTATTTTTTTTATAGAATTATACAATACAACAATTATTTTTATCCATAATCCTCCAATAAATTAATCCAGTAATATTAGAATTATTTTTAAATTATAAAATTATTATTTTTTAAAAAAAATCCTATTCTTTTGATTATTCTTGTGACCTCAAAATTATTACCTGTTTTTCTTATATATTTATCAGCATTTAAATTTCATATTTTTTAATTGCCTGGAAAGATATTGCATACCTTACCTAAAAGTTTAGTGGAGAAAATAAGAAAATATTATCATGGACGGGTTACACTCAGTTAATTAAAATTAAATAAAATTAATATTTTTATTAAAATTATTTTATTTAATTTTAATTGGCGGAGTAAATAACTTCTTGGCTTTTTACCATATAATGTCGACTTTAGTGCTTAAAGAATACAGCTCTACTGACTACTGCACACAATAGGGGATTGCCCTAATTTTGAAGGGACAAAGACCCTAATTAATATGTGTTTTGCTGCTCCAAAATTTTTTTAAAAAAATTATATTTACAAATTTTAGTTTTATTATTTATCCTCCTAACTTTTTTATTTTTTATTTTTACCTTTTTAACTCTAAAAATTTTTTTGTCACCGAACTCTATAATATTTTTTTTAATATCACACTTATAAATTTTAATTATTTTTTATATTTTTCTCCAAAATTTCTCTCCTTTTTTTTTCTTATTTTCCTCATAAATTTTTATTTTTATCCCTCTAGCTCAAAGAATTTTCGTCCACCAATTCCCCTTCTTCTGGGAGAAGCTCAATATCTTATGGGGTTGCATTAGTGTGGAACTGTAAGCAAAGTGGATTGGTGGGGTTCTGATATCACAAATGCCTTCAATTTTCCTATATGGTACTACTGTATGTAGCATAAGGTGAAACAAGCCTTTGAAAAGCAGCAGTACTGTTCTATGATCATTCAGTTCTGTAAAAAGCTGCAGCCTCAGCAAAATGAAACATCAAGCCTTCATATGAGTTTCGACGAGACGAGGAATCAGACATAAAAAAGCATATTTCCAGAACAACCAAAAACATACAAGGCATGCTATCCTCTCTCTTATTCTGCCAATTACAAGTTTGGGGAACCTTCTGATACAGATATTGCAAGTTTTTTAACACGAAACACAAAATGATGGAGAGATCTGGCTCGTAAAATCATCACAACTCAAATTCTTGGCGGCTGAATTTCTCCATCTCTTTCTTGAAAGCAGGCACCGCAGTTTCTTGCAAGGTCATCTGCACCTTGAACCCATCTTTCTTGCCTGCAGTTGCCGACGAGTAAGGCAAGAAAAAGCAAGGCTCAATACTTCCGAGTAGTTTCCTTGAAAGAGGCAAGACAGTAACCGGACCTCCCCACCCAAAATCTACAGTTGAGTGGCCTAAGTGTCTCCAATCTGTAAATCCACTTACTCTGTTTCCTGCTGTAATACCATCTGCATAATGTACTTCTTGGAAGTCAATAAATGAACGTACATAATCATCGGTGGCATTCATTTTGCTCTTCTTGATCACTTCAGCTGTTTTCCAAATGGGTTGTTCTAGCAGCTCTTTGGCAAGAAGCTGTGCATACATTGGAACGCAACCATTGCCCCAGTAACCAGCAGGCAATGGCGGCTTTACCAGTCTCCTTATATTCATTGCATAAGTAAACTTAACTATTTCATCACCAGGAACTCTAGAGGCTTTAACCCTGTTATGCAATTGAAAAGATAGGAATTAAAGAAGGTAAATAATAAGCCGTAATATAAAAGATTCAAAATCTTGAGTTCAATGAGCTCTACATGTGCAATGCCAATTTAAACTCAATTATAATATTCAAATTGAATCTTGATTCAAAACCTCAAATTAACTTACTTGGCTCGCCATAAGAAGGCACCCAAAGCTTCGAACGTGGTGAAATTAGAGCCACTCTTCTCAAGCAGCAAGTTCTTGAATATATCCAACCACTCATCCTTCACATTAAAACACTCCCTAACAGCCTTACCCCCCGCATGGCCATACGGTTCAGACCCTTTCTCCAATCCCAAAAATTCCGTCACTGCTCCCTCAAACCGGGGTGGGTCTCTCGGGCTCAACAAGCTCGTCCTGTCCCATGCTGGTTTAACCGAAATCCGGTCGGCCCCACGCGCCAACTCTGCCATAACATTGAAAAACTGGGTAGCCCCAAGCCCATCACATAAAGCGTGGTGAATTGCAGCTCCCAGAGTATATCCACCACACTCAAACACAGTGATTTGAAGCATGCAGGGGTTGACCAACCCGTCACCTGGACTCGGGTCAGGCACCAACCTCTCGACAAAATCCGAATCCGAATCATCTAGGTAGTTAAGGGATTCTAGAGTACAGTTGACAGTTGCACTGATGACAGGCACCCCTTGGTCACCAGAGCAGAGTACTTCAAATCGATTGTCTACTTCTCTGCGGCGGAGAGTTCCGGCGAGAGGATAGTAGTGGACGACAGCGGAGGAAAGGGCGGCGGAAATAACATCAAAGGGATGTTTAGTGTTGTTCGCGGCGGTAGCATTATTAGCATAGACTCGGAGGTAACGGAAAGTAGTATTCATGTTCCGGTCAGTATCAAGGTTGGAGAGAGCGAGAACATGATCTTGAGAGAAGGGAAGAGTAGAAGGACGAATTAGAGTAGTTTCTTTGATATGAACTTCCATTTTTCGTTGATGGGATGGGTATTGATTGCTGCAGTTTTTTAATGGTGGGTTTCTGATTTAATGGATGATAGATCTGAAAATCTTTGTAAATGGGTTCTGATAATCTTGATACATGGATTGATTGGAGTTAGGGCTGGGCGTTATTTGGTTAAATGATGGTATGGTTGGTTAATCGACTGGTTCATTAATTTGATTAATCAAATATATATAAATACGGTCAATTTTGGTTAATAATATTAATGAATTTCGATTTCAGTTCATTTAACGGTTAACTATTTTGTTTCGATCAATTAACTATTAACTGATAATTAAAACTTTATATTTTGACACTCTCATTTTTTAGCCTTTTCCTTTTGCTTACATCAAACAGAGTTTAAAAAAAATCTAAAAATCCTTAAAAAAATTTCTCTCCTGAGACTATTTAGACCATTGCGCCTCCAATCCCTCCTTCCTCAGCTCTGAGCACGGCGCTAGTGGTCCATTTTCTCCTAGCACAACGCTATCACTGCCGTTCACAGCTTCAAGACCATCATTCTTCATTTCTTTTCAAAATTCTACTTCTTCAATTTCAATTTTCATAAAGGTTATATATTTATAATTTGCTTCTTTTTTTTCTCATCACATTATACTTGTACATTTTATTCTCATTATCTTATTCTTCTTGTAATTTATTAGTATTAATTTTGAAAATTACATTATTGAATTGCTTGTCCCTTTACTCATGAATTAATCTGTGCATGTTTGTTGTTATATGTTTTGACTGATTGAGGTCAATTCCTTAAATGATTAGTGAAGTATATTTGAAACTGGTTTCATTATCGAATGCTAGTGATTAGCCTCATACTTCACTGCTGATTATATAAAAAATGAAACAGCTGATCCTATAAAAAATTTTCATATTTATTATTTTTATATGCGAGGTTATTGTGTTTGAGCTCTACTGTTCCAAACTTAAAAACTTGAAAATTTTTGGAGTGGATCTATGTATGAAATTATATTGAATGGTTGTTTTATCAATTTCTAATTTCTAATTATTTTTTGTTGCGATTTAAGCATAAGGTTGTTGCTTATTGTGAATTATTTTTTTTTTATATTCATTTGCAAGAAGCTTTCAAAGAAAGTGCAGAATAAGAAGGTTCTGAAATAGTTCTTTTTTCCTTCTTAAATTAATCTTTGCATGTGCATTGCATTGTAAAAATCTTTGTTGGTAAGTGTTCAAATTCAGAGAACTTGTTAATGTGACTTTAGGCTTTCTATTGACAGGTAAAATGCATTGAAGAATTGCAAATCACAGTCAGAGGAACCTAAAAATAAAGGTTTAGATTTATTGTTGAAATTTTGATACAAAAGTTACAAATTTTGACTCCTTTTTCTCACAATATTTGTTGATTATCAAAAAAAAAAAAAAAAAGTGAGTTTGCACTTTACAGTGCATGCTGCGGCTCTAACATGGATGGTTAATCTAATAGGAATTTGTATAAAAATGTATAAAAAATAAACATATATATTTTAAAAAATTTCTCCTTTTTAATTTATTTTCTCAAATTTACTTGAAATTTAAATTTTCAATTTAGAAATATTCACTTTTATTTGGTAACAATTAAAATTTCAATTTAAAAAATATTTACTTTTAATTTGTAATAGTTGATGTACCAAAGTATACATGCAAACAATATATTAAAAGTGGCTTTCATAAAAAAAAATTGGTTAAATAAAAAATTAATCGAACCAATCAGGCCGGTTCGATTAATTAATCAAATCGATCGAAAACTCATTTTAATCCGTTAGCTAGAAAAAATTATACTTAATAGACTCAATTAAATTGGTGTTCGGTCAGTTATCCTAATTAGGGATGTTGTCACCAACCATGGATAATTTGAACTCTACCAACATCCGGTCCTGAATTTGGCACTCACTTTTGCGAGAGATGGTACAAGTAAAGCTTCGTAATGTTTGTGGAGTCAATGTGGCAACGGAGAAGGTGGTGCACGTTATTATTATAAATTAATTAAATTAATAAGATACTGATTTGCGTGGCTCTATTATTGTTAACTTATGAAATGGAATATTTCACCTACTACCACACCAACTAATTTTTGCTTTTGTACAGTGTATGTCGTGTGGGGGCGGTACTAACCATTAATAATTTTTGACAAATTGAGGTGGTACTAAGCATCATAATTTTTTACTAAAAATTAAAAAAAAAAATTATCAAACTTAGTTGCCACAATTTGTGGCAGATGGGCAGATCTTCCCTCCTCAGTTATGTAATACAAAGACTGTGATAAAAATGTAGAGAAAGAGGTTAAATTATAGTTTGTCATTTGAGTGAGATAGATAAAATTACTTGAATGAATATTTTATGAGTAATAAAACAGTGAGATTTTATTTTTTGATATTTGAAAAATATTAATTATTATTTTAAATTTATTTTAAATTTTAATTATTGTACCTTTAGAAATATTTATGGAGAAGTCTTTCTCTTATAATTTATTGTTTTCAATAGTAAAAAAATATTTTTTTGAGTTTATAATGTGGATGTAGTCCAAATAAAAGGGTGAACCACTTTAAATCTAGTATGATATTTTAACTTAATTTTATACTATTATCAAGAGTAGTTATTTTTAGGTGTGGTAACGAGTAAGGTACCACAAAAAATTATCATATTCAAACTCGAATCCGTTTAATTTTTAAACTGTCTAAATCCATTTAAACCTAATTATAATTATATATGTACCAGTCACAAACTCGTTTAATACTATCTGAACCTGTTTAATTATAAAAATTTTATAATATTATAAAATTTAAAATATAAATTATAAATTTTTAATTAAATAATTATAAATAAATATTTAATATTAACACAATTTTATTAAAATAATTTCACACTACATACTTTTATAATTAAAATAAAATATAATAAATATAAAATTAAAATTTTAATAAAATATAATTAAGATATAATCGAGTTCGGATAACGAGTACCCAAGGATTTATACCTGAACCCATCACGAATAGTAAAAATACTACCATTATCTATCCAAACTTGTTTATAAATTACACATACTCTATATAAACGGATATGGATGGGTCGGATACCCGAAAATACTCAACCCGTTATCACCCCTAGTTGTTTTGTTGTATTGTGTTATTAACTATTCAAGTAAAATTTTATTTAAGGAGACTGAATTTTAAGTAGAATCGTCTGTGATCCCTCCAGCTTTTTTCGAAATTTTTTTAGTATTTATTTTTAACACAATATTTTATATACTATTTACTTGTATAATAGCAGATAATTTATGTATTATTAACACTTATTGCACTTTAAGTGGTATCAGAGGTTGGTTCAAATACACGGTGTGTAGTTAACCTCTTTGCGTTAAAAAGATATACAGTATCAAATGCAGTATATATATGGACAAACGCAGTATCAAGGGCACGTCTATTGACACGCCCGTGTTCATGGGCGTGTCCATTGATAAATTTTGCTCTTTTCTTATACTGTCATCCGTAATTCCTCCGAAATGACCACAAGCCTCAAATTACAGAGAATTCCTGAAATTAATAAAATACACTTTGAACAAACAAATTAAACTCAATTGGATAATAATCATATTAAAAAATAGGAATAAAATATCATCAATTGTGTACTTATCAACAAATAAGATGAAAGATCTCCTATTTGTGATAAAAATGCATTTATATGTGTTTGCCATATCAAAACCTAATGAGAAATCAAAAAAGGATTGGGAATTTGAGCATAAGCAAGTGTGTGGCTTCATCTGATAGTTTGTTAAAAATAATGTGTATAATCACATTTGTAAAGAGCCTCTGCCAAATCCCTATGGAAGAAGCTTGAATAATTATATGCTTCTAAAATACGGAATAATAAGTTGTTCTAGCACTATTTGACTAAACTAGTCAAAATTATTTACTAAGAATGTATATCTACGATAGACCACTTGAATCAAATTTAAGATTTTGTGAACTAGTTGTCAGGAATGGGCATAAAATTTGACAATAAGGTGCTTAGTCTTTTACTACTTTCCTTTATGCCAGAGTCCTAGTAAACTTTAAAGATTTTCATCTCTAATTCATCTGTTGATGGAAATCTATCAAAAGTTTGGAATCTATCAAGAGTTCAATTCTGAATGAAGAGATGAGGAGGAGATCTCAAAATTCAATATCTACATCTCAGCCAGATGTTTTGGTTACTGATTCTAGAGGGAGGAGCAAGTCCAAAGGTTTAAATTCAAGAGATAAGAGTTGAGAAAAGTCAAACAAATATATAAATGGCGAATGTCATCACTGTAAGAAGAAGGGACACATCAAGAAATTTTGTTGAAAGTTCAAGAAAGAACAAAAGAAGGCCAAAGACAAAGAAATCAAACGAGATGATAACATTGATGATGAACGAGAAACCAAGGCTACCACTATTGAAGATTTTCATGTCATTTCTTATGATAATGATATGAATATTGCATATAGTAAATCAGACTAGGTAAGTGATAGTGGTGCCATCATTCATGCCACATCCCATAAAGAACTCTTCTAAAGGCTTCTTGGTATATGAAAAAGGTAAAAAATATTTCAAGTTATATGTGATGCAGGCGAAGCTCTCAAGTAATTCCTTGAATACAACAGAGAAAGAAAATATAACTGAGTTGTGGCATAGATGACTCGGTCATATGGGGGAGAAAATGATGGCTTAATTGGTGAAGAAGAATGCATTATCCGAAGTTGATAAAGTAGATTTGAAGAAATGTGCTACTGTCTGGCTGAAAAATAAAATAGAGTTACTTTCAAAGATTTTACTCCTTCTAAAATAAAAAATGTATTAAATCTGATTCACTCAAGTATGTGTGGACCAATGTCAAAGTCACTTGATGATCCTCAATAATTTATGAATTTCATTAATGATCACTCAAGGAAGATGTAAGTATACACTTTGAAGTCAAAAGACCAAGTGTTAGATTTGTTCATACAATTCCATGCCTTAGTTGAAAAGGGAGACTGAAAAGAAGTTGAAATGCATTCGGACAGGCAATGATGGAGAATACATTAGATCATTTGATGCCTACTATAAGGAGCATGGTATTTGACATTAAACAACCCCTCCAAAAACACCGCAATTGAATGGCTTTGTGGAGAGGATGCATATGACTTTAATGGAGATAGTCAGATGTTTGCTCTCACATTTAAAGTTGCCTAAGACATTTTGAGGTAAAGCTCTATATGCTGTGCTACATGTACTCAACTTTTCACCATGTGTTCCTCTTCAGTATAATATTCTAGAGAATGTGTCGTTAGGAAAGGATGTTTCCTATGATTCTCTGCAGGTGTTTGGCTGCAAAGCTTTTGTGTACATTCTCAAGGATGATAGGTTGAAGTTTGATGTCAAGACATATGAATGTATATTTATTGGCTATGGACAAGATCATGATTATCTTAGCTATAGATTTTATGATCCAGTTCAGAAAAAGCTTATCAGAAGTAGTGATGTTATGTTTGTTGAAGATCAAACCATTAAAGATATCAACAAAGTGAAAAAGGATGTTCTTGAATCCAATGGTAACTCGATAAACTTAAAGTTAGCTCCTCCAAAGGCAGTTCCAAGATAAGTTGGAGATGAAATTCAAAATCATCAGCCAGAAAATGCTGACATCGATGCTCCCACAGAGGTCTAATCAGATGATAATGAGGACCAGATTGAAAATCAAACACCGCCACCATCAGAAGTTCCTAAGGTTCCATTAAGGAGATCTACTAGAACTCAATAACCTTCTAGTAGATACTCCAATAATCAGTATGTATTGCTTATTGATGGGGGAGAACTTGAGGATTTTCAAGAAGCCATAACATATAACCAAAAGGAAATGGATTGAAACTATGCAAGATGAGTTGAAATCCTTGCATGAGAATAAAACTTTTAAACTATTGAAATTGCCAATTGGTAAGAGGGCTTTGAAGAATAAATATGTGTTCAGGATAAAGTATGAAGAACACAGTTCCTAGCCACGATTCAAAACCATATTAGTTCTTAAAGGATTTAGCTAAAAGAAAGGGATTGATTTTGATGAGATCTTTTATCAGTGGTGAAGATGATATCTATTTGTACAGTGCCGGGATTAGCTGCAAGTCTCGAATTAGAGATTGAGCAGAGAAATATAAAGACTGCCTTCCTTCATGGTGACTTGGATGAAGAGATATACGTGGAACAACTAGAGGGTTTTAAAGAAAAAGAAAAAGAGTATTATGTTTGCAAGTTAAAGAAAAACTTATACTACTTGAAGTAGGTACTCATACAGCAGTATAAGGAGTTTGAATTAGTTATGGGAGAGCAAGGTTAGAAGAAGAACACTTTTAGATCACTGTGTGTTTGTAAAAGAAATTCTCTGATGATGATTTTATTATTCAGTTACTCTATGTGAATGACATATTAATCGTTGGTCGAAATATTTTCAGAATCAACAGTCTGAAGAAGCAGTTGAGGAAGTCTTTTGCTATGAGACTTAGGGCTAACAAGACAAATTCTTGGTATGAAGATAATCAGAGACAAAAATGCTAAGAAATTATGGTTATCACATGAGAAGTAAATTAAAAAAGTACTTTAAAGATTCAATATAGATAAGACCAAAGCGGTTAGTTATCCTCTTAGTAATAACTTTAAATTGACTTTGAAACAATGTCATTACAAAAAAAAGAAAAAAGAAAAAAAAGAGATAGATAAAATTTTATATGTTTCAGCAGTTAGAAGTTTGATGTATGTCATGGTATGTACATGCTAGATATTGTTTACTTAGTAGGAGGAGTGAGTCAATTCCTTTCAAATCCTGATAAGGAATAGTGGGCAACCGTAAAATGAATTTTGAGATATTTTTGTGGAACCTCCAAAATACCGGGCAACAGTAAAATATGTTTAGTTGGCTACACTGATGCAGATATGGCAAGCGATGTTGACTCGAGAAAATCTATATCAGGTTATTTGATTTCACTTGTAGGGGAGCTATATCTTGACAATTAAGGTTATAAAAGTGTGTTGCTCTCTCAATAATTGAAACATAATTTATTATTGCAATTGAAGCATACAAAGAGCTCCTTTGAATGAAGAAGTTCTTAGAAGAACCTGAATTTCAACATAATAGATATTCACTTTATTGTGATAGTTAAAGTGTCATTCATCTTGGAAAAAATTTCTCATTCCATTCTAAATCAAAGCATATTGATATGAGATATCGCTGGATCTGAGATATATTAGGAAAGAAGCTTTTACCGCTTGAAAAGATTCATATTGAAGAAAATAGTGCAGATATGTTGATAAAAATTCTTATAAGAGAAAAGTTTAAGTTCTGTCAATTATCTGCAGGAATGACTATTACCCTATGCAGTTGGTAGGGGGAGAATTGTGGGGTGATATCAACTACCAATAATTTTTAACAAATTAAATGGGTGGTACCAAACACTGTCATTTTTTTTATTAAGAATTTAAAAAAAATGTCAAACTTAATTGTTACAATTTGTGGCAGATGGGCAGGAGGGAAGGCCTTATATAGGAAGATCTTTCCTGTAACACCTCTATATCTTATGTATGTACCGTATATTTTTCGTATACATATAATATGTATATAAAATATAAGGATATTACGTTACAATGTAATTTAAACCCTTATCTTAGTTTCACATTAATTATATATTTAATGCAAAAACGTTTTCCATTGTCAAATCTCATTCAATTAAAATTAACATTTCTAAACCATTAAACTTTTTATTTGATTAATATATACAAATATATATTATCTTTTCCAAAATTCATTTATATATATGCATATGTTCAAAATACAACATAATAAGATTTTAATGCATGCACCACCTTTTAGTTAGGCTTGAAGCACTCTTACTCTTATCGTGGCACAACCGTTTGACTCTCAAATCAACAATCTACTCACCTACACGATTTATACAACCACACTAAGCTTGAAAGCTTAGTAGTACATATAAACAATATGTACATATATTGATTTCATATCATAAACTCAAACACATATATTATACACATACACAAATACACTATTGGGATTCACATCCCACTCACACATCATTACAATATTGGGAATCACATCCCATACTCATACATAATTACACTATTGCCCCAATACTTCTATACAATTAACATGTCCAGTTAACATCATCTAATTATCCAGCGATGCTCGGATCCATCATAACTCAATATATATAATTAGTATACATCATGCAATGGGCACACAATCCTTATATAATGAACTAGTTCTATAACCATTATTTTAGCTTATCACAGCACAATGACACTAATGTGTATCGCTAGTGGACGTAGTAATATCTGTGATACTCAATGTCTCATCCACAACGTATCTCAACAGTAATGATATCAATGTGTCTCTCTAGTAGATGTAGCAATATTTATGACACCGAGTGTCTTATCCACAGCCTACCTCAACAGTAGTGACACCAATGTGTCTAGCTCAGGGGCATTGTAATATCTGTGATACCCAGTGTCTCACCCCAATATATATGGTATGCCGACTACTAAACACAATCTTCTGGCAACTAGTTAAAGTATAAGACAATAAACAACATTCTACATTATGCATATATGAGCCATTCATCATGTGACTCATCAACACACCAACTTTTAACATAATCAACATATTTTATCATAATTCTTCACTTTATAATCACATATATATTTTTAATTCAATATATATAAAGATATAGCTATGAAAGCCATTTACTACACCCGTATAGTGCAAAATATGACAATAAGCATCAACAAAATAACTCCACAGTCGTGATATCCAATAGCTACCTCCATGGGATGTGAAATGCAGCTGTAAAACTCTATTTAGTACCCCCATGATCGTGGCATCCAAAGGCCATGCCTGTGGCATCCATTCTGCTTTTGCCTCTTCATCATTTTCACACGAAACAACCAATCCTCAAATCCAATGGCCGTGGACCTGCATGGCCACGCTCATGGTATCCCATAATCATTTTTTCACCCCATTTTCATCAACATAACATACACATATCAACTTAGAATGATGCAAACCAAAGATAAGAGCATGATCCAAGTATATATAAACTCAAGATCATATGTACAAACCAAAGAGATTATATATACAAACCAAAGAGATTATATGTACAAACCTTTGCCACTTCCAAGCTCACTCTTCTCCACTTGATCCCACTTAGCCTAAATACAAAATTATAACAACAATCATCATATAATTCATTCATACAATCATCCATATATCAATTTATTCAATTCCCAACTCGTTTCTACAAAACTCTTTTTCTTTTTCTTATCACCCTTTTCACTCAATTTCACTATCCATCATCATCTCTCACAATTAATCATATTTTCATCATCTATTTATCAACATGCATAAAACTATAACATATTATAGCTATCATCATATTCAAATAATCATTACTTTCTCTCACTAATCATATCGCACATATACTCAAAATTACATAAAAAAAATAGGCTTAAGAAAGAATATTTACTTATTTTCTTTGTCAAACCTTCAATATCCACTTAAATCCTCTTGAAATCCTTGTGAATTTGATATGTACATGAATAAAATAAACTCTCCTCATTCTCTCTCCCAACTCCCACGGCCATGGAGCAAAAAGAAGAAGAAGAAGAAATATGTCTCTTCCTCTTTCATTCCATCTTTATAGATATATATATATATATATAATACTATTATCAATTTCCGCCAATCACTTTCTCCCTTCTTTTAACTTTCACTTCTCCTTTCTCTTATTATTATTATTATTATTATTATTATTATTATTATTATTAACTTTTTCAACACCCAAATATATCTCATATATATGTAATGTATATCTTGGGTGTATGTATATGTCTTATATATTCTATTTCTATTTCTCATATATTTTAAATACATAATATATATGTATAACATCCATCATATACATCCATCTCATATTTTCTCTATTTATCACACCAATATATTCTTTCATATTTACTATTTCAAAATACATCAAAAATTGAGATATTACATTCCCTCCTCAGTTATGTATAAGTCTTTCCTCCTCAATTATGTAATACACAAGCCATGATAAAAATATAGAGAGAAAGAGATTAAATTATGATGTATGTCATTTGAGTGAGAGAGAGAAAATTATTTGAGTGAGTATTTTATGAGTAACAAAATAGTAAGATTTTATTTTTGGATATTTGAGAAACACTAATCACTATTTTGAGTTTATCTCAAATTGTAATTATTATACATCTAAAAAATTTTCTGGAGAAATTTCTCTCTTATAAGTCTAATATTTTTAATAGTAAAAGAATATTATTTTATTTCTATTAACCATATTAAATTTGATATACTATTTTTATCTTAATTTTATAACTATTATCAAGAATAGTTATTTTGTTATATTGTGTTATAAAATATCCAAGTAAAATTCTGTCTCAAGAGATTAAGTTTTATCATTCTATGACTCCTCTAGTTTTTTCTGAAATTTTTTTTGACATTTATTTTTAGTATAATATTTTATATGCTATTTACTTGTGTAATAACAAGTAATTTATGTGTTATTAATATTCGCTGCACATCATGTTGTTGAGTTGTTTAAATTTAATTGTTTTCTCTCAACAAAAATAACAACTAGAATGAGAAGATAAATATAGTAATAGACCATTATATGAATTTGAAATCATTAGTATTTCATTTTAATATAAAATTTTGTAACTATGACTTTAAATTGAATAAAATATATGATAACTCACTTTTTATTCAAATAATTTAATTAAAAAATATAATTTTAAATCTCTTGAATGGATTGCATATTATATATATTTGAGTTTTAGCGTTGGAATTAACATTGTATTTAGATGGTGGGATGTGATGGTTAAATACGATATGGTATTGACACAGATATTGTTTGTTTTAATTTTTAAAATGGTATTATTTTTCATGGGTTGAGAACCATCAATTTGCTAAAGAATCACAACCCACTAAATCAGTAGATTGTGATAGTTTCGTTGAATATAATTGCAATATTGTGCTCTCTCATTTTATTATATTTCAAACAAGTTCAAACTTAAAAAAATCTTCCCTCATCAGACTATTTTTCTCTTCTCTTCAAGTTATTCTGCCGTTTTTTTCTCTTTTTTTTTTTTGCTAATCTTTGCAATAATTCTTTTTTTTTTCTTCTTTGCAAGGACAAGGTGAGTTCATTTCTCTTTACTCTTATTTATTTGCTATTTTAATTGTTGATTTATATATTTTTTTGCTAAATTATTTATTTTAGTATTTATTTTTTAGCCTTTAATTGTAATTAATTGTTGACTATAAAAGTAAAAATAAAAATTAACTATTGACTATAAAATATAAAAAAATTAAAATTTTAATATAAAAATAAAATTAATTATTGACCATGAAAAATAAAAATAAAAATAATTATTGACCGTAAGAAATAAATTTAATATTATTTTATATGATTTTAATTAAAATTAGTATTAATTTCAATTAAAGTCATTTTAATTATTTTATTATTTCTGCGATCATATCATTCTATCAAACTAAATAAAAATAACTTAATTAATCATACTGTACCATAAGTTCTTTTCAAACATAATAAACATACTATATAATATTATATTATATCATATATTAATAAAATCATACTGCTAGCCATTCAAATAAAATGTAATATAATAAAGAAAGACTTAATTTTGCATTCTAAATATTTTCAATATCTTTTGACGTACGTATTGAGTGTCTAAAAAATTTTCTTTTATCTTCTATTATTGGTTGCTAAAAGATTTGTAAGTTTTTGTTTGAATTTTTATTATTGTAAAAAAAATTAATATGTAATTTTTTTATCAATTAAATGAAAAGAGGAGAATACTTAGAATTTAAATTTAAAATTTAAGTAAAAGTAGCATACATTTTTTTATCGTCAAACTATATTTTTGGTGATTAATACTGTAATATATAAACTTAAGAAATAATAATAATAATTATTATGTGTATCCATGTCTATACATAATAACAATAAAGTTGAATTTAAAAATTTTGAATGTTCCAAGAGTTAAGATTTTAGATTTTATGAATTAATTGAATCTCAGCTCACAAATACAGATGTGAGAAGAGTTTTATTTATACAAAGATTGAACCAATCAGAGTTACACATGTGTTCATCTATACATCTAAGAAAGAATAATTTGTACAGAGTTTGTTGTGATAATTTTGATAGTGCCTGGCTGATGCTATTGGAATATTCTTCTGTTACTCTATCAGCAAGCTAGAATAATCACGTGCCAATCGTAAGCAATCATAAGGATCTAAGTAATCAGTTGCTTCTCACGTGATTCTTAATATCCTCCCTCAAACTTGGCAGTGATGAGAGTCTTTCTATCACTCCGAGTTTGTCTCTTAAACCGTAAAAGGCAGAGCCTGTGAGTGCCTTTGTTAATCCATCAGCAATTTGATTTGAAGAAGGAACATAACTGACTTCCGGCCTCTTCTCAAGAATCTTGTCTCTTATAAAATGAATATCTATTTCAATGTGCTTGGTCCTTGTATGGTACACAAGATTGCTTGCTAGTTGATTTGCACTCTGATTGTCACACCATGTAATTGGAGTTTCTGCTAGTGGGAATGACAACTCCTTAAGAAGTGATTCAAGCCAAGTAATCTCACTGAAAAAATGAGCAAGTGCCCTATATTCAGATTCTGCACTAGACCTTGCAACAACAGGTTGCTTCTTAGAACTCCAAGTCACCAAAGTTGAGCCATAATAGACACAGTAGCCTGCAATGGATCTTCTGTCATCTCTATTGATGGCCAATCTGCATCTGAGTAACCTGTCAAAGTATATTTGTCACAAGGTTGAATATGCAGGCCAAAGTTTTTAGTTCCTTTGAGATACCTCAGAATTCTCTTTACTGCTTTCATATGCTTGGTTGTTGGCTCTTTTAGATATTGGCTGAGTCTATTTATGATGTAGGCAATGTCAGGTCTTGTGTGAGTGATGTATTGAAGAGCTCCTATCATTCTTCTATATGCAATAGCATCTTTAAGCGGTTCTCCATCCTTTGATGAGAATTTTTCAAGAGTTACAGGTGTGGGGCATGTACTGGAGCTTTCTATACCAGTTTTCTTCAACAAATTTTCAATGTATTTGGTCCGAGTTAAATAAATACCAGTTTCATTTCTTACAACTTTGATCCCTCGAAACAAGTGCAATGGACCTAAATCTTTTAGTGCAAATAGCTTATCAAGCCTTTGTATAAAATGCTTGAGTGAATTCTGATTATTTCCAGTGACAATTATGTCATCAACATAGACTAAATACCAACATCATCTCGCCTTTGTCTTTCAGGAAAAACAATGAGGAATCGCACTTAGAATTAGTGAAGCCCCATTCCTTTAGAGTGTTTCTTAGCTTTTCAAACCAAGCTCTTGGTGCTTTCTTTAGCCCATATAAGGCTTTGTTCAGCTTACACATAAGATTCTGATATGTTTTCTGTTGAAAGCCCTCAAGTTGCTACATAAATGCTGTTTCTTGTAGCTCTCCATTTAGGAAGCCTTATAATCCAGTTTTCTGTAGCTGCTATAGTGAGGATGACTCTTACAGTTGATGCCTTCACTACAGGACTAAAGGTTTCTCCATAGTCTATGCCTGCATTTTGATGAAACCCCTTTGCTACTAATCTGGCCTTACATCTCTGAAAACTTCCATCTACATTTCTTTTAACTTTGAAAACCCATTTGTTACCAACTACATTCATTGAGGGTGTCCAAGGAACAAGAGTCTAAGTGTTATTCTTTTCTAAAGTTCTCAACTCTTCCTCCATGGCTGTTGTCCAAGACTTTGACTTTAGAGCTTCATTTATTAAGGTTGGCTCAGTCAATGAGATGGATTTAGCAAGATATAGTTGAAAGTCTGTAGAATATTGTTTAGGCTTATAGATTTCAGCCTTAGATCTTGTCACCATTTTGCGAGTGTCAACATTTACTTCTTGTTCTGCTTGTTCTTATTGAATTGATTCACTGTTAACACCTTCTTGCAATTGCATTTCTTGTTGCCCTTCTTATTGTTCATTATTTGGAATAACTTTATAGTCATAATCTGGAACTTCACCAAAGTCTAAGTAATGAAGATCAAATCCTCCCTCAATTGAAAATCTCCTTTGATGATCACTTCTCTTTGTCATTTGAAGTTCTGTATTTGAGGATTGTTCTGCTGCAATTGAACTCACTAACTGATTTACACCAGTTGAGCTGACACTTTGGTTTGGTAATATTTTAGTATTTTGTGGTGAAGTTATGAACCAAGAAGGTATGCTAACAGTGGTATGGACCTCAGACTCTCTAGTATTTAAAAAATTGGTATGAAAAGGAAATTCTTGTTCATTGAAAACTACATGTCTCGATATATAAATCTTCCCTGTTGAGGTCAAACACTTAAAACCTTTGTGTGAGTTGTTGTATCCCAGAAATACACACTTGGTTGAGTGATATTGAAACTTATGTGTTTGATAAGGTCTTAGATAAGGATAACAAGCACAACCAAAGATTTTTAATGAATTATAGTTTGGTGTTTTGTTATATAGCTTTTCTAGAGGACTTTGGTTATGAAGAATTGGTGTTGGAAGTCTGTTAGTTTAGATATGTTAATCAGATTCTTCTGAATTTTAGGAACATGCAATGTATCTTTAAGCAATAGGTAGTTGTTGTTATCAATAGGTAATCTCACCAAACCAGTATGACAAATATTTAGTTTCTCACCATTGCCAACAATAAGAGTCTCTTTACCAGTGTATTCTTTCTTTTGTTGAAGAATATAGCTGTCATGAGTAATGTGGTTACTTGCTCCACTATCAGCATACCAAGCAGCATCTGAAATGTCATCAGTTGTTGCTAGGTAAGCTGAGTTTGATGATTGGTTCTTGCTTCCTTCTGGTAGTGAGCCCATGTAGCTCTTGTCGAATCTAAAATAGCATATTGTTGTTGAATGACCATACTTCCCACACACTTGACAAGTTGACCTGTTGTCATTCCCAGATCTATTTCCTCTACTTTTGAAGCCTCTGCCTCCTCTGTTACTGCTTCCTGTTCTTCTACCAAAGTATGGTTTATTTCTGTTTCCAGAATTTGAGTTTCTAGCATAATTTGCCACTGGTTATCCCAAGTTAATTGTTGATATTCCTGCATTTAGCTGTTCCATTCTTCTCTCATAGCTCAAAAGTTTTGATTGGAACTCTATCCAACTAATCGTTTCTCTCTTTGAGATTTGACACACCAGTGGGTTGTAATCCTGTGAATCCAATCCAGCCAATACTTGAGTAACCAGATCTTCAAGTAGAACAGGGTGACCTGCCAAGGTCAGATTATCTGCTAAATTTTCATAGTCTTAAGATAGTCTTCCATTTTCATACTCCCTTTCTGCGTCTTAACAAATTCTCTTTTGTAGAAAAAAACATTGGATCGTGTCTTAACTCCAAAGAGATCATTAATGGCAGTCCATAGTTCTCTTGAGTTTTCATGACCCATTAATTCTGGCGCTACAGTAGGCTCAATCATACTGTAAATCCAACCTAGAAGCATTTGATCTTGAGCAAACCACTCTTCAAATTATGGATTTGCTGTGACTTGAACTTCTTCTCCTTGAGTGACCTCAGTAAACTCAGGAGGACATAGTTTAGCACTAGTAATGAAACCTTCGAGTCTATTACCTCTGATTATGGGAAAAACCATATTTTTCCACAATAGATAGTTCTCATGGTTCAGTTTAACCATAGAGAAGGAGCCCATTTGGCTTCCTGAGATAGTCAGTGTCTTCACTGTGGTTGCTGAAGTATTTCCTTCAAATTTGTTTCCACTTGAGCTTTTTTCTGAAATCGTTGGTTTGCTACCATTTCCAGCCATATCTTTTAGCTATACCAAGTTAAGTTTTAGGTTTATGAATTAATTGAATCTCAGCTCACAAATACAGATGTGAGAGGAGTTTTATTTATACAAAGATTGAACCAATCAGAGCTACATACATATTCATCTATACAGCTAAGAAAGAATAATTTGTACAAAGTTTGGTGTAATAATTTTGGCAATATCTAGCTGATGCTATTGGAATATTCTTCTGTTACTTTATCAACAAGCTAGAATAATCATGTGCCAATCATAAGCAATCATAAGGATCTAAGTAATCAATTGCTTCTGACGTGATTCTCAACAAGGAATGACTCATTCAAAAATTAAATTTATACCAAGTCATTAAGGTGTATCCATGTATGTACATAATAACAATAAAGTTGAAATTAAAAAATTTGAATGTTCCAAGGAATGATGCATTCAAAAATTAAATTTATACCAAGTCATTAAAAAACTTCATACAAAAATTATCGTAACAATTTTTCTCCATCTCCTATATTACACATTTTTATAGATGTTAATTAAAATTTATACATAATCAATATAAATGATAATGCCTTTTTATAGATGAAAAATATTATCCATATATTTTTTATTAATATCTAAAATTATCTAAATATATGTAAAATCTAATAAAGTAATAATTTAATAATAACACTATTTAATAATAATATAATATTTACTTTTTATTATATAACAATAATAATTCATATATGTTAAAATATTAGAAGAAAACAAATTAAATAAAATATATGATTAAAATTCATGTATGATACCAGGTCGCCAATAATTTAAATTAATTATTAAAATACAAAATTATATTATTGTTATATGAAAGTATATTTTTATTTTTGTAATTATTTTTGAGTGGTACTAGAGATTATCTTACAATTAATGAAAATTGATTTATTAGTTTATGAAATTTAAATGAATAATAATCATATAATTAGTGAAGTATTTTTCATTTTATTAATTTTTGTCCCTTCTTAAAAAAAAATGTTTACAATACTACTACTAATCGAATTATAATCTGCAACTAAGTGACAAAAAAAAGAGTGATGTGAACCATGAATAGGGAAATTCTTACATTAATTAGATGTTTTCAACCAATAAAAATTAAATAAAAAATTTATCAGAAAAAATATTAATTTTATTTATTTTTTTTAACTGATTAATTTTATTTATTTTTATTATTATTATCAGAGAATATATACATCCCCAGATCTACTCCATGGTAGTATTTCCCACCATCGATATATTTGTTTTGTATCATTCACTCGCTGGCCCCGCCCTGTAGGATGTCCAAAAGTTATAAATACGGAGCATATTCGAACGAGCCACGTCGCTCAGCTAAACTCGCACTCCTTTTTCCTTCTCCGTCTGATTTTCTCTCTAACCAAACATCAGCGAGGCTCAAACTTCTCATACGCCATTTCCAGGTCTCTCTCTTATGTCCAACTCAGAACTGTATAATCTATCTTATTGCCAGATATGAAATTAGGTTTTTGAAGATGTTATGCATTTGTTTTCTAGTGTTGTTTCGGCCATTGCATCCGAGATTTTGATGTAAATCCAGTGATGTGAATTTGTTTGCGGAAATTAGTTTGTATACGCCTCGATCTGCCGGAAATTGTTCGAAGTTTATCTCACCTTTTTTCAGTTGATTTCGCTCCTCGTCGTCGATCACAATCACTCTTTCATTTTCAATTCTAGGTTTAATTTGGCTAGTTAATCGGTTTCCTTGCAAATGAACTAGTGATAAACCATTAAAATCAGATAGATTCTCTCTCAGGTCATGTTTCCATAACTAATCGCTTTGCAAATTATTGGATATATTTGTTGCATTTTGTCCAAAATCAAGCTTTTCAGTTTCATGGATTTGTTTACTTTCAAAAGGATGTGAAGTCCTAAATGCTAATCCATGATTTTGTTTCTTCTGCGGTTCAACCTTGCTCTTTTGCCTTTCGCTTTCTATGATTTCTCTCTGTTTATTGTAGTTTTGGCTTTGTTTGTACTGTTTTGTATTTAAAAAAAATATAATTCAAGGTTGAGTGTACTCGATTGTTATAGAATGAGCAATGAGGAGATGTTCTGTTCTTCTCTATTGGCTGAGAAAGTGAGTTCAACCTTTTGTTTCCTCAATAACTAAACAATGATTATTCATTTAGGGAAAGAAAATTATAAACCAAGGGGAGTCATGGAGTTCATTTATCTCTAGCGAATCACCTAATCTCTAGATGGGTAAGGGTAAATACTCACTCTGCAGGATGAGTTTAGTTGGTCCAGTTGAGACATTCCTATGATGCACAGCTGTTATAATGATGTAAATTTAGATAGTTTTTTCTTTCTATTAATAGGAAGTTACATAGTGAATCAAAAGATAATATTTTCATATATTGTGAGTTTCTTTTTAGCATTGTTATCACTTAAGTTGATGTTCTGTCACCAATGAATTGAATGCTTGAACTCCACTTGGTCAGATTGTTGTAAACCTTTTATTTTTTGCCAAATTCAAATTTTAATTGAATCTGAATCTCAGTCTCCTATGGTTGTTTGCTGCAGTTAACACGAGACACCTAATTTACAGATGACAGAACCACGGAAGGGAATTCCCTCATCTGTCGATCCCAAAGAGAAAAGTTTGTCATTAGGTTTTTTTTTTTTTTTTTTTTTTTTTTTTTTGTATTGCTTTTTATACACACTATGTGCCTGAAGGAAATCCAGCCATTGATTTTTCAAGCCACTATATAGAGAAAATTTTAGTAGGGAATGAAAAGGACAGACAATGTACATAATTTTGTTACAAATTACCTGGTTCTGAAGTAGTTGGTTTACATTATTAGGCTCTAGTCTTTGAAGTGGTAACAGTAAGAATGCCATTGTGCAAGAAGAATGAGTGAGATTAGATATTTGAAATTCACAATTAGGATTTGAGCCATTAGAGCAACTCAACACCATTCACACACACACATACACAGTCACACACTTAAAATTATTATTCTGCTTTATGTTCTACCTTGAATATCCTGACACTCAAACCTCTGTGCAAAGGTTTCTGTAATCGTCCAGGTTCCACAGCAAAGCCTATTGGCTGAGAATACTTTTTATTTAATTAGTTTTTTGGAACTATGTTCTGAAACCTTAAATTACCTTGAAAGCAGATGAAGAAATTGGAAACTTATTTGTTAGCTCTTGGAAATCGCTTTCAGTGGAAGGAGATGACACACTGGATTTTAGTTTTGATACAGTTTCAAATGGCAAGAAAAAGACATTCAACTTTGATAAACTGTAAGTGCTGCAAAAACTGAGACTTCTTAACATCCATTATTGGATCTGATATTTTACCAGACAACATCGCCTTTCTGACTTCATACTTTTACTGCCTTTTGCTGCCATCTGAGTATTAATAATATCACTATATTTCATTTTCTGTTATCTTGTAAATTGTGACCATTATTGTTATGTCTTTCCCAGATACATGATCCACATCTGAATATTGTATTTATTGAGGGCGCGAACTTGGACACAAGAATTCTCATTTAGTAGTCCTATGTATATCCAGTATGCAAAGGAGTATGCAGTTACTAAGTTAATACTGATGTAATATTCTTTTCTTTTTTCAGAGATATGGATTTTAATCTAGGTGGTGATTTTGACAAGCTATCATCCTTCAAAGTGGACATGCCTGACTTTGATTTCTCACCCCCATCCAAAAAGACTTCAAAACCCAAAAAGAGTTCTAAAGAAGAATCTCCTAGCAGAAATAATCAACAAAAACGAGATGGCTTTACCTTCTCGTTTGATTTTAAGGAGTAAGTTAATAAAATTGTTGGGACATTGATATACATACGTGTATAGGAACTATCTGCAAGTTGTTTGAGTGAATGCATAATGGGTCACAACATTGCTTAACTAGCACATTTTTTGTTGCAAAGTAGGTTGGATAATTTCAACCTTAATTCAGCTGTAATTCAAGGAGGTAAAACTTCCACGAAGAACCTAGATGGCAAAGTGGTTAGTTCAGATAACAGCGGACACCAGGGATCAAAAGTTAACTTGCCTTCTGGTGATGATGTGTTTGATAATAGCCACATTGACAAGCTTCAAACACAAGAGAATGCAACAAAAATTGTTGAGAATTCTTTAGTTGGTGCAGCAACTGAAAATTCCTCAAACGACAATGTTCCTTCAAGGTCAACAAATTTTGAAGATCTGGATGTGTCACATAGTGCAAGAATTTCACCAGAGAAAACAGCTTCTGCTAGTTTGGAAGAAGCAGATCAACAGGGTTACATCCTAGAGATGACAGTGCCCACAAAACCATATGATCAACAGGCAACACATATTTTACCCGTGCAGTCTGTTGATGGGGATAATTTAGTTCAAGATACTGAATCAGATATTCAAGCTTGTTCCATGGCTAGAAAACTGAATAGAGAATATGGTGCTGAGGAGGATGTTGCTGGCAGATTTATAGGTGGTGTTGGGTCTAATCATGAAAACTTACAGTTGAAAAATTTGACTCCACTGTACATTAATGGATCAGAAAGCAGTAGAGATGAATGTGAAAAGGCACAGAGTGAATCCCCACCAGGAAATATAATTGGAAATGAACTAATGCAAGACAACCTAGATTTTGAAGCTGCATCCACTGAAAATATTTTGCAGACAAGACCACATGATAAGGATATCCGGGAGTCAACTTCAAAACTTTTGGTCCCATTGAGGAGGTCAGGCAATATATGAACTTTCTTGCATTTTTTGCCATCCTTTTCTTATAATCAATTTATATGTTATGTGGATGAGAAAGTGATGACAATGAACTGTTTAGTTAATTTCCATTAGGATGGCTTTAGTCAAATGAGTGAAAAAAGATGTGAGGGGAAATTAAAAAAAAATGCCAGTTTATCTTAAGCTGTGGAGAAGTGATGGCAAGATTCACTAAATTACAAGTCAATGCATATTCCTGGTTTTTGGAATTAAATAAAGAACATGAAATTGTCTATGTCTGAGTTTTTGTTGAAACGTGTTGATAGGAGATTTTATCCAGGGTGTGAAAGGTGAGTTTGGGTATTGCTGATCCTTCATTCTTGTTCTTCTTTTTTTGGTTACTACATGCAGTGAACATACAGATAACACTACAACAACTATGACAGAGAAAGAATCAGAAGTTGTCTGTTCAAAATCTTTTAATAGATCCAAGGAAACTGGACCTCAACTGTGTCAGCAATTATCAACTGGTGTGGAAGTCTCCTCATCTGGGAGTAAAGGAATGGCGGCTATTTGTCCTGCAAATGGGAAAAGGTGAAACATGCATTGTGTAACTAGTGCAATTTTAATTGTTAATAAGCTTTTCCATTTTTCGGTCTGCAGGGACGGCTTCGATCTTAACGAGGCACAAACCCAGAAAAAATCAATTGGTGATTCAAACTCACATTCCATGGGATTGACAAAAGCAGAACCTTCTTTGGTGGGGAGTGAAAAGAATGTTAAAACTCTATGTAATATCAGGTGAGGTATCTTTAAGTGGAATTATGATTTTCCAATTTCCACAATGGATTTTTGTCTTTGATAATTTGTTGAATATTTTTGGTCTATTAGCAGAAATAGATCACTTAATTTCGAGCAAACAGTGAGGTCCCTTTTAATCTTCAACAGGGAGAGCTTTAATGGTGATGGCATACAAAATGTCTGCAAGCTGGTTACTAATCCAAGGCCCCCAGATAAACGTGTAACAAAAGGGGATTCTTTTGTGCTAGGAGGTGGAATGAACATGGGGTGAGGCATCCTTGTTTGTCTAACAATTAGTTAATTTACTGTCTGTTGATAGATCAAGTTTGGCACAAACAAGAATTATTTTTCACTTTGCTGATTTTTGTTATCCCAAAAAAAAAATGCTTGATGGTCTCCAGAGTCATCCTAGCTGGGATCTTCCCTAAAAGGTGGACATCCTGTTAATCTATGTAAGAGGATCAGTTATTGTAAAAATAATATTAAATAGCAGCTTAAAAGATGTTCTTCAATCAGATAAGGAACAGTATGGGTTCACTTGTGTACTTTAAAACCTTCAAAGCAAAATGCCTGTTCAATTCAGTGGAAAGAACTCATTTTTATAATTCATAATGCGTCTTGGCAATTATACTGTGAAAATTATTTGGGAAAAAGTCTATTGCCATTTGATTAACCAACATTTAATAAGCTTTAACCATAAATGATTTGCATTCTTTTAACCAGAATCTGAGAGATTTTCCTTCTTCAGTTTTGCTCTCTAACTTTTTGACTGTCTTCTCTAAGTGAAGAAACATATATACGGCTCATTCTGAATATTTGTATTTACTGCTTTCCTGTGACCAAGAAGAGCATATTAATTCACTCTCCTTGGCGCTGATAACGTGTTTAAATTCCTTTCAGATTGTCTGAAACTATGCTGCCATTTTCAAATGATTGTTAATTCTTTTTTTTAAGCCATTATATTCTGATGTGATTTTTTCCTGAAGAGCTGTTTCTGTGTTTTAGATATCAAGTTGACATCATTATTTTATGTTACTGTTACCTGGTTTATCTTCTGGATTTGACATGATAGCTTGTATATTTTTGAATTGAAATACATTACAAATTATGTGACTTGTTGATAACATCTATTACCGATTAAGCTTTGGGAGCCTGTTGATTTTACAGCTGTGAAGTTAATCCTGTCAACTCAATTGATAAGGAAACTAAGTCTAACATCAAGACAAGCGTAAATTCAGCTGTGGCTTCAAGCATGGGATTGGCTTGGAACTCGAAGATGATTTCTGCTGAAGGGCCTAAAGCTGGGAAGAGGGCACCTGATCTTTCTAGCTTGAAGAGTTTAAGGTCTGATAAGAACATGGAGATTTGTGTTTCTGAATGCCTTCTCTGATTTTCTTTTGAAACTCTTACAATTTATCCCTTTACTGATTGAATATGTCTCAACATATATAGGACTATTGGAGCAAGCAAAGATCAGGAAAATTCTGTACTTAAAAGGGGACTAAGTTCCTTGAGAAACTTGGAGAAAAGCATGGAAATACAAGAAAATATAGCATCCAAGACTGACCATCCTATTGCCAATTCTGAGAAAAAAACTCTGTCGATCACATCTTTGAAACGAAAAACATCTGAGGTTTCTTTTTTTTAATCCTTCGTATCTAGCTTATTTATGCTATAGGTTCTCCACTTTATATTATAATGAAGACCATTTGGTTTTTAAGTATCAGTAAATTCTTTGTTACAGATCTTTATGAAAGCATTATGGTATACTACTATTGTTTTAAGATGCAATTTTACAGGCATCAAATGCAGATACGCTGTCCTTAAATCCAAGAAAGCGTCTTTCTCAGTCACCAAATGAAATCAGGTACCATCATGAAATGTGTTTCTTGTAAGTCAAATTGCTGGTTGTTTGCTGGAATGAACATGCTTTTCCTCCCAAATGCTTTCAGAAATTTGAAGGAACCTTTTAAAAGCACAGTCGAAGAACAGGTATGGTTCCAAAAAGGGCCTGTGGTTTGTGCATCAATGATAACAATAAGTCAATGTTCTCTTGTCTTATATATTTTTTGCTAGGGATGCAATCATGATAATCGGGCAAAGAATGAAACCAACTGTGTTCTTTATAGCCACCCAACCTGTGGACTTGAAACACCTCAGCAGATCAATATTAAAGAACAAGACATTTCTTTGGCTATGGAAAATGATGGAAATGTTGAAAAGGCTGAAGCATACGTGAAAGAGCTTGAGGATGTAAGTGAACCATGGATTTATGTTAATTGGCATCCTGTTACTTGTATGGTTTGCTACATAAATCATTAAAGCTTGGCTGGTTGTAATGGACCCAAAATCTGTCATGTTACTTTGAAACACCAAATCCTAAAAGCAAGATGACATAATAAAGATGAATCTCTGAGACCAGAAAATGTTAAATTTATGTATGGCATCAATCTCTAGGATTGACCATAAGGCAAAGCATTGATAGGGGAGCAAAAAATTTAATTCAACTTGCTGAACTTAAAAACTTTATTTTGAAATGTATTAGAATGACGCAGGTTTTCTGGAAGACCTATGTTTGTTTTTCTTTCTTATTTTTTTTTCTAAATTCTCTTTTTGTAATTTTCAAGCAGTGTGTTTCCCTTGTGCCTGCTTGATTTTATACAAATTTAAAGTCCTGCTGTAAAACATTTCACTTGAAATTCTGAACTCTGTTCAGGTATAGCTTTAACATATTCATGAACTAGATAGCTTGATTATTTTTGCTTCAGATTTGCAGCATGCTGAGGAAGAAATATGAGGAAGCCAAAGAAATACTGGTTCGAGCCATTGTGAACAATAACAGTTTACTGATGCTTAACCATCCCATGTATGACAAGAAGATATCCTTACAATAATAACTATCATTGTTTATCTTCTTGCCTTGGCCTTTTTTTATTTTAGTTTAACATTAAGTGATGTTTTCCTTCACAAATGAAAACGTACGAATGGTTCAGAAATTGGCTTCACTGTTGAAGTCTAAATAGCCTCAGATTCAAATGGTGGGAACAAGAAAAGGTGTTTCTTTTTTTCTTCCTTTTTTTATAAGTGCATTTATAATTTTTTTGCTTTGATTTGGTAATTTAATGTAAATACAAATGTCAGGGACAGTAGATATCTTCTCTTTCCCGCTGATGCTGGACTATAAGAATCTGTTTTCCTGAGCAGTTGAGCTATGCAAAACAAAATTCAAAATGTGTTTTTCAGTTCACTGTTTGAACTAACCATCCGGAGCTTTATACTTTTAAATGATCTTTCTGCATGTTTGCCAAGCCTGATATAGCAGGCTAATGCCTAAACTGTCTTTCTCTGATTAGATATTGTTTGTTGAATTGAATTTTTAATCACTGGACTACTTTGAACCATGTTTTTTTCCCCAATTCTGTAACCTAGGTTTTTTTCACTCATCTCCAAGAACAATTAGGATTAAGTGGTTTCAGTTTAGCCTGAATGTAGATGATCATTGGGCTGTTCTTTTTGTAGTTAGGGATTTAACTAAGAGAGGGTATAAATAAATTTCAAAAAATTTTATGAAATTTATTTATATATATTGTTTGATATAAAAAAGGTTTCTTTGGAATTTCATCTTTTAAATTCCACATATTGTTTGAATCAAATCCCTGTAGAATCTGGTAGAGTTTGCAAAAGAATTTTAAATAAATAATGTCATAAATTTGACTTGATTAGAATTGATCTTAAATATGCATCCTATAGTCTATACTTAGTAGAGAATTTAAAAAAAGATATATTTATTTATTTAATTTAACTTAGATTGGGATATGAATTTAAGTCTTTTTAATCTTGAAAAGATGTATTGGTTAGTTGGTTCTCATTAATATCAACATTTTTACATAGAAAGTTGTAATAATTAAGCCTTGGTCCATTCTCTATTTCGTTTTAATGTGGTGATTTACCCTTGATTATTATATATTTTGGAATGCTAACTCATGATAGCAGTAAGCATATAAAATTTAAGCTTCTTTCTAATCTCAATTCTCAGTCTCGTGTCTATTAGGAAGTAAAGAAATACTCATTTTTCCTTTGGGATCAGAGATTGTAAGAAAGGAAAATATTCCTCCCGCAATTTGATTTAAAAGAAAAATTGAGAACAAATTAAGAGCAAAAAATTATTAAGATTTATATGTTTGATAAATAAAAAGTACATAAATTTATCCGAATAATGATGAATGTCAGTTTTATCACATTAACATTACAAATTTTTCATATGAATTTTATTTTAGTGATTAATTACGATAACTTAAGGAACTGACAAAATATGCATTGAAATTTTATCGGGAGCGTAAAATGAAAAAAAAATACATAAGAGACAGTCTCTTGTAATATTTTTTTAATTATTTTTCTTTAATCTAAATCGATCATGTAAGAAATAACTAACACAAAGTTGGTCCTGCGGGAAGAGTAGATACGAGATAGGCTTTTAGTTTGACCGAGCGTTTCAGCGAGGGAAAAATAAGCCTCGCTTTTTTTTTTTTTTTCAGAGAATCCGTCTAAAAATTTGAGCGTCCCTCGTGTTTCAATATAGGCGCTCACTGGTACCGTTCGTATTTCAAACATAAAGCGCTCCCCCCAAAAATAAGAAAAATCAGAAAAATCGAGCCCACTTACGGCTCTATTTCCTCCCTCCATTCCCACATGAAAGCCAAAATCAAAAGTTGCATTCTCCCCTCCAAAAAACTATACCATTACATTACATATGCCATACACTAACCACTCCAATTTCATCATCCCTGCCTCTCTCTCTCTCTCTTCTTTCTCTCTCTCTCCGGCTCTCTTTGTAGCGCAATGGCTGTCCTTTCTCTTAGTGAAAATGATAACAAGGAGAACATCCCTCCTTTCTTCTATTCAGAGCAGCGAGCCATACTCACTGCAAAATCTCCGCTTTATAACAAAAGAGGAGCCAGGAAGCCTCTTGAGGACATCACCAATCTCTTCAACCAACCAATCCCGTCAATTTCAGTTCCAAAGAACAGGATCCCTATTGGTACTTTATTCTCTTTAGGTTCCCAAATGAAATGCGGGAGAAGGAGATCTGCAGAAGGTGTTAATTCAATGTACAAGAGCACCCATCTGGTGTCTGTGGCCAAAAATTTTAGATAGTTCAAGCACTAAGTTAGTACTATGTTTTCAATTTTAGCCATTCAATCTGTTCGATTGAGCAACCACTTTCTACTTTTTTAATGTCTATTTAATTTGAATACTGGTGTTTGCAAATCCAGGTTTAGGTGGGAAAATTCCCATAATCATTGTAATTTACTATCACTACATGAATATATATATCAGTAAAAAGTGTAGTTTCCTGTGTTCCTTTCTGGGCTTTCTTTTCTTTTCTTTCCTCCTTTTTATTCTGATAACAAGCACTTCAGCTGCTAAACTCATCATTACTAGACATAATAGCTACAATTACAAAGGAACTGATACAGCCAAGAAAATAGACATTTTTACCAAATTCTTCTTGAATATTATTATATTCACATCTAAGATTCTGTATTAAGCAACCTGATTCTTGGAGATTTGCAGGCTTTTGATGGATTCTTCATAAGCACAGTAAGCACTTGTTTCTCAGACAATTCAACCTTATCACCAGTATAATCTGCAATTTTCAGTAGCTTTCCATGATTGAGTTGATTTGAATGGCAACTTTTTTCCTTTTTTTTTTCGTTTCCCCGATTGACACATTTGATGCACGCACTGGCAAAATAATGAACAACAGGCAGATAATGTGTCAAACCTTAATTACTCATGCATTTCAGTGATGAGAAATTGAAATGGCCAAATCTTTTATATCAGACCAAATTTTCATTAGCTGAAGTTGAGAAAGCATGCACCTCAGTGTTACCCATCTTCAAAAGGTAACTTCTGTCTTTCATTTTTTACGTTGGCCAGCTCAATACCCATAAGATTAAATATTATAAAACTTCTATTTTTGAACTCTACAGAGTAATTTTTTCTCCAGTAACTAATAACAGTATAACACCTGAGAAATTGTGGTATATTTCAGGTAAAAAACTGAAATTAATCCGATACCTCAATGAGTGTTTACAGCAACTCTACCAATTCATTTCACCTCCAATAAGTCTCCATTGGCTGTTCTAACTGAAGTGATTGAGTGATGGTGGAAGAGGTTTGAATAGCTCCTCTGAACTCGTATGTTAAGTACATACATTGTCTATCCACCATTCTTTGCTTGTATTTTGAACCAGACGTGCTGACAGCAAAGAGCTTCTCCTTCTGTCCTCGATGAGTCTCAGCAACTTGAGCATATTAATTCTGAAGCTGTGGTTCTTGACTTTGCTTGCTTCTTCATACTTTCTCCACATTGCCTTGCTTTCCAAAAGTTCTACAGTTTATATTCTGCCTTAACCAGTAAAACCTCTCAGTATGATTTGTTCTTTTGCAGATTTTACAAGGAGGAAATCTGCCTCTTCTATCACTTTCTTTGTTGTTACTCTCTTTGTTTTATTTCCCTTTTTTTCTCCATAATATGCCTCTTACTTGAGCTACCACTTGATTGAGAATTGGCTCTAGTTTTTGCTTCTAAAGCCATCTCAGTTGATTTTTGGATTCTGATGGACCTTCTGTGCTCTGTAGCTCCCTTCTCAAGTTTAAAACTTGCAATTTTGTTTATCAATGCCTTGGAACTCCTCCTCCAATCTGTCCCAAGCTTCTTTGCAGTTGTACGAGCCATAATCCTGGTGAAAAATCACCTTGCTCACAACTGAGTGAATACAGGTGAGAGGCTTGAATTTTTTGAATTTTCATGGCTGTGATTTCTCATGAGCTACTGTTGGATTCCCAAGTAGTTCAGGTGGGTCTCTCCCTATTTCAACAATTTCCCAAAGGTCATAAGAGTTCAAGTAATGTTGCATTTTGACCGCCCATATGGGGTATTTTTATCCTGAAAATGCAGGAGGTGTTGGAGCTGAAAAGCTATTTGAAGCCATTAAAAAAAATTCTGGTGTCTGAGTACTTGTCATCCAGGTTCAAACAAAATTTGGATGTGGAATAGAGCCATTTGTTTGAAAGTTTTTGCAACTCCACACTGATTTCGAAAATGCTGGAAGTTGAGTGCGATAAGAAATAGAAGTGTGGTGAGTAAGGCTAATTATCACCAATTTAGTGTGGCTGCCTGATTGAGTTCTGACCTTTATTTGAAAACTTGCATTAGCTGTGAACAAGTTTCAGTTCATTTGAGGTTATACAAGCGGCCTTTTTTCTTCTTTATTAGCTCCCTGAAGATAACACTAGGGGCATATTGATTATACACTTGTACATGGTGAAGATGATTGCATTTGAGGTCGGCTAGATTGTGGGGAATGTTGTGCAGCTCTGCCTCTGCCCAGCTCTAACTATTAACGGAGTTCTTATGCATTCAATAATCAAGTAAGTTTCTGGAAAGAGCAGCTCGCAGTCGCAATAATTACCGGAGTACAGTGAAACTGGTAACTCTTTTTTGCATAGGGATTAGTGTGGAGGGGGTCGAGAAAAAATTATAGAAATATATATATATATATATATTTTACTGTAAATGGTTGAAATTGCCCCCAGAATAATAAAAAATCCAATGAAAAACAAAACTAAATGTGTTCTACAGAGTATGTTTCGGCCCCTCCCAATAAAATGATTCTAGATTCATGCGTCATGTTTCCATATCATGTATATGTGTGGACAACATATACACTCAGGAATTGTGGTTATAATTGTTTTGATTTGATTAAACATGGCTGGATAGCTACGTTTGGTGTGACTAGTTCTGCACTTTGATTAGACCAACTTCAGTTTTCATAGGTAGAACAACAACTTTAACGACCCTGTCAAGATGGTAATGCTAGCCTGCCAGCCAAGTTCGTCGTCAGTACGCTTCTAAAATTCATGGGAGACTATATTGAGCAGAAGATAAGGGGAAATTGATTCCAAAATCATAAAGAACTAATATGGTCTGCTAATATAATATATATATATATATACACAAAAAAAAAAGGATTAGTAATCATCATGGGGTCAGCAGAAAATGCTTTAGAAGAAGCTAACTAGATTACTTTCATTTATTTTGGAGTTATCTCCTCCATTGCTAAGCCGCCTTTGTTTCTTTACATATATTTCAGGATCCACGTGTTAGCAGTAGCAATAGATGATACTAGTGCAAGGGAATTGGACAAATAGATTGGTAGAATAAGGATTTTAAATGAACTCCCCTGAAAATATTATAGCTGGTCGGTGTTAGTTTGTTCTTAAATGTTAGAAAAAGGCAGCAGTTAGAATAGAAATAGATTACACAATCGAACAAAACAGACATTGCTAGCAAATGGGATGTTCGTTTTTGCCCCACTTCGATTATTACAAAGAAAAAAGAAGTAATCATTATCCTTCTATATATACACACCCTCCTGGCTCCTAATTTGATTATCCACAAACCCAAGCATTTGCATTTGATTTTTCTGAAATCATAACCAAAACCCAAAATGGCTAGCCTGAGATTTCCTGTTTGTCTATTCCTGATTTTGCTGGCAGTTTCAAGCTCTGAGACTCGCCCTATTGATCAATCTTTAGTAAGGAGGAACTTAATAAGGTCGATTCACGTAATGGGTGAAAGTGAAGTTTGCAGTGTTAGGCAGGGAAATGAAAGCATGAAAAAAACTCATTATGATTCCAAACGAGTGATTCCTGGATGACCTAATCCACACCATCATTCTAAAAATCAATAGTAAAGAAATGTGGTGTGTAAAATATTTCTCTGTTTTTGGACAATTCTTAGGGACTAGAGAAAAAGCATCCCATGATTAATGTATTTTTGCTATGTTATTGCAAAGGGATTGTACTTTCTCCAAACTGCTCCTTCTTTCTCTGCATGCCTCTCATGCTGTCTGATTATTATTATTTTTTTAGGTGGTACTACTGGTTAGAGTTGATTTATCTTTCTTATCAATTATAAGATTATGCAACTACAAACTTGATTAACCATTAAAACGAATTATAGGCTAAAATCTACCGGTAAAATTGCTATATGGCTGCTTAGTTTATAACATTAATCATAGTACAGCACCTCAAACACATTATCTAATTAAGGTTCTAGGATAAAATAGTAGATATTTAGCTTATAACAGTTAGTGCTCAACAACAAGTGAGTTTGGATAAGATAATACATATTACCACTAAACCCTCCAAATGGTGTATATTAATTAATGCATATATCCACTTAAGGAATTAGGAAGCCAGAACCTAGAAAAATGCAATTAAAGCAATAAAGAAAAATTAAGAATAACTTCATTTAAACATCTCTAGTTCAATGAGAGAAAAATTTTGAAATTTCTCGCATAAATTCATTGACCTAATTCAATTATACTAGAGCAATATCTGAGGTTGAAAGATTTCGAGTTCGAATATGAGTTAAATTTATTAAATATAATATATATATACACATTGTAAAATGTAAAAGCTTATACTTTTGATACATTCTACTCTATATAAGCTTGAAGACTTTCTAAAATTCTTCCTATTATATCTTTTTTGTTAATATATATTTGAAAGCATTAATTTTAAAAGTAAGCTATTAAAATTAAAAAGCTCATTTTTATATTAATTAGGTCATATTTTATATTTTTAGACGTGAGATTATTCATATTTCAATCAGTTTAAAGTAGTTTAACAAGCCTGAGCAAGTATATATATAAAAGCATGGAAATAATCTTTGCATCTCCATAGCCAAAAAGAAGCACTAGTTTATGCTGCAAATGCTGAAGCACCATTAAGAGATATATGTGCTTGAAGCTGTAGAGCACCACCAAACTATATAATAGGAAGACACTTTTGAAAGTGATTTCCATGAGAAAACAGACAATTATATCCTATAAACTAATACAGTCAAATTCTCTTTGCACTTTTTTTTTAACTAGTTATTTATCAGACTAAACAATAATTGGTTACTTCAACACTTGCAATCCTTTTGGAGCATGTGGTATGCCTAGTTCTGCTAGTAGATCCATAGGATATTGTTAAGAGTTGAGTTTTCCATCGAACAAGGAGTTGAAATTAAGGAGCTTCAATGCCCTGTTTTCGTTGTTTTTTGTGACTAATGCAATCAGTCAATGGTTTGTTAAAAAGGAATGGAAGTCCTTATTTTAGGAGATAAATTTGTGTCAAACTTTTTGTACTGTACCAAGGTTGGTAGATTAGGTTTGACTAAACTGTGTTCTTTTCTTCTCCATCACTTGTATATGTATCATCTGCTCTATGAATGAAATAGATTAACTCTTGCAACAAACTCTCCCTCTCTGTTTTACTTTGTATTTCCTTTTCATTTTCTTCAATTTTAATTTTTTCTATTTAAAAAGCAAGAACAATAGTGGTATCAAAGCCTCTTTTTCTTAAGGGCTGTGAGGATTTGAGCAGATTGATTACCATTCTAATAACATTATAATTGCCAGCAAATTGCCACCAGCATCAACTTACTTGCACCTCCTGTGTTCACAGGAGAAAACTATGACTACTGGGATGTCAGAATGGAGTCATATTTGCTTGCGTATGATCTGTGGAGTGCTGTGGAGGAGGATTACGTGAGGGTACCTCTACCAGAAAATCTTACCAAAGCACAAATTCGTCAAAACTCAGAAAGGTCCATGAAAAACTTCAAAGCTCTGTCAATCATCCATTTAGCTCTGTCAGAAGACATCTTTCCCTAGGCTTGTTGCCCTTAAAACAACTAAGAAAGCTTGAGACTACCTGAAAGAAGAATATGTTGGAAGTGCAAAGGCGAGAGGAGTAAGGTTGCTGACTCTCAAAACGGAGTTTGAGTTGATGAAAATGCAAGGTGGAGAAAGTGTTAAAGATTACTCTACTAGAGTAATGAAGCTTGTCAATCAAATCAGATTACTTGGAGGAGATTTCAAGGATCAAAGAGTTGTGGAGAAAATGATGATTAGCCTTCCTGAGAGGGTTGAATCAAAACTCTCAGTAATTGAAGAGGCTTGTGACCTGGAGAAGTTGTATGTTGCTGAATTAATAAGCAAGTTACAAGCTCATGAGCAGAGGGTCTCTATGAGAAATGATGGTGCTATTGAGAGTGCCTTTCTAGCTAGGCGAAGAGGGAAGCAAGTTTCTTCAACTTCAAAAGAAAATTGTCAGTCTTTAGCATCCAAAGGCAAGCAACAACAAAATTCCAAAGATTCACAAAAGAAAAGAAAATTTTCATCTTGTAGCATCTGTAATAAAACTAATCACCCTAAAAGAACATGTTGGAAGAATATTCAATATAAGATTTGCAAGAGGAATAGTCACATAGACAAGGTGTGCTGGAAGAAAAAGAATCAAAAATCTCAGCAAAGCCACTGCAATTAACAACAGCAGCCTGTATAATAGCAACAGGCAAACTTTGCTGAGAATCAAGGCCAGCAACCATTTGTTCATGATGACTCAAAATCTTCAAGTTCCTGACCATGACATGTGGTATATAGATAGTGGGTGCACCAGTCATATGGCCAAAGATTAGAGTTTATTTTCCAGCGTAGACACCAGCTGCAAGACAAATGTGATGCTTGGGGATGGTATGACTGTGGAGGCTCAAGGAAAAGGTTCAGTTCCAATACACACCAAGCAAGGGATAAAGTTAATCACAGATGTATTGTTTATTCCAGGCTTATACCAAAACTTGCTGAGCATAGCACAAATGCAAAACAAAGAATACTCAATTTTGTTCAAAAATGATTGTTGTTACATTTATGATGCTGCTAATGTTGAAGTTGTTAAGGTCAGAAAGTTAACAACAGTTATGTTGTGCACTTGAAACATGTAAATCAATTGGCCTTGTCTGCTAGAAGTGATGAGACCTGGTTATGGCATAAGAGCAGGGGCGGAATCAGGTGGGGTTGGGTGGGGGCTGACGACCCCTTAGTCAACCGCTGGACGTGTATTTTTAAGGTGAGTTTCTGCCAGCCAAAGCAATAGAGGTGGAGGCCCAGCTCCCCAGCCTCCCATCTCCTCCATTTGCCTCCCTCTCCCCAAGCAACTGGTTCCGCCACTACATAAGAGGTTTGGTCACTATAATATTGACTCACTAAAGCATATGCAAAAGAATGACATGATTAGTGAGATGCCTGCCATTGGTGGTGATGAAGGAATTTATGGTGCTTGTTAGTTTGGAAAGATGCACAGGACAAGTATTCCATCTAATGGTGTTAAAAGAGCTACAAGAAAGCTTGAGCTTATCCACACAAATGTTTGTGGACCAATGAGTGTTGTTTCTTTAAGCTGCAACAAATATTTTATTTTATTCATACATGATTTTACAAGGATGACTTGGGTGTATTTTCTGTCAAATAAGGCACAAGTGCTCTCTGTGTTAAAAAATTCAAAGCATATGTAGAGAAACAAAGTGGGTGTGAGATTGCTAGCTTGAGGACAGACAATGACAGTGAATACTATTCAGCAAAGTTTAAAAGATTTTGTAATGATTGTGGCATTCAACATCAATTTACAGTCAACTATTCTCCTGAGCAAAATGGTGTCTCTGAAAGGAAGAGTAGGACTGTGATGGATATGGTTAGATGCATGCTATCAGAAAAGAGTTTGCCTAAAAGTTTTTGGGCTGAAGCTGTATACACAACTGTTTACTTGCTTAACAGGCTTCCAACTAGGTCAGTCAAAGAAAAGACTCCAATTGAGGCTTGGAGTGGTTCAAAGCCATCTGCTAGACACCTAAGGATATTTGGTTCAATCTGCTACACTTATGTTCCTTCAATAAAAAGAGGTAAGTTGGATGATATAGCTGAGATTATTTTTTTGGGATATGCAGCACAAGCAAAAGGCTTTAGAGTTCATAATGTAATTTCTGGTAAGATATATGCGAGCAGGGATGTAAGGTATGATGAACAAGCTTATTAGGATTGGGAGAAGAAGCAAGTTAAAAGTGAAGAAAATTGAAGAAGGCCCATCTGTCGCAACTTCCCCATCAGTGTCTAGTAATGCAACTCATTGCAACTAAAGTGAACTTGAAAGAGATGATGATCCTACCGCCAACATGCCAACTAGAAAAACTAAAGTCACTTGTTGAGGTTTATGAAAGATGCAATTTGGCAATCATTGAACCAACAAATTTTTATGAAGCTTCGAAGTACCATGAGTGGCAGACAACAATGCAGGAGGAGTTTGAAATGATATGCAAGAATGATACTTTTGAGCTCACTCTAAGGCCTTTGGACAAGAATGTGATAGGTGTGAAGTGGGTATATAGAACAAAATTCAACTCAGATGGCTCAATCTTTAAGTACAAGGCCAGAGTTGTAGTGAAAGGGTATGCTCAACTTGCTGGGGTGGATTTTGGTGACACTTTTACACCAGCAGCAAGGCATGAGACAATAAGGTTTTTGGTGGCTCTTGCAGCAAAGCAAAATTGGAAGTTGTATCACCTAGACGTCAAGTCAGCTTTCTTAAATGGATTTTTATAAGAAGAAATCTATGTGGGGCAGCCACAGGGATTTGAGGTTTCTAATAAAGGAGACCAAGTGTATAGGCTAAAGAAAGCCTTATATGGGCTTAAGCAAGCCCCTAGAGCCTGGTACACCAGAATTGATACACATCTTGTTAGTATTGGCTTTAAAAGAAGTGAAACTGAAGCAACACTTTATGTGAAGGGCTCTAATAAAGGTGATCAACTCATTGTATCTCTATATGTTGATGATTTGCTAGTGACAGGAGGAGATTTTAACTTGATGCAACAATTAAAACAACTTATGAAGGCAGAGTTTGACATGTTAGACCTTAGGGAAATGACATATTTTCTTGGTATGGAAGTCAAGCAACTTGATAAGGGTATCTTCCTTTCTCAAAGTAAGTATGTTTGGGATGTCTTAAAGAAATTCAAAATGGAGAATTGCAAGCCTATTTCCATTCCTTTGTCTGCAAGTGAAAAGCTGTCAAAATTTGATGAAGCTAATAAAGTTGATGCAAGTCTGTATAGGAGCTTGATTGGCAAACTTCTCTATTTGACAACTATAAGACCTGATTTAATGTTCTCAGCCAACATGCTTTCAAGATTTATGAATTCCCCTAGTCAAAAACATTTTGGTGCAACAAAGAGGGTGCTGAGATATTTAAAAGGAACTACAAGCTATGACATTTGGTATTCAAGAGATGAAAGTTGTGATTTGCAAGGCGATTCTGATAATGATTGGGCATGAAGCTTAGATGATTCCAAAAGCACATCTGGATTTGTTTTCTCATTTGGTTCAGATGCTTTTGCTTGGAATTCAAAAAAACAAGAAGTTATAGCTCAGTCCACTGCTGAAGCTGAGTACATAGCTGCTGCTGCAGCAACAAACCAAGCTATTTATCTTAGGAAAATTATGAGTGAACTTAGTATGAAGCAAGTGAAACCCACAGTTAGATAATAAATCTGCCATTGCAATTGCTAATAATCCTGTTCAACAAGGAAGAACTAAGCACATAAAAGTGAAATTTCACTTCCTTTGCGAGGCTGAAAAGAATGGTGAGGTTCATCTGGTTCACTGCAAGTCAAATGTTTAAGTTGCTGATATTATGACTAAAGCTTTGCCTAGATGTAAGTTTGAAGATTTAAGGACTAAGCTTGGATTGTTCAATTAAAAACTGAAGGAGGAGTGTTGAGAGTTGAGTTTTCCATGGAACAAGGAGCTGAAATTAAGGAGCTTCAATGCTCTACTTTTGTTTTTTTTTGTGACTAATCCAAGCAGTTAATGGTTTGTTAAAAAGGAATGGAAGTCCTTATTTTAAGAGAGAAATTTATGTCAAACTTTTTGTACTATACCAAGGTTGGTTGATTAGGTTTGACTGAACTGTGTTCTTTTTTTCTCCATCACGTGTATATGTATCATCTGCTCTATGAATGAAATAGATGAACTCTTGCAACAAACTCTCCCTCTCTGTTTTACTCTGTATTTCCTTTTCATTTTCTTCAATTTTAATTTGTTCTATTTAAAAAGGAAGAACAGATTTTGGTTGGGTTTTCCTTGTCTCATTCTCTTGGATGGTTTTGCCACTTTTTGCAAGCTATATTATTATTATTAGGCTTAATACATCCATAGCTCTTTATAGTTGACACGATTAATCAGTTTGCCCCTAAATAGTAAATAGAACTCTAACCTCCTAATTTAAGAACCCTAATAAAATATATTATCCTTATAATGGATTGTTTCTATTTAGGAACCTAACATAAATATATGAAATGTGTATATATAAACAATATGTTTTCTTGGGTTTGATTTTAACATGCATTTAAGAATCACAATTATATGAAAATTTGAAACAAAAAGCTTACCTGTAATATCTTTAGCAGAATAAGCTGAATCCTTAATCTCTATGAAATTGGGTAAAAATCTCTCAAATGCAAAGCTTGAAGTTCTTAATTCTCGAGAAAATTTTTTAGAGGTTAAGTTTAAGAGAAAGAGAGAAAATTTTGGGAATTTTCAAGGATTTTCTTTCAAAACCAGTAATCATTAGAGATAATTAAAAAATTGAAAAAAAAAATGGGTTCTTGTTAGCTATTTGAGAAAATATTTATAGTAAAAAAAATAAATAGAAGCTGTAGAAAACATTTAAGAAGATAAGCTTATAATTTTTATTAAATGGAATTGATTTATATATCAAAACTTAACAAACAAGCATAAAAAACTCCTAAAAATTAAATGCATGTTAATATAACAAGATATTTCCCTATTTTATAACAATAGTTAGCATAACTAATTCAAAAACAACTTTAGCATATCTTAGGCATTTAATAGCTATGTATATTAACAGCAGCTGATACACTTTTTCAACACTTTTCCTTAGATTAGATGCTAAAAAAGTTCTTTCGCTTATAATTGTTAATTCATTACAACTTTTGCTTCTTCTTTTTTTATTGTTACTGTGATTTGCATACTATTATAAAGTAATCCGATCGGCAACATTTATTGCATTTTACTTCGGGCCTCAAAGCTCCTTCAACTACTCTTCCTTCCTTTATTAGCCTTCTTTGCTGTTGAGCTTGTAAGGCATTAATTTACTCGGCTAAAGAAATACTTGATAAATCTTTGACATTTTTCAAAGAAGAAATGGTGGCTTCATACCCCTCTGAAAGTGTGATAAGTATTTTTTTTTTCAGTTATTCTTTGATAAGAAAAATCCTAACCTAACATTATTATTTTGTTAGCAAAATTAAGCAACATATCAATATAATCTTTCATAGTTTTTGACTCTTTTATTTTTTGTAATTCAAATTTTCTAATCAAATTTAATGTCTGTATATTCTTCACTTTTTCATTGCCTTGGTACTCATTTTTTGAGAAAATCCCAAACAACTTTTGTTGAAGGCAGGTTCATGAGTTTTGTAAATAGATTGGGAGAAACAACAACATACAAATAGGCTATGGCTTTAGCGTTTTTTGTTTTCTTCTACTTGTGACACTTATTTGGTTCATTGTTGGATTTTCAGGTGACTGAGGAACTGTGTAGTCTTCATTAATTGCTTCCCAAAGATCTTAGACATTGAGATGAACCTTCATTTTTACAGTCCGTATTTAATAGTTGTTACCATTAAATATTGGAATTTGAGGCATTCCTTGATTTATTTATTTATTTATTTTCTATTTTTACAAGCTATGAGGCTTAACGGTTGTTGAAGATCAATTTTTTTTAGCTATTGGAAAAACATTTAACTTCTCTCAAGCTCACAAATCCCTCAAGATAATATGCTCTGATATTATTTTGTTGGTTATTGGAGAAATTATTTACAGTAAAAAAAATAAACAGAAGCTGTAGAAATTATTTAGTAAAGGGGTTGATTACACAAATAATCCCTAAACTTTTATAACTTTTTCATAAAAATCCATGAACTTCAATTTATCAATTAAAAATTTTTAACTTTTAATATTATGCCAATTAAATCATTGAACTTTAATTTGTCAATTAATTTAGCTATTTGAGTAAATATTTACAGTAAAAAAAATAAACAAAAGTTGTAGAAAATATTTAGGAAGGAAAGCTTATAACTTTTATTGAATGAAATTGATTTATATACATCAAAACTTAACAACCAAGCATAACAAACTCTTAAAAATTAAATGCATGTTAATATAATAAGATGTTTCCTAATTTTACAGTAATAGTTAGCATGACTAATTTAAAAACAATTTTAGCATTATCTTAGGCATTTTAATAGCCATGTATATTGACAACAACTGATACACTTTTTCAACAGTTTTTGAGAAAAAAAATAGAAAAAAAGAGAGAACTTGTGAGAAAGAGAGAAAATTTTGAGAGATTGAGTTTGTAAGAAAGAGAGAGAAAATTTTGAGAGATTTAGTTTGTGAGAAAGAGAGAGAAAATTTTGGGAGTTCTTTAAGAATTTTCTTTCACCATCAATAACCATTAGGGGACATTAAAAAATAGAAAAAAAAATAGGTTTTTGAGAAAAAAAAAATAGAAAAAAAAGAGAGAACTTATAATAAAGAAAGAGAAAATTTTGAGAGATTGAGTTTGTGAGAAAGAGAAAAAATTTTGATTGATCATTTCACTATTGCTAAACTAAAACCCATCCATAAACACAAGAAGCACAAGTAAAAGTTTCAAATTTTAGATTTTTTGGTGTAAGAGAACTTTTTCTCTCTAAGGTTTAATATCTATGATTTTGGGAAAAAAGATAATGAAATAAAGGGTATAAACGTAATTTTATAGTTGATATAGCAAAATTTTATTGTCATTAGACGAGGAAAGAGTTTATATTATATACACTCTACCAGCTCAGCAAATATGGGTCAATTAATAAGCAAATAATCAAATTGAAGGGATTAAATAATTACTCAAAAAATATAGGGTGTTAAATAGTAAATGCTGCCAAGTTGGGGGCTATTAATATATTAAACCTTATTATTATTATAACATTAACTAGCTTCTAACAAGATTGCTCCGCGTATCCTTTGATGAGAACTTAATATGTCTCAAGCTGGATTTGGCTAAAATATAGATAGATATGACTTTTTGCAAATAGAGGTTCTCACTCAAATTCTTTCTTCTTCAATCTCTTCGATAGTAGAACATTTATGGGCATTTGATATATTTCTATGTATTTATATAAAATATGGATAATTTATAAATGAGTTTAAGTGATTACGGATAACATTTTTGCTAAATACGACGATTCAGATTGAATTTGATTGCAAATTCTTAGATATTCACTGTCTAAAACTTATTGTATATATTAGTTATATTTTATTAAGTTTTAATCATGTATTTATCGTATTTTATTTTAGTTATAGAATTATATGATATAGAATTATTTTAATTGAATTGTGTTAGTATTAAATTTTATTTATAATTATTTAATTGAGAAAATTATAATTTTACAATTTAAATTTTATAATATTTTTAATTTTTATACTTAAATAAATAATTAATTAGATAAATATAATAAATGAATAGTGTTAAATGAATTTGAAGTAAATACGGATAATAAAAAGATAATTATGATCATATTTGGGATGAGTATTGATAATTTAAATTTAAATGAGTTTGAAATTGAATATAACATTTTTTATGAAAATCCTACTTGGTGCTAATCCTATACTTTTTAACCGTTTTTCATCTTGTTCACACCATTTGGAATATAACTAATGTACAAAAATATAATTTAATTGAATTTAATTAATATAATTTCATTTCATTAATAACAAAATTTAGGTATTAAAAAAATAAATTTTGTAGGAAAATATTCGTTTGAGTTTTATTATTTAAAATATTGAAATTCTTTTTTAAAAAATATAGTGATCATGTCTCATTTTATCCTAAAAAAATATTAATCTAAATTAGGGTACTTTAAAATTTTATCAGTATATTTTATTAAATTAATTATTTATTACAAAATATTTTTTTATTTTAAGATGGATTATTTTTTGAAATTGATTATTTATTAATTAAAAATTAATGGTATTTTTTAAATATAAAGTTAATAAACATAAAATTTTTAAATTGATTTTGGTAATACTTGAGTTTCCTAAGCTAATCTTATGTTTCTGTGCACATTTGAGAAATACAAAAAAAAAATTAGAATTTTTAAAACCATCATCTAGTTTATATTATTATTATTATTATTGGTATTGGTATTAATGAAAATAATAGCTAGTAGGAATCACAAACTATTGTCTTGATTTTATTATGAGAAGTTCAAGATAATGAATTTAGAGATCATATACATATGGAATAATTGCCATTTAATGTGGGTCGAATTAAAATTTGCGGGTAATAAAATGTGCAGAAATCTAATTAATTAAAAGAAAAGTCTGAAAGAAGGGGTGGCTCCACCAAAAGGTTTAATGGTTGCCCTCATTTCAAAGATTGGATGGAAAATAATGGTCTTATTGATCTGGGCTGCAGGGATGGAAGTTTACATGGAGAAGGGGAAATCTCAGTGAACGACTTGATAGAGCTATTAGCAATCCCTCCTGGGAGAACAAATTCCTAAACTCTACTGTTATTGGTCTTCTAAAGGTTAGTTCTGACCATTCGCTTCAATATCTCAATCTCCTCTCTAGCTAAGCCTTTTAGATTCTTGGCCCCTTGCCTTTTTTACACTGATTTCCATAATCTAGTCCAACAAACATGGAGGCATGAAGGTGATTTTTTAACCATTGTTGATCACTTTTCCAAGGAGGCTCAGCAATTGAACTATAAGGTCTTTGGACATGTTGGAAAATGGAAGAGCAGAGTCTTAGCCAAAATTCAAGGCGTGCAAAGAGCCTTGGAGTGGTCTGATTCTCCTTATCTTCATAAGCTAGAAGCTTATTTGAAAACTGAACATGAGACATTTTGAGCTAGGAGGAACTCTTTGCCCTTCAGTATGCAAAGACAGATTGGATTAATTTTGGGGATATAAATACCTCTTACTTCCACAGAGTGAGTACCCGAAGACAACGCCATAATTGGATAGAAGCCCTTAGAAACAGTGCTGGTACCTTGAGCAGTGACCCTGCAACTCTCAAGTATCTAGTGATAGAATATTTTAAAAATCTGTACTCTTCAGATTATGGACAGTACCTTCCCTATCATCTAGCAGGCTGCTTCCCATCTCTTGATGATGCTAACTTATTTGATCTTAACAGAGTAGTCTCGAATGTGGAAATTCAGTCATCCTTGTTCGAGGTGAAGCCATTGAAAGCTCCAGGCTGTGATGGCCTCCATGCAATGTTTTTTCAGTAGAAATGGAATATAGTTGGGCCTTCGGTGTGCTCACTTATCAGAAGAATCTTCGAGGGGGCTAATATTCCGAGTAAGTTGAATAAAACCTTAATTACTCTTATTCCAAAAGTGGATTTTCCTGAATATATCTCTCAATTTTGGCCAATTAGTCTATGTAATGTGGTAATGGAAGTTATTACTAAGATTATTTCCAACAGGTTAAGACCTATCATGCCTAAGCTGATTAGTTAAAACTAAACAAGCTTTGTACCTCAAAGACACATTACGGACAATATTATAATAGCCCAAGAGGTAGTTCACTCTTTGAGAAGAATGAAGAGTAAGAAAAGGTATATGATTATATATATTGATTTGGAGAAGGCCTACGATAAGGTTAACTGGCATTTTATTTCAGAGACTCTTCAAGAGACTAGCATCCTAGATTTTCTACAAGTTGTAATTATGAAGAGCCTTCATTCTATGGAAAAACTTGCCCACGCCATAAACCTTTCAGCCCTTGTTGGGGACTGGAAATCTATTCGGTTAGGAAGAAATGGTCCTCCATTAACCCACCTATTTTTTACGGATGATGTGCTTTTATTTGCTGAGGCGTCTTTGAAGCAAGCTGCTAGGGTAATAAAAAGAACACTTGAATATTTTTTGTGCTAGCTCTAGTCAGGTAATTAGCCTGGCTAAAATAAAAATCTTTTTCTCTAAGAATTCTTCAATCGATGTCAGAAGATAAATTAGTGATTTTTTGGTGTTCAAAGCAACAGAGGATCTTAGTACTTACCTTGGCATGCCAATCTTACATACTCGGATTACATACTGACGACCCCCCTGCCGGCCGCCGGACATGTAAACCCTCAGCCTCTCAGCCCCCTCAGCCTCTCAGTTTCAGCCCTCCTCAGCCCCCCCCCCCCCCCCCCCTCCCCCCCCTCTCAGCCCCCTCAGCTTTAGCCCTCCTTTCTCAGCAGTCCTGGCTCCGCCACTAATTAGGAGTAGAGCTTTGGATGTGGTTGCATCGCAAACTGCCTTGAATGGGACGGCAACCGTGCGTAGCCACCGGGTTGAGAGACTTATCAGCTGGGTTCCTCCTAATATGGGGGTGGTATAAACTTAATTCCAATGGTTCTTATCGTAGCTCCACTGGTTTGACTTGTGCTGGTAACCTAATCATGGACGCACAAGGGAACTGGCAGCATGGTTTTTCTTGCTAACATTGGCAAATGCACGATTACAAGGGCTGAACTTCTAGGTGTATTTTATGGTCTGCAGATTGCATGGGACGTTGGTATCCGATCTCTAGTTGTTGAAGTTGATAGCCTTTGCTCAAGTAACCTCATCAATGATAATAGTCGAATTCATTCTTCTCTTGGCCCTTTGGTGACTCAAATTCGAGATATGGTAAGGTGGCAAAGGAATGTAAGGGTATATCATATTTTTAAAGAAGCGAATCAGGTGGCGGATGCCTTGGTTGCGTTGGCTCATACCTCTCTTACTAGTCTTCATAGACTGAACATTGCTCCTCATAGTATATTGGATCTACTTCAAAGAGATAGGGTTGGAGCTGCATATCCCAGATATGTTTTGAACTATGCTTCTGCCTCCTCTTATATTAAAAAAAGAAAAAAGATAAGTCTACGTATCGTATTATCAAACAAAATTTAATAATAATTTTATCAATTAATTTTAATTCAATGAAGAGTTATTTTTTAAATTAAAAGAAAATAATTTCAAATCCTTCAGTATAAATGCAAGATGGGAAAAAATTTTGTATTACAAGCGGTCTATTATCATTATTCGAAATCTTAGATAACTTTTCCATCTAATAATGGCAGGTCACGGTCAAACCTGTTGACTACAGTAGTTGGTCCAGTTATTTGGTACGAGACTTAATAGTAAGACAAATGATATGTCATTTTAATTAAATTACTCTTTTCTGACAAAAAAAAATTAAAATTCCTCTTTTTATTATAAATTATTTATAACTTTTATAATTAATCAATTGGAATATATATATATATATTAAAGTCTCTTCATTTAATTTCAATTCCTTTTATAATATAATTTGGTTTTATTTCATCGTCCCATTAAGATAATTGGTTCACATATCATAATAAAATTTATAATACCAACTATTTTTCATATGAAGTATGCTCTATTATCATTTGAAGATATATCAAAATACAAATAAGTTATCGATAAAAAAGAAAAAAAAACTATAAATAAGTTGAATCCTTAATATAAAAATGAATTATTTATAAGATTAAACGATGAATTGGTGGGTGCAAATTATCCCGTATTAGTTTTGAGATATTTCCTTCCTCTGTAATAAAAAAAAATTATTCAATCTTATAATCCAATTTGTTGGATTAGTTTTGCCAAATTAATTCTTTAAAAACTAAAGATGAAATAATTAATTAAATTAAATATCGTAGATGAAATATTAATTGGCACTTCCATTGTTCTTCATCTCCCCCTAATTTCTTAAATAGAAATGGGCATCTTTCTTAGATGGTGTTTCTCAAAACTTAAAAGCTGGTCAAAACTGATTATAAGCAGTTTTTAGATTATAATTTGTTTATTTAAGTGTTTCTAAAAACTTAAATAGTAGATTATAATATGATTTTAATCAGTTTTTTAAAAGTTGGGTTTTGCTACTTTTTTTTAAGCACTTATTTTTTAAGCAGTTTTGACCAAGTAAAAGACCATACTATCCCTACCTAATCTTCAATATTCCAAATTTGTCCATCCTATACACTTTAGTTTCCATCAAAATTCTTTTATTTTTAGGATTCTAATTAATATTTTTAGGATTCTAATTAATTTAGTAATATTTACATGGTAGTTTTTTATTTGTATAATTTATTGATAACACCATTATTATTATTATTATTAAATAAATTTTTTTATTATTATTATTATTAAATAAATTTTATTATTATTATTATTATTATTGCAAAATAAATTTTGAATTGACATTTAAAAAATTATTTTTATACAATAAATAAACTCATGGATAGTTTAGTCATTTTGACAGTTTCTGTAATTAAAAACTGATTATAAGCTGATTTTACAGAAACACTTAACTGATTATCAGCTGATTATTAACTAGTTTACAAAAACGCTTAACTGTTTATTTTTAATCCGATTATAATCTAAAATTCACTTATTCACAATAAGCTGAAAAGCTCCAGTTTTGAGAAAAACCGTCTTATTCTTTCATCCTTCAATACTCTTCCCTGCCTAGCTCCCATTAAAAATATGGAAAAAAAAAACAAAAAAAATTCAAAAGCTTGTTTTGGAGTCTAGTTAGCATAAAAGACAGATTTTGAGTGGCCAAAGCAAAGATCAACATATATTTAGAGAAAGTAACGTATAGCAAAATTTTCATTTTCACAAAGACAGCTAAACCTTTTGGAATTCAAATTTTATTTTTAATTCATCAAATTAACAAAATGATTAAGTAAAAGTATGATTTAGAAAAGATTCAACTCTTTTTTATTCATCAAAGTAATATAATTATTGAAAAGGGTGAGTGACATCAGGAAAAGAAACGACAATCCCTGTAATAAAGTTGTGAGATTGGGCAAGAAAATTTTAAGGGCATGCAAGGAAGTTCTGGAATGCAAATTGGAATGCGTTTGCTTGCAAGCCTTTTAATTTAACTAAGCATAGACCTGACTAGACCTACTCACTTGGTATTTACAGTACAATGCAATAAGGGCTTCAACAATTGGACTAATGCAAACAATTGAAAAATGAGTCATCTAATGCTAAACTTTTGGTTACATTACATGGTAGCCTAATGGACACTTTAATTTCATTTGAAAACTATTCACTAATCTTGTTTAACAAATAAGCTATATGATATAATAATGCCCATATTACATAATAAAATAAGTTTCGGGTACCAATTTATTGTTATTATTATTATTATATTTTTTATTTTGCTTTTGCTTTCTCAAGTGCTTTATATTTTTTTTTTGTTTTTGATCAATTAGGACTCAAGTAGTGATATTAATTAAAAGATTAATTAATTTCGCCATATAAACCATCCAGCCGCACACCTAAATAAGACAAAATTTCAGATTTTGGCCCATTTTAAGTTTTTAACTTAATTTTCATATTACTTACTTAAATGCTCCTTTAAATTAATGGGGGGTTTTTTTAAAAAAAGTTTTTAATTAAGTTAAAAAAAATCAAAATGTAACTTTTTTTGAAGAAAAAATCAAAACTTACCTAATAAATTTCATAGTGGAGTTGTACAGTTAAGTTAAGAAATATCATTAATTTCTTCATATACATATTAATACCAAAATTTCCAGTCGCTGACTCGCTTATGGTTTAAATTCTGTGGCTGGCTGGTTCAGATAATTGGGATTAATTGCTTGTAAAGTGGCATCCTTTAAAGTTTATGTACTGCTTTAGCTAATCAAATAAATATTTTCACAAGTCACCTTTTTAAAAAAAAAAATTTGATACTATAATATTTATGAATTGAGATTATTTTTTTTTTAATTTGAACGAATTAATAAATATATTTTTTATATCCAATTTGTACATTAAAAAATAACCTCTACTTAATTGTTAGTGCAAAAATTAAATTCTGATCAATGAAAAAAAATGACAAACCTTGACTATTATAGATCTGTTATTAAATGAATTCTGCTTAAAGCACTAATAATATGCAAATGAATTCAATTCTTAGTGGTAAAGTTAGAACAATCATTAGTGAACTCAAATTAATAATATTATTGTACAATCTTTTATATATATATATATATATATATTCAGAGTCAACATTTATTGACATTATGATTTTTTACATTTATTGACATTATGATTTTTTTTGCTATAAATTAATATATATATATATATATATATATGCGTCTTTCAACCAAGTATTGGGTTGCATTAATTCTGCATTTCATTATAATACTTTTGTTCCATAGCATGGGGCTATTTACAGCTATCCAATTAAAAATTTTTAGATGTATTAGCACTAGTATATATTTGGTCCCAAATACAATAATTGTTTCAGCGGAGAAATTATTTTCTGATAATTTAGAAAATTAGAATTTAAATTTTGATAATTTTTTATTAAAAATGTCCCAAATAAATTAAATTTTTTTTTTCAAAAAATGGCAATATGTATTCATTCAATTTTCAGTGTTGTGGCTGAATGAGGTACCCTTTACACCAAAACTACGAAAAAAGAAAAATGAGTACCAACAGCCCGGCTTAAGAGGAGAGCACCCTGAGCGGTTGCTCAGGGCCCCTCAAGTGTTACCTTTTTTTTTTTGCATTAAGATATGAGCCCCTCAAATGAATGATAAATATCGATTAAATTTATTGCAGATAAATATTTTGCTTGTATACAATTAGAAGAGCCCCCAAATTCAGTATTCTTTGTCACGGTGTAATTCCTAAAAAACCAAGCCTACTTTCTTTTATTTTCAAGTTTGCCATCCTATTGTTTTTTTTTTTTTTTTGTCTCTTTACTCTCGTTTTTACGGTGTCTATTTACTACACATATATAGACACCATACACACGGTTTAATTGTGGCAACCAATATATATATATATATTGATAATAATATTAAATATTATATATATTAGTATCTATTTTTTAGATGTCCATATCTTAATTTCTGCTCGAGACCCCTAAAATATCCAAGACGGTCCTGTACCAACATATCAGTACTCAATGAGAATCAGTTTGAAAGACTCTGATTATAGATCATTATAAAAAACAATGAATAATTGCACTTTGTTTGATTAATCAAATTAAAAAAAAGTGCTCACGATTAAGTTTTCCATTTATCATTATTTTATTATTTTCCCTTTCAACAACTCGTACACTTGAGGGTGCATTCTTTCAGCTTCTTTGGTTTCCATATTATGCCTGCATTTCCTATGTAAATTTAACATAAAAAAGTAATTAAATGGATCTTAATTATATAAATTTTATTCAAGATTCAAGCTACTTAGAGGAGAAATCATTCAAATATACAAGGAAATATGAGTTGCATCAATTAACTCGATCTTTTATACTCTGTTCTAGCGGTTCTTTGTTGTTGCCCGCCGAGCCCAATGAATTTAGGGCACATGAAGGCCCATTCCAAATAGGTCAAGAAGAAATTACGCAACTTACATGACTGAAGGTTTTCTTTTCATTTTTACTGTAGTTCACTTTTTGTTTCGTTTTTGTAATGGAGCACTTCTTTTTTTTTTTTTAATGTTGATTTTTATTTTTTTTATTTATAAATTTTATTTAAAAATAAATTTTTTATATCATATCCTCGTAAATACATAAAATATATATATATCCATAGGATATCTACAATATATATATATATATAATATTTATCAAATATATATAAAACATCTATCAAAAATTTATATAATTTATTTAATATTTTTTAAATTTTATATTCACACATTATCTATATAATATTTATATAGAATATACACAATATGTATAATAAACATATAATATATACTCACATTTACACAATATATACATAACAAAATTAATATTTTTTTAATTTTATTTTTTACTTTTATAATATGTAAAATTTATTTTAAAATAAATTTAATAATTTTTATTATTATTTTTTTGAATATTTATTTGTTATTTATAATCAATATTAATTTTTTTATAAAAAATTAATATATTTTATATAATAAAAATATAATTTAAAATATTAATTTTTATTATTTTATTGAAATATATTTATTTAATAGTAAAATTTAAAAAATTAAAATTGAATATTATTTTTGATAAGAGAAGATGTATTTTTTTTAAAAAAATATTTTAATGAGGGGTGAGATATTTTTAAAAAAATTTCTCTAAATTTTTAAAAATATATATTTTTTTACAATATTTTTAAAATAAAGTTTTTTTTATAATATTATAAATGTCCTAGTTACCATTTTATTTCAATTAGTACAGTCATACCTCCATATAAAAGTTACTTTAGTGATCCCTATGTACATTTTATAATCATCCAATTATATAATTGTTTCCTTTATTTTTTTTTAAGTTACAACTATACATTAATTATACCTTTAATTCAATTGCATATTTTTCTTTTTTCTTTTTTGGATGAAATCAATCCCAAAAACATATGTGATATAGCTATCACTATTTCTTATTCACTAATGAGATTTAGCACTCCTTATCACACTAATAGAAGTAGTTTATTTCTTATTTTCTCCGATGAATTGAATCACAAACTTAATTAGTTTTAAAAAATTTAAACTAAATAAATTTTAACAAATTATAAAATTTAATATTTTCTTCATGCCAAATAGTTATATTTTTTTCATTTGTTTCAAACTATATCTCACTTATTATTTTAATAAATTAGTAAATATATTACATATTAAAAATATTTAATAAATATATATTACATTAAAGTATGGATGCAATAAAAATATAAAGAAATATATATATTTCTTATAAAATTAACTAATTTTCCTTTATTTTTGTAAATAAAAAAATGTGCCGTATCAATTCTAGCTAGAATGAGTACAAATACAGGGATTATCCATAAATAAATCTACCATTAACTATGCTGATAAACTGAGTGTGAATTCAGGCTAAAAAAAAACTGAGTGTGAATATTAATATTATAATACTAGAAGTCAATTAAAGAAATAAGAGGGATTAACTTGAACGGGTAGGTAAACCATTAAGAATTTTGAGTTATCCATTGCCAGTGACACAATTGTAAAGCTTGGCAGCGACGTTGTGCTTATCTGACAGCAGTTGCACTATTTAATTATATAACACCCTCCATTAAACCTCATTTATAAAGCTCTAAACCTCGTTTTTTTTTTTTTTTTTTGATTCTTTTCAGCAATAGGTTTATCTGTGTGCATGTGAGGTCATTTAGTCGTAGTGGAATATACATACTCCACTGTGATACCTACCTTAGTCCGAACCCCACAGATCATCCACTGTCCTCCATAAAAGAATAATGGTCCGGACAAGAAGCACAAGGTCAGTATACAGAGCTATCAAAGAAACAAGAAATGCAAAACGAGCTCTTTAGCAGTAGAAGATAGACAATTGATACAGTAGTCGTAGGGTGCTGACATGTCATAATTTTTGCTGTCATTTTCAGAGTTTGTCTTCTCATTTTTTAACTATAAATAGATAAAAAAAAATTATTTCACTTTTAAACTCTCTTATTTGCAGAAAAATCGAACTAATTTAGACATTAAAATTTTTCACTGTCCAATCTTTATCTTTTTCTTGCAAGTAGATGAGCTAAACCATAATACCTGAATCCAAATACGACCAAAGTCTACCTTATCATCACATTGCATTAACAAAAATCCACGTACGTGCATAGTCGATTTTCTTTTTTCTTTTTCTTTTTTTCAAATTTACCTCGGCAAGGTTTTGCTTTTATATTTTATATTAACATTAAGGCCTTTTTAGATTTGTGAATGCCATCAACTGTCTTTTTCCGGCGGTTCACGACAGATCCTCCTCGATTGTGACACATTGTGGATTATCTATGCCAACCTGATAGAGAAATCTAAAAGGAATTGGATATGGATTAATATTATATCTTCTTTTGTTTGTTTTTTCTTTTAAAAAAAACTCGAATTAGCATTCAGTTTTGGTTTTGATATGATTTAATTACTATATGAGATACTATATGATAAAAATTCAATGTGAAAACATAATATATATTTTTTCATTTAACTAAATATTATAATTTTTTTTATAATGAATTTTCATTTACAATCAAATTCTAAAAATCGAGCGCTTATGGATAAAAAAAAGTAAACAATTCGTACGTTTACCAATCAAACTAATTAACTCTTTTTTTATATAGGATCAAACTAATTAACTCTTAAGTAATTAGTGACGTGATAATTTATCAAATTAAAAAACTTAAGAAAACTCCACTCATCATCACTACTAATTACTTATAAGTAATGAACAAAACAATTCAAATTATAATAATTTAAATTTTAATGATAAAAATAATGGATATGGATGAAGCAAAATCATAAAAATTTAGGTGACTGGCAATATAAATTATAGATTCATATAGAGTCAAAGGTGTACGGCAAGAAAAAGCCAAAGGGTGTTAGTAGCCCTTGGATTATTTGATTGGTAAAAGCCTATAACCAAAAATTCAATGGAAAAACAGCATATAGTGGACAAGTCATATTTCAATATTACCCAGTAGATCGATGTATTTACACATATATAACGATAAAAACGAATTTTTACACGTAAGCTGACAAATCAAGATTGCGGTGGCTGCATTACACTCTGTCCACTACCTTAAATAAATTGAAAATCAGAGAAAGTAATACATCCATATACCAAAATTACAAGTGTATAAATACCCATAACCATGCTCTAACTCTTACTTAAATAGAACTAAAAATAGTTAAAGATTTTAGGTTGCTAAATGGCTAAGAACTCAAGGTTGGTGTGGCTGCTAATTATAATAATAATCTTGTTTTTGGTCTTAAGAGCAGAGAGCCGTCCTCTGCATTCAACCTTTAAGAGGAAGACTGTGAGCAAATTATATGAAGCTTTGAATCAATTCGCGAGTAGTGAAGCCAACAGATCACATGTACAAGAGTATCCTGATAGAGTCAGTCCTGGAGGTCCCGATCCTCATCATCACTCTGCAAATAATTAAACACATACGATATATGGAAGCCTTTTGAGTTAAAAATATTTATGTATTTAGGTTGATGTGTTCTTGTTTTTCTTGATAGAGGTATCAACTTATACCATATAGTCGGAGCAAGTACTTGGGAAGAAGGCAAGAAATTATTTATGTTACTAGTTAGGTCCTTAATTTATATTTTGATTTCAATGTAATATTAAATGTGTTACTGATGTTTTTACATCATTTTTACTTTCTTCTTCCTCTTAAATTTTATGTATACTGAAGAGTCTTTGATTTAATAATATTTAAATCGTTTTTTTTTGTGTAAATTATTTTTTCAGAATTGAGCTGGATAGGATAACTAAGACGATAAAACTCTTTTTACCAAGTTTTAATATAATTATATGCTCATAAAATTAAACTCGAAATATCTGATTAAACTAAAATAATTCATTATCAATTGATCTAATAATATTATACTAGAAATTGATTAAAATTGGAAAGAGAATTTTCTTCATTAGTTATATTAATCCAAAATTTCAGTATTAGGGCTAATTTCTTTTCAGGAAAATAGTGAACTTAAGAGCACAAAATTGTTAAATACATTCCATTTTACCTTTAATTATGTATAAGAAATTTAGTGTTATAGATTTTTTTTTGCTTGTGAAATGCTACCAGCATTAATTATATAATATGTGTACATAATTATGATTACGTGAGAGGGGAGCTGGAGAGGTTGTAACTTTATTGGGTTTAGAAATTTCAGTGCTTGGAGAAATTTTTTCTTTTAGAAAAAAAATAATTATTTTATTTAATTTTAGTAACAAAATAATACTAATTTTTTTAACGTTGCATCACAATTTTTTTTAACACTTCGGTGCATTTACATGATCTGATTTCGGACAATTGGATGTTTAATTGTTTTATTTTGCCATGTTTAAGCTTTAAATTGGTGAAATTATAAGTTGAGAAGTAAAATAATTAATCGAGTTAAATTTGGAAGCAAAAGATGTATTTGGTCTAATTTAAATTATTATAGTGATTAAACTTTTTAAGGTTAAAAAAATTGAAATTTTTATTCTTAAAAAAGTGCTTTTTGATTCACAAATATTATTTTGTTACAATAGGAATATATCAACAAGAACAAAACCAAAAAAAATCAAGGGGGTGTTTGGTTTAGCTGTTTGATGCAGCTGATAGAGGTTTGAACCTCAAACAGCAGCTGTTTGGTAAAATTTGATGTTTGGTAAAATTTTAAAACAGCAGCTGATAGCTGTTAGGAACCCCAAACAGCTGCTGTTTCAATAAGCTCCTACTCGGAGCTTTTTCATATCAGCTGATAGCTGATTCATATTAAGACTATATTAACCCTATTAAAATAAAATAAAAATTAATATTTATTAGATAATGATATGCTTATTGGTAATTTTACATTCAAACTGTAACAGCTATTGTATTTTTACCAAACACTAACCCGAATCAGCTACCAGCTATCCGCCACCAGCTATCAGCTATCAGCAACCGCTATCAGCTACCAGCTGCTATGAACAGCTAAACCAAACAGGCCCCAATTCAATTAGAATGAATTCATAAGCAAATAGTCTTATAACCTATGTTTAAAATTATGATATTATTATTATTTTTAAATAAATAAGGGTAACTAAAAGATTAAAATAAGTTGAATTTATTCTACTTTGCATATTCTCTTCATAACAAGTTTTATACAGTAATTCATTTTTTTTTTTCGTAATTCAATTTACTATATTGATATAGTTCAGTTTTTATGTATTATAAATTTCTCTAAACAAAAGCCTTCTGGAAAATTTTTAGTAATTTACATCATTCTTATAAATTAATTGCCACAATCAATATGATATGGCAGGCCCATTAATATTTATAAGGTTAATTAAGAACCTTAACTGCATGGCATGGATGTTTACAAAAATTCAGTATTCTGAAAAAAAAAGAGTCCAAAATGAACCTTAACTGCTTCACATCTTCAGGGATTGCCCATATGCTGGGCTAATCTGGAATTCTATTATTCCCAAGGAAGATTTGCATACTTTCTTTGGTCTTAGTTTTCATGAATGGTTATGCTCTAACTTATTTAATAATTTTTCTTTTCAGGGAAGGCACGATTGGAAAATATTTTTTCGTATTACTTTATGGTGTTTTTGGAGGTGGGGCAATGAAGAGCTTTTCAGTACCCCTTTGGGCCATCAAGGAAGTCGTCTTGACGAAATTTATAGAAGAAAATAGGAGATTTGCAAGGTTGGGAACTTAGAAAAGATTTCAAGCTCGAATGGGCGTGTAATGAAGAGCATCCCAGTGTCTTGGTATCCTCCTCCAGAGGGTTTCATCAAAGTGAATACAGATCGGACATGGAATTCCTCAACAGGAAAAGCTTCAGCAGGTGGGGTTATTAGAGATACATGAGGAAGATGGTGCAAAGGGTTTGTGATGAACATCGGGTTTGGTTCTATCACCTGAGCAGAACTGTGGGGAATTTTGCAAGGTTTGAAATTAGCATGGAGCCTAGGGTCAAACAAAGTGATCCTAGAAAACGGACAGCTCTTGTACCCTCCAGATGATTCATCAGGGAGGCCAGCAAGCTAATGCTCATCACTTTGTTGATTTCTGAAATTCGAGAATATCTGTCTGAAGAAGTTTATGGTGAGAAAATGATTTTATTTTATTCAATTCAAAAATGTAAACGAAAATACAAATATTTATAGTATTCAATACAGAATTCTAGAAGCTACAATACAGAATTCTAGAAGCTAAATTGTAACTAACTCTAATAGCATTATACACATCAGCCTTTGGGCTTGCTGAGCTTATTTTATCAATAAGCTGAAGATAGGCCTATCAACATCTCTGAGCCCGATCAATCATAAGTAGTCAGTAGCACAAATTAGGTTTCTAATTTGTGAAACCTTAATCAAACGATTGCCTCCCTTCATCATCTTTCTCCTAGCTTCCATCTTCACCATACATTTACAGTTCTTCACCCCCTCCTCAAACTGGTGCGTGGGTGCAAACACAGCCCAAGTTTGACCTTCAAACGAAGAAACGCGGGTTGAGACAGAACCTTGGTGAAAATATCAGCGACTTGTTCGGTGGAAGGAACGTGAGCGGTGCGAAGGAAACCATTCTGGACCTGATGTCTGACAACATGGCAATCCAGATCCACGTGCTTAGTACGTTCGTGGAAGACTGGATTTTCAGAGATATGAACCGCTGCTCTATTGTCACAAAACAAAGGTACTCCTTTCTGAATCTGTATCTTAAAATCTGCAAGTAAATTTTTCAACCATAACAACTCACAAGTTGTATTCGCCATACTTCTATATTCAGCCTCTGCTGAAGAACGGCTGACTATGCTCTGCTTTTTTGTTTTCCAAGAAATGAGGGATTCACCAAGGTAAATACAATAGCCGGAGATAGATCGACGGGTGGTGCGGCAAGCACCCCAATCGGCATCACAGAATGCCTTTAAGGTAAAAGACTCATGCTTTCTAGGGAAATATAAAACTGTGTCTATTGTGTTGTGTAAATATCTGAGCAAATGCAGTGCTGCATGTAAGTGTCCTGCATGAGGTGTCTGCATATATTGGGAGAGTTGCTGGACAGAGTAGGTTATATCAGGCCTGCTAAAGTTAAGATAGAGCAACCTCCCAATTAATCTTCTATACTGATTTGGTTCCTGCAGTGGTTGACCCATTTCTGGTTCCAATTTCAAACCCTGTGTCAAAGGAGTTGAAACTGGTTTTGCATCTTGCAGTCCCATGTCCTGTACCATGTCCTGAATAAATTTCTGTTGTGACAGAAATAACCCTTTGTCAGTCTTAGTTATCTCAAGACCTAGGAAGTATTTTGCTTCCCCAAGGTCTTTAATTGTGTACTTATTTTGTAAGTAGTCCTTTACAGCCTGAATCTGTGAGTAATTAGGACTTGTGATCAATACATCATCCACATACATCACAAGGATAATGAAATCTTCACCTGCACCTTTAACAAACAAACAATAGTCACTTTCAGATTGTTGAAAGCCATATTCAACCAAGCTGTGTGTGAATTCTATGTTCTACTGCCGCCCAGCTTGTTTAAGTCCATAAAGGGACTTAGTAAGCTTACAAACCTGCCCTTCTTTAGCTTTTGTGTACCCCTGTGGAGGTAACATATAAACCTCCTCATCAATATGCCCATGTAAGTAGGCATTATTGATGTCTAACTGATGTAACAACCAATTATTAGTAGCAACCAAAGTCAATAGCACCCTAACTGTTACCAACTTAGTGACTGGGGAAAAACTTTCTGTATAATCAAGCCCCAGCTGCTGATTATAACCTTTGGCCACTAACCTAGCCTTAAATCTATCCACGCTCCCATCAGCCTTGTATTTAATCCTATAGACCCATTTTGAGCCTATAGGTCTCTTATCCTTAGGTAAATCAACCAATTGCCAAGTGTTATTAGCCTCTAGGGCCTGTATTTCTTGTTGCATAGCATCCACCCAGTTTTTATCTTTTTGAGCATGAAAATAAGAAATTGGTTCGTGAATTTTTGACACATTAGCATGAAATGTAAGGTATTCATGTAAAGTTTGGTGTTTAGGTTCTGTGTTTGATATGTGGTTACTGTTTATGTTTGCAGGAATACACAGACTGGCCCTAGGAGGTATTACATAATCTGACATCCAATTGGGTGCCCTTCTCTGCCTACTGCTTCTTCTTAGCTCTTCTGAGTCAGGTAAAATTTCTGTTTCTACAACATCTTCTTGCACGTTTTCACTTTGCTCACTGTCATGGTCTGTTTGTTGTGGTGGTATGATGTTATTATTTGGTGTTATGGTTTGGTTATCTGTTTGAGTGCATGTGGGAAAGAAAAACTGGTATGAAATTTCTGGCTTGGTAAAATGAAAAAGGAATACATGTTCTTTGAAATGTATGTCCCTTGAAATTTGGATGACTTTGTCATTCAGGTTATATACTCTGTAGCCTTTATGTTGACTTGCATAGCCTAACAGAATGCAAGGATGAGATCTAGGGTCAAATTTAGTTCTGTTAGGGGACAAATTAGAACCAAAACAAAGACATCCAACTGCTTTTAAATGGGATAAATCAGGTTCTTTGTTATGCAGTATAGAATAGGGTGATTTCCAGGATAGAACTTCTGAGGGAACTCTGTTTAATAAGTAGACAGCAGTGAGCAAAGCTTCTGACCAAAAGTGTTTAGGGAATTTTGCTTGGAACATTAGGGCCCTTGCAACATTTAAAATTTCTTTATGTTTCCTTTCAACCCTCCCATTTTGTTGGGGGGAGTAAGGACATGCAAGTTGATGTACAATCCCCTTTTCTGAAAAAAGTTGTTTGATATTTTGGTTTACAAATTCAGTACCATTATCTGTCCTTACTTGCTTTACTTTGGTACTAAATTGTGTTTCTACAAGGTTTAGGTAATGTTTAATGGCTTGGTAGGTTTGTGTTTTATTTGACAACATGTGGACCCAAGTGTATCTAGTGTTATCATCAACAATTGTGAGCATATAATATGCTCCTGTTATAGATCTAACAGAATATGGTCCCTAAAGATCCATAAAAACTAGGTCAAAAGGTTTATGAGATGTCTTTTGGTTTGTGAAAAATGGTTTTCTTTGTTGTTTTGAAATAGGACAAATATTGCAAACAATGTTTTTACTCATATATGGAATACTAGATACATGTTTTTGCCTTGGTTCTGAAATATGGCCCAACCTTACATGCTAAATATAGTCTATACTGCTGCTGTGTTCATCACACAGTAATACATTGTTTGCTTTTTCTGGTTTTACAAATGATTTTTTATTTAGTAGATATAAATTTCCTTGCTCCTTCACATAAGCTAAGACCTCCTTAGTCTGTATATCCTGCAAGACACAATGATTGGGTAAGGTTTGTATGGATATATTATTCTGTTTGGCTAGGGTAGTACCACTTATCAGGTTACAGGTAAAGGTTGGGACATATAACACATTTCTTAAGATTAGGTTGTCATGCAATTTAACAGTACCAATGTGTGTTATACTTTTAGTTGTACCATCTGGTAAGTCTACAGGTTTTTCTTTTGGTAATTTGTGCAGTTGGCTAAATAGGTGTTTATGGCATGTTATGTGATGTGTTGCTCCTGTGTCAATAATCCATATACTGATTTCTATTTTTTCATGCTCAAAATGACAATCACTGTGTAAATTACCTGCAAAACAAGCAGTATTCAGCATCACATTATCTTCATGTTCTCCATCATTCTGTTTCTGCACATCCATTAGTGGTGTTTCTCCTGCAGCTGCAATATTGGCCTGATTCTGTACCTTCTTTTTCTTCAAGTCCCAATACCAATCCGGGTATCCTGTTAATTTAAAACAGGTTTTCCTTGTGTGTCCATTGCACTTACAGTGTGAGCAATACCTCTCACTCTTCTTTGTGTTGCTTTTGTTGCTATTCCTCTGTCCATTTGAAGATCTCTGCGTATACATAGCAGCTGCATTCTCCTGTCCTTCTGCATTCATAACTTGCACTTCCCTTTGTTTCTCAACAGTTAGAACCATAGAATAAGCTTTATTTATATTAGGGAACGGATCCATTAACAAAATCTGATTCTTAACAGTATCATAAGTATCATTCAAACCTAGCAAAAATTGCATCAATCTTTCCTCATTTTCTAGGTTTTTCATAGCTTCATTCATCCCACATGTACATCTTCCTAATGCACCACAATTGCACTTAGGTAATGGCTTGAGACATCTAACCTCATCCCACAGTTTCTTCAGTTTGTTATAATATGTAGTGACTGGAATATTTACCTAAGTAATTGTATTGATCTCCTTTCTGATTTGATAGAGAAGTGGTCCATTGCTCTCACCAAATCTGGTTTTAATTTCTTCCCACAGGTCCTTCGCACTAGCTTGATACAAGAAGCCTTCTGCCAGATCTGGTCTTATTGAATTCAGAATCCATGATTGAACAGCACTATCAACCTTCTTCCATTTTTTGTGCATTTGAGAGTTAGCTGCAGGCATTGCTTCTTCACCATCAATGAAGCCAGCTTTGTCTCTTGCTGTAAGAGCTATGACCATGGATCTATTCCATGGTAAATAATTTTTCTCATTCAACTGTATGTTGATGAGATTAGTAGTATTATGATTTGAATTTGTTAATCTATAGGCATCATTATTTTCTGCCATTATAGATCTAGTAAATTGTGTTTGGCTCTGATACCATGAAGAAGTTTATGGTGAGAAAATGATTTTATTTTATTCAATTCAAAAATGTAAACGAAAATACAAATATTTATAGTATTCAATACAGAATTCTAGAAGCTACAATACAGAATTCTAGAAGCTAAATTGTAACTAACTCTAATAGCATTATACACATCAGCCTTTGGGCTTGCTGAGCTTATTTTATCAATAAGCTGAAGATAGGCCTATCAACATCTCTGAGCCCGATCAATCATAAGTAGTCAGTAGCACAAATTAGGTTTCTAATTTGTGAAACCTTAATCAAACGATTGCCTCCCTTCATCATCTTTCTCCTAGCTTCCATCTTCACCATACATTTACAGTTCTTCACTGTCCAGGAACTGGGAGGTGTCCATTTTACATATTTACAGGGAATCGAATGTTGTGGCAGACTATCTAGCGAAATAGGCTCCGTCCTTCCCGTTGGGTGTGCGTCAGATTGAGTATCCAAACCAAGATATCTGCCGCTGGCTGCTGCATGACCTTGATGGAGTTACGTATATGAGGAATATCACAATCTAAATTATGTCTTCTTGCTCCCCTGTGTAACCAAAAAAAAAAAAACTACACCCGTTCGATGCAGAGCAGGTGCTCGTATTAGTCAAATTTATGTCAGGTCCTAATAGCAAAGAATGCTTGGATTAATAAGCTATACAGAAGTATCAGAAAGAGTAAAGATCTATTGACCAAAAAAAAGAAAGAGTGAAGATCCATAAGCATAACTAATTGTCTAAATTGATGTTTCATTTATAATTTGACTAAGCAAAAAATTGAAATTAATTAATGTTTGGGTCTTGAATTTTTTGCATTTTTAATATAAATATTATATTATATTCTTTATTTTGTCAATTTTACCAAAATTTCAAATTTTAATTGTAACTCTGTCTTAAGTTATAATTGTTAAACAAATATTAATATTAAAAGACCAAAAAATCAAATCGATCCTTAAACTTATCATAACGTATTGTTAAATTAAGTCTAAATTTCAATTGAAATTGATTGAATTTTAAACTCTATAGATTTGATTATCTAAATAATTTATTTAATTATTAGTAGTTGTCCAAATTAAAGTTAAAGAATTCAATTAATTTCTATAAATATTTAAAAATTAAACAATATTGTGAAATAATTATCTTAAGGTTTAGATTAAACTTTTTTCCCTGAAATTATTATGAAAAATATTATTTTTTAATTTAATTTTAAAATAAAATTACAAATAATTGTTCAAATTAAAATAAAATTGACATAAAATAAAACTAAAATTGCAAAAGCATATAAAATAATTTAGAATAAATTTTTTATTAGACTTTAATATTTATTTGGTTAATATAGATAATTTTGTTTAAAAGCAAAAGCATCTTCAAAAGAAAGATTTATACATGTATAAGAAGATTTCTTACTCTCGAGAGTATTAGATCAAATAAACATTAATATTTATAAAAATAAGATTGAATTCTCATCTTATATAAAATTAATTGACTTGTGCTAAAATTCAATTTATGCTATTTATATATCATTATATTTTTTTATACTTTTCTAATATGAAATTTATTTATATTCTCCCTAACAGAAATTCAATTATTTAATTTGGTATTTATAAATAATTTATTATAAGTTAAGTTGATTAAATAATTTATTATATTATTAATATTTATTTTTTAAGATTTATTAATTATTCTTATTATAATCCATTGAATACTATTTTTAGTCATTTTAATAATAAATATATTACAAGCTATTTTTTATTAAATATATTAATTGTTAGTCAATTACTTATAGATATTCAATATAAATATATAATTATTTAAAATCTTAAATATTTATGGGTTCATGTAATAATTCATTTTATAAATTATTATTAATTGGGTGTATGGGTGGAGTCATAAACTCGATTTTGGTAAGAATTTCCCTTTCTAAAATATGTTTCTTACATTGTAGGTATATATTCAAGTATCATAATGCCTTTGAATACACACACACACACACACACACACATCAAGCTAGCGGAGTTCATGACGTGCATGAGTTTTTAACCAAGTTCAACTATATATATATATATATATATATAACATTCTTTCTGGAAATTGTCCACAATAATATATATATATATATTAATACCCTTTTCTCAATGGCGTTTGAAATAATATTTTTTGCAGAACAGTTTAATCTTCAATCTCGCCTAATAAAAACCCTATATAGGAAGTCCATATTCTAATTATTTTAGGGAAGAAAAAGAAAGAAAACTGACAGAATGTAATGAAGCTAGTAGCTAACTTCCATAATTAATATATATATAGGAACTAGGAAGAAAAGGCATAGACACCATTTCAATGGTTGCATAATTTAGGTTACAAAAATAGCCATTGATAGAGTGGAGGCTTTGGTTTAAGTTCCATCCTCGTATAGATTAGTGATGTTCAGGATCTGGGCCTCCAGGTGTGACTCTTGAAGTTGATGTATCAGTCACTTCCTTCTTCATAACATGCTTCATTTTTGACAAACCACACCCTAATTGTCGCAAAAGAGCTGTGCTCTCAATTTGCTTAGGCTTAATACTCCTAACACTGCGAAAACTCATTGCTTCTGATGAGTTGATCACATTTAGTGATAAAATGAGAAGCATCATTATTACTGAAACTTGAACAATGCTTGAATTATCCATGACTTAAAAACTACAAAATGAAGAAGCAGTTGTTGGAGTTTGATTTTAATTTGCTCAAGGTGGTGGTAGTAATGTAGTTGCAGTGTGTTACAACACAGTGGAGAGAGATGAATTTATAATGGAAATACAACACAGTGGAGAGAGATGAATTTATAATGGAAATGCTTGAGACTTCAAAGATATATTAAACGATCAATTGCAATCCATCGTGTACTATATTGTCTTTTCCTTATTTATTCCATTGAAAGGGGGCTTCAGCTTTTTTATCTTCTTTTTTTCGAGGAAAGATTTCAGCTCTTTCTATAGGCCATTGGAGAACTTGTCTGTCTATTCATTGTAAGCGTTTATTTATATTGATTATTATTGAATTTTTTCCACACACTGAATTGAAATTAACAGTTTTAATTTAATATCATATATAATGTATATTGCTAAATTAATAATGATTGTTTATAAAAAAAAAACTAGTCAGTAATTAAAAGTAGATACATATATATTTATAACAAATTATATAGTATTAGGATATATCAGCAATGTGGTCAAATATTTACAATAATAATTATTATTATTATTACTGGAATTCATATATCACTATTAATTTTTATTTGTATCAAAATTTTAACTTTTAGTAGCAGGATAATAGTGATAGTTATTGAATATAAAGTATTGAAGAATGAGATTAAGTTCTGTTTGATATAAATAAATTGTAAAAATTTTATGAAATTCAACAAAATAAAATAAAATATTATTATTTTTTCATAATAAAATGTTATGTTTGAAAATCATTATTTATAACAAAATGGGATTATACAATGGAGATATATATATGTATATATAAATGTGTGATGCCAAGGAGATATATATATGGGAAACATCTTTAAGCAATAAAACAAAAGAGCCTTTAATGCCAATTCTTTTTAATTTTTTAATATCATTGTCTTTTTTTTTTTTTTTGAGAAATTTTAAAATATCATTGTTACTATCATTTGACATTTTTTTATTATTAATTAATTTAATTAAACAAAAGAATCGCCACAGACAAATGCGTTTTTGCTTTTCAAATGGCAAAATGTCACTTTCCGCATGGTTAGTAATAAAAAAAAACAGCCTCCAACGATCCCTAATTTGTCAGATCGAAATTGATGTTTGTTTCTTTTGTTTATGTGACTGACAATTCTAACAGATATCTTTAATATATGGAAAGTGGTCTATAAACGACACAGTTTAGGAAAGATAAAATATGAAAACTTGGATAAACAACTTAGAATATTTGAGAGGAAATTTAATAGTGCTTTTTTATTTTATTTTATTTTTGAGTTAAAGTTTACAAACTTTTTTTAAGCTATATATAAGACAGTCAACAATTATCAACTTTAGATAATTAAGAGAAATGATATTTGCTTTTATCGAAGCCAAAAGTCGCAGAAAACTGTTGATCCCACTTATAACAGTGAATTCATTATTTATATAAACAAATAACTAATAGACATTATGCTCGTACGGTCATATCATTGTGGATTCCCTAAAATGTCATTGATTTTTTGTTTCTTCTTTGATCAAATAATGCCGTATCCCAATAGTTAGATAATGGAAAAGCAGCACGAACCTCCCATTTCACGTGGAGATCCACATAAAATTGAAACCAGTTCTTTAGGTGAGGAATCTTGAATGGCATGAATCATCCGAATTTGACCACTCGAATCCGTAAATTACTTATTTTTAAGTGTTTGCCTAACTTACGAAAATTAGTTTATAACTTACTGGCTAATATAAATTTGTAATTGTCCAATTTTAAACTAATTATGTATTTTTTTTATATGTAGAAGGGGACATAGAAGGGACATATATCACCACAAAATTATAAAAATTTTATAAAGACATGTTAATTTATATATTTCAATACACACACTTCACTTATAAATTATTAATAAGTCACTATAAATTATTGATAGACATCTAATAATTTAGTAAAAAATAATTTATATATAAATATATTTACTATTACAATGTCACTTAGAAAAGATATTAAGTTATATTTCTAGAGAATGCCACTTAAAAAATATATAAAATTATATTTCAAAAATATTTATTAAAATAAATATAATATAATATAATAAATTATTTAATCTAATTAGTTTATAAACCAAAGTATTTACAAACACTAAGATAATAAGCTGATTTTTTATTTTTTTATTTTATATATTAGACATATAAACTTGTAAAATTATCTAAACAAATATATTTATTTAAATTTAAAATTTATATAGTTTAATCAGTTTGTAAACTAGATCAAACACCCTCTTAATTTAACAGTCGGCTTAATTAATGACCTAACTTACAATTCTATGTAATGATCAATATAAATTAATATATAGATAATTTATTTTTTTAAAATAACTTAAATATTTTTTATTTAAATTGATAAACACATTTTTTATTTATTTTAAATTATAATTCATTTATCATTTTAAAAAATTATAGTTAATATATGAAATTTCTATTAAATTCATATTTAATGTTAGTTATTAAAAATACTTAATAAATATATCTTATACTAAAATAAGAGTATAATAATTAAAAATATATTTATATTTATTTTTTAAATAAAAAATATTTAATTTTTTAATTTAATTTAAAATAAAAAAATTAGCCCATTACTTCATAATAAAGGGTGTATAATATTTATTATTATATGTGAAATATAAAGATTGCTTGTCATATGCCCAACTTTTTAGAATTAATAGGTATATATATGTATAAAAATTGTTTTCTTCATAGTCGGAATTAAGCACAGCACATAAGACAATTAGAAGAGACAGTAGAAGTGTGGGAATCTAGTCATTGAATTTAGTGTTTTATTATGGGATCTCTATGGGTCTTGACTAAATTTACAAATTAATTAAGGAAAATTTTATCATAATTAGGTCTATGTCTCCGTCTATAAACCCAATTAATTATAATATTTTATTTAAATAAAAAATTATATTCTCTATTATTTTTTTAAAAATATTATTTTAGTTATTTTATAAAAATGTATAATAAACTTATAAAAGTTATCATGTGTATAATAAATTAATTGCCTTTCAAAAGGTATAATACAAAAAAAGACATTCAAATAACAAGTAGTCACTTGCTTCCCACCTCTCCCTTCCCAGCTGTAGAGGGTGGTATACCCTTCTTTCATAAGTCCTTTTAATTTGAATTTTGTAGTATTATATATATAGACGGCATCCAATCAATCTCGATCTCACTTTAAAACTATTTGTTGGGGAGATGTTTCGCAACTTATAATAAATTTATAATAAATTATGTAAATCTGGTAAATTGATAAACTAATAATGGATTATTGTAAATTTGAATATATATTGAAAATCTAATAAATTTAAAAAATTTATTTTTATCTAATATTTTTTATCAAAAATCCTTTAAATTATAATATTTTAAAATTAATTTTAATTATATTAGAATTTTCCATTAATTAAATTATGAGTGTCTTGCTTAGAAAAAATTTATAAATTTAGGTGGCTTCGTCCTCCAAGGTTTTCTTTCAGCAACAGTTTGCTTTTGTCTCCTTCAGTAATGCTCCAAATCATAGAATCCATGTTTTGTCCATAATATACTTATTGCTGTCTTATTTCCCTTTTCCATGTTCTTCTAGTTAAGTGTTCATCTTTTATTTTCAATATTGAAAGCGTAACTTTTATTTTAAAATGAGATTCGAATTTTAATTATTTTTTTAAATTATTCTTTAAATAAAAATGATAGTTTACATTAAAAGAACTGTAATATATGAAAAATGCAAATTAAGGATTTCATTTTCAAACTTTCTCCAAATAAAACCATCTAAAAAAAATTTTCAAAAGAATAATTTTACCATATGATTGGTCTGTTCTGCAATCTGCATTTTGTGGGCTTTTTGTTTGTGACTAAATTGGCTTTTCAGTTTTGAGAGAAACAGAGAACGAGAAATAATCAGCCTTTGTGTGGCAATCTTTAGAAAGTCTTTTGGTTATGGGTTTTGTGAGAGCAATAGAATTGGAGTTTGATGGTTAGGGTTTCACGCTAATAGCTCTGATATGTGGCAACCGGGTAAGTCCAGCATAAGAACTACTGTATATAAATTAAAATCAAAGGAAATTCTTGTCTGGACTGGGTTTAAAATTCCACTTCTGTACCAATCGATGACAATATGAAAAATGAATTATAATATTAAAAAAATTAATTAAATTAATTTTTATTTTTAAATCATATGTTGTTATTGGTTGAGTATATGAATGAGATCATATATTCAATCTAGATTAGAATTTTCCTGTCAAAAATATTATTATACAAAATTACATAGTACAACAGATGTAAATTAAAAAATAATAATAATAAAATTATATGAGTAAGCGCAAGTATCAAACAATCACACTAGCAATGAACTTAAAAAAGAAGTAAAAAAATGAAGAAAGAATTAATATATATATATATATATTAAACAAGATTAATATGTGTAAATGTATATTTATACATATTAATTTTGTTTAATACATATGTATTTGTTTATTTTGAATATATATGCTTATGAAATTTAGTCTAGTTATGTTTTTTTGGAATCACACAGTCATAGATGGAAATGTAAATGAATAGAGATCCATATTGTTTCTTTTGATTTATTGAAAAGAAAATTGAGTATATATATGATCTATTCATCCTCCACTAAAGTAAACTAATATAAATAAAATAATCAAATATTCTAGTCAAAGTCATATTGCCGAAACAATATATATATACACCAACACACACACATATATATTTATGTGTGCGTATGCATCATAAGACAGCTTTTTAATTAAATGGGATTAGACATGGTGATAACTAACCGTATTTAAGTGAGAATTACCATTCTGCAACCACCCATGCATATAAAAAAATTATCCACATTTTACACCCATTTTAATTTTGATAACCACCTTTCCATGCCCCTCATTTAATTAGTTTTTGATAGCTTATATAATTAGTTTTTGATAGCTATATTGTTTTTGGGAAAGATAAATTACTAGCAAAAACACATACACAGTAAATAATTATATAATTATAATAGTAGGTTTGGTTACACTACTTTTCTAAAAAAAATTGACTAAATTTTTATCGATGAATAATGCTGTGTTTATTTATAAATAATATAGTTAAAATAAAATATTGAGTCTATTAATTTTTACTAATTAGTTGGTAAAATATTTTACATAGGGATAAAAAAAATTTTACTGGAAGAATGAATTAATATGTTACATATCAAAAAATAATTATACTACTGACTTAATTATCTAATCTCACACATGATATAAATTAATAAGGGTAATTTAAATATTATTCAATTTTTTTAATAAAATTAAATCATAATTAAATAAATTAATATTTTTTAATATATTTTTTTGATATTTTATTACACATTCCAAACATAATAATATAATCTTTTCCGATAAAATATAATTCCAGCAATATATATATATATATATATACATATGTAAAACATATTTTCAGCAATTAATTTTTTCTATAATTTACTAAACGCACTATAAATTTTAAAATTAATTTTTATAAATAATTATTTTATTACAATAAATAATTATAATTAATTTTTATGATAAAATAATAATTATAATAAAATGATTTATTATAAAATAATAATTTATTATGATAAAATTATAATTAAAAAATTAACTTTAAAATTAATAAATTATATAATTATTTATTTGTTTTAATAATATTTAAGTGAAATACATTTAAATATGTAATTAAAAGAATTTTAGTTACATATAGAGTAATCACTTCTATGTAAATTTGAAATATAATTTAAATAGTAAAATTCTTGTTTTGTAAACAAGAGATGCAGGATTTGAATTTTGATAATTACATTTTTACTGGTCTAATAAAATATTGAAGAACTGATAGAGCGCCAAATAAACACAGCGCCACGTCTACATACTTCTAGAATCCGTCGTTGCACTTGCATGTCGATTTTGCCTAAACCATCAATTACTTTTGAGTGTTTATCTATTCCGCATTTGCCAAATTTATGTATGTGTTAGGCACAAAGCTTCTGTTTCATATACTGACTATTATCAGTTGATCAAAGATTCATTATAACATCTTCCCAAATAACAATGAAATTAACCAGAGAAACTGTTTTTTCACCAAATAGTTATTTGCTTTTAATAGAATATCTAGTACTAATGCAACCTTTTTGTCAAGGATAACTCTCTTGCCATATTTATAATTTTGCTCAATTAGTCCTGCAAATTAAAACAAAAGAAGGCCTTATTTATGATATGCAATAATCTTTAACTATTTCTGAAATGACTTCATTGGATCCTTTGGGTCAATATCATTTATAAGTGGGAGATCAACTAGCAATGTCTCTAGACTCAAGCCTTGTTCCTTGAGTTTCACCACCACTTCCTCGAACACAAGCTTGTTACCACCCCGACTTAGATGCAGACCATCTCTGCATTTCCCATAAGCAGATACATAACCACAGATTCAGATCTCGAAAAGAAAGGACATATATATACCTGTATGTAAAAATCTCTAAAGCCTAAGAATAAAATACCTTAGATAAGCTGTTTTCCAGTCAGGAATCTGCTGCATTTTGGTCCAGATATCAATCACTGGACATCCACATTCTTCTGCAGCAGCAATACATGCCTTGGCATAAGCACCAGCAGCTTCATTTGTTCTCTCAGGCAGACCTTCCAGATTCTCAATATAAGGATACCTGCAAAGTTTCAATGAATTTCGTCCGCATAAGCTCTATCAGTCCAAAAATGACAACTCCATGGTTACATTTCACATTTGACAGTTCCTAGATGCTTATCAATATATACTGTATAGAATTCAATTAAGTATAACAGGACTACATTAGAACAATACAATGTACATGCTAAAAACAAGAGTGCGTGTATGATAGAAACACACTAGAGACGTGCAGCTTCATCAATTGGTGGAGGGGTGATGAAAAGAATGATTGTGCTCGGCCAACGTGTCTGATAATAAAAATAAAAATAAAAAAAAAGAAGTAAAAGATGTAAGCTTCCAATTCAATTACATCAAAGAATTAACAATATGATGGTGGAGATTGTTTCATAACTCCAAACTAATTACTAAATGTAAGAAAGTAAAATTTTCTCTCTAGTGAGGCTTGATTCAAGAATTAAGTTAAATTATCTATAGGCAGTACTTGTTTGCCCCAACTCCCAAAATGGCATACTAATGATATGAACATATTTCATTTACAGAAATTATAAATATATCTCATAGAGCTAACCATTCAACACTAAATTGTATTGCCAGATTGACATTTTATTGTATGACATCGAGCCCCTAGACAAAGGTTGATTGCTTCATGTGACACTATCTTGTTCTGTGTGAATTGAAAGAAATAAAATAACTCACTCAACATGGTTGAGGTTATCAATAATCAATATCAATTAGATGCCTAAAATTTTTTATCATTTCACTTTCATACCATCTCAAACAAAGTCATAGTCAAAATATCTTGGTGAATGACGTTCCAAGATAACTTCAGTCTGAGAAATTCTTGGTGAATAACTTCAATGTGAGAAATTCCAAATTAGAAGTATCCAAATCTCAATTGTAATGAAAAGAAAAGAAAAGTAATTAACCACTAATCTTTGTCATGTGGCCAAGGTTAATGAAAAGAGCCTTTCAATGATTTTTTTCTGTAAAGTTAGGATTGAAAAATAACAAAATTTTAAGTTAAGTGAGCCTTTCTCAAGTGGGGTTGCCTCTATCCCCCAGTCAACAAGGTTTATCATAAATATAAAAAGAAAATTCTTTTTTTTTTATTTTTTTATGTCTAAACCAGGACCAAACTTTTTTGCATATGAAAGATACACAAAAAGAAATTTTAAAACAAAAGGAATTGAATTATAGATTCCCTAAGATTTAAAAGAACCAAGAAGAAAAAAATAAAAACCAACAACCGCATGACGTTTTCATATATAAGTATCACTAAACCCACTAAAACTCCATCGATGGTCAAGATGGATTACAAACTTTTGGGGTCCCATCCCATACCTTGGGAAATATTTTTAAAGAATATATATTATAAAATGAAATCTCACACCGCACGCTTAAATAACCTGTGGATCATTAAAGAATATATATTATAAAATGAAATCTCACACCGCACGCTTAAATAACCTGTGGACCATCAATAACATCAACAAGACTAGAAGCAGTGAAATAATAATGAATTTGCAATAAAAATGGCTGCATTTGCCAAAAAGACAGCCCAATTTTTTCCACACCAATAATAACAGGCAAATGGCCAACATTGATAGCGACAACTGGGACTCACCAACCGCATATTTTGTTTGGCACCATTTCTCGCTTTAATCCAATCAAAACCCCACATCAGTTTCATCTATCAATCGCACTGACTTGATCAACCCATTGGGCGGTCATGATGATTCTTTCATATTTACTAAAGATGTACAGTATGTAACACCATGTAATCTTTATTTCATTCCATGATCTTTTGTTTTTTCAAGTGAAGAAAGTGGGAAAAGAAGGATTTGAGCTCATCATGAGCCTATAACCTGAAAGCTAACTATTTTTACAAGTATGTTTTCAAGAACATATAATATATAAATTTCTTCCAGATAAAAATAGAGTAAGAGGAATTTTTATTTTCTAAGTCAATTTCACCTATAAAAACAACTCCAGACTAACCAAAAATCATTAATTTATAATTAGCCTAATTAGGTGGTTATTTATATTGCGTTGGCACTGAATTTTGAATAAATCAATTTGTATATTGTAAAAGCACACAAAAACAAGAACGCACGTGTGTGTGTATGTCAGGATACAAAGGGAGGTAAACATTGTACCTTGAGAAATGAGAAAATGGCGTGAATATTGGCCTGGTATTCAGGGAGAGGCACGTGTTGGAAAGCAGAGCATCTATCGAGAAGGCAAGCATCGTTAGCACCAAAAAACAGAGTCATAGCTAATGGTGGTTCACCACCGTCTCCTCCGCCTACCTCTGATGAAAATACCCTATCCACCACCTTCAGAGCCCATCTTGTATTATATCCACTATAACCTCTCAGCACTACATCAACCTGAAAAATCAAGAAAACAAAAAGGATTATATAGTATGAAACAAGAAAATAAATGAAGATTTAATTTTTAACAAAATCCGTAAAGAAAATTATATATAAAAAAAAAATTAATACCGTGCGAGAGAAATGATTAGCAAGAGAAGCACCCCAGCCTCCATCTCCGAAGGATTCTTCAGTGATGGAATCACCAAAAAGATAAATCTTTGGTCTCATCTTTAGCAAATCTGAAATGGGTTTTGCTAAAATTAAGAGTGAACTTTGCTTTCTTTTACAATGCAAAATTTGAGACCAAATGGAAACTACTTTATTTCTCTTTTATATAACACATGCAAGCAATTATGAAAAACCAAACGATGAAAAAGTTTTGATCTTTTTGATTTGCCTTCTCTCCGTTAATAGTACAAAGCAAACTCAAATTTATTGCTCTCTTTATTGCCTTAATTAAATGCTGAGGGCGCACCCAACTGAAATCTGTTAGTTATAGACTATAAAGAGAGAGTAAAAAGAAAGACAGGATTGCTGTTTCTTGGCTAGAGTGGTTTTTGCCTTTTTGGCTAGAGTGGTTTCTTGATTTTCCGGTTTCGTTCCCTTGCGCGTATCGTCGAGTATTATTTATTTCCATTTCAACTGCTTTGTGGAACCAGAAAAAGCATATTAAAATACAAAAAGGACCTTGATTGTTAAGTATTATAACAGAAATGCCGCTGATTGTTATTGATGAGTTTGTTATGGTTACGGAAAGTGACAACTGCCACACACTCTGAATTCGCTGACTTTGATTGATCGTTGTATACTTGTATTATTTCCACATTGACATTTGTTGGGGCTCTATCTCGCAGACTGTCCTTTGCATCACCGGAAAAAAAATTACATTTAAAATATAAATTTAATACAGTGAAAACTAAAAATTAGCTAAATAAATATATAAATTAAATTATATTTGTATATATAATTAACATAAAATTACCCATACCTATATTATTATAGGATAGTTTAAAATTTTTCTTAATTGTCAACTAGATAATTAATTTTGGAAGCCTTAATCTCTTTTTTTTTCTCACGACTTTTGTAAGTTTTCCTTTTTACATAATTTTAGAGTGAAATTATTGTCAATTAATTAACGGATAATAGATTTATCCATTTTTTCACATTTATTTCTATTTTTTAATTTTTTTAATTTTTTTTAATTTTTAATTTTTAATTTTTAATTTAATAATTTATTTTTAAATATAATTTTTAAATTAATATAAATTTAAAATTTAACATTTATTTTTATTTTTATATTTTGTTATCTTTTATAATAAACTTAAATGCTATTTAAATTTTTATTATAGAATTTTATTTAGGGTCAGATTAATCTTTTTTAAGGTTTTAGACGATAATTTAAATTTTGGCTTATATTATATATTAGTTATAATATTATAAGTTACACAAAATCAATTTTTCTAGTTTTTAATATAAAATTACTAATTAGACTTTTATATTCAATCTTGATTTTAAAGCTATAATCTTGAAAATCAATTCTTGCAAGCAATCAAAAAAATATATGAAGAAATTGATATAGAGAAGAAGAGAATGATGAGGATAAAAAAATGTGTTAAAATGTAAGTAAACAGTGGATTTTTTTTTAATATTACAGCTTAAAAGGTGAAAGGCTTTACTTAAATTCTCAATAAATTAGAAATCATTAACTCTATATATTTTATTTTAACAACTTTTTAGATTATTATAATTAATTTAAAAAAATAATTTACTTTTACTAAATAAAAAGGAATTGAATGGTGAGGCCTTATGTCATTGCCTAAATAGCCTTGAAGATCAGGGCCTTAGTTTTATTCTCCATTATTTAAAAATTATGTGTCATTTTTGTACAACGGTTTATTTTTCTTTAATTAAGATTATTTATTATTCTTAAATAAATATTTTTTTTTGTGTAAAGAGTGATGATGATTTAATTTATTGATAGATGAAATGAGTTTTTTGCTGACAAATATATTATTCGCGGTATATTATTATTATCCACTGTTTATATCGAATAAATTTAAAGGGATTTAAAAATTTTATTAGCTATGAATATCTTGTGTATTTTAAAATTATATAATTTTATTTATACTTTATAAATATACTTTTGATTAATTGATGAAAATTTATTTTGCATTAAGAAAATTAGATAATTAATAAGTATATAGTAATTATTGTCTAAAACATCTTGAAATAGAAACATATTTTTTAATGGTCATTATCAAGACTATTGGGATAAAGGTATCAATTTTAATATTATGTTAAATCAACAAATTTATCATGGAAAACTTAAGTCTATCAATGATCATATATTCCATATGTTTGTGAATTAGATACTGACAGTCACTCTCATAAAACACACAAATAAAAATTATCTCATTTTTTAAAAATTAAATTTAATTATCATACTTTGAAATATTTATAATCAATCATTTTATTATAAAATAATTTATATTATCAAAGTGATTATAATAACAATAAAATAGTACAAAAATAAAACTATTAATCTTTATACTGAAACAAAAAAATAAATTATAATTTTTGGAAGTAATTAATTGGTAATACAAAATGATTTACAATATCAAATTTTGATAAATTATTTTTAATTTAGATGATTTCAAGTATCTCTACATATATTGGCATCAATTATTTCAAAATACAAGTTGACATAGCAGAAGGGTGGAAAAGGAAAAAACAATAATAATTTATATAAATGTGTTTAGGTTATGAATGCTCAGAATTAATATTGAAAATAAGCAAATATTAAATACACAGAATATAGAAAACTTACTAGAAAAGATATTGGTTGTTTAGTTATAGAAAATAACTCCAATTCTCTAGAAAATTTTCTAAAGTAAAATTAAATATAAAATTTGTTATTTACTTAGAAATATTTTCCATTTAAAAAATTAAAAAATAATTTTCTATATTTATTAGCTAATAACTAATTTTAAATAACTAATTTTAGTTATTTTTTAAATGACAAATACACTCTAAATAAGATACGAGTTTGTTTTCTATTTCGATTCTTATAGAATTATTATATTTTTTATATTTAAAAAAATAATTAGAGAATAAAATTTTATAAAATTAGAAAATAAAAATATTTTTCACAATAAAACAGCTCCAAGTTTCTCTATAAATTTATTAAATTAAAAGTTATCTCTTTAATTTTAAAATGTATAATCTATATGACTTATGGTATTTAATAAATCTTAATATATCAAATAAGAAAATTACTAAAAAAAACAATAGGCTATCAAAAAGAAAGTAAATCAATATATATTAAAATATAATATTCAAAAAAGATATTGCTAGAAAAGGAAACTAATAAAAAAAGTAATAAGCTACCAAAAAAAGAAAATCAAATCAAATATATATATATAACGAGACAGATAAAGTGTCACAAACTTCTCTTAATTTGATATTCCTACTAAAAATCAAAGAAATAAAATCTATTAGTTGCTATAAATAAAAAAAAAATACATTTTCAAAGGTTTAAACCTTGAAAGTTGATCTAAAAACAACGAATATTACTATAAAGTAGGGTATTTGATTTATTCACCTACACCATATAAAAAAAATCCAATTTCAAAGTTTGACTTTTAGATAGAATTATTAAACTGTCATTGGACCAGGTTTCAATGAAACTGCTTTATAAATATTAAGAATTTTTTTATTATGCATCATAAGTAAATATTAAAAAATGATTTCCAATTAAGTAAAAGGTTTTTTATGCGAGCTAAATCAAGCAGTTTACAATATTGAAAATAATTTCATTTTACAGAGAAATAGCTTTCCAGTTTTTTCAATTAAATTCAAATAAATCCGGTTTGAGTTCAGTCAAGTTGTCTCTGCAAGTTTGAGTTAATCATATTTTCATAAAAATTTGCTAAATTATGAACTGAAATAGTAGAGGCCGTAATATATGTTTGTAGGTCTTTTTTTTTTTTTTTTTTTTTGCATTAGTTTTCTTTTACTCAAAGATTACCGTTTTGCAAAATGGGAAAAAGAAAGAAAAATTAAAAGGAAAAAGTATTTGAAGCATGCAAAGAAGCTTGCGATGGTTAGAAGCAATGAAGCAAACAATATTTTTCTCCATTGGAATTATCAGAAGGCCTTTGACTGAATCAATAATTACATTGCAAAACTTTGTTTATTTCGCAAATCCAATTAATTTAATTAATTAATTGACATGCACAAAAGATTATGATTATGTATAGTTGCATATGATTAATTATCAGCTTGAACTTTTCTTTTTATGAAATAGTTAGAGTTGACGTTTTGTATAACATAAAATTTCACTTTATGTTTTATTTTCCTTTTCCATATTAATCAGTTTGTAGAAAATTCTTCACAAAGAAAAAAAAAAAAAAGCCTTCCATCAATTTAGCATGTGGGATTATATTATTCTTTTTTATTTCCTTACAATATTTTCTTTTTGCTAGATTCTTTCTATATCTCTTATAATGTGTTTGATAAATTATTAAAAAATTTAATTACTGAAAATATATTTTACAGAGATACACTATAAGAATTATATTTTACTAAAAAAAATTATATTACTATATTTGAAAGATGAAATAAAATACTAAAAAATGAATTAAAAAATATTAATTTACTTAATTACAATATATAACTTTACAAATAAAATTTAAGGAATACCTAAATTACTCTTATAATATTTCTTTCTTGTTTTATTATATTTTAAATTAAGGATATGATTGTCTTTTGATATGTAGACTCCTTAATCCATTTTTCTGGTAAAATATTTTTCTTACTTTCCGCTAAGTAAAATATTTTAACAACTTGTTGGTAAAATTTAGTGAATTCAGTAGTTTATTTTACGTAAATCATTTATAAACAAGTATAGTATTTTTGGTCAAATATAATTATTTAATTATTTTTTTTAAATTCGTGTGCAATCAAACACACTATTAATCTCATATTTATTATCTTATATATATATAATTAAATAATTATGTCTTAAATTTTCCAAGCAATCAAACAAAGAGGTTGATGATTAACGTGTGAGTGTTTTTGAGGTTGAATATTATTTGCTCTTGCACGCGCACAAAGATACACTTACATTATTATAAGCAACAACACTCTCATATTTTATTTGAAAAAAAAAAATTAGAAAATATTTCTCATTAAAATTGTGGAGATTAATTAGTTAAAAAAAAATAAGTTCCAATAATTATTCACTATAATGATAGAATTTATTTTTTTGTTTATTTATCATTTATTCAAAGAAATTATTTTCATTGTATAATTTATATATAATATTGATATATTTTTTTAATTTGATATTTACTAAAATTCAAACTAATAATATAGTAATTTTAATAACAATTTTAGCACACTATTAAATATAAAAATTATTTTTTTAAAAAAATTGACATTGTAGACGTAGGTAAAAATTCAACAATTCATTTGGAAAAAAAAAATTAACTACTTAAGTATTAGTCTAATCATACAAATCTCATTTGTAACACTAAAATTCAGACCATTTTTACAGTTTTTTTAATGAAATATACATGGAATGAGTTTCAAAAATATATACAAAAAAATTATTAGCTTGCTGAAGATTTTGAATAATATATTAGTCGAAAATATATCTTTTATATAAGATATTTTACAGCATAATTAATAGTTTGTCAATGCATAAGTGCAAAAGATATTGAGCAAAGGAGAGCCTAATACTTAACCCCACCATGAAATGAAAACTGATATCGATCGTGATGAGATTGAAGCAATCTCTAAAGTTCAAAAAAAAAATCATTTTAATAATGAATGATTAAATCAAATTATAGTGACCATTTAAAAAAATTAAAAAAGGAGTTTGAGAATGCTGTAGAATCAATTAGATATTTGTTTATTAATTAATTAAACATTTAATTGGACCTAATTAAAAAAGAATGAAAAACTTTATCATGCGTCGTTTGCTCTATCAAAAGATAATAATCCTTACAAGTGGGTATTAAGCAATATTTGTTTCACTAAATTCGCTTAAAGGGTTGGATAACAAAACCTCTATAATGTAAACTTTTTACATTGTTCATGGATAATGTTTGAGTTTATAAAATTTAATTTTTAAATATTTGGATTTATTTTTTTTAATTATAGTTCAAGGCTCTATCCATGAACATAAGATCTATTTCAGTAGTTTTTTTAAGTATTAAGAACTAGGTTGATTTTAATATAAATAAAAATTTAAATTTAACGTTTACTAGTGAATCTGTTTTATTACCAATTTTACTTATTGGATGTCAGTAAAGGTAAATATTATACTGATACAACAAAAACAAAATGCAAGACCTCCTCATGGAAGATTTTTAATTGTTCTTGGTACAGATATATATTAAAAACAGAAATACATATTTTTTTTTCAAAAATATGTAATCTCTTAATTTTTAATTTCAAAAGTAAATATTTTCAGATATAACTGGAAGTGTAAATATGATATACTTTCAGTTTCTGTTCAAAAAAAATAATATACTTTCAGTTAATATAAAAATATATTTTTAATTTTTTTTAATTTATAAAGTATTTTTCAAAAAAAAATGACATACCATTAATTTTCTCTTTTAATGTAGAGAAAATTGCATAAATACATTTTTTTTTCAAATTTCATTTTTAATATTTTAAAGTTCACAAAAATACTTTTTTTCAAATTTTTTTTTATATTTTTACTCTATATACTAAAAATATATTTAATACATATTAAAAATATATCTTATTTTTTATAAATATATATATGATATTTTTTAATTTTTAAAATTATTTTTATAAATTTCTCATTAATTTAATAAAAAGGTATCAATTAGATTGAAAATCCGGTGATAGGCCCATCAAACAGTACTCAAACCCTCCAAAATAAAACTGGACAATAACATTCTCTACCACATTTTTAAAAATTTTTACTTTTTTATTAGATGTATTTTAATTATTTTATTATAAATTCATTATAGACTATGTAAAATTTATAAATTCATTATAAACTCATTATAAATTCATTATAAATTCTTTGTAAACTAATAAAAATTTGGTATTTTGATAAATATTTTATAAATTTTGATATTTTGGTAAATATTTTATAAATATGGTAAATTTAAAATTATTTTTAATTTTTTTTTGTATTTTTATCAAAAGCCCAAATAAAACTGGAACCGGGTCAAGGAGGTCCAATCAATAGGGCTTTTGATAAAAATATAAAAATAATTTTAAATAATTTTAAATTTATCATATTTATAAAATATTTACCAAAATACCAGAATTTATAAAATATTTACCAAAATAATAGATTTTTATTAGTTAAAGATTTTACAATGAGTTTATCATGAGTTTATAAATTTTACACAGTTTATAATAAGTTTATAATAAAATTATTAAAATACCCTGATAAAAAAGTAAAATTATTTAAAAATATTGTGAAGAGTGTCATTTTCTCCTATCAATAACCATAAGCTAGTATGGTATTCTTTTACATTTTAGTTATAATCATCCAATATCATATAATATCATATAATTCATATATGACATACTAATCTAAATTTAAACATTATAAATTTATTAAGAGATAAAATATTTACTCTCAAATTTAAAAGATATTTCATCCTCAACATTCAGAATTTAAGATTTCCAATTAACACTCAGAAAAGACTTCATTATCTTATCCCACCCCTTGATAAACTATTTTTTTATATTTTAGTGTGGCTTTATGACAATGATTATAATTGCACTATACTCAAATTTAGTTTCAGATTTAGAAGTGGATATTCAATCAATCGGTTAATTAATTGACCAAATTAATCGGTTAACCCAATTGATTTAGTTAAAAAAATTTAACCGAATCAACCGATTTTAATTTTAATCGGTTTGATTAATTAATCGAATCGAACTGGTCGATTCGATTAATTAACTAACTGGATTAAATTTTTTTAATTTTATAATAAAAATTTTATTTATAATAAAAAATTAATATAATTAAATGACAACAAAATTTATTAAAAATAAAAAATAATTTTATTTTGCAATAAAAGTTTTTATTTATGGTAAAAAATTAATATAATTAAAATATTAAATAAAAAAATTAATAACTAAATAATTTTTTATTTTAAATTGTTGGTTAATGGTTAACTGATCGAACCGAACTGGTTAACTTTTAACCGAACTAAAAATCAAAATAATCTAAAATTATTAACTGAATCGACTGATATATAATAATTTTGATTAATCGAACTGGATATTTGATAGGTTAACCAAATATTCAGTAGGTTAACCGAAATTTGGTCACCCCTAATCAGATTGGATTTTTGTGCTAACTATTAATTTTATTAAATTTCAATCTCATTTTAAGCTAAATACTGCAATTTTCTAATTTCATTCTATATTTCTCTTTTTTTTTTCAATGAAATGAAAGCTCGAGGTTAAAAAAAATAATAAGACAAGGCTTCGTAAAATCATTCAAAGGGCATGGTGTGTCATTTATAAAGTAAATTTACCTGATGAACAAAAAATTACTACATTTCAACCCCATCCTTATCATTTCTTTTTTTTAAAAAAAGTTGTTTTCTTAAAGGATATTATTGAAAATTTTTTTATATAACATAAATAATAGATGTTACTCGTACTGTATCGAGCTCTCCGGTCGAGCTCATCATCTTGTCATTCTAATGGTCGGGCTCTCATAAGATTGACAGACCTCGATACCAGGTTTCGATGCCCACTGAACTCCCAATGTCTAGCAGACACTCTACTAATATACCCACAAATTACACTGACACAGTTCAGACTATGTCTCCCTATATTAACTATAAATAGAAAATTTTCACCACATGTAAAATGTTTCTCTCTCTCCTCTTTTTTCTCTTTATTCAGAGTGACTAAATTAACTTAGGCATCGGAGCCTCCCATAGGAGAGCTCGTTCCCCCTCTCTATTGTCTTACAGGTAGGAGAGCTACAGGAGCTAGGACCTCCTAAGGAAGCCCTGTCATCATTGGTGTGGTGAGCGTGAAAAAACTATTCCCCAGTAGAGGTAAAACCTCAGGTAAGTCTCACAGCTCTTATAAGAAAAGTAACATTTTGTACAAAAGTGTTCTCACGCTTAATATTCTTATACCGCACTCTTATACCAAACTTATATAAAATGTTATCGCGTACACTATAAATTCAGCACACAATATTCAATTACAGTTCCTCAACACCCAGTCGCGCATATCTCAACAACTCACCATGCCTCACACACTGAGCTTCTCAACGCCCAGTGGCGCGTGTCTCAACAGCTCAGCGTACCTCTCACACCGAGCTTCTTGGCGCCCCCATTGAGCATATCTTTAAATAGCTCACTGTACCTCGCACACCGAGCTCCTCAGCACCCAGTCTCACATCTCTCAAATAGCTCACTGTGCCTAGCACACCAAGCTTCTCTATGCAAATCGCGAATATCTCAAATAGCTCACCGTGCCTCACATACGGAGCTCCTCGGTGCCCATTCACGCATATCTCAATAGCTCACTGTGCCTCGCAAACCGAGCTCCTCAACGCTCGATCATGCATATCTCAAATAGCTCATCGTGCCTCGCACACCCCGCTCTTCAGCGCCTAGTCACGCATCTCTCAAATAGCTCACTGTGCCTCGCACATCGAGCTTCTCTATGCCCAGTAGTGGATATCTCAAACAACTCACCGTGCCTCGAGTACGGACCTCCTCAGTGCCCAGTCATGCATATCTCAACAGCTCACCATGTCTCGCACACCGAGCTGCTCAGCGCCCAATCGTGCATGTCTCGACTGCTCATCATTCTCCGTACACCGAACTTCTCAGTGCCCAGTCGAGCATATCTTAAACAGCTCATCGTGTCTCACACACCAAGCTCCTCTACGCCTAGTCATGCATATCTCAAACAGTTCACCATTCCTCGCATGTCGAGGCTTCAGTTTCTTCCGAACCGTAGGCGTTCAAAGAAGGTCTCATAAGAGCTGAACTTCAAAACAGGTCGTCTAACCGATAATTGAGGATAAAACCTCAGGCAGAACTCGTCATCTTGGACTTTGTCCTCCTGATCTGAGTCCTCATCTTTGTCTTCATCATCATCCGTCTCATGCTCAGCAGCCAGCTCATCTATATCTATCTTTATCATCCAGGATAAGTCCATGCCAAGATTCTCCTGCTTCAACCGATCCAACATAACCTTTTGATAGGCATAAATACTTTGAGCGTAGCTCTTGTTGCTCCTCTTTTGCTCAGTGGCCAGCCCTTGTTGGACAGCTTCAAGGGTGTTCTTTGCCTAGCGCAACTCATCGTTCTTAGATTTTAGTGCTTCTCGCTGAGCATAGCTCTTCATTTTTTACTCTTATAGTTTCTCTGGCCAAGCCCAAATTTTTAGTTTTCTTCTTTAAGGCTTCTTAAGCCTGCTTTAGCTCATCTTGAGCGTGCTTCAGCTCTTCATCTTTGGCCTTTAAGGACTCCTCTTACTCGACCCTTTTTATTTTCTTTCCATTGCGGTCCTTGATGGCTCATTCAAAGTTGGTTGTCATGCCCGCCACACGGACTTTGATGGTGTATGCGACCTGTGTGACCTGCAGAGTATTATTCAGTTAGCTTTTTGTACCGAACTTTGAGTATAACTTCGAATATTCAAGTTATCCCTTACCATGCGAGACATTGTCACCATTTTATTTGCTATCCCTTCCGAGCTCTTCCGAGCATTCTTACGTCTCTCTTTTGGGATAGTTTTGAATATCTATTCAAGCACTTTTTGGGGCTCTGCATCTAGCAAGGAGTACATGGTGTTGTGCAGGCCTGCTAATTTGTCATTTATTGCCTTCACTAGCAGGACCAGGCTATGCCAGCAGGCTAATGATTCTTCTACTTCTCTTGTTGATAAATTCTCTGCCACCTCAGTTCTAGGCAAGCCCTCTTCTATCTCTCTGTGAGGTAATATGTCTTTTGCCTCCAAGTGTGCCTTGACCTTGGGTATTACTTCTATAGGAAGAGTCAAGTTTAGTATAGACTCTTCCTCCCGAGCGGAACTGGTCCTAGCACTTTGCTCTTTTGGCTGCCCATGAGTCATCCTAACCTTTTTCTGAGCACTCCTTATGGCTTTCCTTTTAGCCAAGCATTTCAGTTCTTTGCTTGCTAATTTTGAGCCAAACTCTACACAACTGAGCCGAAATTTAATGCATCAACATATTCAAAACAAGCAGCAACAAAAACTAAGTATTGAAACATAAAGTATACATGTTCGGTTTTCTAGGTGAATTTTCTTCGGAGCCCTCTCAAGGGGGAAGTACTCCCTTATTAGGGCAATGACATTCCTCTTTTCTTTCAAAATGCTTTACTCCACAATTATAAATGTCGCGAGCTCATCCTCGCTCAGTTCTTCTCTAGTCACTTATTCACTACTAGGATTAACATACCAAATATTTTGGTAGCCGAATTTCTCATGTTCTAAAATAAAGAACCGGACTTTCCAAGCATTGATTGAGTCCAACTTTTCTTTGAACATAGCGAGCCCAAACTGACCTTGTAAGTAACGAAAATCTTCATATGCTTTTGAATGTATTTTGAGCATGCTGAAGGCACTCAGCACTCGAGGAGTGGGCGCTACCTCGAGCAACCTGTATATAATTTCAAATCCTATAATAGTATGCCATGCATTAGGGCTGAGCTCGCTAAGAGTTATCTTGTAATAGTTTAGGAACTCTCGAGGGAAGGGGCGTAGAGGGAACTTCACTCCCGATCCCAAATCCTCTTAAAAAATAGTTAGTTGATTTTTAGGCAGCGTGTCATAGGCTCGGACATCCTCTCTAGGGATGAGTATCTTATATTCTTCTGGTATTTGATATTTCTTCTAGATCCCTGCCAAATCTGTTTATGTTAGTGGGGATCGGATGTCCCTCACCCGAGCCTTCTCTGAGCTCAGATTAACTTGTTGAACTTCAGCTGCATCTTCTTCTTCCTCGTCCATTAGAGTTAGAGGTCTCATGACATTTTGATCGGTGAACTCGATCATGGTCAACCTAGCCTCAACCCGAGCCCCTTCCTCATGATGAGTCCCTTCACCCATAGCACTCGGAGAGCCCTGCCCTCCTGCTAGAGCCAAACTCACTATTCCTCGTACCATCTTGCTACTATAATTAAAATACAAAAACTTAAAAACAAAAAACTTAGAACTAACCTCTTTAACTAAGCGTTCAAGCCTTAATTTCACTCAATAAATCAGATGAACTGTGCTTCTCTCTTTTGGATTGTGTGGCCAGTGTTGTGGTTGAACCCTTTATTTATATAAGAGACTTTGCCCATATGAACCGACGTCGATCTTTAATGACATTGGCTTTTCATTTTTTCAGTTTTCACCCAACCGTTATCTCAATTTTGCCTCACATATGCGTGAAATGTGTCCTTCTGGAGCTCAACGCACTCTCCTTGGCATAAATGCCAAAACTTGTGCGGGAGACTAATGGTACTACCCGTACTACCTCCGGATAACAGGGCTTTGCCCCCGAGCTCCTTAAGCACTTCCTCGAGCTCCATGAGCTCTCCTTTCTCTAGCGTCTTGAGCTTTCATTTTTGGAGCTCCTTCTTTGAGCTCCACCTTGTATTCCTTAGCTTCCTTGCATTTTCGACCGAGCTTGGTTTGGCTTCTTTGAGTCACAAGCCTTAGTTTGATATAAATATCAAATAACTAGCGGGGGACTATGATCGTACCCCTACTTCTCAAGCTTTCTTACCGATCGGTACAGTAGAGCCCTGCATGCCGAATGATCTCCATATAACATGATTCATCATCTTCTGCCAAGCTCTTTCGAGCTCCTGTGCATGATTTGACTATATCTTGACATAAATGCCAATAGACTAGCGGGGAACTAATGATGCTACTCGTACTGTACCGAGCTCTCTGGCCGAGCTCATTGTCCAGTCATTCCTATGGTCGGGCTTTCATCAAATTAACAAACCTCGGTACTGGGCTCCCCATGCCCACTGAGCTTCCGATGTCCAATAGACACTCCACTGATACACTCATAAATTATACTGATATAGTTCAGACTTTGTCTCTCTATATCAACTATAAATAGGAAATTTTTCCCATAGATAAAAGTTTCATCTCTCTCTCCTCTCTTCTCTCTTTATTTAGAGCGGCCGAACTAACTCAAGCATTAGAGCCTTCCACAGAGGAGCCCAGTTTCTCTCTCTATTGTCTTGTAAGTGGAAGAATTACAACAACAGTACAAACTTTGAATCTGAGCTACATGAGCTGTGACCTCCCTGAAGAAGCCGTGTCATTAGGGGCAAAATTATATGTAACTGTAGTTGTACTAATATTTAACCAATGATAGCAATAACTATTATTATTATATATACTAAAATAGCTCCTAAGATAAATAGTGAAAATCCCAAAAAAAACCAAGCATTTTTTTTTAATTTTCAATTTTACTCTTTTTATTTTTTTGATTTTGTTTCTTTTTTTATTTTACTTCTCTTTTTTTAACTTTTGTTTTTGTTTTTATTATTTTTAGTTGCTTCAATGATAAATGTTAGTTTTTTATTTAATTTAATTGATTTTCACTCAATTGAATATTGAGCAATAATTTGAGTAATTAATCTAATAAATTATAATTATAATTTAATAGTATAATAATAATAACAACTATATTTATTATAATATATACATTACATGTTAAATTAATAGAATACTGTTTAATAATTGAATTTTATTTTTTATAATAATTTTATTAAAGATTAACTCATATTAATATCGGTTACTATTTTTATGAAAAAATATAAATGAAAATTATATTATATTATATTATATGTTAAAAGTGCACTAAAAAAGAACAGTGAATTTCTACTTAAACCATCTCTATTTTTTAATTTTCGAATTTATCCTCAATTTCTATTTTCTTTTGGCTTTTGTTTCTTTTTTTTTTTTTTGTACCACTATAAGTCGATAATTCTGATAAGCTTATGCGTAGGACCAAAAAAAGACAAATATATGTTCCTTTTTAAACTTTCTTCTACTTATTTTTTATTTTCTTTTTTATTATTTTTTATATTTTTATATTTTTCACCTTTTTATTCATTTTTCACTTTTTTTATCTTTATTTTTATTAACTAAAAAAATAATCAACTAATTTAAATATAATATTTTTTATTTTTATCTATTTTTATTTTTAGTGAACATTATGAATTATAATTTTTAAAACGATGACTTTTAAATTTTTTACTTTTATTATTATTTAACTTTAAATTTTACATTAATAATATAAATTTAATTATCTTAAAACTAATTTAAAATTATCATAATATTAATTAAAATTAGATTTAGAGTTTTATATTATTTAATTTTATTTTTAATATATTTTTTACCATTTAAAGATATTTTTACCATACTAACTTAGTTTAAATTTTAATATATTTATTTTTATCACTTTATATTTTTTTACTCATATTATTTTTAGATAAATTTATAATTTTTTCAGTAAAAAATTTAAAATTTATTTCTTTACGCCCTTTTTATGTATTAATGTACTTTTTTTTATAAAATTCATGTAATAGTAAATTTAATATATTTATATAATATATTTTTAATTTTAAATGGGCTAATATAGCCATTAGCTTTTATTATATGTAATAAATAATAAATAAAATATAAAAAATAATAAATATATAGAAATATAAATAAATTAGAAAAATAATATGTATAAAAAATATAAGTAAAATATAATTAAATTAACTTTTAATTAATAATTTTTAATTAAATAATTGAATGATATATTAATTTTTTACTATTTATTAATAATATTAATTTAATATTATATTACATAATATTATTAATATTTATTAATATATTTCTATTTTTATATACTTTTTACGATTATATTTAATTTTTTTTGTTTTTTTAATTTCTATTAAAGTTTTGTTTTAAAATATTTATATTTAATTTTTCATAATTTCATATTAAATTAATTCTCTCACGTTATTTAGTATATAAAATATATATTTTCTCTTTAATTTCATATTGATATATATATTTAATTTAAATTATAATAAATATTAAATAATAAATAATAAAAATAAAAATTATCATATAAAAAATTTATCTCCCGCAACAACGCACGGGCTTCTCATTGTAAAACACTAAATTAAACAATGGGTTTAATGGACCCTACTCATAAAGTCACTACGTATCCGTATACGTTGGCAAATGAATGAAATTAAATGTCACTAACTTTTTTTTTTTTTTTTTGTGTATCAGAATTGGAATTTGACTTTTGAGTATTGCAAAACCTTCCCATTGGGCATTCATATTTAACAGGGATAAATCATTGAGTTGATATTACAATTTATTATTCTATACTATTAATTTAGTCTTTAAAATTAATAATTTGCATAATTTACAGGTGTACTATTAGTTTAGCATTAAAAAATGATTAAATATTCAATCAATTCTTGGGAAATTTTGTAAAAATAAAAGAATTCCATCAAAAATCTGTTTTATTGTTTATTTTTGGGATGAAAAGATCTCACAAGTTCAAGGCAATGGCAACCAGAACTAGACTGGTGGCTTTAACTAACTGAGCTAAGAAAGCAACCTGCCTTTGAATTGATTTGAAACATTAAAATAAATTATGCTTGTTTTCACATTTGAGGTTGAGATTGATGAAAAAGGTCCTCGATTCATCCTTTACAGAACTGTAAAGTAGCAACTAACAAGTGAAGCCAGCCATTCGAAAACTGTTATCAAAACAGAACTACATCTCAAGATGAAAAATGCCAAGTTACCCTCAATTAGACTATCCTTTTTCTCGTCATTCCACAATCATGCCTCCCAGGGGCCGCGAAACCAAATTTTACTTGCAAATGAAGATCACGTTACCTACTCTTCTGCTACCACACTACCTTCAGTTCTTCAACGCTACATCAATTCGGATACCCCCTTTTATGGCCAAAAGATACATGCCCATATCTTGAAAACCGGTTTCATCCCCAATACCAATATATCCATCAAACTTCTTATTCTTCATCTGAAATGCGGTTGTTTGAAGTATGCACGCCAGATATTCGATGAATTGCCCCAACGGACTATTTCAGCTTATAATTATATGATTGGTGGGTATTTGAAACAAGGGTTAGTTACAGAATCGATTAATTTCGTACACAGATTGATACTTGACGGTGAGAGGCCTGATGGTTTTACGTATTCCATGATTCTAAAGGCCTCTACTAGTGGTGGTAGTGTGGCATTGCCACGTAATTTAGCAGGTGTGGTTTATGCCCAGATAATTAAATCGGATGTTCAGCCTGATGATGTTCTTTATACTGCGCTTGTTGACGCATACGTCAAGAGTGGGAAGGTTGGCTTTGCAAGGAGAGTTTTTGATATGATGATAGGAACGAATGTAATATGTTCAACATCCATGATATCAGGGTACATGGACCGAGGCTCTGTGGAAGATGCTGAGGAGATTTTTGAGAAGACGGTTGACAAAGATGTAGTGGTTTTCAATGCCATGATAGAAGGTTATAGCAAATCAGTGGAAACGGCTCTAAAATCGCTTAAGGTTTATGTTGAGATGCAACGATTTGATTATCGGCCTAATATATCAACTTTTGCGAGTGTTATTGGGGCTTGTTCTGTGTTGGCAGAATTTGAGATTGGTCAGCAAGTCCACGTTCAGCTTTTGAAGAGTGAGTTCTTTACTGACATAAAAGTAGGAAGTGCTCTTATAGACATGTATTCAAAATGTGGAAGAATTGAGGATGCACGAATAGTTTTTGACCACATGCCTGAGAAGAATGTGTTTTCATGGACTTCCATGATTGATGGATATGGGAAGAATGGCATGCCTCATGAAGCACTTAAGCTTTTTAATAGTATGCAACAATGTGATATCAAGGCCAATTATGTTACATTTCTTGGTGCTCTGTGTGCTTGTGCACATGCTGGCTTAGTTGCTGAAGGTCGGGAAATTTTTGAAAGCATGGAGAGAGATTACTCAGTGAAACCAGGAATGGAGCATTATGCTTGCATGGTTGATCTGTTGGGGCGTGCGGGAAGCTTACATCTAGCATGGGAGTTTGTTATGGGGATGCCTGAGAGACCGAATTCTGATGTTTGGGCAGCTTTGCTTAGTTCATGTAATCTGCATGGCAATGTAGAGATGGCAAGTATAGCTGCCAAAGAACTTTTTAAGCTGAATGCCGAAAGTCGGGCTGGTGCATATATGGCTTTATCTAATACCTTTGCAGGTGCTGGGAAATGGGATAATGTAAGTGAGCTTAGGGAGACAATGAAGTCAAGAGGGATACTGAAAGATACTGGTAGCAGTTGGGTTGGGACTGAGAGTGTTCAATAAGGCTTTAGTTGGGAAAAAAGATGTAAACTGAGATATTAAATGAGGAAAAATGATCTCTTTGGATTGCTTTGAACAGCATCATTCACATGAATTATTTATCAAAGGCCAATTTGTTAAAAAAAAATTCATGGTTTATTGCGCTTTGCTGAGAACAATATTCTGTTTATCAGAGAAGTTGCAAAAACTACATGATGAAGTGTCTATGTCAACTTGCAATGGAGTTGCAACTTCGCAGTCATTGTTTTGAGGTGAAAGAATTGATAAATATCAAGAAAATTGCACGAGTAGGGATCAATTCATGATTTGCAAATCTTTCCATGATTTTCGGTCCTTTTACTCAAGAGCTGAGGACAGTATTTTGATTGGTTGAAACAACTGATCGGGCTTTGTGAGGAAACTGAAGAGAAAGGTCAATTGGTGTAACCTGCAGTTCCTAAACCTAGTGAAATACAATAGAAGGGACAGATTTCAGTATGCTTGATGGAAAAAATATTTTATGCATGATTATCATAAACTATCATGAGTACGAGATTGGTAATGGTGGTGAGCTTCGAGGCTGATTTATTGGATTGCAATGAGATTGACAATTATCAGATAATCAGCTGTCACCTAGTGCTAAGATTGATAATTCTATGTGCTTTAAGGTTATGCCATATGGTCGTGATGAATTAAGGCAATTTTTCCAGCACTTTATTTGACATGATTTATAATGGAGTGGTGGCACTGGTGAGGCAAAACATTGAAGAAGCCCAACTTAGGCTCTGAAGGCAAATAATCTTTGCCATGCACTCAGTGTTGTGACATTCGATCTCTGGGTTGAAATGGCAGATGGATCACTCAGTTTCTGTTTGTTAATTACACGAGGTGCAGTTGGCAGGAGGTTGATTTCGTAGAAAGAAAAAAAAACCAGAAGGAAATTGTGTGGGGACTGTGGAGATAGCAATAAATTTTTCTGAGAGAGAGGGAACTTAAAGGATGTTGGCGGTATGAAGCTAGTGAAGTGAGGTGATGTGGTTTAGGGAGAGACAGAAAATAGTTTAGGGAGGAAAATTTTTTTCATTTGTGATTGGCAAATTGGCAACTGCTAGAAGAAAAATCTGAAAAATGTTCCTGCAAAATGCCTGGGGCTTCTATTGTAATGAACAATTTGGACTGGTGGGGCGGGAACAATACTGTAAGTAATGCTGCTTGAGATCTAAAGATTGTATAAATTACAGGATGAGTTAACATGCCGGTCTCTCATATCCTGATTCCAAATTCCAGGTGAATAATTTTTGTCCATTTTTGCTGTTGCTTCTTGATTGCAGAAGAAAGAACTACGGAAGATCCAGTGGTATTTTGTCCTGCATAGTTTAAACCTCAGTGCTATGTCAAAGTCATGGTGTCCATGAGCAGATGAAAGGAAAGGTTCTTACTTATCTCCTACTTGATTGATGCGAGTGTACAATTAATTGCAGTAGTCATATGGAGGAGAAAACAAGAGTACATTTAACAGGTGCAAATAATTTGTAACTTAGTTAAGTTATATGATAAGAAACTTGTACTAATAGGGCACAAGTCTAAGATGAAGTCCTTTAAAGGGTAATTAGTAATCACTCTAATTTTTTTTAATATGCATGCATTGCATTGATCCTGCTGAATATTTAGTCTTAAGTTAGATGCAGTAGTTTCATCACCTTACATCTGCTTGATTTCCAGAATTGACACTGTGCTTTGGTCAAATTCAATATTGTCACCTTAACTATGCCTGTTAAATAAGTCCATGTTGACGGCAGCACGCATCATTTTGTACCTTAACTCGTGATATTTTTATTGAAATCTTGAATCAAACATGTAATTGTGCAAGTTCTTCCCATGTGGGTCATGTGAGATGTTGAAAGCACTGTCCAATAATTTTTAATGGAAATGTTGTGTTTCTTTTTTTCTAGAAAAGAATCAAACAGCTAGACCTATATCCTAAGAAATTGTTATTTCTGATGTTTAATCATTGGAATCCACTTTGCAATAATCTTAAGTATAAAATGTTCTTATCTTACTAATTATCATTACTATTATTTTTTATGTGGATAACTATAATTGTAAATTTGTGACAAACAATTATGTTCCTTTTTTTTTTATCGTAAATAAGTTCTCTTGCAGTTTCAGGACCCTTATATTTTGTTTTTTCCCTCTTATTATAGGGTGTTCTCATTCATGATTGTAAGTTAAGAGTTTTGAGTCAATAGTTGAAAAAATGCCATTTCTAAATGTATATGATTCCCCATTTTTATCTTTTTTCCAATTCTCAATTTATACGCAACCTCTCTTAATTGTGTAATTGAGTTATTATTCCAAACTGAAGAATTTTCTTGGAAAATTAGAAATCCAAATTGAAAAATGAAAAGAATAACCATAATATTGATTAAAAGAGTGGTTCCTCCCACAAGGAAGATTCGTTGATAATGAAGGAGTAGTGATAATTACGTGGAAAGTCCGTATTGGTTGGTAAATCCAAGTCCTTCCAAGACTCGGCCTTTAACTTAGGGTAAACGGCATATATTATATATACACGCATGCACGCGTTTTCTAGTTCTTGTCTTATTGATATATTCTTTGTCCACTCCGTCAAAGTTCATATACTATTTTGTTTTCTGGAGAACAGAGTTGCCTACATCAAGAACAAGCAAGAAAAACTGATCAAAAAGAAGAAGAAACCATGTGTTGCTGTGGTGATGATTGTGAATGCAGGCCATTAGGGTTTCTTTTAGGCCTTCCCTTTGCCTTTCTTTCACTTCTCCTCTCTCTTGTCGGTGTTGTTGTGTGGATTGTTGGGTAAGTATCGTATCTATGATCACTCTGTTTAATTAAATTTGATTTTCTGTTCGTATAATTGGACAAAAACTATAATTAATTAATACTGGGATTTGCTTCTTCTTGTGTTTCAGGCTGGTTTTGAGTTGTATATGCCCCTGCTGCTTTTGCGTGACTTTGATAGTTGAGTTTGCTCTGGGATTGATCAAGGCTCCCATTCTTGTCATGAAGTGGTTCACTTCCAAGATCCCTTGTTAGGATTTTTTATTTTTGGAGAGTATATATCTCATTATTATTATTTAGATTCATTGATTTACTTCTTGTTTTAATTACTATCTGATTTGCCTATACTTTTGGCTATGAGTTAATTATCTTGATATCTCCAGGTTCATTTGATATTTTGACTATTTGAGGTTTATTTTAGTCTTGCAGAGATGTTTTTTTTTTGTTCAGAGTCTTGCAGAGATGTATTAAAACATCAGATTTCTTTAATTTTTTCATAATAATAGATGTCGTCTACAATGACCTTGCCTTATTTTATTTTTGAGGGTTTAGGTTAGGTACACCATCTCTTAATTGAATATATTTAACTATTTAGCTATTAAATTGTGAGTTCAATTTTCATATTTATTTCTTAGAAAAAAAAGGAAAAATATATGCTACCACTTTGTTTATTGGGAAAAAAAAAGAGAAATATAATATACTCAAGCTTTAAAGAAAACTATTAATTACAAGCCAGGGAAGCAAGTTTTGAACGGTGATTGGTGGTTTTGTAATTTGCATAAAAATTCAACTACTGCAGTGGCATTTTATTCATAATTTTTGTAATTAACAATGTCAACAAGGACGCGACCGGCAAAGCAAAATTCAAAAGAAATAATAAAAAAACAACGACAACAACAACCTCGTTCCATCGTTGCCTCAATTCAATTGGTCTTTTCTTTGGGATTACGTGGCCGTGGCTCTATAAAATATAGGATTTTTTTATAAAACTGCCACATAAATAAAATTTATAATTAATTTATAAATTTATTAAATTTATATAGCAAATTATTATAAATTTATATATTAATTTATAATTTTTATATATTTATTATAAATTTATTATAAACATCATAATTTTTGTAAATTTATTATGAATTTATTAATTATTTTATAAAATAATACTACCTCCGTTTCATTAGCATAGAAAAAGTAAGATAGACACGAAAATTAAAAAAATTTTACTTTTTTTTATCTCTATTGACTTAAATACCCCTAAAAAAATATCCCTCAAATTAAACTTTTAAGACAAGGGTATAAATAGTATTTTGTCTCATTCCACTCCCCAAAATTTACCTAAAATGACATATTTTCTATATAAAAGATACACAAAAAAAGGAAATTTTTCCTATATTAATGAAACGTAGGGAGTATATATGGATATATGGAATTTTAATAAATTTAAAAATATTTTATAAAAAAAAAAAGCTAAAATTTGTAATTTTTTTTTGTTTTTCTAATAGTTGTATATAAAACCCTATATTATATAAGGATAAAAGAGAACCCATTTGCTACGATGTTCCATCCAACGCAAGACTTCATCCTTTAACCCTTTTTTTTAATGTACCGTTGAGGACAATTTATAAATTTCTCTCCGGCGCATATATCTAAAAATGGGTTCTTATGATCTTTATTTTTTTTTACAGGGACTATAAGCATGGAGGCAAGTTAATGGTTAAATTTGATGCTGAGGAGAATCTTGGAGTGTACTAACTCGAATTTGAGCGCTGTTGTTGCTAGGTTTTTTATCTGTAAGATAAAAGAGAGAGACGGATTAAACTCTACAGAGAAAGACTCCAATACTTAAGTAGAGCTCGGTCTATTTTAATGTAAAAATAGTAAAAGTAGAGAAAAGAAGAAAGCATATCTGTAAGGGTTTATCCTTATATATAGTTGGTAAAAATAGACAAACTCTGAGTAGTGTCAGTATTAATCACAAATATATCAAAGTCGTATAGTGGCTATGTCAAAAGAGCCTGGTTGGACTGAAGTATTCAGAATCATGATCCACACTTCCAAGAGAGTTATGTCATGGTGATGAACATACCAAGCTCGACATGAGAGCTTGGTATATTAGAATAATATTACTAGACCCCCTAATTATCTGACATTTATGTCAGACAGAGATGTCATACAACGAAAACTACTGAATCAAGATGTAAAAGAGCTAAACATAAAGAGCTTGGCCACGATACTAAAGAGCAATGGCTTGGCTCGGCTCAGCTCGGGAGATCAATAAATGGAGGAGTAGTATCACTAGACTCTCTGACATTTATGTTAAGACTCAGTCATATCATATAAAGGAGCTCGGCTAAGCTCGGCTGCAAGTTGACTCATGATACAAGAAAGCCGTGTGATAACATGTAAAGCTCGAGTGTAGAGTTTTAGTGGAGCTCAGTATAAGGGCTTGTTACTTCAAGGAGCTCGATTGCCCTACTGTGATTACTAAACAACTATAAAAGTGGGTAACCCAAATTTGAGCAATACCTACACTACTATTTATAACATTTTTTTTATTTTACCATATATTAAAACATAGATATAATTATCTTTTAACATGAAATTTCATAATTCTCTTTTTTAGTAAAATGATTTTCTTGTGGTAAAGTCTAATAGTTCCAATATTTTATTTTTTTATAGATTATTTACAAATAAATATAATATTTTTTGTCAAAAATGATTATTTTATTAAATTTTTAGAATTTTAATGTAATTAAACGCTCTATAAATAATATATCATTACTGACGATTTATTTGAATTATCAAATATGATTATAGGAAGAAAAATACAATATAATCATGTCAAAAATTTTTTTAAAAAAAAATAACATATGATGCCACTTCATTTTTAGTTCAGAAATTCATTTAATATTTAATTAGTACTCTTAAAAAAACAATACAATTATGTATATATAGCTGATATTTACCATATCCACCTAACTTGGTATCAAACTCAATGAGTAACCAGCTCATCTCCCAATAAAGAATAATGGTTATGACCGAGCTCTCGAAGAGGCATAAAGAACGGTATGCCGAGTTGTCAAAGACACGGATAATACAAATCGAGCTCTTTATCAGCATAAGACAGGTGATTGGCATAGTTGTTATATAGCACCGACACATTTACAATCTTTGTTGTCACATTCAAAAGTTATTCCCCACCCTTCGATTATAAATAGGAATAAATTTCCAAGGTAAATAATCTTTTTTTTTATTATTTCTAAGCTTTCTTATCTACAGATGAATTGAACTTAGATATTAAAGTCTTTCCATTAAAACTTTGTCATTCTCTCTGTCTTGCAGGTGAGCCGAGTTTTAGCATCTAAATCTAAATTTTAGAGATATCACCGAGGTGTATCTTGTCATTAATAACATATCTATAATTCTATATGATGATAAAAGAGCAGGGAATGCTACAATAATGGCTATTTATAATTCGAAACTGACATTGAAAGATTAAAAAAAATGGTAAAAGAATAAAAAGGATGAAAACTCAACAATAAGAACAACTAATATTATTTTTTTATGTATAAAAAAATATTTTTTTCTCTCATTTTGGACGGAGAATTTTTTAAATTTCATCATATTAGGAAGAAGTTTTTAAAGCTTATTTTGATATGGTCTTGGGTTAAAGTACTGTCAGTTGATTTTTCTTACAACGCATGCTAAATTTTCGTTTTAAAATAATTCGTTCTTTATCAATAAAAAATTTATTCTTCAAATCCCTTTTTTCTATGGAATATCATTTTAGACAAGTTTAGCTTAGCCAATATTTCAGATGTTTTAAAAATCATTTATGTTAACCCTTTTTTCAGAGAAATTCACACAATATTCGGGATTTGTACGTCCCACTTTCAAATATACGGCCGACGTTTTTTCTTTTCGTTTTTTACTTCGCACGCTTTGTTTATTTATTTATTTACGATTTTAAGCGTCAACTCTTTTTTTTATTCAAAAATAATTTTTTTATTATTATATTCTCATTATACATAACATATATGAAACATAAATATATAATACACTTAAAATAAACAGTAATATATATACAATATATATATTATCTATACAATATTTATATAATTTATTTAATTTTTAACTTTATTTTTTTAAATTTTATATAGACACAATATTCACATAGTATATACACATTATATACATTAAATATATAATATAAACATAACATCTATATAATATTTATAATATCTACACAATATACATATAATATCTACACAATAAAATTAATACATATAATATATGTAAATTTTATTTATAAATAAATTTAATAATTTTTATTTGTATAATTTTATATATTTTACTTTTTTTAATTTTTTGAGTGTTATTTGTTATTTATAATTAAAATAAAAATATTTTATAAAAAATTAATAAATATTATTGGTTGAAAATATATTTTTAAATATTAATTTTTATTATTTTATTAAAATATATTTATTTAATTGTAAAATTTAAAAAAAATAAAATTTATAGTAAAATATTAATTGAAATGAGAAATGATGTATTTTTTTTAAAAAAATATTTTAGTGATGAGTGAGATATTTTTAAAATTTTGATCTAAATTTTTATAAAAGTATAATTTTTTATTGTATTTTTGAAAAAAGATTTATTTTTACAGATAATTTTCTAGCTAGTGTTGATGCAGATGCCTCCCCAGTAATTTTAGCACTAGCTCCAATTTTTTTCTCTATTGGAGCACTATTCTCTGCACTATTCTCATCAGACTGGTGCGTTCTAGACGTCATATCAACTTATATTTATAATTACAATAATGATTATCACGTCAGAGACCAGTTTAAATGTCAGTACATGTACATGTATGATATATTATAATCACATTTAAATCCTTATCTCTCTCTCTCTCTTAAAAAAAATATCGCCTAGGCGAAGAATTTTAAAATGAGACTCTAATATTAAAATAAATGTAGCACTCTTATACCATATATATATATAATATACATTTCGTATATGTAAAATACATACACAAAATAAAAATATTATCACCTTTGTCATTTTAAATTTTTTTTAATTTTAATAAAATAAATTATTCTTTAAAAATATAATTCGGTAGATAAATAAATATATATATTACTAATTAATTCATAAAAATATAAATTTAAAAAAAATCTCTAAAAAAATTTGTCAAAATTTTATCTGTAAATTGAACATTTTTTAAAATAAAGAAAACACGACTTGCATAAAAAATATACACTCTCAATATATATATAGGACAAATATCCAATTTAGCCCTTGAACTATAACTAAAAATCTAAATAGGCCCTTACAAATTTTTTTTTAACAAATTGGTACTTTTTTTTTTGAATTGGTCCAATTTACCTCATTTTTTAACATAACCGTTAAATAATTAACGGCATAAGCTTATTTGAACCAACATTAAATATTAGGGGTCAAATTGAATATTTTTTTAAAATTATTTGTTAATTAATATTTTTTAATATCAATAATTTATAATATTAATAAATATTTTTTATAATTTTATAATTTATAATAATTTAATAATATATGATTTAACAAATAATTAAAAACATTGAATAATATATAAAAATTTATGTTATATAGGATTTTTATAATATTTTTAATATTAAAATATTTTAAAATTAACGATAAAAATATTAATAAATAATTTATGTTAAAAATATTATAATTTATAATATTAGTAAATTTCAATAATTTTTAATTTTTAATATTTTTAATAGTTTAAATAATTATTTAATTTTTAATATTATAAATTATTAATAATTTATAATGTTAATAAATATTTTTTAAATTTTATAATTCATATTTTTTAATAATTTATAATTTCAAATAATTTAAAATTTAATAATTACATACATAATTTGAGAATTATAGTTTTTTAAAAAATAAAAAGATTTAAAAATTATATTTTAAAAAAAACTTTAATCAGCAAAAAAAAATAAATGAATAATAAATAGCTTATTATCAACTTCTGTGATGTATTAGAGAGCTATGAATTAGAGAGAAGTTATATAGTTTTAGATCTTACTATCTATTCAATAGATTTGTAGGTATAGAATTAAAATAAATAATTATTATAAATTATAATATTAAAAAAATATTTATTAATATTATAAATTATTGAAATTAAAAATATTAATTAATAAATAATTTATAATATTAAAAAAATTAATTATTAACAAAATATGAAATATATTAAAATTAAAATTATTAAAATTTACTAATATTATAAATTATAATATTTTTAATATAAATTATTTATTAATATTTTTAACATTAATTTCATAATATTTTAATTAATATTATATTAAAAATATTATAAAAATTCTATATAATATAAATTTTTATATATTATTCAATATTTTTAATTACTTGTTAAATTATAGATTATTAAATTATTATGAATTATAAAATTTTAAAAAATATTTATTAATATTATAAATAATTTATAATTTATAATATTAAAATTAAATAATTATAAAAAATGTTAAAAATATTAAAATTAAAATTATTAAAATTTACTAATATTATAAATTCTAATATTTTTAATATAAATTATTTATTAATATTTTTAACATTAATTTCAAAATATTTTAATATTAAAAATATTATAAAAATCTTGTATAACATAAATTTCTATATATTATTCAATATTTTTATTTTTTTTGTTAAATTATAGATTATTCAATTATTATAAATTATAAAATTATAAAAAATATTTATTAATATTATAAATTATTGATATTAATAAATATTAATTAATAAATATTTTTTAAAAAATATTATATTAATAATTTTTTGAAAATGTTTAATTTGGCCTCCTAATATTTAATTTTGGTCCAGATAAGCCTTTGACATTAATTATTTAATGATTTCGTTAAAAAAATAATAAATTGGATTAAATTTAAAAGAAAATGTACCAATTTGGTCCCAAAAATTCTTTAAAGGTCAATTTAGATTTTTTGCTATAGTTTAAGGTCTAAATTGGACCTTTGTCCTATATATATATATATTTCCGTTTAAACTCTAAAATATTTCTCAAAATATACTCAACATCACATAATTTATATATAAAATAATATTTCAACACTCACAACTTTCAATTTAACATTAAAGTTACAATAATTTTATATAACTCATAATTTATATACACATAATATAGTTAACCAAAAATAATTATATTTACATGATATGCAGCGGCTCTAGACAAGTAGCAAACTGGTAAACTTCTAGTATAAAATTTAAAATTTAGATTTGGTCAGGTCTAGCTGAACTCTCTGAGTTTATTTTGTTACCTGTTCGATGAAATTCAATCCGTTAAACTACTAGCTTAGTAGTACATACCTCAATAATAATAATTGATATTATTAATAAAATTTTTAAAAAATGTTTTTATGCTCTAATGTCATGCAAAATATATTTATTTAATTTTTTAACACATCATAATCACCAACACACATTGAGCCCAAAATTCTTATACAACAATCTAATTCCAAAAATGTTGCTTTGGTCTAGATTAACACAGGGGATCTAAAAATTAAATATCACCCAAAGGCACATCTCCTAATGATACCAGTATGTCTTGTCCGAAAACCTAATCATAACTGTGACACTAGCGTGTCTCGTTCAGTGGCTTAATAATAACTGTAATACCGGCATGTCTCGCCTCAAAGGTGTATTGCATGCCAAAAAAAACCGACTATAACTTTCTGGAACTAGATATTGAATAAGGTAACATATCACACATTTTATCCGTTTTCATTTCTATTTTTATAATTATGTATAATTATATTATTTTATTAAAATTAATCATTTTTCTCATATTTTTCGTCACATTTATAATGTTACATACTTTTCTACATTTTTGTATTTATTTATCACTTTTTCCTTCACAACTTATATAATATTATTCCTTACCATAATACATTGGTTTCTCATCCCATTTATCAAACATTATATGCACTTTAATGCCAAATAATGCACTATATGTATGAACATTAAAAGTTAAAGTAGAATAACATCGTCATATAAAAATAATGTGTTATGTTAATTCATATACAACTAAAATATAAAACATCAAGCATAGCAACATTATGCATATCTAGCCATAGAATACATTGTAGCTAAAAGTACAAGCTTGTATAGCTAAATACTTTAGCTATGACTGTAATTTTTTATAGTTCATCGTAGCTAGAAGTGGTGCAGCTAAAAATTAATCATATAATTTTTATTTGTGTGGCTAAGAACTAGTATTTTTTTTGCCATGTTTGAAATAATTATATAACTCAAAAGTTAAATTTTTTTGCCATTATAATAATAAACTTGTAGCAAAAGGTTATTTCATTTAGCTATGACAAATAATATCTATAGCTATGCTTGTACATTAGCTACAAGCATATATATTTATAACTAAAACTTGAAATATTTGCTACAAAAATATTGATTGTAGCAAATATGTCAAGTTTTTGACCGAAGCCTTTTCTACTTCAATTTGTCTAGGTTACGAAACTTGACCACTGCCCTTTTACACATTCTTGCAAAACCACTTGTCGAATCATTAGCTCTAATATCACTTGTAGCCAGAGAGCTCACTTAGGAGATCTTCTTCACAGGCCTTGTGAGAGAATATACTTATTGACTTGATACCATACTCCAACTCAAAGCCTTAATTATTTATGAGTCATTTTCACTTATATATCCCTTACTGAATGTATTTTTTCAATGTGAGAATCCTCTCACAGTATTTTAATAACATTAATTAGTTACGACTATGAAAATTTTTATGACTAAACATTCAAATCTTTTGCTATGGATATAATATATTATAATATTTTTCATGGGTAAATATTTAATTAGCTATTAGCACTAAAATATTGTAGCTTAAAGGCTAATTATTACCATAATAACTAAAAGTTGAGACAAAAGTTAAGCTTTTGCTTTGAAAGGCAAAGCTTCGTAGCAAATGCAACTATAATTAGTCGCAAATCATATATTTTGTAGCTATTTTTATATACTTTCAGTCATAATTTAATTTTTATGGCTAATAATAAAAAATATTGCTATAAAAATTTTACATCCATTGTTAAAACATTTGATGTGTACTAAGACTATAAGGTTGTAACTAAAAGCTAACTTTTGCTATGACAAATACAATTTAAAATAAAAGTTAAGAATTTATTTTAAGAGACTATTTTTTTATAACTAATGAAATTATTATTAGTTATGAGCCATAAATTTCATAACTAATATTATATATTGGCTATTATCAAAAGTGTCATAGCAAACATTTGTAGCTATATCTATTAATTGTTGTAGTGAATGTATGTACAAACCTCTAAAATGTCAAAATCCAAACTAAATTCTTCTTCTAACTCTACTTTCACTAAATATTCTTCACCACTTTGAATTCACAACTTTACTTTATTTAATCCTAAATCAAATTATAAATTAAAATAAATTATTAGAAATATAATTCTACTCATTTTAACTAATTAAATTATAATTATCATATGTATACCCAATTTTCAATATTTGCTTTGATATACTTTAATTTTAAAATTTCATTCTAATCAATTCCAAAACAAGTTTTAAGCTAAAATATATCATTAAAATCATATTCTAAGCTATTTTAATGGATTAAACCTCAATTACACTAATTTTTTTTTTATATAATTTTCACCAAAAATCCTAAATTAATTACTACTTCATCTAAACTCCATTCAAACTCATTCAAGTCAAGCATCTAAATTTAGAATCATTATTTCTACATCAAAATAACATCATTACAACTCATTATAACAATTATCAAATACTCCATCAAAAGCTCAAAATTTACATATTTTTAAAACTCATTAAAATCAAGCTTAAGGTAGAAATTATTTACCGAAACCTTGATTAATCTTTAAAAATACCTCGAATCCTTTGGAATCTTTATAAAATTTGGTGTTTTGGATGAAGAAACCCTCCCCTTCTTCGCTTAAAATTAGTGCACCATGGTTGGAAGAAGAAGAAGTTGAGTTTTTTTCTTTTATTTTACAACATTTTCAATTTTACCCTTCACATATATATATATATATATATATATATATAATTACTAAATAAATAATTAATATATTATTAAGATATTTTTATTTTTATTCCCATCCAAAATTAATTTTTATCTTTTTATTTATTTATTTAAACTTTTAACCTAATTTTATCTTTTGCTAAAAGTGTATATATTAGGTATATGTTATGTATACATTAGGTATACATTATATATATCTCTCTTCAAACACATTAATTAACTCTTCAAATTAATTATTATTATGTATAATAAAGATGTGGATATTACATACACAATATACACACAACAACAAATAACATATACACAACATATATCAAAAATACACGTATATCTACACAATATTTATACAATTTATTTAATATTTTTTAACTTTATTTTTTTAAATTATATACAACATACCCAATAAACATTTAATATAAATATAATATCTATACAACATCGTATAACATACATATAACATACATGCGATATTTGCATAATAAAATTAATATTTTTTTAAAACTTTTTTTTATGTTTATAATAGGTAAAATTTAATTAAAAAATAAATTTAATGATTTTTATTAATATATTTTTATATATTCTATTTTATTATTTTTTTGAGTTTTATTTATTATTTGTAATTAAAATTAAAAATTATCTTTTATAAAAAATAATACATTTTATTAGTTGAAAATATATTTTAAAAGATTATTTTATTAAAATATATTTATTTAATAATATTTTTTTAAAAAAAATAAAATTTATAGTAAAATAATGCTTGAAATGAGAGATGAAATATTTTTAAAAAAAAATATTTTAAAGAGGAGTGAGGTATTTTTTTTTAAAAAAAATATTAATTTTAGTATTTTTAATTTTTTTTTAAATTTAATAATTTTGAAAATTAAACATATTTTTAAGGCAGTTTTGTATATTGCCCTTTAAAGTTAGAATGAGAAGCAGAGCATTGAAGCCTCAAGTGTTGCTTGGCCCAATGGATATGTATTCTCATGAAGCTGGTTTGTCGCTTATCATCCTATTTCAAGCGTATAAATACTTGGAAAAGAAAATTTTTCTTAATAGTCATTGAGTTTTTGTTTTTTTAGAATGAAACCACTGATATCATCGACTCAAAAATTATTTCGAATCAATATTAAATAATAAAAAATTCAAATCAACGGGGCCCTAGTCAAAATTTAAAAATCAAATTCTTGGTGGTGGGCACGTGGGTTAAAGTTAGACAGGTAGCATTACAAATTCAAATTTAATTAATACACAACTATTGAAAACTTGTGAACTGCGGGTGATTACAAAACCAGGCACTCACGCCTAAGCTCTCTCCCCATATTATTATTATTAATTAGTACTAATCAAGCTGCTAAAACCAAAACTACAACCAAAACAGCTCCACCGAATCCAATCTGGTTTTCCGAAGGTTCCACTTCACAGCCAGCCAATCGCTTTATTTTTTTTCGTTCTTCTCTGTTTCACACTCTTCGTCTTTGCTTTACCATTTTGCCCACAGTTTGCAAAACCAAAACCTAAAACAGATGCTTTTTCCTTTTTTCCGTATTTTCTCCACAAAAAACTCTATATTTATCCCACCAAAAACCCTTCAAAACCCACAAGTTATCAGACTTTCTCATTTGTATCTTAAACCCCATTTCTAAAGTTTTGATCTTTTTTCAACATTTACATTTATATTATTACTACATGGAAGCTGCTAATCAACTCGGTTCACTTGCTCATCCTAGCTCAGTACCGGCTCCTGTCCCCGGTAACTCCTGTAGTGGCACATTGGGTCGCCATTTGGCTCGCCGATTGGTGGAGATAGGTGTTAGTGATGTTTTCTCAGTTCCTGGAGACTTCAACTTGACTCTTTTGGATCATTTGATAGCAGAGCCTGCGCTGAATCTGATAGGCTGCTGCAACGAGCTCAATGCTGGATATGCTGCTGATGGGTATGCACGTGCCAGAGGGGTGGGGGCTTGTGTAGTGACTTTCACTGTAGGTGGTCTCAGCGTGCTTAATGCAATTGCTGGTGCTTATAGTGAGAATCTGCCAGTAATTTGTATCGTGGGCGGCCCTAATTCTAATGATTATGGCACTAACCGGATTTTGCATCACACTATTGGGTTGCCTGATTTTACCCAGGAGCTCAGGTGCTTCCATCCGGTCACTTGTATTCAAGTAAGTATCAGTCTAGAGATGCATATACGTATTTATATAAGTTTTGTAACTTTTGTTATATATATACACACACACACACACACACTATATACACACACACACACACACACACACACACACACACACTATATGTTTATGAACTGATGATAATCATAATGGTGCTAATGTGGCAGGCAGTGGTGAATAATTTGGATGATGCACACGAGCAAATTGACACTGCAATTTCTACTGCTTTGAAGGAAAGCAAGCCTGCTTATATTAGCATAAGTTGTAATTTGCCTGGAATTCCTCATCCAACCTTCGCTAGAGAACCTGTTCCATTTTTTCTTGCTCCTAAGTATGCCTTCTCCTATCTCATTATTATTTCTTGTTTTTGGAATGCGTGGATTTGTTTGGTCTTTTGATGAACTTCAATGCAATTTGAAAATGAAACTTAATTAAAGCATGAAATGAAAGTATTTTTATGGTAATGGGAAGAGGAAAAACTCATTCATTGAGCCATAGATCCGGAATGCCTGTTTCAGGGGATAGGTTTAGTTTATAATTGTCTAATTTTGTTGCCTATAAAAATATTAGAAAACAAAAGAAATATAAAAACCAAAATTGATTATCAATTTTGTGGGATAATATCTCAAGAGGTCAAGAGCTTTAGTAACTGGTTTCAGTGACTGACAAAATCAAATAAGAACGTGTCATCAATTTGCTTAGGGTTTTGAACTTGCAAGTTTGACCTTTTTTTATTTTCCTAAAAAATTTAACGTGCTTGATTTTTTTGAAAGTACCTTGAAACCCAATGTCGAATATTTGGGTTTGTGAACATTCATTTGCACGCTCTTCTTCTGCTAGATGGGGGGGGGGGGGTGGGGTGGGTTTGGTGGGGTTATTCTTTTACCACAAATATGGTTGGTTCATTTATTCCAAATCTCAGAACTTAAAGGAAACTTTGAAATAGTAACTTGTTTACGAGCAGTTCCAGTCAATTTTTCAAGCTGTTATATCTGTATTATCCCATTCTGTCCGTTTTGCTACAAGAGTTAATTATATTTGAAGTAGGACATCAAGTTTTAGACTGTGCCATGAACATAATAGGACCAAATAATCATATGAGCTTATCTCAGTTTGCTTTAAATTGATTTTATTAGGCATGAATCTGAACATAAGATTTGTTCCTGCTGTGTGTTTTTGACTATTCTTCTGTTAATTCTACTAATGGGGAAAAGAGTAGAGAATATTTTTTTTAGCTTATATTTAAATTAAATATCTTTATGCATGTATAATACTTGCGTTTAAAGAATTTAAGTAGTTGTTCTCTACCTTTTTCATGTAGTATAAGCAATCAATTAGGATTAGAGGCAGCTGTTGAAGCAACTGCAGAATTTCTGAACAAAGCTGTGAAACCTGTCATTGTAGCAGGACCCAAATTAAGGGTCGCAAAGGCACAGAAGGCATTTATAGAGCTTGCAGATGCCAGTGGCTATCCAGTTGCTATTATGCCCTCTGGTAAAGGGTTGGTGCCAGAGCATATTCCACACTTCATTGGGACTTACTGGGGTGCTGTTAGTACTAGCTTTTGTGGGGAGATAGTGGAGTCTGCTGATGTCTATGTTTTTGTTGGCCCTATCTTCAATGATTACAGCTCTGTTGGATATTCCTTGCTGATTAAGAAGGAGAAATCTATCATTGTGCAGCCTAATCGTGTGACTATTGGAAATGGTCCTTCCTTTGGCTGGGTATTTATGACTGACTTTTTAAGTGCACTGGCAAAGAAATTGAAGAAGAACAACACAGCCATGGAAAATTACCGACGTATCTTTGTCCCTCCAGGTGTTCCTTTAAAGTGTGAGAAAGATGAACCTCTTAGGGTCAATGTACTCTTCAAGCACATTCAGGTATGCACAATATAAAATAATTTACCAATTTGGTGAATTGTATTGGAAGATAATGATGTGTATGACTATATAAACAGTTTTGGGCCTCTCAAGTTTGTTTTCTTGGTATGGTTGGGTAACACATGCCACTTATTCATATTAGGAGTCCAGACATATCATGCTAGATGTCACTTACTTTTCTTTATTTCTTTTTTATTAGAAACGGTTAAATGCTAATAAGGTTGGCTCCTGGGTCTTCTAGTTCTCCCCATATGATACTTTGTCCTTTAATAAAGCCATCCTCTGAAAGAACAAATGTGATTTTTATTAATTTCTAAATTGTATAATTTCTTGAGTTTTGACTTGAGAGTAGAACATTTGACATTTCCGAAGAGTCTGGTGGTACAAACATTGAAGAAGTGGCAGCTTTCCTTAATAATTCCTTTTTTTTACTTTCTGTGTATGCATTCTGCCAATTGCTAACATTTTTTTTTGAACATGAAACAGGAAATGCTAAGTGGAGACACTGCAGTAATTGCTGAAACCGGAGATTCATGGTTCAACTGTCAGAAACTCCGCCTCCCTGAGAATTGTGGGTAAGTCGCACAGTGACCAGGAAATCTGTATCAGTAAAAATTGAATGCTTTTCTCTTTGTTTATCATAATAAGGTGGCAATTGTTTGTGAACAATGTTGTTCAGGTACGAATTCCAGATGCAGTATGGGTCTATTGGCTGGTCAGTTGGTGCCACTCTTGGATATGCTCAGGCTGCTGGAAAGAAGCGTGTAATTGCTTGCATTGGTGATGGGAGTTTCCAGGTGGATCACATTGTTTTCATATACACTTTCACACACCTGTGACTTGGACCAGTGTGAGATCATGACGACTAACAATTGAGATGATGTAAACTATTGTGAGGCTAACAAATTGCTAAGCTGTAACTTATAGTAAATTCTTCTCTCTTTGTTCAGGTTACTGCTCAGGATGTTTCAACAATGATTCGTTGTGGACAAAAGAGTATAATATTCCTCATCAATAATGGTGGTTATACAATTGAAGTTGAGATACATGATGGTCCCTACAATGTGATAAAGAACTGGGATTACACTGGTCTCGTCAATGCCATCCACAATGGAGAAGGCAAATGCTGGACAGCAAAGGTTAGCAGAGTAGAATAAAATCCATTTTAATTATGATTGACACATTACCACCATGATCAATTGATTTTCCCTTAATATGTCAAGCTTATATGCAGCTCTATTCTTCTTTGCATCAGAATGTGTGAACTTATGAGAGCCACCTTTTAATTCATATAGCAAATCAAATTGTATTGTTCATTCCAATCCCATATTATTTTTCTTATAATTTGTTAAATCCCACATTTAATAAATATAAACAAATGATAAAATTAGTATAGAAAGGAGTTCTCAAACCTTCATAATTAGCTTTTAGGGTTGACACTCTCACAACTATATTAAAAAAGAAAAATTTAACATAATCTTTGTATTTTTTCTCCATAGATTTTCCCCTTCTTTTTTAAAGTGTATTCTTATGTGACAAATTATTTTTCCCTTTAGGTTTCACCTTCTCTTCTTAGCTGTAGCAGTATTATTCTTTTACCATGTTATCAGGTCCATAACCTTGGAGTATTACTGGTTGATCCTAAACTAAAAATCAATCTGAATTTGAAACCTTAGACAACAGTGGCTGATAAAATTTATAATTTGCAAAGCAGAAATATAATTTGCTGATTCTTACTGGGTATTTGATTTGGGATGGGCTGATGGATTCAGTTGTTAATACAGGTTCGAACTGAGGAACAACTGATGGAAGCAATTGCAACAGCAATGGGAGAACAAAAGGATTCTCTATGTTTCATTGAAGTTCTGGTACATAAGGATGACACTAGCAAAGAGCTACTGGAATGGGGATCCAGAGTTTCTTCTGCTAACAGCCGTCCACCGAATCCGCAATAAGTTTTTGATGATCTGAATGTTCATAAATAAGCAGCTTGGAATTCCAAGAAACATGAGCCTTGGTTCCATGTACTATTCAGAACTAGAAAAAAGAAGAAGCTAGAAATGCCTGTTTTGTATAAGATCCCTCTGGGTCCAATTGCTCCTTTCTGGTTTCCTTTCTAGCTATGTGATTATAATCATTGTAAAATGCATATTAAACTTTATGGCTTTAAGCCAGTTGCAGAAAGGAGTTAAAATGTATAATCATTGTTTCTGTTGATGTTATTCAGATGTTGGAAACATGAATCTAGAATAAGTTTGCATGACTGTTGATATTTGTTCTGTGAGTCCTTTCTAGGAATTTGGAGCCAGTTGAAAATTATTAGGTAGGATGGAAACTTGCTCCTTTCTTCTTACCCATCTGGGTCTCGAAGTGGCAATCTTGGGTGCAGCAGGTGGGGATAGGTCAGTGATTGGCTTTGCTAATGAAGCTTAACCCACTTTGTCTCCTCTCTTTCCCTTTATGATATAAGCATATCGCCACATAAATATTTTTTAAGCCTTTTTGTTCACTCTGTTCTTTTTCAGGATAAGCATTGATAGATTATGTTCAGGAAATAACACTTGCAGATAGCATATACAAAGTAGATCTAAAATTTATAATTTTATATGAATTCACTTTGTCAATGAATGTATGTTATATTTTTTTTTACTATTTTTTCAGCTGACCTATTTATATTTTTATAATAAATATTCAAAATTATCAAAATATGATATTTAAAATTAATTAGAAAAAATAATAATAGTTTACATATGTTATAATATTTAAAAACTAAATAAAGTATATATAAAAATATGATCAAAGTCCAAGCAAAATTCGGATCTATGACTTGTTTACTCTAATCTTGTGTATAAATTATCCTAAATATGTTGTATATCACCCTATTATTTTTTGGTTATTCTCAATTATCATTGTTTGTTTGATATCATCTAAAATATCAGTTGAGAAAAATATTCATATAGAATATTTTAATTTAATTCTATTTTTAATTAATGATAAAGTTGATATATATTTTAAATAAATTTTGAAGTGTTCTTAATCCTATGATTATATATAATTTGCAATAAATGACAAGCGAAATAAATGCTTATATTTTTCTTTTATCATTATTCTATATAGAAATGTTTTTATTTTAGTATATAAACAACAAAAAAATATTATCCAATTTCTATTTTTATTTTTATTTTTATCTTTTAAACGGCAGATTTTGTATTAAAAGACAAATTCTAAGATGTTCTAAGGCGGCATGTCATTTCTCTGAAAATGATTATTCTTTCAAAACAAAATGGACAAATTGTAAAACTAATATATAGAAATTAAACAGAACTCCCAATAGCTAGCATATATTAGAAATCCATTATCTATTTATTCATTTGGAGTGAAAATTTAGAGGGTTTGCCAGCCCTAAATTAATAACTTTTAAAGAAAAAAAATTTAATTTATCATAACAAAAAATCAATTTAAACCTTAATATCCCAATATATAGACAATCGATCGATTAGTAAACTATTAGTCCAAATATTAAAAAAAAATCTGCATAATAATAACTTACATCATGAATCGTCCTTCAATAATCAATTTCAATTGGTAGATTAATTAAACCTCAATCACAATCCTTCTTCCAAGACATTTCACATTTTCTGTAATTTAATAGGATATCTTATTATAATTAGAGAGATAATTACGTAGTCATAAACCTGCTCCCATCGCCTTCTACCTTGAACTAGAAATATATATATATATATATATATAATGGTATACAAATGCAAATTGGTGAAGTGTTACTGTCAACACTTCTATATTGCTCTAATTTTAATCAAAATATTGATTTTGTAATTAAAAGTGATGGTGTTAGATCAAAATATTAAATTATACTTTTTTTTAAAAAAAATAAATTTAAGTATGCAAGATAAACAAATAGTTCTTGCACTTAAGAGGGCTAGAATTTGACTAGAGAATAATAACTCTCTCTTGATTAGAGATTGATTTCAGTGTGAGATTTTTATCCTATAAAAATATAAGGATATCAATGATAATGTTATTTTTTTATACTAAATTCATTCCGATTCATTTATATAAAATACGAATAATTTATAAATAAATTTAGATAAATATAGATAGTATTTTTACTGTCCGTGATAGATTCAAATCAGGTTTAGATATAGATTATTAGTTACTCATTATTTGAATCCGATTATATATTAATTATATTTTATTAAAATTTTAATTATATATTTATTATATTTTAATTTAATTATAAAATAATATGATATAAAATTATTTTTAATAAAATTATATTAATATTAAATATTTATTTATTTAAAAATTTATAATTTATATTTTAAATTTTATAATATTTTAAATTTTTAATATTTAAACAGATAATTAAACGGGTTCGGATAATGAACAAGTAATATTAAACAGATTTAAAATAAATATGAATATAACTATAATTGAGTTTAAATAAATTTAAATATTTTAAAAATTAAACGAATTTAATTTCAAATAAAATATTTTTTGCGGATATTCTGTCTATTACCAACCTAATTAGAGAGTTGCCAATTAAATAATATAAAATACTTTATCTCTTATAGAAATAAAAAAAGAAAAAAGAAAAATTCCAGCTAACTTATGGCTCATTTGGACCACAAATATATACAACTACTTTATTATTATTATTTTTTAATAATAGTACACAAATTCATTAAAAACACCTATTTGGGAGTGATTCAATTTTGTGCCATTTATTACAGTTCAACCACCTTAACGAAACACCCATTAAATTATACACAGTGATCCAATAACCTATTTGCTAGCTTGTGAGGTGGGTCGAAATTAATAAACTACTAATGGAAGACTATGCTTCATCATAATATATGGTTTCTTTTGATGTAATGTAATCTGCCCCATAGATATGTTTGATTAATTTATGAGTCAATCAATAAATTAATTTTTTTTTTGAGCAAGTGAAATAAATATTTAGAAATTATTTATCAACTACGTACATACTCTAAAATTCAAATTTTAATTAATATAAAAGATGAATAAAATTTTTTTATCAATTAAAATCTTTGAAGTACTAAAAATGAAAATGCTAGTTTACATGGTGATTTATGGCCATCAATGAAATGGTTCCCAGTGTCCGAGTACGTAATTACAATTTAGAAATTTAAAATAAAAATATATTCACTATAGCTAAAATGATAATCGAGGTTAAGAATATAATAAGTAAGTGAATTAATGGAATAAATTAATTAGGTCAAAAAAATTAAAAAAGAAATAATTAAGCCTATCCCGTTAATTGATCCGACTCCCCATTAATTTGTTCAGACCTTCTCTTATTAGATGGTCCTTGCAAGTTGCAATATTTTTAGAGAAAGTCAATTAATAAGATCATTTAATTATGACTAGAAATGCAATAAAAAGATAATTTAGATATGTATATATATATAATTCAATTAAATATCATATTTTGATATTAAATAAATGTATAATTCATTTTTTAATTTTATTTTTTAAAATATTTTTATTATACTAAATATAACTAAAATGTAATTATATTTTATACTATAATTAATATTCGATTTATAAAATATAATAGCAAATTAGAAAGAATAATAAGCTAGAGTGAAGTATTTTTATGCATAATATTTATTTTGTTATTTTTTAGAATTGATTTAGGGATTTTATTTTTTTCAATGAAAATTAATTTAGTTATATTCCATTAAAATTAATATTTTTTTTAATAGAATAGAGAGTACAAAAGACACTATATCTCTATGCTACGAGACCGGGCAATTTTCATGCAATCTTTAACCAAGATGCTAACAATACAGCCCAGAGAACTCATCAAAGGATAAAGACCAAGGGAGAAATTTCCAGCGTGAAAAATTAAAAAATTAACTGTTTTGTTTGCCTTCTTATGAATACGATAATCTGAATATTCCAATTTCTTGCCATTAGATTACGAATATTATTGACTAAAAAGAGATGCATGATTTTTTAGTCATATGAATGAGAAATATGAAAAATCTCTATATTATTAATTGTCATATGAATCATCTATAATGAGGTATTTATAGTGGTGTAAGTAGAATAAAAGATTACAAATAAATTGAATTCTAATATGAATAGTATAAAACTAATCATAATCTTGATAGGGTAAATTTAATTTAATATAGTAGTTATCCACATATTATCTAACATTTTTCCTTAAATAACTATCTCTATGAATATGCCTTATTAAAACCTTTCTAAGAAAAATTCAGTTGGATAAAAACTTAGCGAAGGAAAAATAGTACAATATTTATAAGTAACTTCCCCTCAAGAATACAATTGGCTAAGACATATCTCCAAGTGAGAGCATTCCAATATTGTGTGCATGCTTTTTGAAAATTGATGTTGGCAATGCTTTTGTGAATAAATCTGCTGGATTGTCACTTGAACGAACTTTGCAAATATCAACTTGTCATTCCTTCATAAGTTAATGATTATAAAAGAACTTTAGTGATACATGTTTAGTTATATCACCTTTTATGTAGTCTTCTTTGATTTGTGTAATACATGTTGCATTATCTTCATGTAATATTGTTAGTTGTTTGCTTATAAGTAATCCGCTTGCTCTTCTAATATGTTCAATTATGCTTTTCAACCATACACATTTACAGCTAGCTTCATGAATAGTTCATATCTCTAAATGATTTGATGAAGTAGCAGTGATTATTTGCTTCACAGATCGCCATGAAATAGCAGTATTATTATATATAAAGACATAACCTGTTTGAAATCGTTCTTTATGAGGATCAAAAAGATATCTAATATCAACATATCTTGTCAATTCAGATTTTATTCATTTTGAAAAAAATAAACCCATATCAGATGTGCCACGTAGGTAGCGTAGAACATGTTTCACTCCATTCTAACGCCTTTTAGTTGGTGCTGAATTAAACATTATAAGTAAGTTAACTGCAAAAATAATATCTGGTCTTGTATTGTTAGCAAGATATAAAAGCGCTCCTATTGCACTGAGAAATGGTACTTCAGGATCAAGAATCTCTTTATTATCTTTCCAGGGGCCGAAGAGATCTCCTTTTACATCAAGAAAATAAACAACCATTAGAGTGCTTGATGAATAAGATTTATCCATATAAAATTATTTCAAGTTTGATATATAATGTTTGATGGACAAGAATTTCATCTAACAAATACTCAACTTAAAATTTAAAATAAAATTATGTTCTTTCAAGATCTTTCATTTTAAATTTTTTTGCTAATAGTCTGCAGTAATTAAGATCTCTTTTGGAGTGCCTACTATATTTAAATCATTAACATAAGCTGCAACTATGATAAATTATGTATTCATCTTTCAGATAAAAATACATGGGCAAATGAAATTATTTTCATATCAATTTTCTCTAAGTATTCAAATAAGCGACTATACCACATCCACCTAGCTTATATCAGAATCTTTAAACTCAATATAGTAGATTTATCATATGCTTTAGGCATCTTGATGCTTCATAAATTTTCATATATATGTCATTATCTAATGAACTATATAAGTAAACTGTCACAACATCCATCAAATATATGTCAAGCCTTTCAAAGGCTATCAAACTGATAAAAAATTTAAAGATAATAACATCCATGATATGAGAATATATCTCATCATAATCTATACAAGAACTTTGTGAGAATTCTTATACCATAAGTTGTACCTTGTATATCATAATTTCATTTAACTCATTTCTTTTAAGAGTTATATAAACAAATTATTATAATATAATATCGAGCCCTTTAGGGATTGCAAAACTAATTTTAAAAATAATTACATTCATAATAGAGAAAAATATATTTTTTTTCATAATCTCATATAATTTTTTTCTTTTACATACAATATCCATGAGTATGACATCTTTTGATGTCTGGACTACTGGTCCAAATATTATATGTTTAGCAAATGAATCTAGCTCAGCCTTGATTATTTTTCATTTTGGCCAATCACTTCGATGTCGATAATTTTAAATATTTTTAGGCTTAAGAATATTTTGATAATTTCAATAGCAACATATGCAAACATATTATAAACAATAATTCAATCTCTTTTTTACATATTTTTAGATTTTAATGTGATCTCATAATTTTTTGATACCGAAACCATTTCTGGAGTTACTTCTCTAAAAATATATGGTTATTGACTTATGTTGCTTTTGATCTCTTCAGGAGTATCATTTTGAAATTATTCATTTTCCCTTATCTCAAAAATTAATATTTTGAACCAAGTAGTCTATTATGCTTCAGGCGTATATTATATTTATTAGCTGCCACACTAATAAGATGTCCTATAGGAATAATCAATAGACCAAGAGTATTAACAGCTGAAATATATGATTTGAACACCTACTGGACATTTGGAAATATATTTGGTAACTAATTTGCAATATTATACAAACGAATTAGTTTTTGAACTTTCAGTTCATATTGATTTGTGCATATATTAAGATTGGATACAGTTGGTATATTCCAACTAATCTTTGTGCTTTGGGCCCTTTACTTTTATCTTCCCCTAATGGAGTGAAAATCAACTTACTAAAAATATTGTTCTAGAAAATTTATCGGTAAATGTCTATAATATCTAATGTAGACAATCAAAACATATATAGATATCAAAATAATATTGATAATCCATTTTATTTTTTTAAGGGGATGCAATAAGAATATATACACTGCAACAAGAAATTTTAATATCGTAAATTCTAAATAATACATATTAATTTAGATAAACATAAGTTGCAAAATGAAAAACTTATAATATGCAGACAAACAAATACAAATTAAAGGTGCAATATAAACAATAACATGTATCCAAGCGTATATTGAAAGTTTTAATTTCATCAGTATAAGAATAATAATTGATCATAAAATTTTAACAATAATTCAACTAAACCATATCGAGTATGAACATATGCAATAAAATGTTCAATGATAATATAATCATAAAATACTTTTCAAGTGAACTCATATACATTATCTATAAAAATTGTATTGTTATGATAATCAAGAATCATTGACATTAACTTTATAATTTGAGCAAGAAAATTAGTAAAAACAATATTAGGAGTTGACGATAGATAAACATATGAACATCTAGTTGAAGTATTAAGTAAAATCATAAAGTATCTAAATGGTCTACAAGATTGATGGATAGGGTCACAAATATCCTCATGTATTTTTATAGAAATTCAGTGGACTTTAAATGTAATTTAGCTGGTGAATGTCTCATAATTAATTTATCTTGAGTATAAGAAGCACAAAAGTAATCATCAAGCAAAATTATTTTTTAATTTTTTTAGTTGATGTCTATTTGTATTCTTAACAATACGTCATATTATATTTGAACATGGATGACCAAGATGATCATACCAAAGGATAAAAATTTTGATATCTATGCACTTTTGGTACATATAGTGTAACTCAGTAATTTTTATTTTTTATAAAGTACAATCTTATTAAGAAATTTAAAATTTTTTAAATATGAACTTCTGGTTCAAATTCATAAAGTTAACATATAAAAATTTAATATCTCTTTTACTTTATTTCAATAAAATATCCATTGCGATGTACTTCTAAAAACTTAATAGATTTTTTCAGGATCTATTTGAATATAATGCATCATTGAAATATTATTTTGCTCAAATTCAGAATATAAGGTGGACTCTTCTAGAGTCTTCAACCACATTTGGAGAACCTGATATCATGTTAATATTAATTTCTGCTAATGTTAACTGCAATAAATATTTTCTGATTACGAAGAATTATGAGAGTCGCCTTTGATTTCAAAATTGGTAGAAATTTTTTTTTTCACTATAATTTTTTTAATAAAGATCTCATTCATGATATTGAAAATATATCACATTCACTTCAGGGAATAATGTCAAAACAGTTGGACGAATTTGATTATTTTTTATCAAAAGCTAAAAATTTTATTTAGTTACAGACAAATAAAAAAATTAGTTCAAAATATTTTATAATTTTATGCTCTCAATATAGCTACCGTACGAGTATATTTGAGGCATGAAAAATTTAATATTCATTAAATAGACTGTAATAATTAATAACGAGATAATCATTTTTAATTTCTCTTTTGAGTAATAAAAAAAAATTATTACTTCTAGGCGATCATGCAGAGATGTTTGATTTTCTTATCAAATATCTCTAATCTCATTATCAAATATCCATAATGGATAATTTCTTCAGAAAATATCAAGGATAGTAAATTGAAGTTTTATGAGATTTAATATGTAAATATAATAAATTTAAATAAAAATCATAAATTAGATAGATTACAAAGCTATCAAATAAATAAAGATTAAAATTGCAATTAGAGTTTAAATATTATAACTCTAAAATTACAAATGATCATATAAAATTATAGTAAATATTAATTTATTTACTAACTTCACTTCAATACACAAATATTTACTCATAATTTTTATATATTTTAATTTTCATATATTATGTTAAGATATTATATATATAAGCATAAACACGAAAATAACTATAAACACGTATTTAAATTTAAATTTTACAAATAAAATTTTAAAATTTATTTTATCTTTATTTAACAATATATAAATGCTATCAATATACTCAATATATTATCTTCAATATGCATATATATATATATATATATATTCTTGAATCAATATGTTATAGATATATTCAAGAACTATATTGCATAATAGATATACACGGAAATCAATGTCATTAACAAAGACATATAGTTGCTACATGAGTGCTGATGCAAACCAAGAAAGGATGCACTGATGCAAATCAAGAAAGGATGCATAGACATCTTATTTCATATTGGTTATCAAATACAACATAAAACTTCAATGGTCAAAGCAATAACATTAAAATTAGATTGCACGTTTTATACGTGTATATATATACTGTTTCTATAAACAATTAGTAAACCACATACATATAATTGCACAGAAATCAAGACTTCAACATAGGTATATATATATATATATATATGTATGTATGTACATGAATCCATATTACAGGCCATACATAAGTCATCATATATTAATGGAATTTTATGCACAATATACGATGGTGCCAAAAGCTAAAATATATATACATATCTTATATATTTATATATATACATGAATCCATATTTTATTAATATATATAATAAAAATATATTTTTTTTAATTCTTTAATAAATTAAATTCATAATTAACAAAATTAAAAACTCAATTAATCTAAACTCTTAGAATATTAATTTCAACCATAATTTTTTAAAAAATATATATTCAATAAAGTAACTCTGATGTTACTTATTAAAATATGATTAAATCAAAATACATATAATTAATCTTATAAACCATATGTGTATTTATAAAATAATTTTAATCAAGCCTGGAAACACAATAAAATTCTCCATATAGAGAATAATGAGAATATAAGAGAAGTTATTAGCTGAAGCGTACCTTTATCTGAGAGATATAATAAAATATTTTATTATAAACTAGAAAATTTTAATCTTTCTTCTTTCACTATTATTGTGGAGACTATCATGCTGATAACATGTTGTAAATAAAAAAAGAGAGAAGATAAATAGAGAATGAGAAATATGAAAAATTTTTATATTATTAATTGTCATATGAACAACCTATAATGAGGTATTTATAGTGGTGTAAGTATAATAAAAGATTACAACTAAATTAAATTTTAATATAAATAAGATAAAACTAATCATAATCTTGATATGGTAAATTTAATTTAATATAGTAATCATTCACATATTATCTAACATAAAGTTATTTTTTTTAATATTATAATTGAAATTTAACTTTGTAATTGGTCGAGTTGATAAGTAAAGACATGGATCCGATTCATGATACTGCTATCCAAAATTTTTTTGAGCAATACTACAATCCCAAATGTTTAAAATAAATATTTTTTAAAAATATGAAATAAAAAAAAATATGAAAATGAATTTTATATAATTCATTTATTTCAAATCAAATTTAAGAAAATTTTTAATGGAGTTACCAATCGAATAATATGTAAATTAATTAGTAGGATTTTCAATAGATTAAAATACAATATAACATGCAATTAGTACATGTATAACATTAACAAAATATCAAGATTCAATTCCCTTATTTATAGTGCATTTGGTAAATTACTGAAAAAATTGATTTCTAAAAATATATTTTATAGAGATATATTATAGAGATTATATTTTACTGAAAAAAGTTATATTACTGTGTTTGAGAGATACAATAAAATACTAAAAAAATAGATTAAAAAATATTAACTTATTTGGTTATAGCCCAACACTACAGAAAAAGTTTAAGTAACACCTAAACTACCATTGTAACATATCTTTCTTGTTTTATCATATTTTAAATTAAAAGTATTATTATTTTTGACATGTGAACCCCTTAATCTACTTTTTCGATGAAATATTTTTTCTGCCCCCTAAGTAAAATATTTTTATCAACTCGTTGATAAAATTTAGTGGCCATAATATTTTATTTTACATAGATCATTTACAAATAAATATAGTATTTTTGGTCAAACATGATTATTTAGTCCACTTTTCTAGGATTCTTATGAAACCAAACACACTATTATATTATAAAAAATTTATAAGATATTTTAAAATTTCGAGTGATGCAAGTCATAATAATGAGGGAGATGCTTAATCTAATAGAAGTTGCCTATATAATAAAGACGCCGAAAAAGAAAAAAAAATACAAAGATTTTACAATGTCAGCCAAAGGAAATGCCATTATACATTGACTTTCTATCTTTAATATCATTAAGAGAAAATAAAAATTTCACATTTTTCTTAATAATCATGAGATTCTTGAATATTTTCCCATTTTTGGCTTGCAGTAGGCTTCATTAGGATAGTTTGTGCAAACCCACTACAATATGACTCCATTTTCAACTTTGGTGATTCTCTTAGTGACACTGGAAATTTCCTTGCTTCTGGTGCCTTAGCATTTCCAGTTATTGGAAAACTCCCCTATGGCAAAACCTTCTTCCGGCAGCCAATAGGGCGGTGCTCCAACGGACGTCTAGTGGTTGATTTCATAGGTACAACTACATATAAATAGTTAAACACATTATATGTGTATTAATTTTACATTATTTAATATCCTTGCACATTCTTAAAATGGACTATTCAATTTCAGTTGCATATGCAATTACATCTCAATCTCTTATTGATATTATATAGGCACTTAAAACAAATAATATGTGATAACAAGACTTCCTCAGGGGGGTCCTAGCTCTTATAGCTCAGGTTCAAATTTTGTGCTGCTGCTGTAGCTCTTCCACCTGCAAAATAATAGAGAGGGGGGATCGAGCTCCCCTGAGGTAGGCTCTGATATCTAAGCTAGTTCGGTTGCTCTCAATAAAAAGAAAAGAGAGAGCAACCTTTACCTGTGGGGGGAGGGAATCCCCTATTTATAGGTGATAAAAATATATGTATTGTACCGTGATGCTAGGATACTATGTGACAGCATGCAAGAGAAGAATGGAGCTCGGCCATGGAGCTCAGGAAGGGAGGTACTATCACTAGTCCCCCATTAGTCATTTAACATTTATGTTAAACTAAGACCTGTGACTCAAAGAAGTCAAACTAAGTATGGTCGGAGCTGCAGGAAAACTAAGAAACTCAAGGTGGAGCTCAAAGAAGGAGCTCAAAAAACAAGAGCTAAAAAAGCATGGGAAAGGAGAGCTCATGGAGCTTAAGAAAAGAGCTCGGTTATCCGGAGGTAGTATGAGTATGACTACTAGTCCTCCTCATAAGTCTTGGCATTTATTCCAAGGAGAGTCTATTGAGTTCTAGAAGGATACACGTCTCACGCAGAGGTGAGGCAACGCTTCAAAAATAGAGATAACGGTTGGCGGGATATGAAAAGATGCAAAGCCCGTATCATTAAAGACTAACGTCAGTTCGAATGGTCGAGGTTTTCTCTATAAATAGAGGGTTCAACTATAGTGGTGGCCACACAATCCAAAAAGGAGAAGCTCGATTTGTCTGATTTACTAAGTAAAAAATTCGATAGCTCTAAAGCTCGATTAAAGAGGTTAGTTTTAAGTTTCTATTTTCAAGTTTTGCATTTCAAGTTTGATAGCAAAGATGGAACGGGCAAGTATTAGCACAACTCTATCAGAGGGGTTAGGAGAGGCAGGCTCTCCTAATGATGTGGTTGAAGTTGCTCTCCAAAAAGGAAGAAAAATTGGTAGACGCTGAGTTAGCCATGATCGAGCCGGCATAACAACTTGCAAGGAGACCTCCAACACTGATTGACGAGGAGGAAGACGACGTAGCTGAAGTTCGGAAGGTTCATTTGAGCTTAGAAAAAGCCCGTATAAGAGACATCTGGTCCATAATATCAGAGATATATTTAGAGGGGATCCGACAAAAGTACAAAATACCAGGGGAATACAAGATGCTCGTCCCTGGAGAGGATGTACGAGGGTACAATGATTTGGCCAAAAATCAGGTGATGATCTATGAAGAAGATATGAGGTCGGATGTGCAGTTCCCTATATGCCCATTCCTCCTAGCATTCCTATACTACCACAACATTGGTCCTGGCCAGCTGAGCCCAAATGCATGGTGGACAATCACAGGTTTTGAGATCCTGTGTGGGCTGCTCAGGGTGGTTCCTACCCCACGGGTGCTGAGTACCTTCAGCGTGCTCAGACTACACTCAGGAGCCGATGAAGACTTTTTGTATCTGCAAGAGAGGTCTAGTCTGGGTCTGTTCACAGGGAAACCTGACTCAGTGAAGGCTTGAAAAGATCAATTCTTCATCCTGGAGAACCATGAGGGGTTCGGCTGCTCGAACACGTTACTGGTCGAGCCCAGAGGTGAATAAGTAGTCAGAAGGAGACTCGATCAAGACGAGCTCAAAGTTTTTAAAGCTATTAAAAAAGACATTTTGAGACAGAAGAGGAATGTCATCTCTATTATAAATGAGTATTTCCCCCTTGGAAAAGCTCCGAAGGAAGTCCATCCCGAAGACCGGGCTAGTAAGTGTAAGAAATTATACATATTATCTGTTGGCTTGATGTTTGCTTGATTGTTTATTTGGTTAAGTTTTGCTCGGTTGTATAGGATATGGCTCGGGGTCAGCTGCCAGGGAGTTAAAGCACCTGGCCAAATAGGTAGTAAGAAGGGAGGCCAAAAAGAAGGCTAAGACTAGCAGCGAGCCTTTAGGAGAGCGAGCATCGAGAAAAAGTGCTGCTCAAGGGAAAGATCCCCTTACAGAGGATTCGACTCTTCTGCTAGAGTTGCTGCCAGAAATTGCACCTTGCAGAGAGGTTCACTCCGAAACTGCACCTCAAAGTGAGGTAGAGGAGCCGCTAGCCTATTGCTATAACCTAGCTCGACTAGTAGAAGCAGTGAACGAGGAGCTTAGGGGTCGACATGGTTCATCATACTCAGTGTAGGATATCGGTCCCCAAAAAATACTAAAATAAATATACAAGGCTATTCCGTAAGAAAGGCGTGAGCATGCGCGAATGAGCTTGAAAGATGTTGCTCAGAAAATGGTTATTGTTTCTCACATGTTAAGGGACAATCTGAACCTTATTTTTGGACCCAAAGTCGGGTACCAAAATTAACTGTGGTTTTGCAGTTAGCCCGGCTCTCCCATACAGTGAAGGATCGGGTAGTGGGCATGATGGCAAACTTTGCCTAGGCCTCGAAGAGCCGAGAAGAAGAGTCTACTCGGTGGAGAGAGGTAAAAAAACCCTAAGTGCCAAGGAAGAGGAGCTTAAACAAGCTTAAGAAGCTCTGAAGAGTAAGACAGAGAAGCTGAGTTCGACAAAAAAAGCCTTGTAAGCGAAGACGGACGAGCTTCACCTGGCAAAGGAGGCACTTGAGACCTCTCAACAAGGACTGGCTGCTGAGTCTGTGAGAAGCGACAAATGCTATGCTCGGGGTATCTATGCTTATCAAAATGTTGTGTCTGAGGGGCTGAAGGAAGAGCACCCGGACATGGAATTGTCCTGGATGTTAAAGATAGACATCAACCAGCTCGCTGCCTAGCTCAAGTCTAAGGATGAAGAAGATGAGATGGAAGAGGACCTGGATTAAGAGGACGAGGTCCAGGATGATGAGGTCCAAGATTGATACCGTTTTTTTAAGGTCTGCTAAGGCTCGGTCTATGAACAGTATAAAAATCGGGCCATTTTGTAATGAAACTTTTATGCTTTTATGAATGAAGTGTCTTTCTCTTTGAACTAAAGTCCGATACTTTATTTTATTTTATCTTTTATGTGATATGTTGTTGGTACTAGTCTAAAGGCTCGGTAAAAATAGAACTTGAAATAAATATTCTTCCTGCTATGCTATGTTAATCTGTTTGTGAGGGTTGTTGAATTTGCTCGAGCACGGGGTGCATCAGAGCATTCTGTTATTATAATATGCCTTGGGTATAGTTATATAGTAAATTTGGGTTACACTATGCTCTCTGGAGGCCGTGTATCGAGTGGTTTATTAAATATAGTGGGTTGATTAACTTGAACTTTACTTCATGTTATGCTACGATATGAATGTGTATATGTAATTTAAGAACTTTGTGAAATAAAAATGAACTGAACAATGTAAAGTAATTACTTGCCCAAGGAATTATCCCCAGTGGTTGATTGGATGACTTGCTTTGAAGTTCAACACTTAGAAGAGCCTTCTTTGAAGGCATACAGTTCGAAAGGAATTGAAGCCTCAATGTGGGAGGCACAGTGAGTTGTTTAAGATATGCGCAACTGGGTGCAGAGCTCAGTGTGTGAGGCACGATGAGCTGTTGAGATATGTGCTACTAGGCACTGATGAGCTCGGTGTGCGAGGCACAGTGAGTTATTTGAGATGAGCAGTTGGGCGCTCACGGTGAGCTATTTTTGATGCACAACTGGGTGCTTACCGAGTTCTTTTTGCGAGGCATAGTGATCTATTTTTAATGCGCAATTGGGTGCTTGTCAAGCTCTTTGTACGAGATACGGTGATCTATTTTTGATGCTCAACCGGGCACTTATCGAGCTCTTTATGCGAGGCACTATGAGCTATTTATGATGCTCAACTGGGCGCTTACCAAGCTCTTTGTTTGAGACATGATAAACTATTTTTAATATGCAACTAGATGCTTGCCGAGCTCTTTGTGTGAGGCACGATGAGCTATTTTTAATGAGCAACTGGGCGCTTGCCGAGCTCTTTATGTGAGGCACAGTGAGCTATTTGAGATGCGCAACTGGGCGCTAAGGAACTGTAATTGAATATTGTGTGCTAAATTTATACTGTACGTGATAACATTGTATAAAAATAGTATGCATCTATTGTACAAAATGTTATGCATAAGAGTGCGGAATAAGAATGTTATGCATAAGAGCACTATTGTACAAAATGGTAAAGTAAGGCATTGTTGAAGTACTTTTCTTACAAGAGCTGCAAGACTTAGCTGGGGTTTTACCTCCACAGGGGAATAGCCTGTCCACGCTCACCGCACTAATGATAATAGGGGTTCCTCAGGCGGGTTCGAATTTCGTGCTGCTGTAGCTCTCCCACCTGTAAGACAATATAGAGGGGGAACCGGGCTCTCCTGGGGTAGGCTCCGATGCTTAAGCTAGTTCGGTTGCTCTCAATAAAGAGAAAAGAGAAAAGAGAGAGGAGCTCTTTACCTGTTGGGGGGGGGGGGGGGGGGGGGGGGGGGGGAGGATCTTCTATTTATAGGTGATGGAAAGAGACAAGACCTAATCTATGTCAGTATGATTTGGGGGTATGTCAGTGGAGTGTCTAAATAACTACTGATTGTTGTAATTATTAAAAATTAAAATAGTTATTAATTGAGTCAAATGTAATTATAATTTGGAAAATATAAATAATTAAATGCAATGTTATTGATTAAAAAGTATTTAAATAGACCTATAATGGTTAATTTATAAAGTAATCATAATCTAAATAAAATAATGAGACTATATTTTAAAACAGATAAAAAATATCTCTATTATTTTAAGATGGAATTAATAATAAATTACAAAAATAGGAACCTAATAACAAGAGATTATATATGCTTCTATTATTATTAAGAATCTTTTTTGCATTATTTTCCTTTGCCTAGCTAAATAAATAAATAACAACTTTTATGGAAAAATTAACTAAAAATAATACTCATTCCATTCCCTTTTAAGTGTCCATTTAAGAATTTTTTTATTTCTAAATAAATATCCATTTTATTTTAATATTATCATTATTTATTAAGCTTGGCTACTTATTAAATGTATCTCTATTATTTGTGAAAGAGTATTTAAGTAAAAACTAAAGCTAATAAATGATTTGTTTAATATTTGTGAAATAGCTAAAGTGGATACTTAAAAGGGAACAGAGAAAGTATAATTTAAGGTCACATATTCCAGCCATCAATTTTTTGTTCTTTGGAAAATGAAAATTTAAATATCAACCCAAAAATTATTCGGGTGAGGCCTATAATAAAAATCGAGAGAAATAAAGTAATAACTTGCGCGGGAAATTAACTAAAATCATATAGTTTCAGATCAATTATTTCGGCCCTCAATCTTCTTCGGGAAAAAAGTTTTATATGTGTATATATATAATCGAGCAAGTCCATGAAGGCTTTGTTATTTTTTATATGGTTAAGTTAAATTATAATTAAGATTTCACATGAAACTTCCAAGTATAATTTGAAGTTACTTGACCAAGAGCTTAATTACCAGCAGCGTATAAATTGGACACAAAAGTATATGTCTGACCAATATTTTTAAAATTAAATCGGATATCAAACTAGATTAATAATTGATTTCTAGTTTATCTAGTTCAACTAGATTCACTCAAGTTTAATAATATAATAATATAATCAATTTTTATTTATAGATATTAATAAAAAATTTAAAAATCATAGAAATTTTAAAATAAAAATTTAAAAATAATAAAAATATACTTTATCTATTTAAAAATATCACATTTTAAATCTAATATATATTAAAAAATGAGCCCAATTTTTTCTCTGATTTTTATTTAAAAATAATTAAAAATTAAAAAATCATTTCATTCTTGTGTGATCCGAAATGGTTCGACAAACTGATTTTGAGTTTTGATCGATTTTTATATATCCGATTTTTTTCCTATTTTTAGATCCAACCAATTTTTGATTCTTAATTAATCCCGTTAAACCAACCAGTCCGGCCCGATTTTAAAAATACTGTGTCTAACTTTCCTGCAGGTTTCATTGGATAATTAATTTTTCAATCTTTTTCTTATTTTATGTGGCTTAACATTTTATTTGTTGGCCTAAGCCCTAACGTATTGTCGTTAAAAACTTGTCAATAAGTTGCTATCTTTAAGAAACTTGTGAACTGTTTTGTTGTTTATTAGCTGTAAAATGTAGCAAATCTTTAGTTATTTTTAATCCAAGAATCAAAGGATCCAATTGTACATTAAACCATAATGTATTGGAAGAACTGGATTTTCAAATTGAATTTTCTTGTACAATATTACAATATGGTAATACTGAATACTTTTGGTTTAATTTTGATGATTCTAATATAACTAAAATTGAAATATTTAAAATTTTTGGGTTTAATTTCAATTCTAATGTAATTAACATTAACATACTTAATACTTTCTATTTTAATTTCAATTCTAATATAGGTAATTTTGAAATATCCATACATGTATAATCACACAATTTTCTTCAATTTTCCATGTCATATCTTTCTGAATATTGAGGTCCATTGCTAAGTCTTTAATTCCTTCCTCAACATGCCAAAACATCTCCATTCTGTCCTTATTATTATATCAGTCAACAAGATGAGCCTTAAAAAAATATTAGTCTTTTCACACGAGAAATTCATATAATTAGAGTAGTGGACGCGTATAAGAAGCAAGTTTCAGAAATTACATTCCGTGGATGTGCGTGTGTGTGTATATATATATATATATATATACAGCAAAGATGAAATAAAATGTGAAATAACAAGGCTGAACATTTTATTTATTTTTCTTGCTAATTAATATTTACAGCGTTCAGTTCAGAAAGTTAGTTAATTGGTCAAACAAAAATATTTCTTGTTTAAAAGTACAATTAAATTATTTTTGAGAAAAATTATATGACAGTTAAAGAAAATTAATATTCCATTTTCAACAGATGTAAATAATTAATTTCGAAAATTTTGATCAGAAACTAATCAAATCTTGGTAAGTTTTAAAATATTATCTCTAAAAGGCCTATTGCATATGATGCTGCATGAGTTTTAATTATTAGCATGTTAAAATCTCAGAAATTATTTCCTTAAAATATATATATATATATATATATACACATATAGAGTTAATTAAGAATAGTTTAATGTTTTTCATAAGATGATTTCATATAAATTTAATTTTTTAAGAATTTATTTCACACATGGCAAAAACATTAAACTATTTTTTATTAAACTCAATTTATATATCTATATATGTGTATTTTTTTTATTAGTTTTAACTAGTCCATATATAATTATAAACTTGAAGATAAATTTTTTAAAATAATCAAAAGCTGATATTTAAATTCAATAAATAAATATTACTAAAAATAATTCATATAATGTTAAAAATAAGAAGTATACATACAGTAGCCGAATCAGGAATTTACCGAGAGAGAACAAAATTTATACAGATCTGCAGCTGCTCCGAGCGGTGGTCGGTGGGCCGGCGATGGTGGGACTGCCTAGGCTACTGGTGAGTGGTGGCTGGTTGGCTTAGCTTGGGGAGGGAAGGGGAGAAGGAAGAAGGAGAGGGGAGGAGGAGAAAACGCAGTTTCTTTTTTATTTTTGAATCGGTCCGTCGTTTCGCTGTGCCAGTTTTTTTTTTAAAAATTTATCCCTGGCGAAACGGCGCCGTTTCGTCAGGAGTCATTTTATAAAAAAAAATTAGTTTCTAACGAAACGACGTCGTTTTACCAGGAACTAATTTATAAAAAAAAATAAAATTATTTGCATTGAGGGATTCGTCTACCCCTGACTGCAGACAGTCTGCAACTCAGTCCCTTCAACGGGAGGCTGAGTTTAGCTTGACCTTCATGCATCTATCGGCACCTTTCCTTCTAGTTACCGATGACGTGTCATCCCACACGATCTCATAGTCTTTCTGACACTGTATACATGTACATTCAAACTCGCTGTAAGCGAGGGGGAAATGAAATTTTCTGATAAACTTGAAATTCAGAAATTCCAAAGTTGTGTTCTGTGTCTGTGTCTGTGTCCGTGTCCGTGTCCGTGTATGTATTGTTGACTTTGTCTAAGTCTATTTTGTGAGAAGAGATCGGCGCAAGTTTTGTCTGTTATCACTATCTTAATTTATACATATGAAAAACTGGATCTATATCCCACTTTTGGAATTCTACTATTATTTATTATTTGGATTCATTTAGAGGACGTCTAGTTATTTTTTGGCTCCACATGTGGCCGACTTCATACAAATTGTTAACGTTTGATTCATACAAATTAAAGACATATATTTCAATAAATATGCCTTAATTAGGTAAATTGTTATTTCAATATATTTATTGTCTTTTCTTTCACAAAAATAGGAATTGAAAAAATGTACTGTTAAAATATATATTCAAGTTATATTTATTTTTTTTCAGATTCTCAATTATATATATAATTAATTTTTATTTATTAAATATATGAATTTATAAGTAAAGTTCATTAAATTTTTTGAATTCTTGTACAGTTTGATTATTTTTTTTTCTCAAAGTAATATTGATTATTGTATTTATCTCCTAACGAATTCTTAATTATAACGCTTGTGCATCTAAATTATTGGAATTGAGTATGACAACATTCCATTGATAGAAGAGAAGAAATTAATGAGAGAAATCAAATAGCTTGAGCAGATAATGGATGTGGATACACCTTTGTCCAATGAATTCTGAAGTTCTGAAATTGGTATTTTAATTTTTAATCTATTTATCTTTGTTTTATAATAAAAAAAAATTATTGGAATGTATAGTGTTGTAATTTATCGTATAGTTCATTCTTGTATTTTCAGTCGTAATTAGAGGGAATTTTAGTATTTTCACTTTTGTACATATATAAACTCTTCACAGTGTATTCAGATCATTCCAGAAACCATATTCAATACACAGATATTTTCTTCATTTCACTTTCTAGAGTTCTATGTATTTCTTGCTCTTGATCTTTGATTTCTTCGTGGTATCAGAGCAATTTTATCTGTGATTCATTCTGTGATTCATTCTTTTTGTTGATCTACTGATTTTCTTATAATTTTTTACTCGATTCTTGTCAGATCAAGTTTTGTTTTTTTTTTTTTAAATATCGAAAACCTAGTTCTTAATCTTTCTTTATTTTTCAATATGATATGTTTTTACTGTTATGGATCCTACTGGAGAAGTTGAAAATGGAGGAAATCCTCAGCCGCAAGCTACAAATGGACAACGACAACCTCTTCCTATTCAGCGAGGTAATAGTGATCACGATCATGGAGATCCGTTACATCTGCAAACATCCGATCACCCTTGTATGATCTTAGTGACTTCTACCTTAATTGAATCCAATTATTTTACCTGGAGTCGCGCTATGAAAATCACTTTAGAAGCTAAGACAAAATTAGGGTTTGTGGATGATACTGTTGTTAAACCTGATGGTGAGTCTCCTGATTATGTTGTCTGTAAGAATGTTGACCTGATGGTCGCTTCTTGGTTACTAAATTCTATCTCTAAGAATTTAGTTAAGTCATTCATCTATTCTGATACAGCTAAAGAGCTCTGGGATGAGTTGGCTAGCATATTTGGTGAGAGTAATGGTCCTATGCTTTATAAAATTCAACAAGAAATAGCTTCTATCTCTCAAGGTAGTATGTTCGTTACTGTTTATTACACGAAGCTAGCTAAGCTTTGGGATGAGTTGGCTTGTCTCATCAGGATTCCTGCATGTAATTGTGGTACTACTAGGGAGAATGAGAACTTGATGAATGTAACTAAACTGATGCAGTTCCTTATGGGACTTGATGAGCAGTATGATCATGTTAAGAACCAAATTTTGCTTATAGAGCCATTGCTCTTGGTAAACAAGGCATACTCTATGGTGTTGAGGGTTGAGAAACAGAGGGAGGTTCATAATGTGTTCGCTGACTTTGTAGAAGTTAGTGCTCCGGATGTTAAGGGAAATGGTTATGTTACAAGGAGAGATGTAGCTAAGAAGGGGTCCTTCAATTAAAAACCAAATCGGTTTTGCACATATTGTAATGCTAAGAGTCATGAGAAGGATAGTTGTTTTAAGTTGATTGGTTATCCTGACTGGTATAATACAACAACAACAACAACAAAGCCTTAATCCCAAGTCAATTGGGGTCGGCTATATGGATTCTTCTTTTCCACTCAATACGATTTAAGGTTATCTCTTATGATAGATGTAACATCATAAGATCATTTTGGACCACCTTTGACCAAGTCATTTTAGGCCTACCTTTGCCTCTCTTAGTTATATCTACTCTAACTTATTCGGTTTTTCTAACTGGTGCATCGCTAGGTCTTCGTTTCACATGGCCAAACCACCTCAATCTATGCTCTTTTATCTTATCCTCAATAGGTGCTACCCTCACTTTTTCTCTAATACACTCATTGCGGATTCTATCCATCCTAGTATGAATACATATCCATCTTATCATTCTCATTTTCACAACATGCATTTTACTCATGTGTTGTCCTTTTACTGCCCAACACTCACTACCATACATCATAGCAGGCCGTATTACAGTGCGGTAAAATTTTCCTTTTAATTTAATTAGCATCTTTCGATCACATAGAACTCTTGTAGAACCCCTCCACTTCATCCAACCAGCTTTAATCCTATGATTTACATCTTCTTCACAACCCCCATCTTCTTGAAGAATTGAGCCAAGGTATCTAAAATAAGTACTATGAGGCACTGTTATTCCGTCTAAAATAATTTTGCCTCTTTCTCTATTCTCACTATTATCCTGACTGGTATAATGATCTAAAAAAATAACAAGGGAGAGGTCAGACTAGATTTGTACGAGAAGTAGTTCACTCTGTTGATGAGAGAAATACTAAATCAGTTGACTGTTTAACCAAGGGTGATTGGACTGTTAATCTTGCTTCTTTGATTGAAAAATAAGTACAGAAACGTCTTTAAGGAAAAGCTTTGTTGGAAGCTCCATATGCTAATGTTGTGCAGTGTGTGGATTATACCAATTTTATAGGTATGTCTATTGCTCTTACCTTTGTGTCTTTTATGCTTGACTGTGATGTTAGTAGTTTCTGGATAGTTGATTCAGGTGCTTCTAATCATATAAGTTTGGCATCTGAATATATGACCAATCTTATTTCTCTACCTTCACCTACAGTTCTTCATTTACATGATAAAACATCTCTGCTATTGTTTCCATAACTTCTGCTGCTGTAGTTGGGATAGTTGTAAGATTGAAATATGTTTTTGTTAGAGGTTCCGTAGTTATTTGTCTTGGTAAGATTTGCAGTTGGGTTTCCTAAATTGATGGAGTTAATTTTGTTGGGAAAATCGCTTATTTTTCCGCCCTTCGGACCGTCTTCAAGCAGAAACAAATGAGAAAATAAAATAATGACTGTGAAATTAAAGAGAATAAAACACAATGATTTAACGTGGAAAACTCCCGAATGGGGAAAAACCACGGTCGTTGTTTAACGACAACCAAGAAAAATATTCACTATGCGGCAAATTGTTACAACCACAAATTACAAAATATTTTTCTAACCGACACCCACAAAACAATCCCCAAATATTTATACTCCAAGGAACTCCAAGAGATTGATTCTCTAATTCTTAATATAAACTACTTGGTGTTTAACCTATAGCTCTCCTTAAGCTATATTTTGTGTTTGCTTGGTATGCCTACAAATGGAGAGAATGAGCCTATTTATAGGCTTCAAATGCAAATAAATTGTCAAACTAAATTAGGTGAAAATTAGGCTAAATTAGGCACCTCCCATTTTCACCTCATATTTTTGAAAATTTCTTCCTTGTTAGGCACCTTGCATTTTTTACTTTCTTTTTTTTCTTTTTTCTTTTTCAATTTTGGTGTGCTACCACCAACAATCTCCACCTTGAAAAATAAAAACACAACATTGTCTGCACAATATTGTCTGTTACCGACAATCATAATCCTAACGTCAAGAATTAACATACTCCACCATAAAAGAGTATCGCCACTTGAAATTATTTCGCCAACTCCAAGAATTTTCTATCGGCCATGTCGGATCCCGCTAATAGTTTATGGTGCAACCCTCCTGTTGACTTTTCCGAGAGTTCATTAGCCATCGACATCATTTTTTCACCACATGCTTTGCATCAACTGTCAACCAATGTTGCACGCATTTCTGTGGACCAGCTACCAATAATCCGTCCTCTTCCATGGCATCTCAACGGGTAGCAATCATGCCATGAGGACACACTTCTCTCAACTACAGAGAAAACTCATCATCTCCTTCGCCACAGGAGATCACATTGGCAGCAACAACGTTAAAGCTTCTAGCCGAATCAGCTCCACCGTTCGGGCAATCCTTCCTCACGTGTCCAGTTTGACCACACCCCCAGCAGACAACCTTCCTCTTTCCGGAGCCTTTATTCTTTTTCCTGATATCGACAGATAAAGCTGAATTCTCATAAGATTTATTTTCCATTTCATTCAGTCTTCTCTCCTCAGTAATGAGCTTACTAACCACATCCGCATACACCACTTCCTTACTGCCATATTTCAGAACAGGCTTCATGTGCTCATATGTTGAAGGAAGTGACAGGATGAGCCGGAGAGCTTTATCTTCATCTTCGGTTTTCACTCCAAGAGTTTCCAATTCAGAGATGATACCGTTGAGGACACTCAGGTGATCGGACAGCTTTGTACCTTCCACCATTTTCAACGTATGAAATTGCTCCTTCAAATATAACATGTTGGATATATTTTTTTCCTGATACAATTCTTCCAGTTTCTCCCACAGCTCCTTTGTCGTGGACAATCCAAGCACATTACCAAGAATATTTTTTGCTAGACACATGCGAATTTGACTTGCCGCCTTGATATCCAGCTCCTCCCATTCTTCGTCACTAATCTTGGATTTTTCTTAGTCTCCACTACCACCGCCTTTTCCTGAATTTCTTCTGTTGACTGGTTTACCCTGCAAAACCTTATGTAGTCCAGACTGTATCAACACGTCTTTGACTTGCACTTGCCACAGTGCAAAATTCATTCTCCCATCAAATTTCTCAATCTCGCATCTCATTGCCGACATGCTTACTTTGTGCTTAATAAAGGAAAAGAAATAAATATTACACCAGGTAAATTCCCAGGTAAGAGGAGTCACAATGGTCTCACTTAAAATCCACTTGCCTTAGACTAAATTCGTGTCGTTTGACAGAATTTACCTCGACATGTAATTATTTATCTCACCACCAATACTCAAGCACACCAAAGCAAAACGGCTCCACCTTTTCCAAAGCTCCACCAGCTCCAAAGGCTCCACCAGCTTAAAAACAAAAATAATTTTTAACAAAAATCTTTTCTGATGTGAAAGATCAGACCAAGCTGCAACCACAGAGCATACTAAGATTTTTGACAAAAATTATAACACCTAAGCTCTGATACCACTTGTTGGGAAAATCGCTTATTTTTTCGCCCTTCAGACCGTCTTCAAGCAGGAACAAATGAGAAAGTAAAATAATGATTGTGAAATTAAAGAGAATAAAACACAATGATTTAACGTGGAAAACTCCCGAATGGGGAAAAACCGCGGTCGTTGTCTAACGACAACCAAGAAAAATATTCACTATGCGGAAAATTGTTACAATCACAAATTACAAAATATTTTTCTAACCGACACCCACAAAACAACCCCTAAATATTTATACTCCAAGGAACTCCAAGAGATTGATTATCTAATTCCTAATATAAACTACTTAGTGTTTAACCTATAGCTCTCCTTAAGCTATATTTTGTGTTTGCTTGGTGTGTCTACAAATGGAGAGAATGAGCCTATTTATAGGCTTCAAATGCAAATAAATTGTCAAACTAAATTAGGTGAAAATTAGGCTAAATTAGGCACCTCCCATTTTCACCTCATATTTTTGACAATTTCTTCCTTGTTAGGCACCTTGCATTTTTTACTTTCTTTTTTTTCATTTTAATTTTTCAATTTTGGTGTGCTACCACCAACAAATTTCAGCATTCAACTGTTCAAGTCTTCTTTCAAAACTCTATAGTTTTGATTGGAGTTCTATCTTGGAGATGCTTTTTGTTCTGATATTTGGCAGATCAGAGGATTGTACTCTGCAGAATCAAGTCCAGCAAGAACTTGTGAAACCTGATCTTCTAGTGAAACAGGATGTCCTGCTAGAGCAAGGTTATCTACCAGTTTTTTCATTGTCGTCAGAGAGTCTACCATCTTCATTTCTCCTTTTTGCATCTTAACAAACTCTCTTTTATAATAAACGATGTTAGATCTGGTTTTTGCTCCAAATAGATCTTTTATAGCATTCCAGAGGAGTTTAGAGGAAGTGAAACCCATTAATTCTGATGCTACTTCACTTTTGATGGAGTTATAGAGCCATCCAAGCAGTGTTTGATCTTGTGAATACCACTCTTCATATTCTGGGTTTGTCACCAGTTCAGCATCTTCAGTTCCTTCTATAACCTTTTCTGTGTATTCTGGTGGTGCAAGCTTGGCTCCAGTGATAAAGCCTTCAAGTTTGTTGCCTCTGATTATAGGGAGAAGTAAGTTTTTCCAGAGGAGATAGTTGTCATGATTCAGTTTAACTGAGCAAAAAGAACCCAGAGGATGATTTGATGAGCTAAACAATCTATTGGTGTTTGTTTGATTTTCATTTTTTGAGGAGTTTGCTTCATGGCCACTGCTACCATTACTTTCTGTATTTTTTCCATTTCCTGCCATGGCACCTTAGGATTTTAGGGATTTTTGGCTCTGATACTAAGTTAGAAAAGCTAAATAATAGCTTTATCTGCTACACAATTCTCCGCACCCCAGCTAAACAAGAATTCATTCCTTAATATAGAAGCTTTACAAATTAATTCTAGTATTCTAGTATACAGGTGCCATTATGTTATTTGCACAGTTGTCTACTGAAAAGAATAAAGGAATCTTGCAGCACTATTCTTAGATGAATGTTGATTTCAGTGTGCTGGTACCATATTGCTTGTCATATAGTATTTGGAGTTGTCATCTGCAGTGGTTGTTTTTATTTTCAATGAAACTTAGGTTTTTTTTTCATCTATATTGCTTCGTACACACAGTTTACATATATAGAGATTACATTGATAATGAGGATCAATCACAGTTAATGTGATTGATCCTATTTAGGGTCCTGCTGACTAATTTGATGCTATTTCCTTATTCTCTTTTCTTTCTATATATGGATTCTGACACTCCCCCTCAAGTTGGGTCGTAGGATTTCCTATACCCAACTTGCACAAAGCTTCATGATATGGTTGAGTTGGTACATCTTTAGTTAGGATGTCCGCCAATTGATCAGTTGATCTAACAAATGGCAGGCATATAGTTCCATTCTCCAATTTTTCTTTAATGAAGTGCCTGTCAACCTCTACATGCTTTGTTCGATCATGTTGCACTGGATTTTCAGATATGCTGATTGCAGCCTTATTGTCACACATTAATTTACACGTCTCTTTTGGTGGGAAACCAATTTCAGTTAACAACTTCTGTATCCAAAGGATTTCTGCTATCCCTCGAGCAATTCCGCGAAACTCTGCTTCAGCACTGGAGAGTGCTACAACCTTTTGTTTTTTACTTTTCCATGTAACTAAGTTTCCCCCAACTAGAGCAAAATAGCCTGAAGTAGACCTTCTGTAATTTTTGTTCCCCGCCCAGTCAGCATCTGTGTATGCCTGGATTTCTAAGTTCCCATTCTTCTGAAACAGTATCCCTCTGTCAGGTGATCCTTTTAAGTATCTCAGAATTCTTTGAACTGCTTCCATGTGATCTATTTGAGGTTGGTGCATGAATTGACTCACAATCCCAACAGAATAGGCTATATCCGGTCTGGTGTGTGATAAATATATGAGTTTTCCTACTAATCGTTGATATTGTTCACGATCAGTAAGTTTAGCTCCTTCTGTAATTCGGAGTCCATGATTGACCACCATTGGAGTATCCACGGGTTTGCAGTCCACAAGTCCTGTTTCTGCAAGAAGATCCAGAACATATTTTCGTTGGAAAATGAAGATTCCCCTTTTTGATCTTAACACCTCTATTCCAAGGAAGTACTTCAACTTTCCGAGGTCCTTCATTTCAAATTCCTTAAAGAGTTTGCCTTTCAGTGACCCTATTTCTTCTTTATCATTACCAGTTATAATCATGTCATCAACATAAATGATAAGACAAGTTACTAGGCTCCCCTTCCTCTTAAGAAACAAGGTGTGATCTGAATTGCTTTGACAGTATCCATATTTTTTCATTGCTAAAGTAAATCTTCCGAACCAGGCCCTTGGAGATTGTTTTAAACCATACAGTGCCTTTTTTAACCTACACCCCTCACCTCTCTTGAAATCTTGTGAAAAACCTGAAGGAGCTTCCATGTAGACTTCTTCTGTCAAGTCTCCATGTAGGAATGCATTCTTTACATCAAATTGGTGTAATGACCAATCATGATTTGCAGCTATGGAGAACAATACTCGAATTGTATCTATCTTGGCCACTGGAGAAAAAGTCTCTGAATAGTCTATGCCATACGTCTGAGTGTATCCCTTAGCTACAAGTCTTGCTTTATATCTTTCTATTGACCCATCAGCCTGTGTTTTATTGTGAATATCCACCTGCATCCTACAGGCCTTTTTTCTTGTGGTATTTCACACTTTTCCCATGTATTATTTTTTTTTTCAGAGCATCCATTTCAACCTCCATAGCTCGTTTCCATTCAGGACTTTTTTGTGCTTCTTCAACAGTACGAGGAACATAGGTTGAGTATAAAGCAGTATTGAATGTCTTTGCTGAATCAGTCAGACTCCCCTTGACTAGGTTTGCCACTGGATATTTTGAGATTCGAGGCTCATACTCTGGCTCATATCTTTTAGGAGGAACTCCCCGATTTCTTCTAGGAGGAAGGGTGTATTTCTCAGTAACAGGCTCTTCAGGAACTGCAGGATTAGAAAGCTCACAAGTAGTATCTAAAGGAATTTCAGAGTCAGGATCACTATTAGACTTACTAAACTCAGGATTATCAGGCAGTTCAGACCTGGATGTGACTCTGGGTGTTATAGGTTGTTCCTCATCGAGAGCAGTTGCGGTGGCATTACCTACTGTCTCTGTTGAACCAGTATCAGGAAAGCTCAAGCTTAGTAACCAACTCAGTGGATCAGCCTATAACACCCAGAGTCACATCTAGGTCTGAACTGCCTGATAATCCTGAGGTTAGTAAGTCTAACAGTGATCCTGACTAATGGATGTTCCTCATCGAGAGCAGTTGCGGTGGCATTACCTACTGTCTCTGTTGAACCAGTATCAGGAAAGCTCAAGCTTAGTAACCAACTCAGTGGATCATCACTAATGGTCTCCCCCTGAACACTGGGTTGGTGGTGAAAATAATATTCAGTCTCTAGAAAGTCACAGTCCATAGTCGTATACATATGACCTGTGATGGGATCAAAGCACCTATACCCCTTTTGATGAACTCCATACCCAACAAACACACACTTCACAGCACATGGATCAAGTTTGGTTCGGTTTGACTTAGGTACATGAACATAAACAGTACATCCAAAGATGCGTGGCTGTAAGGTTAAGGTGGATGGTATGTGGGTATAATGAGCCAAGGTATTAATTGGGGTTTGAAGGTTTAGAATCTTCGTAGGTAAATGGTTCACAAGGTAGGTAGCAGTGGCAACTGCTTCTGGCCAGTAGTGTTTAGGCACTTTTGATTCAAGCATGAGTGCCTGGGTTATTTCTAGGAGAATTCTATTCTTTCTTTCTGCCACTCCATTTTGTTGAAGTGTGTGAGGACAGGTAGTTTGGTGAGAAAAAAATTTTTCATGCTGTGATTTATGTATTCCCCCCCATTATCAGTCCTAAGAATCTTAATTTGTTTTTGGAATTGGGTATGTATAAGCATATAAAAGGAAACAAATTTATCATACACTTCTGACTTAGTTTTTAAAAAATATATCCAAGTCATCCGTGTACAATCATCAATAAACAAGAGAAAATACGCAAATCCATTTTTGCTCGGAACTGGAGAGGGACCCCAGACATCAGAATGTATGAGAGAAAAAGGAACATCAGTTCGAGTATTATTTGAAAAATATGACTGTCTATGACTTTTGGCAAGAATACAAGTTTCACATATCAAAGGAGTATTATTGCTAAAGAATTGGGGAAATAAAAGTTTGAGGTACCCATCAGAAGGATGTCCTAATCGTCGGTGCCAAAGCCAAGCTTGTCTATCTACTGTTCCATGAGCCAGCATTGTAGTGCCCTGTTTGTAACACCCCTATACCCCGTATACGTACATAGCATGCTAATACGATCGTAATATACGTATACTGAATATAGAAATGTCACGGTTACAAAACACACATGACATGACTCTTATATACTATGAACAAATTCAAAACTTTTAAATGAGTTTATAAAACGAAATTGATAGAAAGTTTATTTAAAACGCAGCGGAAAATATAACAAATGTTTCCCAATACATTTGCATCAAAATCAAAAGTTACAAATATAAAATATATACATGAGTGGCAGCTCTTCTCTGATCTTTAAGTCCAAAAATCAACTCTTCAACGCCTAGACTCACTAGGTCTAGAGGAACTCTCGGGTTCAATCCTGTCACCTGCGCGATGAACCACAATCGCGCTGAGCCAACAGCTCAGTAGAACAAACTATAATGATATTATGCTATGTCATACATTCAAACAATATAGATCATACTCAATACACTTTATTTTATGGATGTTACATTTCATTATTTCAATAATTGTATCATCATCCATTACTCACACATTTAACATAGACACACATGGGCCCAACAAGCATTTAATAAGATATTCAAAGTTCAGAGTTACTGCTTTGGTTTATAATCACAATGATCAAGCCCGTAGGCAATATATATCATATCTCTATCCATGGATAGTGTAACAGACCCAGTCTCTTGGACCATTAACCCATTAACATGAGGAGATCCTCAACCCGGCTAGACTGTTACTAGTAACAGACCCAGTCTCTTGGACCATCAACCCGACTAATCGAGGAGATCCTCAACCCGGCTAGACTGTTACTTTTCATAAATTTCATTTTCACATTTCATTTAGTGTAACAGGCCCAGTCTCTTGGATCATCAATTCAATTCAATTGAAGAGATCCTCAACCCGGCTAGACTGTTACCTTTATATAGGCATGCCACCAAAACCAGTACTCTGAAATTTGAATAAACATATTAGGCACACAACCATTTCATATATCTCTTTATAAATCTTTTTCTCAATTCATTTCTCATTCCACAATCAACTAGGCAAACATGCCTCATTTGAATCAATATAGCCAATCACAATGGCTTTACACATCATCTTATCATCACATCTTTCATTTTCATAACACATACATATACCATATTACATTTCATGAGGTTCATATTGTATAAAACATAACATTATTCAAACATATCAACAATACAATGAAATTACTTAGTACATTCACACTCAAATGTATAAGTTCCAAAATCACATGAATGTATGTTATAATGCAAGGTTTGTACTTACCTCAAAAGAAATCCACACAATTCTAAACACTTCCTCTTAACAAGTTCTTCACCAAATAATTAAGGCAATTCACCTTCTTCACAACCTAATTCAGAACAATGACGAAACTCACATAAGATCATAAGGCTAAGAATCAATTAGGGCAAACTCTAAACTGGACACGCTCACCCACACGGGCGTGTCCCTGACCGTGCCCTAACTCCACAACACAGAAGCATTTACACGTTCAGGACCACGGGCGTGTCACTGGGCGTGTAATACCTACTGTCTCTCAGAAGTATCGACACGTCCAACATCATGAACGTGTTCCTGGCCGTGTCAATTCTCCAAAATCACAGTAGCTATGACACGCTCACTAACACGGGCGTGTTAATGGCCGTGTCACACCTACTGCCATCCAACACAATTGACACGCCTAAAGACCTGGACGTGCTCCTGAGCGTGTCAGGCCAAAAACCCAGATTCCGGCCAAAACAACAATCCAACCAACAAACAACAATTTTCCACCATCTTCCACTTCAACAAAACTCAACTAGACACACCCAAAACCATAACAACCTTGCAAAAACACCAACACAACTCAAAATACACATCCAACACCAAATCACAACATCATCAAAAACTCTAAACACAACCACAACTCAATCTTAACCAACAAACTTATTCTTCCTTTCAATCTTACTCTTTTCTTCAATCCAACCCAAGAATCAAAGATCAAGTAAACCCAACACTCTTAAACACAACACACTCAAAGAAAACAAGGGAATCAAGAGGAAACTTACCAAGAATGAAGAAAACTCTTAGATTCCTCCTTGATCTCTTGAAAACTTCTTCAATCTTGAGCTTGGAAGGTCAAATCTCTCCCTCTCTCTTGTTCTCTTGCTGCTGCTGTCCAAAGCAAAGAAAGAAGAAGAAAAGGAAAATGAGAGACACGAGAAGAGAGGAAGAAGGAAGAAAAGGAAAAGAAAGAAAAGTCAAACATTAACCCTCTCTCTCCTCAAAACATTCTCCTCCACACAAATAAAAAATAAAATAATCTCAAACATCACCATCCACCCATCTTAATCCACTAACTCAATTTCAAAATAATTACCTTTATACCCTTCAAATAAATATTTGTATATGTTAAGTATATCACAATATATACAACATATACACATTACTCTAACCTCAACTCTCTTTCCAATAAAATAAATACACTTAATCCAATAATAACAATAATTACTCCAATACTTCTAGGGTACATTTTGGGATATTACACTGTTGCTCCACTTCATCAACAAAGTACAGCCCATCATACTCAGTGCCACGCCCAATAATCCTCCCTGTCTGAATGTCCTGTAAAATACAAAAGGTAGGATGCATTAGAACTGTGCAGTTTAATTCTTTAGTAACATGGCTAATGGAAAGGAGTTTATGCGAGAGAGAAGGAACATAAAGGCAATTTTTTAATTTTAGGGTTGGTGAGAGTTCAATGCTCCCTGCTCCTTTAACCAATTCTAAATCCCCATTTGCTGTTTGAACAACTGTTTTTCTCGGTGTAGTGTTGGTCTGAAAGTCTGATGAATCATATGACATTGTGTCAGTAGCCCCACAATCAAGTAGCCACCGAGAATTTTTCCCAAACTGAGAGTGTTCAGATGAATTTTTTTGACTCCTGCTTTCCATAGGGTATATAACAGAATAAACAGAAGCATCATTGTCCTTTTTGTAATTAGCACATAGTTCAAGGTCAGTTTTAAAACTGTCATGAAGTTCAGGGATCAAACTGCAAATTTGAAAAGATGAGGAATATTTCTAAAATTTTTTTTCTAATCCCCCTTCACATTCTGTACCTTCCTCATTTTTGTGGTTACCTTCATTCTTGGTTCCTCTCTCCTTCTCTCTGTTATCTTCGGTTCTTATCCCCTGTTCACCAATTGATTTTCCCTCGGCAGCCCTGACTGCTATTCCCGCAAATCCTTGCCGTGAGTTGCCTTCTCCGGTGATGGTAGTCTCCCGATTGCCCACCGTTGAGGCACCCACCGCCTGTCTCCTCCCCTTTCATTTGCTATCGGGCCACCAGTCAGGGTAGCCTATGAGTTTAAAGCATCCCTCTTTTAAGTGTCTTGTTCCTCCACAATAGGTGCACTTCAGATGGGATCTATCTTCTTTTTCGGACTGGAATGATGATCTGGCTGTTGGTTTGGCCTGATCTGACCTTCCCCTTGCTGATAAAACACTTCCAATACCTGAGGGGGTTTCTCCCGATGATGGGTTTTCGTCACTGATCATTATACCCCTTCTGGCGATCTCTCGGCGTATCGTTGCATAGGCAGTCTCGACGGAGGGGAGTGGATCTTCTTTTAGCAAATCCCTCCTATCTTTGTCATAGCTCTCATTGATCCCTTGTAAGAATTGATACAATCTACTCTGCTGCACGAGCCGATTGTAGATCGCCATGTCCTCTGGACAGCTCATCGGATTTGGAGTTCTGCGGTCTATTTCTTTCCATACAACCTGTAAGTTGTTGTAATATTTTTCAATTGATTGTGACCCTTGCTTGATGTTGTATCCTTTAACGGTGAGATCATAAACTTGCAACTGATCTCTACCACTACTGTATGTTGCCTCTATTGCTTTCCATAGCTCTTTTGCAGTGGGATAGTCGAGATACTGAGTAACCAAATCGGACTCAATGTTTTCGATTATCCATGTTATTACACTTGAATCTGTCTCTTGCCACTTTTGATAAGCTGGATCCCTGATTGGAGGTGGAGAACCAGTGATGTGCCTAAGTTTGCCCCTGCCACTAAGAGCAAGATTCATGAGCCGAGACCATACTGTATAGTTATGGTCATTTAATTTTTGGGATAAATGGACTGATTGTGTATTATTTTCTACAGGTTGTTGTCTATTGTTGGTTAAGGTCTGGAGAAGCTGCAGTAACTGGTTTATGGGAATGCTTTCCTTGGTTTCTGTGGTTTCGGTGAAGGAACTGGCTGTATCATCTCCCATGATTTCCAGGTAAGTTTATGGTAGATGATGAGGCTATTGACTGGTTTATGTGAAACCCAGCTCTGATACCATATTTTCAATGAAACTTAGGTTTTTTTTCATCTATATTGCTTCGTACACAGTTTACATATATAGAGATTACATTGATAATGAGGATCAATCACTGTTAATGTGATTGATCCTATTTAGGGTCCTGCTGACTAATTTGATGCTATTTCCTTATTCTCTTTTCTTTTTATATATGGATTCTGACAGTTTTTACACTAGAACCATACCGTTGTTCTCCTCAGCCCACCAAGTAGGTGGTATATTAGTATTATAATGATCATTTAAAGCATCTGTATGTTTGTTTACGGTTGCAATATCAAAGGGAACCTCCAAATTAAATCCTCCTTTACTTGTTTGTGTCCATGTAACCCCAAGAAGGTAAACCTCCAAGTTATGTGCCAAAACCTTCAAGTTATGTGCCAAATCATCTCCTTTTTTAAGATATGGTGATTGATGAATAGGATCATCTGTCCTTAAATGTTTACAGCCCTCGAGACATGAACATCTGTAAGAGCATCATATACATTCTTGAAACATTGGTCTCCTACCCTTAGACTTGCAAACACAATGGCTGCCACAGGAAAACTCTTGGTCTTACTACCTTCTGGTTTGTTAAAGCCATTAGCAGCTATGTCCATTGCATTTAAAGTCGCAAGCGCTGATCCCATATTGTGACCTGTTACTGTTATACTCACATCTTCATCTTTGTATTTATTCACCAATTTCTTCACTGCATTTAGAACCTGCATATATATGACAATTAATGTAAGATTTATGAATACAGCTTCTACTCTATGATTAATTTTTATATGTATTATTTTGTGCTACTGCATTATGAGATAAAACACTGAACTACCAATATAAATTATATAATAATTAATTACTCCTGATCTCTGGCACCAGTATTGTTGTAGACGGAGTTGGAGTTTTTTGCAGTATAGATGCTGTGGAATCCCTTATGCACCTGAGGATTCTGGTTATTATAACTTGGAAATATATTTTGAAGCTGGGACTGGCCAAGCTTCAATATCTTCAATCTCCTCTATTTTCAGAATAGTTCCTCTCCAAGAAATCACAATATCCCTTCTTCCAAGCAGAGCTTTTGCCTCGTCTGTGGCCACTGCAACATATGCAGACCAAGTGGACTCTGCAATGGTGTTAAACAGAATCTCTAGTCTTGAATAAATGAAGTCAGTTACAGTATATTCAGTTACAGTATATTGAAATTCATTACGAGCTGTTATACCCAACTTGGTGAAGAAATTCTTTGCTGGATAACGGCTAAACCCTCAGCATTCTACTTTTCCCTTGTCGTTGAAGATTTTTTTATCGTTGAAGGCATCGCCAACAGCTGAAGCTCTATACCTGTAGTTGAGAATAGAACGGCGTAGATCAATATCTAAAGGATCCAACATATCCTTCCAGTTGTCTCGGCCGCATAGCTCCTTCCACTTACCTGCTATGCTACCCACACTCACGACGCTTACAACTGGCCCTGCCATCACTTTTAATCAATTTGTTTTTGCTCTAATAATTGATAGATCGATACGTAACTGGTTTCATATTCCATGCCTTATATAGACTTCAGAATTTTAGAATTAATATATTAACAACAAACCATATGTAAATCACGGCTTAATTGTTAGTACTGTTAATCTATAATTTCCTCCTTATTTAATTTCTTTTAAGCCGCCTATATATTTTGGATAAATCATACACATTTCACATGCATAAATAAAAATAGTTTTCATGCTAAATAAGATACATAAAATATGATTTTGATTATTTTAGTTTTTAAAATATATTTTTATATCAATAGCATTTTTTTTACTTGTTAAACTCATCCCACGCAGGAGCCATAGATAGAGAAGGACCAAGAGGGACACATGCATCCCTAAAATTGAAAAAAAAAATCACATATATATAATGTTATTTAATAAAATACCTTTTTTTTAAAAAAAATAGTATTTAAAAGTTATACATAACTAAAGCCAAAAAAGACAGTTGATGTCTTTTTTACTTCATTTTTCTTTTTTTGACTGCCTATTTAATTTAACCATTCATTATTTTCTCTTTTTAAAGTATAAGTCTATCTAAATCTTCTTTTTTACTCTTCATTTCCATCATTATTCTTTATTATTTTAGGTTTTACAATTTTCACTCCCACTTTTACAACCACCATCATTTCACAAGCCACCAAAGGCAACAAAAATCTATTTTTCTATCTTTTAAGGTAGTAGTGGAACTTTAAAAGCCACAAGGTATAATTTTCCTAATCAATTTGTGATATATTATTATTTTTTAATTAATTTTTGGACTAAAGTTAGAATTTAGAAAGGATTAGTAGATCAATAATTATTTTTTTTATTATTATATTTTTCTAAATAATTTGTTAATTTAGATATTATATTTATTTTTGTAATAGATATGTTAAGATACTTTAAGAAAAGAGAGTTCTCACCTCTTAAAAAAATGATCCTCCAAAATAAAGATATGTTGATATTGATGTTAATGAACTTGAAGCTAATCTTGGAAAAAGAAATAAATAACTAATTATCATCCTAGTGACATTGAGAATGTTAAAAGAGCTTATTTGTCGAAAGGACATTGTCACCCATCCACTCAATTGGCAAAACAATGGACTATTTAATCCAGCTTAATATTTATAATATAGTGGTTGGCTCGAGTACAGTGTAGAAAAAGATACAATATTTTGTTTGTATCATTATCTCTTTAAACCTAATATTGGTGAATAATCTAGGGGTGATAAATTTGTTCGTGAAGGAATCAGAAATTGAAAAAAGAATGTATCACTCAAAGATCATGTAGGCAATGTTAACAGTTCTTATAATAAAGCATGGAATATGTTTATAGATCTTTTGCATCAAGAACAATATATTGAGATTGCGTTTGTTAAATGATTAAACCAAGCTCGAATTGATTCGTATTCGTTTAATAGCATCTATTGATTGTATTAGAATCATTTTAAGACAAGGACTTTCTTTTCGTAATCATGATAAAACTGAAGATTCTAAAAATTACAAAAATTTTCTTAAACTTTTAGAATTTCTTGCTAATCATAATGAGGAAGTTGCGGGTGTGACATTGAGAAATACACTTGGGAACCAAAAAATGACATCTTTTGATATCTAACATGATATTATCTATGCTTGTGCAATTTAAACTCTAATTTCTCTTGTCAGTGATACTGGTGATGAATACTTCACTCTTCTTATTAATGAATCATGAGATATTTCTATGAAGAAACAAATGGCAGTTGCATTGCATTATGTGAATAAGAAATGACAAGTTATACAGATGTTTTTAGGAGTTGAGCATGTAACAAGTACAACTGCAAATTCATTAAAGATGGCCATTAATGTATAATTTTCCAAATATGGTTTAAGTATTTCCAAGTTATGAGGACAAGGTTATAATGGTGCTAGTAATATGTGGGGAAAATTCAATGGGTTAAAGGCTCTCATACTGAGAGAGAATAAATGTGTTTATTACTTCCATTGTTTTGCTCATCAACTCCAGCTAACTTTTGTTGTTGCGGTAAAGAATCAACATGATATTTCATGGTACTTTAATTTAGTTAGCAATTTACTAATGTTGTTAGAGGATCTTGCAGGTGTCATGATACACTTCTTAAGATACAAGCTAGCAAAATTTTTAAAGCAGTTACTGTTGGAGAAATTCCAAGTGGACAAGGACTAAATCAAGAAACCACCCTTGCCCGGCCTTGTGATAAATATTGAGGTTCACATTATGCGACTTTAAAATGTTTAATGAAGATGTTTTCAACTGTAATTAGTGTTCTTGAAATCATTCATGATGAAGGACACAAAGATCATAAAGGTATATGGCACATGGTTTATTATTCAATATGCAACAATATGATTTTATCTTTAATATGCATTTGATGAAGGAAATATTGGCTATCACAAATGACTTGTCAATTGGATTACAACGAAAAGATCAAGATATTGTGAATGATGTGGTTTTGGTTGAACTTTCTAAGAAATGATTGCAATTAATGAGGAATGATGGATGTGATTCTTTTCTTGACCAAGTCTCATCATTTTGTGAAAAAATTGAAATTGGTGTTCCTAATATGGATGAGTTATATTTAGCTATAGAAATGTCAAGGCGAGAAGCAAAAATATAAGAAATTTACACCACTATCGTGTTGAATTATTTTATACAGTGCTAGATATGCAACTGCATGAGTTGAATGATCGTTTTTCTTCAACAACAACAAAGTTACTTGGTTGTGATGCATGTTTAAGTCCCTTGGATTCTTTTTCAGCTTTTGATAAGCAAAAACTCATTCACTTATCATTCTTTTATCCTAATGATTTTTTTTTGCAAATGACATCATGCTTCTTGAAGATCAACTTGATGGATATATATTTTGACATGTATTCTAGCCATCAATTTTTAGGATTGAAAAGTCTTTGGTGATTTAGCTGAAAAAATGATTCAGACATGAAGAAGTGGAGTCTACACATTAGTGTTTCAATTGTTGAAATTGATATTACTTTTATCGATTGCCACAGCTATAATAGAGAGGGTCTTCTTTGTTATGAAAATTATAAAGAGTCGCTTAAGCAATGAGAGATCAGTTTTTTAAATGATTATTCACTTATCTATATTGAAAGGAAGATATTTAATAAAATTAGTGAGACTATTATTCGACATTTTCAAAAGATGAAGAATCATCGTGAGTAATTATAATGCGATAGTTGGTAATGATGGTTTTCAAATTGCAGATTGTACTTTTATCTTTCTTAAAACTATTAGTTTGATAATTTTTTTTATAAAATAAATTTCAAACAATATTAATTCAATAACAATTTCATTTAAAAAAATTAATTTAATAAAAATTTAAAAATTTAAAAAAATATTATTTTTTAAAAAAATCAGATTAAATGTTTTTTAAAAGAATTAACATTTAAAAAATTATTATTTAAATTTTTTTAAAAAAAGCAACTGAGAGCTGAGTGGATAACCCCTCAGCTTCAGCCGATGCAACTGGCATCTGTGGGTAGAAATTCCTGATGAAATTTCTATAAAATCGGAATACGACTTTCGATTTGGTAAATCTGAAAATTATACTAAAAATTTTAACTGAAATTTAGAGTTTTGATTTAAGTAAAATTGAAATTTTAAGTTTTGATTTTATAAAAAATATATATATAATATAAAAATATTTAAATTAAAATTTAAAATTTCCATGTAAACATTTTGACTCATTGTTTACTAAATATAAAAGCAAATCTCATCTGATAATTAACGAGACTTGCTCCAATATAATGGAAAAAAAATCCCTAATTAACTTGTTATTTCTCCGCCACATTTTACATGCATTATAGGTTTTTGTAATCGCAATATAGGCACCATAGCTGCTCGCGGATGCCTTTGGCCTTTTTTTTTTTGTCTTTTTCTTTTGGCCCTTTCTGATTTTAATAATAATCAAACTAGTGGTAGGCGATGTGAAATTTTAGTAATTATTAAATATTATGACGAATTTTTAATTTGTTTGCGATAATATAAAATACACAATTGATAAAATTAAAAAAATAAATAAATAAGATAATAAATTTATGTGGCTTCATCTATGTTTAAATCCACATGTAAAAGGAAGCAAAATTTACTAATTAAATAAGAGATATAATTTAAAAAATAATAATTCCCAAACTCTTAAATAAAAAAATATATATATTCAATATGCTCACACCACCTTTCAAAATAAGATTAAAATTATAACACTTTTAATTTGCATTCCAGTTAAATGGTGGATAGAGGAGAACAATACTATGGTTCAAGAAAATAATGGTGCTTGGAAGTTGGAGAATTTTACGCCATTTCCTCCAGTTACTCTGTAACTCCTGGAAATTAAATTGTTAGCAGTAAAGTAAATAATGATCTGTTTCTAAAACAGAGTAGTCAGCTTTGATTTCTTTTTTGCTGTAATTTGTTTTTGTTGTAGTCCATATAGCATATATATATATATACACACACGTATATATAATATATATATTATTGTACAGTTGAATATAGCATTTTTATATATTATTAAAGGATTTTGCTTTTTCTGGATTTGATTCTTATTACGAAACTTCACATTTTGTCAAGAGAAATTATACAGTGCAATAATTATTTTAACTAAACATCCTAGTTAAAATAATAAATTAATTAAAATTCAATTAAAATTATATTTTGCTAATTTTCATTTTTGAAAAAATATCGTTTCAGAAGTAATTAAATCATCTCAAAATAAAAGAATTTTATGAGAAATTAATTCATTTAATAAAACTATTATTAAAAATTTAAAATCCTCTTTTTAAGTTAAGCATAATTTTATAGCGATTAAATGAAAAATAATTAATTTTCTTACTTTTCAATTACTCCAAATAATAAAATTAAAATTACTTTAGAACTTATTTTAAATGCATAAATTAATTTTGTCATTGTACAAATTAAATTATTGTGCATTATATATCTTATTCACGAATGTTTTTAATCAAGTTAAAAAAATGAACTTAATTATTACGTTTCACTAGAATTAATCAATGATTTCAGTTTGGTGCTGGTCAAAGAAATGTTAACGCCAGAAATGCATTGGATGACACGCCACTCTCCAAATAATTTTTTTTCATTAATATTAAATGGTCGGTTCCTCATCTTTTACCCTATTTCATCAAAATCATTCAACTTCATTTTTAAAAAAAATAAAATCTTCAAATTTTTAATTTTGATATAATAAGATTTCTAAGAATATTTTTTGATAACGAAATGTGACATGATACATAGCCACATCTCACCATGCAGTAAAAAACATTTTAATTTCATCTAATTCCATATCTATATATGGGAAAATAAAGATAGAACAGATAATTTTAGATATATTAAAAAATGTTATTTTAAGTCTGGTAAAAAAATATACGAGGAGAATGAGATAAAATTAATTTTTTTAACCACACCATTTTATGGCTGCTGCGTCACTTCAATTGTTAGAAAATAGTCTTAAAAATTTTATTAAAATAAAATTAAAAATTTAGAAATTTTATTTTTATAAAATAAGATTTAGAAATTTTAATGAGATAAGATAAAATATCATAAGATAAAATAAAAGATCAATAATGATTGTTGTAATTAAGCTCAATTAAATATATATTCGGCTAGGCCTAAACTCAATCTTCATTTTGTTGATATTAAAATTGTTCAACAAACTCCAAATTCATATTAAAATTTCTCAAAAATAACTTGGATGAATTTCATCATCAAAATTTTTTGTATAAAAATTGGGCTTTCCATTAGAAAGAATTATTTAGTGAATCGCTGCACATGAACTTATACGTGTATTTAAGTGATTATTATCAAATTTACATAAACATAATTAATTTATTATATATTTTTATTTTAATTATATCTTAATCACAAATTCAAAATTTTAATTACCATATTTTCACGTATAAATAAAATAAATACTTAGGAGGTTGATGGAAGACTCTCATGGATCTTAATGATGAATTCACCTAATTACTTGTAATTATAAGAGTAGACGTAAAGTTAAATTCAATATTATATTTAGTATTTGAGAATAAATATTTAATTTGAGATGTTGTGTGATAATGAAAGTGAAAGCATAATATTAATTCAAAGAGATAATAATTTTAAATTAAATTTTTACTTAGATATAAGGTAAACACTTAAAATATTGATAAAAAATTCTTATAAATCTTAATAATTAATTTAATTATCCGCGATCACGAAAGTAAATATAAAGTTAAGTTTAATATTGGACTTAATACTTCATAGATACTGGATCTTAAACTAGGAGAATCCAATCATTAATAAAAGAAGAGCTAATATTGGATCAATACTCTAGAAAATTCATAGTTAAGTCTAGCCCTAAAAAAAATATTAGATTTAAATCAAAACAATTTAATTCTAGTTTTAAGCAATTTTTTTAGTCTTAAATTTAAATCTCTTTTATCTAAATAGTAATTAGTTTAATTATTTAATAATTAAAATACTCTTCCTCCTCATGAAACAACACGAACTCATTTCTATATTATTTAATTATGATATATAGATTTACAGTTAGTTAGGTCAGACTCTAATATAAATTAAATAAATGATTAAAATATTAAATAAAATTGATATTTTTATTTTAAAAAAGAAAATGAAGACTCAAAATTATATGTATTTTAGATATCAAAATACATCATTATTGGAGTAAATATCTCTATGTGTATTTTGATTATATATGCCGAAATTTTGTTAAATCATTTAAAACACTTAACAAGTAGTTAGGTGTCAAATATTTGTTGATATGCTGGGAGCAACGACCATTACAAATTTATAAATGCATAAAGAATATTACATTTAGTTGAATTTCAAGAATTTTGAATACTTAAGATTAAGTTGAGAATTCTGCACTACAAAAATCCTGGTTTCATTACTGGGTTGGAGTATATTAATTGAATCATTTTTATAATTTTGTTAAATATGGATTTTTCCACATTTAGTTCATTTATGTTTTGTTCCCATAAATTTTAATACAGTGTGAAATATAGTTTTGATAAACTAAGTAAATTATATATTTTTTGGCATTAAAAACAAGTAAATAAATAATAACATAACTCATCAAGCTTGTGGAACGGGGGGTGTAAATAGCCTAACATGTATATATTAATATTTATCTAATCTTCATTTTTTATACTGCAACAAAAAATTAATACCTAATTATATTACGGGATACCCGCCGTCAGTTGAAAATTAAAGTATCGAAAATATATTATTAATTTCTCAAATTTAAGATTATCATGATTAGTCTGATTTAATAAAACTCAATTAGATTTTAGCAATTTCTCACAAAAAATAAAAAAATCCATCTCCATATTAAATCGAGCTGGTTGTGAAATTATTTTCTTTTTGTTGTTTTCCCAAATCCAGATTCAGTAGTTTAATTGCTGTAAAGCAGTCAAATAACAAGGATCCCACGCATAAACTAAAATCTCCAATTTTTCTCCATTCTTCTTCAAACTCCATACCGAAACTCTAATTTTTGTTCGTGACTCAAACCAAGGACCATATAAATTAAAGGAAATACATCTCCAAATTAAAGTAAGAATGATATTTAATTTATATAACCACTCAATTTTTTGGTCAAAAAATACAATAATTGATTGCATAGTTGAATCTCTCTCTTTTTTTATTTATTAGGGGTATCTCCTTTCTTGTTGTAAAAAAAAAAAGGGTGTTTTTATTGAAAGGAATGATTTTTTTTCTTATTTGTTCTTTGCTTATGAAAAAAAAAATTCAATTGTTATGAGTGGATTTGAGTTTAATGTAATCATTGAGATGGTAAATGGATTTTTTCAACTGCAAAATGGAGGTAGAAGACGATGAAAAATGAGGAGAGAGAAGATTGTAACTCATGGACTTTATTCTCTATTACCATATTTAATTTTTCGGTAATGTGGGCTCCTAAAAATACATATATTCATTTTTAATTGGTTTGCCACTCCGATTAGGAATTAGGAATCCAAGTTGGAGTGGCGGTGAGACTATTTGTATTTGCCTTGTGTGAAAGTGACTTTCCATGAAAATAAATTCTGCTTTGTTCGTTTTTCTCATTTTCAATTGAATTACATGGCTGCAAGCGAAGTTGAAGAGAGAAAGAGAGTGTCGGTGGGAGAATTCCATGAATAATTCATTTAAAATGTGTGGGATGCATATTTACATTGCATGTATTTTCATTCTTATCTCGTAACTCAAATCAAATATATATATAATTTTTGTCCATATGTTATGCACTTCATGTGTTTTTATCTCATCTGTGGACCTGTAAGAAGAACTCAATTAACAAAGAAACTGAGATAGAGGAACAACTAATTATAAAGTATAAATTAAGCCATGATTTACACATGATTTTGTAGTTATAACGCACCAATTCTGAGGAAATCTATATAAAGGCATGGAGTATGGAACCATGCATATCATCCGCATTCCTCAACTCACATAATATCTGTTAATAATTTGAGCAAAAACAAAGTAAGAGAGATGGCTAGGCAAGTTGTAAGCGCCGTGGGTGTGAGTAGCATAGCAGATAAGTGGAAGGAGCTGTGTGGCGAAAACAACTGGAAGGGTATGTTGGATCCTTTAGACATTGATCTTCGCCGTTCTATTCTCAACTATGGGGATAGAGCTTTAGCTAATGGTGATGCCTTTAACGATAAGAAAATTTTCAACGACAAGGGAAACGTAGAATGCCGAGGGTTTAGCCGTTATCCGGCAAAGAATTTCTTCACCAAGTTGGGTATAGCAGCTCGCAATGAATTCCACTATACTGTAACTGATTTCATTTATTCAAGAATAGATATCAAGTTGCTTGACACCCCTAAAGAGGAGTCCTTTTGGTCTGCGTATGTGGCAGTGGCCACAGATGAGGCCAAGGCTCTGCTTGGAAGAAGGGATATTGTGATTTCTTGGACAGGAGCATTTATGACATTAGAAGATTATAAATATCTTGTTCCTGCCCTAACCTCAGCTTCAGATATATTTCCAAATTTTAGTAACCAGAATCCAAGGGTGATTTTAGGCTTTCACAGCATCTATACTGCAAAACACCTCGACTCCACCTACAACAAATCTAGTGCCAGAGATCAGGTATAATTAATTGTTATATTATTTATTATTATGTTGGCAATTTAGTCTGTGTCATAATTCATGGTAGCATATGAAAAGAATGAAAATAATTAGTGGTTTGTTTTAGTTTAATTAAGAGAAGAAATTTTGTGATACATAAATATTGCAATTGCTAAAATATACAGGTACTACACGCAGTAAGGAAATTGGTGAATCAATACAAAGATGAAGATGTAAGTATCACAGTAACAGGTCATAGTTTTGGAGCAGCACTTGCGACCTTGAACGCAATTGACATAGCTGCCAATGGTTATAACAAGCCAGAAGGTAATCCGATGAAGAGTTTTCCTGTGACGGCCATTGTCTTCGGTAGTCCCAAGGTGGGAGATCAAGGTCTCAAGAATATACATGATAGTCTTAAAGATGTTCATGTCCTAAGGGTTGACAATATTAGAGACATAATTATATCTTTTCCACCATCTGGGGATCAACTTCACATAGGGGAGCACTTGATAATTGACTCTACTCAATCACCATACTTGAGGGATCCAAATAAAATAGATAATAATGGTGAACGCCTCGCTTTGGGACATAATTTGGATGTTTACCTTCTTAGTGTTTCAGGAACTCAGTGGATTAATAAAGGAGGATTTAATTTGGAGGTTCCCTTTGATATTGCAACGGTGAACAAACATATGGATGCTTTAAAAGATGATTATAATACTAATATACCACCCAATTGGTGGGGTGAGGAGAACAAAGGTATGGTTCTACAAGACGATGGAACTTATAAGGCAGAATTTTACATTTCAGATCCTCCTCCTATACCAGTAGTTCCTGCTAATTAATTGAAAAAAAAAGGTGGGAAGGTGAACCCAATTATATGATAAATAAAAATCCCATGGGTTCTAAGAATTATTAGTGAAGTATACAGTGTAGTATTATGTATGTTTATCCCTACTAACTTTGGCAGTGAAATTCATGCAAGCTAATTGTCTGATGTAAAATAGAACTTGGTATGTTTATATTTACATTAAAATCCATGTTATCGCATTTTTTATTTCTACTTAATCAGCTAATTTGCTCTCATTCCTTACTAATCCAGTTGCAAAAGCTCTCAATGAAACCAAGATTATCTCTTTATTAGTTACTTATTAAATATATATCATTTACTATTTAATAAGATAATATATTTACCTATATTTAATGATACTCATTTCATATTAAAAAATATATATAATTGTAAATATATATATATATATATATTTATGTTTTTAATAAAAACAATTAATTTTTCTTTTTTTTTTTTTGTAAAATACAAAGTGTGACTATCAATTTAGTAAGGAGGGGTATGAAAACTATCACTAATTCACTACCCACTGCCCATATATATATATATATATATATATATATATATTCCCTCGTTCAACACCATACCCATTTAAAAAAATTTGAGCCCTTGAATGGGTCAGAGACCTTTCAGCCGGATGATGTTGTATATTTAGTTTGGGTTTTATCTTCTTATTATTATCTATGTCAAATATATTAAAATATAATAATTTTATAGTACAAGTATATCAGTTTATATAAACAGGATTAAAATTCAAAATAATTCTAAATTTAATTTGAGAAGCTGAATTATTAATATAATTAATTTACATAAATTTTATATAAAATAATTAATTTATGCATTAAAAAATTAATTTATATAATCAGATTTAGGTAGTGAATATTCCATAAAATTATATGTATATAAATTTAAAATATATAAAAATTCATATTTTTTATTTGGTTTATATTTTTTAAAAATATATAACCAAAAATTTTAAAATTATTTAATCCATGAAGAAAATTTTCTAAACAATATATATATGATCATTCCTATTCAAACGACAAAAAATAGCCTCAACTACGTTTTTAGATTTTGGGATTTTTCAAAATACCCTCAAAAATAAAATTATTTTCAAAAAAACCAATTTTATTCTCTTTTAAATATACCTACTTTTTAAATTTCAATTTTAAAAATACCCCTTTTGAAAAATATATTTTTAGTTTATAATAAAAATATACTCTATTTTCAAAAGTATTATATTGAATATATTAAAAATATATTAAAAATGAGATATTTTAAAAATAAAATAAAAATGGTGCTATACATGTAATTTCTTCTTAGATAATTTTTTATTTTTCTATTGTTAACCACATATCAATATATGATCATGCATGTTATGAATCACTTTCAAATTAAGCTCCATCTTAGAAAAGGGGGCAAAAAAAAGAAAGGCTAACAGTATCATGTCTACATAAAATGTGCGGACGATAAAATTTATTCACTTACATTTATTATTGTTTGTTTTCAACTTATAATTCAAACTAATTATATCCTGATTATTCCCATATAGTGCTGGAGAAATATTAATTAAAGATAGAGACTCTTTGGCTTTTTGCATAAGATTTTTTAGGATTTTATTCATATGAATTAGTTGAAATTCATTTCAAATGTTTGTTCACTGTTGCAATATCAAATAGGAAGAAATAAATACATAGAAAGAAAATGTTGAACCATATAGATAAAATTTTAAAACGGTATCTCAATATGACATTTCTAGCAAAACTAAATAAAAAAAACAAATATCTATCAAAAACTACTGTAATAAGAAAAACGGGCTTAGAAATTGATTTCAACACATACATATATACATACATACACAGAAACATATACCTAATGCGCCCACAAATTTTAATAGTGTGAAATATAGTTTTGATAAACTATCAATTATATATTTTTTGGCATTAAAAACAAGTATATAAATAACGTAACTCATCAAGCATGTGGAACGGGAGTGTAAATAGCCTAACATGCATAGATTTATATTTATCTAATTCATTTTTAATATTGCAACAAAAAAATTATAAAAAAATCTAAAAATATTTTGTAAAAACTTGTTTTTTTTTTTAATCAAGAGAAAACCAATTTTTCCCCAAATAAATGAAATCTAATATTAGAATATATATTTGAAAACATTTCTTAACTATAATTTTGCACACCAAAGCAACCACTGATATTTGAGATTTTATTTTGAATATCATTTTATCAATACCTTTTTATATTCTCATAAAGTAATTTTTCTTTTTTCTTTTTTTTTCTTTTTGCTGAATCTAGTAATTATTCTATTAGATATAGCATACACATAAAGTGCAATTAAAATTTTTACATTTGCATTTCATCCACGTGCTATTTTCATATTTACCGACATAAAACTCAATCTCTTGTGGTGATTGAGAACTAATATCATTTGCATTTGCCTTGTGAGAAACTGGCAGAGGAAATAAATTTTCTTTGTCGTTTTTCTAATTTTCAATTGAATTTCATGGCAGCTAGTGAAGTTGAAGAGAGAAAAAGAGTGTCGGTGGGAGAATTCCATGAATAATACATTTAAAATGTGTGGGATACACATTTAAATTGCATGTATTCAGTGGACCTATATGTACCAGTTAGGCAACATTTGAGCTAAAATAGACGTCATAGAAAAACTCAAATAACGAAGAAACTGAGATAGAGAAACAAGTAATTATACAATATAAATTAAGCCATGATTTACACATGATTTTATTGTTATTGATAAGAAATGAACCATGATAAGTTCTTCCCTACTTGAATAAATTTACGAGAAGTAACTAAATAAAATTCAGCAAATAACCATTTCACAATCTGTTCCAAATGCACAAAATCATTTGCACATAAATACAAAAAATTTTAACGTGGAAAATTCCTTCAATGTGAAGGATAAAAATCACGGGACCTCTCTTAGTCTAAGTAAAAAAGCTCCACTATCAAAATCAATATTTACAGCAACTACAAGCTACTACAACAACTCTCAAATAAAGTCAACAAAATAACAAAAAATAAACAAGAAAGTGGAGAAAAATAGCCCAAAATAGCTACTGCTCATGCCAATGGATGAGTTCCAGTTGTTCAAATCCGATCTCCACCGTTTATATTAAAGAACAAATATTCTAAACGTGCTCATCAAATTTCAGCCAAATCTGACCACAAATAGTTGTTTGATCGTCGTAGAAATGCAAACTAGTTGCTGCTGCAAAAATGCACGTAAACAGTAAACTTCGAGCTACAAATGCCAGAAATCCAGCAATCCAAGATAGATCTCTACAGTTCAGAATGAAGAACGATGAGTCCTCTAACTGCTGTCCAAATTTCAGCATGATCGAAGTACGGATGACTATTAGATCGCCGAAAAACCAAGACTGTCCTGCTGTGAATTTTCAGCGAAAATTTCTCTCATTCTTTTCTCTCCCATTTCTCTCTTTCTTCTCTCCCTTCTCTCTCTCTCTCTCTCTCTCTCTCTCTCTCTTCTCTTTTGGTGGCTGATATAAAAAATAAAAAATATCCCTCACACTTCACTTAGAGTTATATTAGTATGTATATATGTTAAAACATTAATAGCCTATTAGGCTAAAGAAAATGGGTTCAAAAATTGAGTTTTTCACATAGGAGGGAATTCAAAACCCAACAATTCTCCCCTTCCCGACTATGAGAATGAGTTTGTCAAACCATCAACTCTACAACATGTCTCAAACTTCCCTCTTGATAAAGTTTTTGTGCACATATCAGAACCGTTATCATCAGTATGTATCTTCTCAAGTTTCAACTGCTTAGAATCCAAAATAGCATGAATCCAATGATACCTCATATCTATATATTTGAGTCTACAGTGAAAAGTAGGATTCTTACCAAGATGAATAGCACTCTGACTATCACAAAATAAGACATATTTCTTTTGTATAAAGCCAAGCTTATTCACAAACTTCTTCATCCAAAGCAATTCTTTACATGCTTCAGTTGTTGCAATGAATTTGACTTCTGTAGTAAACAATGCAATATATTTCTGCAACCTAGATTGTCATGCCATAGTTCTCCCTGCAAAAGTGATCAGATACCTAAAAATAGACTTTCTTCAATCCGTATCCCCTGCCAAATCAGAATCTGTATAACCACTGAGAATAGGTTTTTCAATCCCAAAATACAAATTTAAATTAGCAGTGCCACAGAGATATCTCAAAATCTATTTCACAGCATCCCAACGCTCTTTTCTTGGATTAGACAAAAATCTACTGACAGTACCAACTGCATGAGCTATGTCTGGCCTAGTATAAACCATAGCATACATCAAGCTACCTACTGCATATGCATAAGGAACTTTCTGCATGTATTTTTTCTCTTGCTCACTAGAAGGAGATTGTTTGACATTCAATTTGAAAGATATTGCAAGAGGTGAACTTACAGGTTTAGTTTTAGCCATATTAAATCGCTGTAGTACCTTCTCAATATACTTTTCTTGATATAGCTACAATTTCTTGTATTTTCTATCATGAATTATCCTCAAGTCAAGAATCTGTTTTGCTAGCCCTAAATCATTCATTGTAAAAGGACTTGCTCAACTCTTTCTTCAAACTATCAATTCTTGAAGAACTATAATCCACAATGAGCATATTATCAACATATAGCAACATGATGATAAAATTACTATCAGAAAATCTCTGCAAAAAAATACAATAATCAGAAGTAGTCTTCTTATAGCATTGTTAAACCATAAAAGACTTAAACTTCTTATATCATTGTCTAGGTGCTTGTTTCAGCCCATACAAACTCTTTCTCAGTTTGCAGACGTAATTTTCTTTTTCTTTCACTATAAAATCTTTAGGTTATTTCATGTAGATTTTCTCCTCTAAGTCACCATGAAGGAAGATTGTTTTAACGTCTATTTGCTCAATCTCTAAATCAAGAGTAGCAGCTAATTCCAAAATAACACGAATTGATGAAATCTTGACCATTGGTGAGAAAATATCCTCAAAGTCAACTGTCTTTTTCTGACAGAAGCCCTTGACAACTAGTCTGGCTTTGTATCATGGAGATGAGAAATTCTCTTCTTGTTTTACTTTATAAATCCGCCTATTCTTCAAGATTTTTCTATTTTTAGGAAGTTTCACCAATTTTAAATGTATGATTATCAGCTAAAGACTGTATTTTATCTTTCATAGCTGCAATTCATTCTGCCTTTTACTCAATCTCAATGGCTTCTTCATAGTATTCAGGTTCTTCATTGTCTGTCAAGAATATGTACTCATTAGGTGAATACTTGGTAGAATGCGTTCAATCTCTGATAGACCTCCTAAGTGAAACTTCAGGTTTCTCAACATATGTCTCTTATTGATCATCAACTGCTTCATATTCAGGAGCACCAATCTCATCTGTATTTTGATTGTCATTTTGCATATCACTATAATTTTAAACCTCAACTGCATCAGGCATATGAGTTATAAGAGATAAGTCTGAGTCAATCAAACCATCAATCAGAGGCTTTGATTTCTCCATCTTGTCGATATCTTCAATAGTTTGATTTTTTACAAATACTAAATTACGACTTCTGACATGATTCTTCTGAATTGGATCATATCATCTGTAACCAAATTCATCTTGCCTATATCCAATGAAGATACACTGTCTAGTCTTGGCATCTAATTTAGATCTCTCATCTTTGGAAATATGTACAAAGCATCTGCAACCAAACACTCGTAGATAGTCATAGAAAATATTCTTACCATACCAGAACCTATTTGAAATATCATTTTCTAATGCAATAGTGGGAGTTAGATTGATCACATATGTAACAGTGTATAAAGCTTCACCCCAAAAAAAGAGTTAAGTAATTTAGCCTCTGAAAGCACATATCTGACTTTCTCCATCAATGTTCTGTTCATCTTTTCTACCAAACCATTCAGCTTAGGAGTCTTAGGAGATGTCTTCTGATGTCTGATACCATGTTCTTTATAATATACATCAAAAGGTCCACAATACTCATCACCATTATCAGTGCGAATACATTTCAACTCCTTTCAAGTTTCTCTCTCAGCAGAAGCTTGAAATTCTTTAAACGTACCCAAAATCTCCTAAAATGGTCATCAATAAAGGTCACAAAATAAAGTGCACCACTAAATAACTTTTTCTTCAAAGGACCACATACATATGAATGTACCAACTCAAGCAAATCATTCTTCTTGGAAGGAGAATGATGTTTGAAAGAAATTTTTTTCTGTTTTCCAACCAAGCAATGAACACATCTGTCTAACTTTGCACCTTTTAATCCCAAAAGCAAATTCCTTTTAGCTAGACAATCTAGTCTCTTCATACTAATATGACTCAACCTCTTATGCCATAATTTCGAAGAGTTATCACCTTCAATTGCATTAACAAGATATGTAGAGATTGAAGCTTACAATCAATATAAGCCTAAAGTCATCTTTCCTCTACCCCCAACCAAGGAGCCTTTGCTGATTTTACATTTTTCATCATCAAAAGTGCTGCAATAGCTATTATCATCAAATTTACTAGTAGATATCGAATGCAAACTAATGTTAGGTGCATATCTAACATTCTTGAGCTCTAAATTTATTCCATTTTGGGTCTCCAAATAAACAGTTTCAATGCATATCACATTTGACACTCCGTCATTACCCATCTTCTCCAAAATCACCCGAAGTATAAAATGTGAAGAACTACTTTCTTGACGTAACATGAAAGCATGCACCACTATCAAGAACTCAAGCAATGTCATCATAGGCTATGTTGATCATATTCTCTTGATAAACTATAGCTAAATCATCATTTGAAGTAGTAGTGGCAACACGATCAGTACTGTTGTTATTGCCTCTACTTTCTTACTTTCTTTTGTCTGTCTTGTTCTATTTCTTTCACTTGAAATAATATTTCTTGATATGCCCTGGTTTGCCACAGTAATAAAATTCAAGGTTCTTATACCTTGATTTTGATTTACTTCTGTTTTTGCCTCTATTCTGATCTTGATTCCTACTTTTAATTCTCTCCCTGTTTTCAGTAACCAAAATTTTTTACTGTGAACTAGATGCCCTCTGATTTCTTCTTCTCATCTCTTCATTCAAAACATCAGCTTTTGCATATAACATGGTTACACCACTTTCAGGAATAGAATTAGTCAAAGATACGCAAACGTTTTTCCATGATTCAGGAAGTGTATTCAAATACTAATGTTTAATAACTTTTTCATCAAATTTGACACTCATGCCAGATAATTGATCAAAGATACCTTAAAATTCATTCATATGATCAAGTATAGAGCTTGCTTCTCTATATTGCAAGTGTATAACTTGTTTACACAAAAATAATTTATTGTTACCAGTCTTTGAAACATACAAAATTTCAAACTTTTCCCACAAGGTTTTAGCAATTATTTTATTAGCAATATGATTCAACACATTATCTTATACCCATTGCCTAATAAAACCACATACTTGTAAATGCTCAAATTCTTAATCTTCAGTGGATTTAGACTCAGATTCTTGAGAAGCAAATACAGGTAAATGTAATCTTTTCACAACAAGAAGGTCCTTCATTTTTCTTTCCATTTGTAATAATTTATGTTATCTAAACAAATCATTTTACTCACATTCACCTCCATCATTCAAACAAGCAAACAACCAATTAACTAATGAACTAGCTTTGATACCACTTTGATGGGAAAGGAACTGAGATAAATTTTTTCCTACTTAAATGAATCTATGAGGAGTGACTAAGTAAAATTCAGCAAACAGTCATTCCACAATCTCCAATGCACAAAATCATTCACACATAAACATAAGAATTTTTAACGTGAAAAACCCCTTCAATGTAAAGGATAAAAATCACGGGACCTCTCTTGGTCCAAGTAAAAGAGCTCTACTATCAAAATCAATGTTTACAGCAATTACAAACTACTAATGCAACCCTCAAGTAAAGTAGCAACACTAAATCAATAAAATAACAAGAAATAAATAAGAGAATATAAAAAAAATATTCAAAATAGCTACTGTTCATGCCAATGGATGAGCTCTAGTTGTTCAAATATGATCTTCACCGTCATATTAAAGAACAACATATTCTAAACGTGTTCACCAAATTTCAGCCAAATCCGACCACAAATTGTCATCCGATCGTAGGAGAAAGGCAAAATGATCGTTGCTGTAGAAATGCATGTAAACAGTAAACTTCGAACTATAAATGCCGAAAATTCAGCCGTCCAAAATAGATCTTCACCGTTCATAATGAAGAACTATGAGTCCTCTAACAGCTATCCAAATTTCAGCCCTGGTCGGAGCACGGATGATTATCAGATCGCTAAAAAATTAAGACTGCCCTGTTGTGAATTTTCAGCAAAAATTTCTCTCTTTCTTTTCTCCCTTTTCTCTCTTTCTTCTCTCCCTTTTTTCTCTCTCTCTTTTCTCTTTTGGCGGCTGATACAAAAAATAAAAAATATCTCTCGCACTCCACTTAGGGTTATATTAGTATGTATATATGCTAAAACATTAATAGTTTATTGGGCTAAAGAAAATGAACTCAAACATTAGATTTTTCACATATGAGGAAACCCAAAAACTCAACAGTTATAACGTATCAATTTCTGAAATCTATACAAAGGCATGTATTATGAAACCATGCATATCATATCCTCATTCCTCAACTCACCTAATATCTTTAATTATTTGAGGAAAAACATATTAAGAAAGATGGCTAGGCAAGTTGTAAGCGCAGTGGGTAGCATTGCAGATAAGTGGAAGGAGCTCTGTGGCGAGAACAACTGGAAGGGTCTGTTGGATCCTGTAGATATTGATCTTCGCCGTTCTATTCTCAACTATGGGGATAAAGCTTTAGCTAATGGCGATGCCTTTAATGATATAGAAAATTTTCAGCGATGAGGGAAAAATAGAATGCCGAGAGTTTAGCCGTTATCCGGCAAAGAATTTCTTCACCAAGTTGGGTATAGCAGCTCGCAATGAATTTCACTATACTGTAACTGACTTCATTTATTCAAGAATAGATATCAAGTTGCTTGACACCCCTAAAGAGGAGTCCTTTTGGTCTGAGTATGTGGCAGTGGCCACAGATGAGGCCAAGGCTCTGCTTGGAAGAAGGGATATTGTGATTTCTTGGACAGGAGCATTTATGACATCAGAAGATTATAAATATCTTGATCCTGCCCTAACCTCAGCTTCAGATATATTTCCAAATTTTAGTAACCAGAATCCTAGGGTGATTTTAGGCTTTCACAGCATCTATACTGCAAAACACCTCGACTCCACCTACAACAAATCTAGTGCCAGAGATCAGGTATAATTAATTGTTATGCATTTATTTACTATTTTTGTAATTTAGTGTCTGTGCCATAATTCGTAGTAGTATAAGAAGAAAAATGAAAATAATTAGTGGTTTTTTTTAGTTTACTTAAGAGAAGAAATTTTGTGATATAAATATTTTGCAATTGCTATAAATATACAGGTACTACATGCAGTAAGGAAATTGGTGAATCAATACAAAGATGAAGATGTGAGTATCACAGTAACGGGTCACAGTTTTGGAGCAGCACTTGCGACCTTGAACACAATTGATGTAGCTGCCAATGCTTATAACAAGCCAGAAGGTAATCCGATGAAGAGTTTTCCTGTGACAGCCATTGTGTTCGGTAGTCCCAAGGTGGGAGATCAAGGTCTCAAGAATATACATGATAGTCTTAAAGATGTTCATGTCTTAAGGGTTGACAATATTAGAGACATAATTATTTCTTTTCCACCACTTGGGTATCAACTTCACATAGGGGAGCACTTGATAATTGACTCTACTCAATCACCATACTTGAGGGATCCAAATAAAATAGATAATAATGGTGAACGCCTCGCTTTGGGACATAATTTGGATGTTTACCTTCTTAGTGTTGCAGGAACTCAGGGAATTAATAAAGGAGGATTTAATTTGGAGGTTCCCTTTGATATTGCAACGGTGAACAAACATATGGATGCTTTAAAAGATGATTATAATACTAATATACCACCCAATTGGTGGGGTGAGGAGAACAAAGGTATGGTTCTACAAGACGATGGAATTTATAAAGCAGAATTTTACATTCCAAATCCTCCTCCTATACCAGTAGTTCCTGCTAATTAATTGAAAAAAAATGGCAAGGTGAACCCAACTATATGATAAATAAAATGCCGTGGGTTCTAAGAATTATTAGTGAATCAAATAAATAAATAAATAAATACTCTAGTATTATGTAAGTTCATGCCTAGTAACTTTAATTGGCAGTGAAATTCATGGAAGCTATTTTTTTTTTTTATAAAAGTATAATTTTATTGAGTAATTGAAGGATTACAGATGGTAGTTAACAACTCAACAAAACATCCAACAAGACCAAAGAGACTACAAAAACCAGAATAAAGCAACTAGGAGACAGCAATGACAGCAGCTAGGAGACAGCAGAGATAACACTGACGACGATAAATGAAGCAAAATATGATACCGTAGCAGAGGAGAACAGCAATAAGGCAAAACAGCAAGTAATCAAACCACGAAGAGAGGAATAATCTGCAGACTCCGGCACTGGCTATATAAAAGATGACAGCAATCACATATAGGCACCAGCAGCACAAATATCATTAGGCGAAGGTGGTCTAGTCTCAACAATAAAAGATCAACTGCGAATCAGATCAGTGGCGGAACAGAAACCGAGCGAAGGGGACAATTTTTAATATTTAATATTATAATTAAATTTTAAATTTTTTATTATAAATTACTATTAAAATTTTTTTATTATTTATTAAATTCTAAAAATATATTAAATTTTTTAAATATATTTTTATCTAATTTTTAAATCTAATAATTTATTTATAAAATTTTATTAAAAATTAAAATTTAATATTTAAAAAAATATTAATAAATATTATTATATATATTTATAATTGAAAAGAATATATTAAAAGTATATAATTTTATAAAAAAGATATAATTTTATATATATGTAATTTTAATTTTATATAATTTTAATAATTTTAATTTAAAGTATATAATTATATATAATTTTAAGATATATTAAATGAATATAAATTATTAATTATATATATAATATTATTTTATAAAATTATATATAATATATAATAAAAAAAATATATGTTCAAAATTATATATATATATATATATATATGTTAAAGGGCTAGGGGAGAGAGTCAGCCGACTCCACTGATCTCTCCTATGATTTCGCCCCTAAATCAGATACTTATTTCATCCAAGCTTCAAGATTAGAATTTCTTATTTACACCCGCTCTAGCAAGTGGATGAGCTACAAAATTGGCTTCACGAAGAACATGACTAAAGATGACATTCAAATGATGAAGAAAACTGCTTAATCTCATACCAGACTTCTCTAAGCTTTCATGGAACCTTATTCAAACTAGCTTTAGCCCAGAAGACTGCATTGCTGGAATCCGATTCGACAATTAAGCACCTGCCTACAAGATAAGGCTTGGATAGGGACATTTGAATAAAAGCAGAACTTGTGGTGTTCATCATTTGGTATGTTTACAAAAGCTCTCAATGAAAACAAGGCTATCTCTTTGGTTACTTATTAAATATATCTCACTTACTATTTAATAAGTTATTTAACAAGTTTAGTCACTGCACCTTGTGGTGTTCATCATTTGTTGACGCATGACAGAGTTGGAGTTGCTTATGAAAGGCGCATTGTTGGTTAAGTCTTGTTAGGGCTCTCTTTGTAATTAAAGAAAAAAAAAGTCAGTTAATATATAAACTCATATTTTTTTTATTAATTATATATAAAATAGATAATATTAAATATTCCAACTTAAAATTTAGTGAAAATAATATATATTTTTAGACGCTAAATTATATATTAATGATATTTATATATATCTATATTTAATAATATTTATTAAATATATTTCATATTAAAGTAAGAATATAATAGTGAAAACACACGTATATGTGTATGAATGTACATTCCGTCCTTCAACACGGTTTCATTTAATTTTTTAAAGTATATGGATAATAATTTACGCAATTATTTTTTAAAAGAGGCAGGTCAAATAGATTTAAATCTAATAATTTTATAATAAAATTATATCAGATTATATAAATAGGATTAAAATTCAAAATAATTCTCAAATTAATTTGAGAACTTGAATTATAAATCAAATTAATTTGTATAAATTTTATATAAAAAATGAGAAAAAAAGACTAATAGTATATATCTTATCAATCGAGTCACACTCTCCCTCCATCTTAGGAGGGGAAAAAAAGACAAATAATATTTATCTTATCTACATAAAATCAAATCAATCGAGTCACATTCCAACTTGGAAAAGAAAGAAAAAAAAAAAGACTAATAGTATGTATCTTATCCACATAAAATATGTGGACGATAAAATTTATTCACTTAAATTATTGCTTGTTTTCAACTTATAATTAAAAAAGGTTATTTATGTCCTAATCATTCCCATATGGTACTCGTGTAATATTCATTGAATATATAGACTCTTTGGCTTTTTGTATTAGATTTTTTCGTATATGATTCATATGAATTAGCGAAATTCATTTCGAATTTTGATTGATTTTTCTTTTGACTTGCGGAAGGAGAAGAATCTTTATCAAGAAATTATGTGATATATCTTGATTTTAATTAGATATTTTAATTAAATGATAATATTTGAAGATATTTTTTTAAAAATATACCGCATAATTTTTCTAAGTAAACTATTTAATTTTTGACTAAATAATTATAAAATTTTTGAGATTTTACATATTACACTAGTCGGTCTCTGTATTTTTAATATATAATTTTTGTATTTTTCAATTTTTAAAAATTAAACTGTTTAGTCCTTCTGTATATTATTTTGATATTATAAAATAATTTATTTATATATATATATTTTTATTTATTAAGTCATAATTATTTTTAATTTTATTTATATTTTTTACACATAATTTATTTAATTTTATAAATATTTTAATAAGTTATTTTAATTTATATATTTTTTTATAAAGATAAATATATTATTAATTTATATATATATTTACAAAGATAAATATATTATAAAATAATTTATTTGCTCTTCATTTATATATATTTATCTTTGTTATTTATTAAGTCTATTTTATTTTTTATTTTTTTATATATAAATCATCTGCAAAATAATAAAAGATATTATTTATATTATTTAAAATTATCTTTTTAGTAATATCTATAAAATTAAAATAAATGATATATATTGATTGTCTACAAAATAATAAAAGATATTATTCATATTATTTAAAATTATCTTTTAATAATATTTATAAAATTAAAATAAATTATGTATAAGAAATATAAATAAAATTAAAAATAAGCATGACTTCATAAATAATATATATATATATAAAGAAAAAATAAATAAATTATTTTATAATATCAAAGTAATTAACTAATATTTTTAGGATGAAAATATTAACAGAAGAACGAAACAGTTTAATTTTTAAAAACTGGATGATGTAAAAATTAGATATTGAAAATATAAAGACTGACTAGTATAATATGCAAAACATCAGAGACTTTATAATTATTTAGCTAATTTCTATTATTAAATATAAAAAATATTCATTCCATCTCAAATTAATAGATAAAATTTCTATTTCATAATAATTAAAAAATTGATTATTTTTATTAGTAATATAATTTATATATATATATATATTATTTCTATTATACTCTAACTTTAATACGAATATATATTTAATAGGTAATATTAAATATGAATATAAAAAAATTATCATATTAAATTTACAAATTAAAAATTTTAAGTATGCCTATTAATTTAGTAGGAAGAGAGTATATGTTATTATCCAATTGATTTTTGATTCTAAGTAGAACATTAAGTGGAAATTCATGGTTATATTATATAGTTTTTTTATATTTATTTGGTTCATCTTTAAACACAGAATTTGCTTTCATATATTATGTCAAAAATGCTGAAAATTTCTAACTTTTGAAAGCCTCATTGCCAACTCTCTTTTTTTTTTTTTTTATCATTTGGTGCTATAAGTTATTATTATGAAATTTGAATCAAATTATTACTTTGAATCAAATCAATCCTTCATCAGGCTAAAAAATTATCAAAGCCTACATGAATTTATATATGGCAGGCTTGGATTGATTCACTAAAACACACCATTATTTCGACAAAATACACATTTTACTATTAAAAAAATCCTGTTGTTTTTAAAAAATAGTATATCTTGGACTTAAATAGAGAAAACTCATATTTTTAGGGAGTAAATAGTAGATTAGTCCCCGCTGTTATATTACTCATATATTGACTTGCTAGGAGTTTCTCGAATGATTGTGTTCATTTCATATTGATCCATCATAATAATATGATTATTGTCAAGGCAAATACAGTTTATTTATTAAATATGTTAAAATATCTCAATTCTAACATGATATGAAATTTAAATAATTTATATGAATATAACACATATAATATATATACTTAAATAAGTTATATACATACAATAAAAATTTGACACAAACTATTTAATTTATATAATATTTATAATCTAAGATAATATTATATGTCTACATAAGTAGTTGAAATTTGTTTATAAGATAAAAACATTATTAAAATTATCTTAAAATTTAAAATACATAAAAAAATATAAAAGTCAATATGGATAAAATGATGATTATATTTTAAATTTTAGCATTAGAATTTAATAAATAAATAAAAAAAAAAGAGAGAAGAGATAATGGAAGAGATGATGTGCAGTCGAACTTTTATTAGATAATTTTTTAAAAAATAGGTGTAAGAGTTATTTTTACTCAGAGTAAGTAATAATAATAAATAATAAATAACATAATTTTGGACTTTATTCAAATCATATTATTTAAATTAAATGAGATGTTGTGTTTTTCATCATATTAACTTGTTACAAGCCCTATTTTAAATCGTATCATATACATGTTAACACATTTCTGACACTAACCTGTTAAGAATTAACTCCTAACTCATCAATTTTATATATTTTATACATGATAATTATGTGTCATGATTTATTTTGACGCTTCTAAAATCAATCATTCTTATGATTTAAATGTGAATTTATGCATAATTTTTATATTTATAATTTATAATATTCGAAAATAGTTCAGAATAAATATGTATGAAATGTTTTTTTATTTACTATCCTAAGAAAAAAATTTCTTAATTTCATATTGAAATATGTACTACTCCCTCTGTTTTCTTATTTTAAAGAAAACAAAAAAACATACTGGGAATAAGAATGTAGTTAATGAATTTATTAATATATCTTAATTAACTTTAAATAAGTTTAACTCTGTAATTAATATTAAGATATAAATAACTCATGGAGACAATACTCTAAAGAATATTTATGACTGAAATTTAGCAGGCAAAGGAAATTTGTCCTCCACTTGTACAATAAGAGCATATATTAGTACACAAACAACATAATCATTATGTATAATTAAATCATTTTCGTAAATAGAATACTGCTTAAAAGAAAACTTGACCTCTAATATCGACATTCAATTGATACAAAGGAGGTTCAAAAATAGTCAGACACATTTTAATAAAAATGGCACAACTTTTTAAAGTAAGGTACAACACTTTTTAAATATGTGTATAAAATTATAGCCGAAACTTGGTGACTTTAGAAAACTATTTTTTGAGCATTAAAAATAATAATCATGGCTTAAAAATGATAACGTGTCAAATCATATTTGTCGATACAATTTAAAATTATGTTCTAATTATCAGTTTGATACTAACACTATCATATCTTTCAAATAACTAGAATTTAATAGTTAAAATTAGTGACCATATTGTAATACATGATAAAAACTAACTCATAGTTGTGCCCTAATTCGTAAAACATAATGCAACTTAATAAAATCTCTCATAACTACAACATTAATTTATACATTGAAAAATGACGCATATTAATTATATCGCTCCATTTATCTGTCACTAATCCCATTTGATGTACAAAATACAGTTACTTGCAAGGATAATTTTAAAATTTTCTTAAGAAATAATTCCCAATATTTTTTTTTCTAAGTACCTTTTGCATACTCTATGTCAAGTCATATCTGTATTATTCATAATTAACATATATATACAGGTTGCTCTTGTATCCTACTACAATAATAACTCTTATAATACAAGGATTAGGAGTCTTTTCCAATAGAGAATACTAATACAATTAGGATACAATTATGATAAAACAATATCCTTATCCTTTATCCTTACACTCCCCTGCAAGTTGATGGGGAACTTCAGCAACCATCAATTTGGCACGTAAACGTTGAAATTTCTGCTTGTCCAAAGCCTTGGTGAGAATATCAGCCACTTGGTCACTTGAACTGATGTACTTGACTTGTAGTTCCTGCTTTCGCACTCTATCCCGAATAAAATGAAAGTCAATTTCCATATGTTTTGTGCGAGAATGAAAAATAGGATTAGCCGTTGAGTTCATACTCACTAATAGTCTCATTAAGAGCAACAAGATGATTAACAATGCCCTTTGTCCACTGCAAATATGTGGAATATTATCATTGCCGTGTTTTAAAGTATATAAACGAGATTTCAATTCACGAATCTGAGGTTTGGTTATAGCAGCAAAGGTTTGATGCAATGTATCCGAAGCTAATTTCGCTGTTTCAATCCCAACAAGTTGCGGCAATAAAGCCTCTGAAACTGACGCTACTAACCAGCCCAACACCATCTTATCTTCAGTAGGTCTTGCGGAGAAACTTGCCGATAATCAACCTAATCTTGCATACGTCACTGTTCATGGCTGGCAGAGAAATTGAGGCAGCACACTTGTCATCTAGTGTTGTTAATTGTTCTGTTTTTTTTATTCTCATTGGCCAAAAAAAAGAACAATAATTACAAGAGAGTTATGCTCATTTGATTGTTTATTCTTTCTGTTATACAAGTGTTCAAATAATCAATTGCCATCTGTATACAATATTCTAGAATCCCTTGTAAAATTCTTTATATTAAAATCAATGAAATTATCTCAGCCACTGTAGCTGTGAAATGTCCAGCAGAGAATTTCCTTATTTCCAAATCTCCCAGATGAAGAATAAATAATAATTGTAAGACGATTGTGTTTACGTGAAAATATAAAGGAAATAACATCAAGAAAGGAATCAGTTGATTAAAAATGGCTACTGTGAATCTTGTACTGTCCAAATTTTTATGTCTGGCTAGTTAATTGAATTAAAAATAGGGGGACTTTCCTTTACAGTTCATTCCGCAATCCGTTTGTCCACTTCAATTACATAATTAAATCTCTTTAAAAAGACCTTCGATCTACGGTTCATCAACCACCATCTTCTTCTTCTTCTTCTTCTTTTTAATCAGTCTTAAGTTGCAAATGATTAAATAATGGAGGTAGAGCAACCCATTCCAATAACCTTTGTCTTTTGGCGAATTTTATATTGTCTATATTTTATTCCCGATAAACTTAATTTTATTGTGCGAAAAACATTAAAAAAAATAGAGAAAAAAAATATGAATTATGATAAAAGGAGAAAACAACTGACTTTTGATTAATGAAAAATAATGATACGAACGGGCATGAAAGAAAAGAAAAAGAGTATTATCTATATAAATATTTTTTAAAAGTAAAACCTGTAAAAATCATATTTTACAAATTGTGTATTTAGTGTGTGAACATTTTTATTTAATCAGAAGAGTATAAACTTTAATAATATTACTAAATGCATTTTAATTTTTTTTAAAAAAACTGAAATTGAAAAGTAAAAATTATTCCGAATGCAGCCTGAAATTTCAACAGGTAGGTAGTTTTTAATTCGGCAGATATGGTTGAACTGGCATGTGCTTGCTAGAAGTTGGTAAAAGAAGAAGGAAAACTTCATTTCAATCAAATTTATTAGAAAAGTAAAGCAGAAGAATAGTTTATAATTTTTTTGCTTGCGAATTGGCTTAGAAAAACTTGCGTTGAATTTATCAATTAGGTAATATTATTTTTCACTATTTCTTTTTGTGTATCAAAATTTTTCTTTCAAAGTGTCTTGCAATTAAAACGTATGTGCTGTCAAATCCTCGATCGTAAGCATATTCTAATTTAGCTTATATTTAATTTACTTTTTTTTTGTATTTTTTTTAAAGTACAGCATTCAAAAAATTTATTATTCGGGGTGAATAGGATTTTATTTAAATAAAAAAAATAATTAATTGATATTTTTTTTGGCTTTTCAGCATATTTCTTGGTTCTGTAATCTGTAATGTGATTTTAAGCTTCTAAATTTTTATATAATTCGATTACTTTTGTTTTTGATTACTACGTGAAGGAGCGAAAGTAAAATAAATAATGATAAACGAATGATATTCTTATTTAATCCGTGAATATTCAAAAAATAAATATACAATAAGAGATAGCTTTTCTTCAGTAATATTATTAAAAATCTCAAAACTGATTATAATTTCTAAAATATTATAATATATAGCAGTAGAATTACAAAAATTTTAATTTCGAATAAATTTTTTTTAAAAAAGGTAATAGATTATTAAATATAATAATAATTACAAATAAAAAAAGATATTATTTACGAGACAAATAAAATGACTAAACGGTATCCTGATATACGATTTTTAAATAAGAAAATAAAAATTAATTCTAAACTGTCATAACAGTAAAACGTGTTTTTCAAAGCCTAAACGATAAAATTTGACAGAAAAATAACGGAACTCATTGTAAAATATTAATTTTGACTCGTTGGCCTATTTTTTATTGGACTAGACCATTAGAATGCCTAGTTTGCAATGATAATTTTTTATAGTAATTATCAAATTATCACTATAATAATTTTTAGTCAAATTACTCTGTAAAAATCAAAACTATGTTCTACATCATTATGTTTTGTTTTTGTTTTTCTCCTAAGTTTTATTTTGATAAAATAATATAATTTCACAATTAAAATTAACTTTTTTAAAATAAATTAAAATTAAAAATTTTAATGTCTAGTATTTTATATTATTTAATAATAGGTTGCAATATTTGCATAATATATATAATAATATGAAAAACATTTAATGAGTTGTTTTCGTATAAATTTAATTTTTAATAAAATAACTTAATATGTAGTGAAAATTTTATAAATTATTTTTATGTTCAGCTTTTGTTTTGACATATATATATATACACGCGCGAAAGATTTACCAAAAAAATTAGAACGACACTAATGTTTGCCATTTTTAAAATAAATTGAAGAATAAATCCTACTAAAACAACGTTTTTATAATAAAATAAAACTAATTTTTATGATAAATATAATTTGCACTCGAATTTATTTGATAAATAATAATGATAATTAATTTAAAGAATACGCAATATTTATAAATACATTTTATCTATCATCATATTCCCTTTTAATTTTGTTTAAAATCATGAAAATATGTATATATAAAATGTCATTTATTTTATTAAACACATCATTCAGACTTGCAAAAGAAAATACAGACTAATCTGGGGAACAAATTATAATGACGTGGCACCAAACCAACACATTAATCAAAGAACATCATAATCAATCAAGCAATTATTTATCTATGCCCTCAAGCTAATTTATTTTATCTAACCTTACTCAATACATTCTTTACAGCTTAATTAATAATCGATCTAAGCTATCATTAACTATATAATTAATTAAAATCTATGTATCAGCAACATCCTCTTCATGATCCATTAACTTCCATGAACCATCTTCTTGCTGAACCCTACCCTTATTATTTTGAATCCGCCATGAAACTGGTATAAGATACTCATCCTTTAAACCATCTATTGATTTATTAACCAGAGAAATATCACGATTAACCTCTAATTTAAACCCTCCGTTAGATCCTTGTGTCTCTGCAACTCCATGTAAGTAACATTCCAAGTTATGCCAACTTGATATATTTCCAGGACTCTTTAAGTACTTTGATTTTGTAGTATCAATTGTTAATTCTTCTCCCACATCTGCATACCCGATTAATGGATAATTAGGAACAATATCAAGATCATTACGAATTCTCAATAGTCGTTGATCTTTATACCCAGAAAACACTTTCTTGAACCCAGAATCGCCTACTCGAGGGCTGGCAAAGACAATAGCTGTGACAGGGCAAGCTTTGTTTTTCCGGGAGTTGGACTTATTAAATCCATTTGCGACAATATCAACTGCATTTAATGTTTGCAAGTGCAGCCCCTAAACTATGGCCACATACTGTGATGCTAATTTCTTCATTCTTGAATTGCTCCACTAGCCTTCTTACCTCATTCAGAACCTAATACAAACATAAACACATTACTTAATTAGTTGATCAGAATTTTTAAAAAAACTTCAAACAGATTCTTAATGTATCATTATTATTATTATGTAATAAGATAATGAAGATTACTACCTGATCTCTTGCACTGCTCTAATTATAAGGTGAACGGGAATCATCAGAAGTATAGACAGAGAGCCAACCTTGATGGACCTTAGGATCATCACTAGATTCACCAAGTAATTTTGAAGCTGTAACTAAAATAAATTCAAAATCATCAACCCATTCTAAAGTCTGAACTGTACCTCTCCAAGCAATCACAATATCTCTTCTTCCTAAAACGGCCTTTCCTTCATCAGTAGCCACTGCAACATACCCCATCCAATTAGACTCCTTACTCCAAGCTTCCCTTGATAAAGACTTAATAATAAATGCTTCAGGAAGCTGAATTTCTGATGTTGCATAGAAAAATTTGGTCACATTATACTTGTACTGATTTCCTTTATCTAAACCAACCTTAGAGAAAAATCATTCTTTGCATATAGGCTGCTTCCTGCATATTTTGATGCCTTCTGGGTATTGAAAGCATCGTACGTAGCCTGAGTCATTTCGCCATAATGAATCATATATCGTCGGAGATCAATGTCTAGTGGGTCCAATAAATTTTTCCAATTATTTTATTCGCTTAAATGTTTCCATCTTTTTGCTATGGTATCAAACATTTTCTTCTTCTTGACCTTGATCTTGCCGCAACATCTTATCATGGGTTGTTTTTGCATGGATTATTTGATATGATTATAGATATGGTTACTGTATCACTGCTTGAGAATTAAGATCACACCATGAAATTTATGGACAAAATAATTGGATTGAATTTCTTACCTTATATATACATGTATAAGTAAGATTTTGACAATTTAATCTGGAGGTTTACTGATTTAATATATATATGTTGTTGTTGTCCAAATAATTAATTAATCTTTTAAAATTCCACTCAACTTTTTTCAGATTTTGGCAAAATGAACACTCCATCCAGTCAATTCAAATGAATATAGCAAAATATTTTTTTTTTGTTAAAATAAGACAAGAATATAATCAAAACTTACAAGAATGTTACTAATTGACTAATATTAATTTTTCTATATTTTTATATTAATCTTCATCCAGTATGTTATGTAAAATTCGTGCGGGCAAGTCCTTAATTTGCATTAAAAAATAATTAATCAAACATCTCTATACACTATACAATATTATAATAAATTTATAAATAGCATTATAATTGATCTCTTGTCAATATATAGATCTCAAATATTAATGCTTGAACGGATCATTTTATGTTTAGTTTTCTATATTATAAACAAGATGAGAAGGTCATTCATATTTTTGTATGTTTAATTTTATTTTATTTGAATAATTAAGATCATCATTCAGATACTTAAAGATGGAAACTAATTTTTTTTGAAAGATTATTAATTTGTTTTTAATATTTTTAACATTACAAGAAAGTCTCAACCCTCAAGCTTAAGCAGTTGGTGTGTGACCATAATTTTAATTTTTACCATTTGATAAAGAAATATAATTGAATTGAACTAGCCTTCCTTCCTTCAAATCAAGTGTACAGGTGCTGTGCTTCTTTCTTGTCCAAAAATCTTAGCGTAAAAGTTGTTTTGCTATTTTCAGAATAAGTCCTGTGTATGTAAATAAAATTAAAATTTCCTTTTTGGCTGTTAACACATGAAAATAATAATTAAAGAGAAGACTTTGCTTTAAAGTTATATATAATTAAAGAAGAAATATATGGATCGAAAGTGGTTGAAGATATGCTTTCAAATTCAAGAAGGCAAGTCTTGTAAAATTTGATACTTTGCCGATGCTTTCAATTTGGATATTGATTTCCAAGAATTAGCCAAAGCTCAACCTTTGTATTTGGATCGTTGGCCTTTTCAACATATATATTCCTTACCCTTTATCCTCAGCTTTCTTTAGGAAAAAAAAACTGAAAACAAAAGTAGAAAATCCATGCTTTTGTTGGAGTGTCCTTTTTATTATTTATAATATATCCAATTGGGGAAAATATATTAGCATGTTAAAAAAAATAAAAAACATCCAAGTTTGATTCTTAAAATCATATTTCATAATTATGTGACAGATGACCTAGTTTTTAAAATTTGAAATAATGTAAATTAATTTATCCTTCAAGAATGTTGAAGATTTGAAAAATGAAATAAATTGCAGTTGACAAAAATCTCATGATATTCAGTGGCGAAGGTACTTTAACGAGAAAGGGGCAGTTGACCTCCTTCTCTTTTTAAATATATATATATAATATTTTTTAAAAAAATTTAAATTATTTATTAATTTTTAAAAAAATTTTAAATTGTTTCTCTTTTTTTTTTAATTTTTACAAGAAGTCAAAAAAAATTATAATAAATTATTTATTCTGTAACCAATAGTTCTCTTTTAAAAAATTGACAAAATATTGATAATATATAAATATAAAAATAATAATAAAGAAAGTAATAAAATTTTCAACTAAATTAATTTCAACTCATTTAATGAATTAAATAATTCATTTATTTTAATTATTTTTTTAAAAATTATATTCATTATTTAATTTTTTTTTCTTTTTATTTTATTTTTATTATAAATAATTTTATAAATTTAAAATTTTGTACACATATATATATTAATATTTTTTATTAATTAATTTTTTAATAATAAAAATATATTATTAATAAATTATTAGATTTATAAAATATTATTAAAATAAAAGAAGAGATAAATAATTACGAAAAAAGTTAAAATTTACAAAAATAAAAAATTTTATCACTCTTTATTTTAAAGTCTGACTTCGATATTAATTTTTTATGAGAAATATAAGAATGAATATCAAGACTCAAGAGTATTTATATGAGTTTCAGTCAACGACGATAATGGAATATAACTAGAATTAAACAACATTAATATAAATTAGGTGTTTCTTCAAAAAAAAAATACTCTAAAAAATAAAAATATTTAAAAAAATGCCCACTTTCTTTTTTCTATATAAAAATATTTTTTAACTTTAAATTTCAAAATATTTCTTTTTAGAATTATATTTTTAATATATATTTTATATACTAAAGATATATTTAAAAAATATAATATTAAAAAAATATAATGTACAATATAATTTTCTCTATAAATTAATAAACTTTTGATAAAAATATAAAAATAATTTTAAATTTACCATATTTATAAAATATTTACTAAATTATCAAAATTATAAAATATTTATAACAATACCAGATTTTTATTAGTTTAAAAAAAATTTTATAATAAATTTATAATAAATTTATAAATTTTACATAATTTATAATATATTTATAATAAAATAATTAAAATATCTATGATAAAAAAAATTTTAAAAATATAACTGAGAATGTTATTTCTGGTAAATTAATGTTGATAAAGATCACATAAAGAGGGCAGTCTTCTCAAACTTGCTTTCAAATCCATTAAAATTGGGCTTTCAAAACTATTAGTGGACTATGTAACCAAAAGTTATAAACCCAAGTAACAAACTTGGGCCTATGACCTTAAATTGTGAAGAAAATTACGCTGGCGACATTTTTCTGGGTTGCTTTTTCAAAGTTACGGGCTCAATAATATATTTTTTTTTCCAAATCTGTAAAAACACCTGGACATTTTTTCTTTTTTTTACCTTTTTCTTTCTTTTTTTCTCTTTTTTTCATTTTTTATAATTTGTTTTTATTTATGTTTTTTGATTGAAAAATATTTTTTATATCATATTTTTAATATATAAAAAAAATAAATATATACATAATATATATATAAATATACATACAACAAAAATAACATCTAAACAATATACACAATATATATATATATATATCTATAAAAAACATGTATAATATTTTTTTTTAATTTTTTTTTTATTTTCAAAACATTCATATAATATTCAAATAATATTAATATAAAATACACATAAAATACATAACATATCCACAATATCTATCAAATATCCATAATATCTATAAAATATATACAGAATATCTACGAAAAATCTATAAAATATTTATATAACGAAATTATTTTTTTATTTTTTATATGTATAATATATAAAATTTATTTAAAAATAAATTTAAAATTTTTATTAATATATTTTTATATATTTTACTTTTTATTTTTTGTAATTTTTTTGGCTTTTATAATTAAAATTGATTTTTTTTTCCTTTCTAAAAAGGTATAATTAATTTTTATTATTTTATTATAATATTTTTATTTAATAGTAAGTTAAAAAAAAGTTGAAAATTAAAGTAAAATATTAATTATAGTGAAAAAATAGATTTTTTTTTAAAAATTCTTGCTTAGTAAATAACGAGGTATTTTCGAAAATATATTTAAATTTTTTTAAGTGTAAATATTTTATTTTATATAATTTTTTTTTTGTAGTTTTATAAATGCCCCTAATCTATTTCGTGTGTGTGTATGCTATAAGGAAGCAATCCACTTTTTTAAATAATTCTCACTGATTATTGATAATTTATAAGATTTCAAAAACACCCTGCAAAAAAAAAATTAAACAATCAATTAAATCACATCCTGATTGTCTCATTCGACCTCCAGTTACAAAATAATCATAATGTTTCATAATGATACTTTAACTTCTGTAAAATAGAATTACTCTGAAAATAAATATTAGAATTCAAATTACACCAATATTATATCTATCTCTCAATATTTAAAAGAATAAAAACTTTAGTTCAAAGAAAGATTTTATACAACCGTAATAATGAATTTGATTACACTAAAATTTTTAAAAAAAATTGACTACATAATCTCTTTGACTAATAGTATCATGTTTATTTACAAATAATTCATATAAAATAAAATGTTGAGTCTATTAAATTTTACTAATCAGTTAATAAAATATTTTATATAGGAGTTGAGAAAAAATATTTTGCTGAAAAAAGAAATTAAGAAATTTAATGTTAAAAGATAATTATACTTTTATTTTAAAATATAGTAAAATAAGTGAGATATATTATAAAAATATTTTAAGTATTAATTGTTTACATTTTTTAATAAAATTAAGTTGTAACTAAATAAGTTAATATCTTTTTAAAATTCACTTTTTTATTGATTTTGTTATATTTTTTAAATACAGTAATATAATCTTTTATAGTAAAATATAATAATAGTAATATTTCTTTGTAAAATATATTATAAGTAATTAGTTTTTTCAGTAATCTATCAAACATACTATAAGTGAATTATTTGTTTTCTTTAAATAAAAGGATTTAACTATAAAATATTTTTAGAAAATTAAGAATTAAATAGGCTATTATAATCAATTTAAAATGCCACAAATTTTTTTTTACAATAAATTGAATGTCAAAATATGCATTCAAGAATTAGATCATTAATTTAAAAAAAAATGGATGAGGCTATCAATGGAGACTTTATTGTGGCAAATTCCCCATAGGTGCAATTAAGCTTATGAAGGAAGCACTGAGCATAGAGTATTAGACAGTACCCTCTCCCCAAATTAATCTTGAGCTTGGATGGACCATTTTCTCACAGCTGCCATAATACAACATTTGCCTATGCAAGCAGAGACAACTTACTAAGATGTCATTGTCTTGTAACTAAAAAAAGTGTTCTGAGACAGATAGTAAGAAAGCTACTATGCACCCTTTCATTTTCAAAATTGATCCCACTTTCTCACTTCCCCTTCCCCACCCTAATGCTATATGTTATACTCTTAGGTGTCTTATATCTAATTTTCAGAAAAATTTCATTAGATGTCAACATAATCATATATAAAATTATTTTAAAAAAAATTAAAATACTCTATATTAATTTATTAATATTAAATTTATTATGCTCTCACTTGATTAATTAACATATTAATAATAATGATATAGCTAAAAAATAATTAATTTTTTTCAATCATATAAAACAATAATTTTGGTAACAAAATTTAGTATTGGGATCTTCTCTGTGTGACTAATAATTACCAATTAGCCATTTTGAATTTATTTTTTTTAACTTAAATATTGGTAAGAAAAGAGGTAATTCATTTTAGAAAAATTTTAAGGTGGATCTTGTTGAGATATGTAATTTTTAAGGTAATCCATAAGCTTAATTGCATCTTGTCAATATTTCAACTTATGGATCAGGCTAAATATAAACTGTGATTTAAAAAAATTAATTTAAATTATTTTTTTAAATATTATTATTCAAATCACAATTTGTGATTTCTTGATTTATAAGCGAGAAAATAAACTAGGTTTTTAGTATTTTTTTTTTTTCATTTTGAATCTATTTAAAATATATATTCACGGGTAAATTATGTTTTAATATGTAATTTTTATTTTATATATAGATTATTTAGACTCGTAATATGTTAAAAAAATTAATAAATTTAAATTAAATACGTTGGGAATGTGTTTTTAGTTTTTTACCATCGTACTGGTATTAGGTGGCTGACAGAATACTTGATATCTAATACTACTTTTTCAAATTAAAAATTAAAAAACAAAGTTACTGACAAAAGCAGACACCATGTTTACATACATTCTTTTTATTTGTTCAAAAAATAGTAACAAAGTTTTTAAAAAAAAAAATAGTAACAAAGGCCATAATACAAGCTGTACAAATTCAAAACTTTGTCATTTTGGTCAATCTTCTTCTTTTTATTATTACTTACAGTGCAAACAATGCAAAACTCACTAGCTAAAAAAATAAACCATTAACGAAAAACAAAGATATACCAATAAATGTAAAAATATTTTTTTTCTTTAAATTATATTCTATATAATATAAATATTAATTACAAGTGTATTAAATATTTAATTAATAATTATATCAAATATTATAAATTAATAAAAATAAAAAATAAATTTAAACATCAAATGAGTGATCTTTCAGCATTTTAATTTTAATTTTATCATCAGGCTAAAAGTTGATTAACAATAAACACAAAAAAAAATATTACTAAAATATTAAATATTAAATATCATTAAGTAAATAATTAAGTCATAGTCTAACAATAAATTTAGATTGATTTCTCTCTTATTATAACGTATTGAATACCAAAAAATCATTAAGTAAAAAAATTATTATAAATAAATATAAATTGTAATTTATACATTGACAAATAATTATTTTTTTTCGAAGCGTAATTGTCCTCCAAAAAATGGCAGACCTTGAATGCGTAACTGCATTGAATATATATATATATATACACACACAGACTGGGCAATGTCCTTAGCTTAGGCAGTGAAAAATTTAAATGACTATATATAGGTCAGGGTGCGGGCTCAGGCGCATCCGTATACTGAAAAGCGACAAAGCTTATTAGATTCGAAAAAAGTTGCATTGGCCCTGCTGTTATGTCTTTTTGCTGTTTTTCAGCTTCGCTCATCGAACCCTACCAGCCTTGCCTTTCAATAACCTACTTTTAAAAAAAAATTCACAATCCTTCTTCCTTTGCATTAATTAAATCATCATTAATATATATAATTTTTTCAATTTTCATTAATGTATTCCAATTATGTGACAAAATCTAAATTTGATACATTATTTTAATGTTACAAAGTCAACAGCAAAAATTGTTAGTTGAAAAAAATTAATAAAATAATTTTAAAGAAAATTATAAAATTTGGGAGAAATACTTTTAAGTTTACTAAAAGTTTCCCACTTTTATTATCCACCTAATAACAACTCTATTTGTCTAAAACACTTTATCATATCAGTTATCAAATGAAAATGACAAAAAATATTGTGCGTATATATCATCCAGAATCGCAAACTTTACTGTTCAATAACACATTAAAATATTGATAAAAAACTAACACATTAAAATTCCAACTGTTATGATTTAATTTATTTTTTAATTAATTTAATCAATAATTTTATGCGAAATAATTATAATTTAATCATTGTCCTCGTTGAAAATATTTATATATATATAAAGATAATAAATTCTCAAGATTTTAATAAAAATAATTGAATTTTGTAATTAAATGTATTCAAACTTTTTAATACATTTTATTTTAGCAAAAATTCGAATTAAAATTTCACACTAGCACTATAGAGTAACTTGAAGGAATTTTTTTTTTCTTGTCTTCAAAATTAGTAGAAAGAATTAATTCAATGAAGTAGATTTTTGATTAGGGATGAGCAAAATTATCTGAATTCGACTGATCTAACAATAACTCGATTAATTTCATCGATTATATTAGTTTAAAATAATTGAATTAGTCGATTTTAATTTGCATATTTATTAATAAATCAGATCAAACTTGATAAAATTTGATCTAACCTGATCTAACTAATTCATAATTATTGATTTTTAAAAATATTAATAAATATTTGATCAAATTGACCTACTATTAAAATTCGATCAAATCAAATATTATACGTATGTAATTTTGATAGATATGATTGGATGGACAAGAAAAACAAAAGGTCACAGTCTTACTACGTGTGACAAGTTGGCTTTCTCAGGAGGCCATTACTCTCTGAAATGGAGAAAATAGCTGATATATATACATATATATATACAATTGGCGTATATACATATATATACAATTGGCGAGTGAGTGGTGACCTTAAATCATGGGCTGATGGAGAGAGACAATTGGCAATGTTAACATAATATAATTGGGTATTGGGTAACAGAAAGAAGAAAGGGAATAGACGAATAGTAGTAAGTAGTGCTTCGTTGGCTTGGCCATTACCCATTTGCTTCATGAAAAGTTCGAATTTTTTTTATATCCGATGATTTTAAGGACCACTACTTCTTATTTAATTCCTCATTTATTCACACCTCTTGTAACTTGCCTTTCATCCATATGCTTAATTTCTTTTACCCTAATTTAATATATATTTAACTTCTCTCATCTCACCGGCCTCTTTAATTAAATTTAACTATTAGCTCATGCAATTATAAACCAATAACTAATTAACTCACCTTACTATATTAATTAATCATAACTTTACAGATTTGATATGCAAATTAATTGATTTTCCCGATTAGCAAATGTTGAAAACAAAGACAGATTCTTTTCTTTTCTTTTTTTTATCATAGAAAGAAAGATAGAATCAGTAACATATTTAAGTTAGTAGTACGTTATATAGTTGTTTAATTTGAAAAAGGAGCAGATTGGCCAAAATGACAAAGTTTTGAATTTGTACAGCTTGTATTATGGCCTTTGTTACTATTTTTTGAACAAATAAAAAGAATGTATGTAAACATGGTGCCTGCTTTTGTCAGTAACTTTGTTTTTTAATTTTTAATTTGAAAAATAAATTGGTTAGCTACCATCAAATTATTAAGCAATAATTAATTAATATAGATAGTATTAGATATCAAGTATTCTGTCTGCCACCTAATACCAGTACGATGGTCAAAAACTAAAAACACATTTCCAGCGTATTTAATTTAAATTTATTATTTTTTAACATATTACGAGTCTAAATAATCTATATATAAAATAAAAATTACATATTAAAACATAATTTATGGGTGAATATATATTTTAAATAGATTTAAAATGAAAAAAAAAACTAAAAAATCACAAATTGTTATTTAAATTATAATATTTTAAAAAATAATTTAAATTATTTTTTTTAAAATCACAATTTATGCTTGGCCTGATTCATAAGTAAAGATATTGACAAGATTCATTTTAAAATTTTTCTAAAATGAATTACCCCTTTTCTTATCAATATTTAAGGTAAAAAAAAAAATTCAAAATGGCTAATTAGTAATTATTAGTCACACAAAGAAGATCCCAATACTGAATTTTGTTATTAAAATTATTATTTTATATAATTAAAAAAATTAATTATTTTTTAGCTATTTCATTATTATTAATATGTTAATTAATCAAGTGAGAGTATAATAATTTTAATATTAATGAATTAATAAAGAGTATTTTAATTTTTTTAAAAATAATTTTATATACTATTTAAAGAATTGAATAATTACGTTGATGACTGGTATAAAGAGAATATTTAATGTCTAATAAAATTTTTCTGAAAATTAGATATAATTAGATATAAGACACCTAAGAATATAACATATAACATTAGGGTGGGGAATTTGCCATAATAAAGTCTCCATTGATAGCCTCATCCATTTTTTTTTAAAATTAATGATCTAATGTCTAGTGACAAAGGAGCAGTTGGCTGCTTTTGTAGTCACTATACTATCACGAGTCCATGACTTATATATGTATATATATATATATATATATATATATATAAGATTATATTTGTATCATCATTAAGTTGTAAAAGATTTCTTTGCCATCTTTCATGCAACGGGCAACAATACTTGCATTTGAAAACTTTCACATTTATTAAACAGATCCATGAACAGAAAATTGGATTAAAAATGAAGAAAACAATGTAACTTTCAGCGAAGAAGACTTTGTTACCCTTTTCTTCAAAACTTTTAAATTATTAAGAGACCATCACCATGAAATTCATGGTGATATATAGCTGTTAATTGTTGATGGATGGGTCACCATTAGGCATTAGCTGCTCGCAGTAACTTGCACTGAAAATGATATAAGAATCAAGTAATTCTAGCTTCTCAATCTGCCCAAAGACAAATTTATACAACTACAATTTCTGGCTCTGCAGTTAATATACAGTTGAAACAAGCCAATAATCAACATGCCTATTTGCTCTTCTTTTGTGTCTCTGCTTAAATAAATATTAGAGAAATATTAATTACAGTCACTTTAAAAAAATAATTGTTCAATGATCTCTCTCTTATTGATTAAAAAATATTTATTATATTATTATAATATAATAAATATTATTATAATATAATAAATATTTTCTAATAAATATAAGGGTGATTGTTGAATAATCACTCTTTAAAATGACTTTAATTAATATTTTTCTAAATATTATTGTAATTTATTTTTATGAATTAAAACAAACATGTGTAAAATCATTTATTCTTTAATTAACAATAAAGTATATAAGTATATCACCCTAAATCATAGTTTAATGGTAAAATAGCAAATATATTACAACTTCAAAATTCAATTTTCTCTTCCATGTTAAAAAAAAGTGATTATGTGTTTATAATATATACAAATTTCTAAAATTAATTTAGAAACTAAATATATTAATTTTTAAAATAATACAAAAACATATGATTATAATATCCTTAGAAATGTTTTTTTTATTAATTTTAAAAAAGAATCGTTAACACGCGCGGGCAAAGACCTCGGTTGACTGATTAGCCTTTTCGAGTGTTGATGACCTGGTCAAATATAGTCAATTTATCGAGCAACTCCCGAAAAAATGACTATTTTAGAAGTTAACGAGATAATTAAGCCGACCGTTTGGAAGGGCTTTCAAGTTTCCATATTCCCACCGTTGGCAGATTGATTTCAATACACTCATTTTATTCGGATCACCTGGCCCCAAAATCAGCTTCACTATGCCATTTCCACGCGCCTTCTATCCCATGTTCTATTCACTGCACAGTTTTTTAAATATAAAAAATCAGTTGAAATAAAATAATAAAAAAAATTATTAAAACTGCATAACTTTGCGTTTTATGTATTTAATTAACTGAAGATTTTTTAAAGGCTTTTTGTCATGTTATTTTTGTTTATATATATATATATATTGAGTTTTCAAGGTGGATAATTTGGTTAGTATTTCATAATATGAATTTTAAATGTATCTAAGATAAAAGCTGTATAAATTTTAAATGTTCATGTGTTAATATTGATATTGAAATTATTACAGTATTTCAATTTTATATAACTAAATTTCTTATTTTTTTAAAAGTATTATTTTATAACTTCAATTAATCATACCAATTATTCAAACTAAAATAAAATAAAATTTTATTGATTGATATACTTAATTAATTTGGATATAGTTATGATTAGTATCTCAAGCAAGGGGCTAAATTCTCTTACACGCTTGATCATGTCATAATTCATAAATGCATAACTATTAATACTCAAAACTCATGATATATTAGTCAGTGGCATGTACTCTTCAGTGGCATGTACTCTTTTTCACTGCTCATTCTCTATTTTCACACATATTAAATAAATTTTATAAAAATATAAAATAATTTTCCTTTAATACCCTTCTTACTATTATCCCTATTTAATGTATTATTATTAAAAAACGAAATAGTCAAACTATTAATTTGATCTTTTATACTACTCATTTTCAAAAAATAAATTTGAAAACCTAATACTTCCTATAAAAAGATGAGTATTTATTAATTAAAGTACACTGAAGATATTCACGAATAAGGATAGAATAGGATAGGAAGGAAAAATAATTATCTTGAAATAGGTCACTTAAATTAAAAAAAATAAAAATTGAAAAAGGGTCACTTAAAGTGAAACAGAGGGAGTATTAAAATAGAACAAATCGTTTGATTATGACATTTAATCAAGGCTTCTACCTTATCTTGCTTAAACACTTAGCAAGCACATAAAGAAAAATGAAGCATTTGTGTATCAACTAACTCATTTTCTCATCAAAATATGGTTCAAGATAAACATTCTTATGCATCATTATCCATATATTCTTGATACAACTTCTCATATTTAAAAAAAAATGACACAACAATCATTATTATATCAAGATAGGGCAAATCATCTGATCTTTACATCTAATTAAGGGGCGGACTTTATATAAGACATTGAAATAGTATTATTCACTTATATATCTTTGTCTAAACACTTTGCTGTATATCTTTTTAAATAAAGTCATCGACTTAAATGCCATAGAGATTTTATGAAATTCAAACTCGTCACTTTGATAGTAGTTGCTCATCTTGTAAGTAAATTCAGGAGATCATCATAAACTTAAGTCTAGACAATAAATAAATAAATACGACTGTCATTTATGATTAGAAACATTTACCCTAATAGCCTGTGTTAGACAAATCCAAATTTATAAATCATTTATAATTAATTAGAAGAATTCTACTCTAAATTAATCAGACTAATCATAAAAACTAGTAAAACAAAATAGTTAAAATTAATAATATCACACTGGGGATTGAATTTACTCATTAAAAATTCCCATGCTAGAAAAATCCAAATTTATAAATCATCTATGATTAGAAGCATTTACTCTAAATTAATCACACTAATTATAAACTCTAGTAAAACAAAATAGTTAAAATTAATAATATCACGCTAGGATTGAATTTTATTTGCAATAAAATTTAGATGTTACATTTCCCAATGTGCCCTTATAATTGAAAAAGTTACTATTTTGTTTTTTTTTTTAAAGCAGCTATTTAAAAAAAAAAACAGCTATTTTGTGCACATACAGCGACAAAACTAATTGGGTGAAAAATTCATAACTTATTTGCACAAGTTTTAAAAATTATAGTAAGCAGCTATTTCATAAATCTAATACTTAAATTATGAACGACAGGATTTAATTATTATTAATATTAAATTAAGAAAGTTTACTTTCACTATACTAACCCCTCTCATATTTATTTTGTGAAATTATTTTCAAATTGGATCCAAAGAGAAGGCCGTTCCTCGCCTTCCGTGCCCAGACCTTTCTGCTCACAAGGCATTTTCATTTTTAACTTGCTTCCACGTTCTTAAAACTGAAATTTTCTTTCTCTCTCACAAACTCCAAGTTCCAGACGCCACACAGACAGCGATATTTTTGTATATGCTTCACTCTTCAATATCAAAAACAAGAGTACCTTCAAAAAAAAAAAAAACCCACAAACACGGACAGAGAGAGCTTACAATAATGGTGGCTGGAAAAGTGAGAGTAGCGATGGGTTTGCAAAAGTCACCGGCGAATTCCAAAACTGAAACACCGCCAAATCCGCCGCTTCCTTCTCCCAGTTCTGGGAAAGTTTCTTCTCAGAAACTTGTATTCTCACGCTCTTTTGGAGTTTATTTCCCACGCTCTTCTGCTCAAGTCCAGCCTCGTCCTCCTGATGTTACAGAGCTTCTACGGCTTGTTGAGGAGCTTCGTGATAGAGAATCTCGGCTTAAAACGGAGCTTCTGGAATTCAAACTTTTGAAAGAGAGTGTAGCTATAGTTCCTGTTCTGGAGAATACGCTTTCAAGCAAAAATGCTGAGCTTGAAAAGGCAGTGAAAAGAATAGAGTTTTTGGAGAATGAAAATGAGAGACTGAGAACTGAGTTGAGTGAAGCTCAGTCGAGGTTTGATGGAGAGAGACGAGAAAATGCTAAGAAAGTTAAGGCTTTGGAGACTGAGATTGCGGAGTTGAAGAAAACGGTATCGGATAGAGAAAATGAAGAGCTTTCATCTTCACAGAGGTTTCAAGGGTTAATGGACTTCTCAACGAAATCTAATCTGATCAAGAATTTGAAAAAGGGAGTGAAATGTACAGACATTGTAAGTTCCGTTCGTGAGAGTCAAAATCTGAAGTCTGAAATTTCAGATTTGAAGAGAGAAGAGTCGGAAATTGAGAGACCTAAACACTCTAGGTGCAACTCTGAAGAACTCGCTGAGTCGACTCTGTCTAACCTGAGATCTCGCATTCCTCGGGTTCCTAAACCACCTCCAAGACGATCATCATCAACTAACTCAGAATCCTCCTCAACAGCATCAAGCAGCTCTGATCAATCTGTTTCAGCACCACCGGCGCCTCCTCCCCCACCCCGTAAACCTGCAGCGGCAAAGCCGGTTGCCCCTCCTCCACCTCCACTGCTACCTAAGGGAATGAGAATGGGACCAGCGAAAGTCCGGAGAGTGCCGGAGGTGGTGGAGTTCTATCACTCTCTAATGCGGAGAGATTCCCGGAAGGAGTCTGGTGCTGGAGCGCCGGATGCGTTACCGGCGTCTGCCAATGCCCGGGACATGATAGGGGAAATCGAGAACAGGTCGGCGCATTTGTTGGCGGTAAGTTCCGATTACCGGTTAGGAGTTTTAAGGTTTGCGATATATACGGAATTTGCCACTGGGATTGTTTCCATAGTGACAACTGACAGGTCTTGGTGCTTTCATTGCTGCCCCTACTTTCTTTAGTTCTGGATTTTATTGTTTCTTATGAGATAAGACATTATTTAGATTCGAAGCTAAGTGTTTCAAATTGAAAAGACAAAAGCAAAGACTTTAAATTTGGGTGGCAAACTTGACAATTTACACGCATTTGATTTTTGAATAGTGTTTTTTTAGTTCATGGCTCGAGGTCGTTTTATTTAAAAAATTAATTGAACTAGCTAATTAATGGTTAATTATCTTAATTTGAGATTTTTTTTTATTGATTTTATTATATTATTCTAGTGATGCAAGATTATGAATTCTATTGTCATAATTTTACAGATTAAAACAGATGTAGAAACACAGGGAGATTTTATTAGATTTTTGATCAAAGAAGTTGACAGTGCTGCATTTACTGATATTGAAGATGTGGTGCCTTTTGTTAAATGGCTTGACGACGAGCTATCTTATCTGGTAACAATCTTATGTATATCTTCTGCAAAATAATTGTGTTTCACTGGGGTTTAGAGGTATGGTTAATTATCTATTACTCATAATATAATGTTTAGGTGGATGAAAGAGCTGTGCTTAAGCACTTTGACTGGCCAGAGCAGAAGGCAGATGCATTGCGTGAAGCTGCATTTGGTTATTGTGATCTCAAGAAGTTAGAATCCGAGGCCTCATTATTTCGGGATGATCCTCGCCAACCATGCAGTCACGCCTTCAAAAAAATGCAGGCTTTGCTTGAAAAGTAAATACATTTTTTAGCAACCCAATTTGTGTTTTTTGGCTTTGATATTGCAGACATTATATATATAGTTTCATTAGTTCTAACTTGTGTGTGATTGATTGCAGATTAGAGAACGGTGTCTACAATCTGTCAAGAATGAGAGAATCTGCGACAAATAGATACAAGGCGTTTCAAATTCCAATGGATTGGATGCTTGAAACAGGAATTGTAAGCCAGGTAATTTAAACTTGTTCCACCTTTTGTTAATTTTCTTCACATAAAACAGATGCAAGATGGCAAGCTAGCTCTTCACATAATTGGCCTCTCCAAGCTCTTCACGGAATTGGACAGTAATTGTTCTCTCTAGGATCTAGACATTTCATGTGAAGTATAATTACAATAATACCCATTTCTAGCACATCCCAAATTTTGATAATCCAGATAATGGACTTTTAAGGCGGCCCCTTTTAATGAATCGATATTGTAAATCTTGGAGAGCCAACTAAACTTTGCTTTTGACACAATCCAGTATGTATTACTATAGGAAGAATAGTGGTTGCTAAATGACAAAAGGAAGGTTAGATATTACCTTATTTTATCTGCCCAAGCGTGCATGCTCGCATGTGAATTCCCAGATCTGTAAAATATATTTGCTTGTCTGTTTTCTTTTAACTTTTGATTTATTAATATTCTCCATTTTGAACTTATAGCATCTCCAATGGTCTTTTTCTATTGTGTCATATTAAAATGCCACATTAATATTCAGTGCGATTCGAATTAAAGTGAGATTTGATCCTCCAATAAAAAGGATCAAGTCTCATTTTAATGAGTCCTATTTTTATATTTATTTTATTTATTATTTTATTTTTAATAATTAAATTTTAAGTATTAATTAATTTATTTATTATAAATAATAAAATTATTTAGTTATGTGAATAATTTATTTAAATAATTTATTTATAAAAATTATTATTTTATTAAAAATTTTATTATTCTTATTAAAAAGTTATTATTTTTATTTATAAAAATCATTATTTTTATTAAAAAATTAATATTTTCATTAATAAATTATTATTTTTACTAAAAATAATTATTTTTATTAAAAATGTATCATTTAAAAAATTATTATTTACATATAAAATTATTATTTTATTAAAAATTATTATTTTTATTAAAAAAATAAAATTATTTATTTAAATTTATAAATTATATATATTTTTTTTAATATTGGTGTCCCTCCAAGGAGGGACCGTCTTTCCTTGGAGGGATGTGGGACTCGTCCCAGGGTCTGGACTAGGACCAAAAAAGCACCCGCTCTTATAGACAGGCCTCAATTTTTTTTAAATTTCTTCTTGGAATGCTGGGATTTGCTGCTAAAACCCAAAGTAGTTTTACGAGATCCGAATGGGGAATTAAAATTTCTAATCAATAATAAAATAAAATCAAAATAAGTATAGGATGATAAATCTTCCTGTTTTGATTGGTTGAGGCCACCTACTCGACATACTTGATTACTTGAATGATGCAGCTATTCAATAAATATGTGCCCATGTGGACTTTATAGTGTAGGGATATAAAATACTTTTCGAATTGTTGCCTGAGTCTGTTGGAGTTTAGAAAATAGATGAAGAGATCTGTCAAATTTAATTACAAAACTGTTGATGTGGTTAATCGAAAAAGAAAGGGTGATTAGAATTCTAACTTTAGACCTTCTGATGGAGAAGACTTTGATAAAATGTTGACAAGGAAAAGAAAAAACACTCAACAAGTATAGAAGCTCAAGCTTAGTTCATATTTCTAACATAGCAGATCTATTTGTACCTGATTAGTTGCTGTGCTTGACTTTTTAATTATAGTGGAAATGCTGGATGCTGGTGATATTCCTAGATTCAATAAACTGCAATGGACTTGATTTGCTTGGGTGCGAGCTAATTATCATTAAATGCTATTGCAGATCAAGTTGGCTTCTGTAAAACTAGCAATGAAGTATATGAAAAGAGTATCTGCAGAGCTTGAAACTGTTGGTGGTAGTCCTGAAGAAGAAGAGCTGATAGTTCAAGGCGTTAGATTTGCATTCCGGGTACATCAGGTGAAAACTCTTCTTAATTCATTTATTGGAATAGCTGTCGTCTTTTGCTTTTTGGGCAATGACAACTTGATAATAAGTGGTAAATGCATTTATTCTGGTTCCAGTTTGCTGGAGGGTTTGATGTGGAAACAATGAGGGCATTTCAAGAGCTAAGAGATAAAGCTAGATCATGTCATGTACAATGCCAAAACCAGCAGCAAACGAAATTAGTATGCAGGTCCACTACACCTTGTTAATATAAATCTGTAGCAAACTCAGCTTCAGAAATTGCTGCCAGCTTATTTTTGTTGTAGAAAAGATAGAACATGTTTGTTTGTTAATACGATGGCTGCAGTCATATTGGAATGAAAGATTTATTGTTCACTAGTCCATTCTTTTCTTTGTAACAGTAATTCATTTCTGTTGCTTCTTGATCTAATAATTGGTTCGGTTGGCCAACCATTCTCACTTGGTGCAGCTTTAAAAATGATAATAATGAAGGACGCTGAGTTGAAACTCTAAAAACCAGCAATGCTCTGCCACGTTCACTGTCAACGTCGCCCTTCCTAAAGCCATTCCGTTTTTCCAAGTCTAATACTCCAGAATTTCAAATCGTTATTGAAACGATGAAATTATCAAATTATTATTTCACTTCGATGATTTTCTATCTGACCTTGGGCAGAATGGGCCTACTGGTCTCATTTATAATTAATTATTTTTAATCCTCAACCCAAAAATATCTTCTATTATTAGATTTTTGTGGTGTTTCCAATTCAATTTATTTTTTAAAATTTATGATTTGATTATGTTGATTTAAAAATTTACTTTCAATTCGATTTTTAAAGTTCCATTTCTCAAAAAAAAAAAGATTCTCTTTTTTATTTATTGATCTTTAATTTCGACATAAATAATTTATTTTTATTGAAATTGGAAAGATTTATTTAGTAAAATTGGATAATTAATTTTATAAGAATCTATTTTAATTAAATTGATTTGTTGTCAAATTACATAAATCATATAATATTTGTTTAGTGAATTACTTACTTCTTTTTACTTCAATTTTTCTTCATTTTTAAAAAAAAATATTTTAAAATTAGATACTATATTAGGGAAATAAATTTCTTCCCATTTACTCTTATTTGCCCAATTAATTTTTATAGCAAACAATTTCTCCTTTACCTCTAATTACCCTCGACCGAACAAAGGCTAAGAGATGAGGGATGGCTCAATCCTAAAATTGCCGCTTCCCTCTTACTTCACTGAGCATCGGTCTCTCAATCGCCGCCCTTCTGATCTTTACCCATTCAATTCAACAAAATATAACCCATCCTCTCACCAACCTCCTCAATTTTCACGCCTGTGTAGAGCCACAACAGCGCCTATGGAAGCTACTGCAGTCGATAACACTGGCAGTTCCAACCCATCCATGGAGCTCTTGTTTGTGGAGATGGGTGTTGGCTATGATCAACACGGGTCTTTTTTTTTTTTTTCCTTTCTTTTTAAATTTTTAAAGATACCATCAAAGAATTCTCTGTTGGTTACTCAAATTCGATCACTTATCTGAAATTTAATTCATTCTCAATGGTTATTTTTTGCCTCCAGGCAAGATATTACAGCTGCAGCTATGCGGGCATGTAGGGATGCTATCTCTTCCAATTCGATTCCTGCATTTCGTAGAGGTATGTCAATGTTATTGAAATAGTAGTTTCTTCCCTTTATTGACGTGTAATTGTTCAGTTTATTTGCATTTGAATGTATGATAAACATTTATTTTGAGATGTAGAAAGAACGCGGCTTTACTAGATCAAAGAGATGAATTAATAACTTTTCCATTATCTTTAAGTCATAATTCTGGATATATAGTATAGATTCACTAGTTTATTTCTGATTATCCCAAACATAATGTCATCTGCAAATTCCAGCACGCAAATTAATCAACTTCTTGCTATTACATCCTACAACCTATAGATATCAGTTTTTAACTAGTTGGTCCTAGAACGTCGTTTTATATGTGGGTTCAATTGGCGAAGGAAAATTAACCCATTGCAACATGTTCTTTATGTGCCTTAGAAGGCCTCGTTTTTCTCATGTTAATGTTCAGTAGATACCAATAGTTGTCGTCCATCACTCTATGGAACTTTGCTAGTTCTCTTGAGGTTCATTTGATGCCTTTGCCTTGACAATTGTTTTACTTCCTATAACAAAATGGAATTGATGCAGGGTCCATACCTGGTGTCTCATTTGAACAAATGAAGCTACAGATCAAGTTGGGAGTTCCACATTCTCTCCAGCAATCCTTGGATGTTGAAAGGGTCAAGTCTGTCTTTCCTTAGTAAGCATCAAACCTAATGGATGTTTAAATTTATTTTATGGCTTCTTGGATGTTCAGTATTGTTGATTTTCTTCTGGTAGGGGAGTTTGCTTATTTTTCAGAAAGAAAAGGTTCTATATGATATAACTGTATAGATTTTGGACATTGCAATCACAAATTAAATTAATCACTTTAGAAGATTAAAAGGAGTGTTGACATCATGCCTGCACCACTAAACTATGTAGTAAGGAGTATATAGGACGTGAGAAGTTAAGGTTCCTTTACAAATTATGTGATGCTTATTATTAAAAAATGTATGGAAAGCATGAAGAGGTTTATCAACTTTTAGGTGCATCTTGTGATTGATTTTAGAAATCACCTATGTTGCTTTGCTTCTAACTGCTGATCATTATAGTCTCCAGCTAGAGGAAAAGGGATTATACAGCAGAAATTTCTTGTACTAATCAAATATATATAATCAAATAGACGCACGAATATATAATTGCATGATTAGACGTATATGGAACACAATACAGGTCTCAAAATTGAAATAGAGAGAAATTTCTTTCTAAGTTAATTGTGTGACTGTTAGAAAAAGGATGATATGTCCCTATTGGTTTAAGTCCTGTTCATATCTCCTGCCAGAATTGCCGTCCGAAGTTGGAGATTTTTCTTGGTTCATATCTTTCTAGGCATTGCATGTTCATGTAGTCTAACTTGAAACTGAAAGAACTTTGCCAGATACACTTGAAATTTAAAGATATTTGATGTTTTCATCTTTGTAAAGACATGCATCTTTGTTGCCCACAGAGATTTTATGATTTCTGTGTAAGATTTCAATTTCTCGATTGAGCTTTTGGGATAGTGGTTGTGTTATTGTTATTTTCTTCTTGCTTATTTTAACATTGCAGTGGAAAGATTCTAAATGTTGAAGTTGTGGATGGTGGACTGATATGCTCAAGTGGTGTTTGTGTTGAGGAAATGGGAGATACGAATGAAGATTGTTACATAGTAAATGCTGCAGTATATGTTGGCTACTAGCTGTTGTTACCCAGGTTCCTGTTTTAGTGCTTCGTGAGGTTAGTTTTCGGTTCTAATTATGGGCTCACTTGATTCATTAGAGCTTTTAAATTTAATAGATGATCGGATACATTCTGTTCCATGTTCTTGTATCTTCTTATAAACCATAATTTACCTTCCTTTTGATTTGCTACATGTGTTCTCTATCCTTGATTTAATCATATGATAACTCAAATATGATGTGAAATCAAAGGACAAAAACAGGCTTCTCGTGGTGGATTATGAGAGGAATTGGGACAGCTGTTTAAAATTAAATGGGGATCATAAAGATCTTACATCTTGGTTGACTTTTTCGTTGAATATATACGCGGCAAATCTTATCTTAGTTGATATTTTGGTGTAGAGTGCTATCACTTGGCGTTTATAATGTGTAGATCTGCACTTGTTTCCATAGAGTGCTACCGGCGATTATGCTATTGTGCAAATACTGTGTTTGATTTTTATGTCTTGGTGCACAATTTTTTTTTTCACATTATAAAATCTCAAAAGACAAACTCGCCATTACTCAGGTTAATGATTTAAGTGATTACTGGACTTCTGCCAGAAACCGTGATCTGTGGTGCTTGTCCACATCTTTTGCAGATTGCAGAATTGGTGCTTTTGGATGATATGAGGATGAATTTTGACATCTAGCTACAGGTTCTATCCTCACCCCATGCTGTTTTTTGGGCAAATGATGATGTTTTTTCGTGCCACAAATATCTCTACGCCTTATAGTATTTTTTTCACAATGAAAATTCTCATGTAATGACCTTTTTTTAAGTATTGTTTGGCATGTTCACAACTTGGACTTTTAGGCTCATTCCATCCCACCCCCCCGGGGCCCTTTCTTGCATTGCTTTCTCTGAAATTGCTAAAGATGGTTGTTGAATCCAATGCTGCAGATGAATGTAGTACTTCAGAATGGAACCCTAGCAGTTCATGCATCTGTTTACATTATTAGTCTTTTTGGGAAGCCTTGGAAATCTGTTACCCATGTTTCCTTCAGTTTTCTCGTGTGATTGAAGATCATTAGTGTTCATAGAGTGTATGTTTTACAGTGGATACCATTTCAAATACTGGTTGAAAGAAGCACCAATAACTCTTTGACCTAATTCTACAATAGCAAAATGCTTTAAGAATTCAAACTCGTGGGATAGTCACTAAACTGAAATGTGAAAGTATTGACAACTGCATCCATCTATAATGTTTAATAAAATTCAAATACAAATCCAATGATAATTGAATAAGCCTAAGTTTAGCGCCTCAATGAGTATTTACTTCTCATAATCACCATTCACAAGAATTCATTTTGATTTCGGCACCACGTACCTATTCATTGCTTTAGACCAAATTATTGTGATCAAGAAGGTCGATTGCTTTGCAATTGATTTCTGCCCTCTTATTAAATCACCCTACAAGACCAAATGAGAAATTTCTGCACCTCCCTTAAATATACAGTGGTAAATTGTATGAGAAGATATAGAATAGACTGAGTTTTTAATCCTTGAACTTCACATGGTAAGAGCTGCATATAGGAGTTGGTTCCAAGTATCAGGCAATCCAGGAAGGCACCAGTGACTGCAGTCTGTTCCAGAACCGTCACCGTAGATTGAAGGGTGAGCATCTTTTCTTAATTGTGAGAGTTTTGTTATATCTAGTAGATAAACTGGTTTCTTAATTGTACTCAAAACCTTGTTGACCACGGCAACAGCCGGAGGCACACCTCCGGGATATGCAGACCCAGATAATGGCTCTGCTTCTCCATTACAGTTCTTCCTTGGTTGATTCCAGTCCCGCCCCCTGTTTTAAAGAACGCAATTAGTTGTATATTGGATTTTTCAGATAATACTGTAACATTGGGCATCTCTCAAGTCCTTACTCATAATGTGTGGGAGAAATTCCTTGGAAGAAAACTTTGGTTTTGGAAGGATCAACATTTTGGTTAACCCATTGAGCCCATGTTGACAGTCCTTTATAAAATGCCTCTAATCGGTCCATGTCTTTATACAATCCGGATTCGTCTCTCACATAGTCCCATCTGCATTTCACAACCATTTAAACAAGAAGAAATTTTAACTTATTGAGTTTGAATCAGTTGGAAAGAAAATGTAAAATAGAAAGCTGAGAAGACCATACGGTTGAGATTTGCCAGTATGAGTCCACCAGTGCCAGGAGTTGAAGACAAGCATATCCATGCCTTTCCAATTCTTACCAGCTGCAATGGAGTCTAGCCGTAGCACACTTCCAACACTCTCTCTAACTATGTCAACTAAATATGGTGTCCTATACATGAACAGAGTTACTCCATAGTCCTGTACCCACCACATTTTATTTTATTATTAGCTCCCAAATCAATCAATTATTGAATCCTTAAATCTAAGAATATGTTTGGCTTGGCCGTGTGCTGCATCTGATTTAGTTGATGCTGACCAGAAGTTAAACCATTTGCTCACAAGCCTCACAGGAGCCATTAACTATTCTCAGTAATATCTCACTTTCTGCAGTGGGAACACATACCCACGTGAAAGAATGAGAGCCTAATTAAATTAAATTTAAAAAAAATACTCCGTTCCATAGACACTTTTTTTTTTTACAAAAATGAAATTAATCATTTTTATTAAAATTATAAAATTATATATATTTTTAATATATTTTTACTTTATTATAAATTATGTTTACTAAATATTTTTAATAAATAATATTAAATGTAAATATTAACTGGTTTATTAAAATAATAAATAAATTATAATATAAGTTAAGAGATGCTAATTGCAATCTCTTTACAAAGTGATTTTCTAATAATTCCTTTCTTATTGTTTGAAAAAAGCATGTGTTTATAAATTTAAGACTAATAATTTTCTATGAGATTGACGAGGAATGATAATTTAACAGTAGATTATTAATAAAGAAGATTAGAGAAGGGAACCAAAATCCATATAGGGCCAAGAGCTGTTTATCACAGTCCATTGCATTATATTTTTATTTAGGCATATGCTATATAGTAGTATCTAATAAAGAGTGGAGTTAGATTAGATTAAAATAAATTGAGTATTAATTAATTTACATACAGCCTCATATCCAAAAGCTACAGCCTGGCAGGCAGCGGCCTCTTTATTCCACCTGTTAATTAACATTCGCTGTAGTAGAAGAGCTGTGGCGTGTATCGCTGCTGTGGCTGGGGTTGTAGTGGTGGCTGGGTGTCGTCACTGTGGTGGAATAGGTGTGTCGCTGCTATAGTGGAAGAGTTAAAAAATTTGAATTCCTAAAGTTGACACACCATTTTGAGAAAATTTGAATTCTTAAAATCTAAAAATCATTTTTAAAAGTTAAAAAATCGAATCCCTAAAATCTACTTCAAGAACACTTCTTGAATCTATCTTTCCTATGTTTAGAAGGTGAGACAGAGATGTTATGTTTGATTTGGGTACTTTGGTTTATTCAATTTTAGGGATTCAATTCTAGCTCAAAACTCCCTAAAATTGAATCTCTCTTGCCCTTGAATCTTTCAAGACCACTTCAACTAACTCTAACGCAATGATGATGCTAGTTTGGTGATGATTTGCTTGCCTTGGCTGACTTCAACATCAATTTGCATGGCTTAAGGATAGATCATCGGCCTTCGATCTATGTTTGCTCGGTTTCTTCTTGGGGATTATATTTTGGATTTGTATTTTGACATGTGTTTGCTTTGTCTGTTTATTTGTAGTTTATAGTCTATGGCCTTATTTTTCTGGAATTGTGGTGCGGGGTGTACTGTTGTGTATCTCTATGGGTATGGTTTGTTCTCTCTGTGTTGGGTTACTGTAACTTTGTTCTTGTATTAATATTATCTTCTGCTTTCTGTTAAAAAAAAAAGGATAGATCATCGGCCATTAGTGGATGTTGTTTAATTAATTTTTTAATTTGTTATTTCAAAAAAATTATTTTTTAATTTGTAGTTTAATATAATATTATAAATAAAATTTAATTTAATTAATTTTAATAAATAATATTAAAATTATTTAAGAGTATTTTTAAAAATAAATATAATATTATAAATAAATATTAATATTATAAATACATTTTGTTTCTTATTTATTCCATTATTTAAGATGATTCTAATTGAAATAAAAATTTTAGAAGTAATAATTTAATTATTTAAAGGATATTTTTGATATTTTGTACCGTATAGCAATAAATTCAATTATCTTCACACGTGTATTTGAAAAATAAATTACACTTATTTTACGCGTATGACTAAATATGTTAAGGATAAGAGGCCGAAAATATATTAAGCCTTTAAAAAAAAATCCAACGTTAACAGTGTTTTGAACAAAAAATTTTGTGCAACATAAAAAACAAAAAACAATTAACAAAACAAATCTGCTTGCAGTCTATTATTATTTTTATTTTGGAAACAACATATTGCAAAATAGAAATATATCTTTTTTTCTATAAAGTAAACCAAAGTAATAATTAAACTATAAAATATTATATATTTTAATATTAATAAAAAAAAAAGACAAAGATGCAAGCAGATACAGAACATGCACTGATTACTGATTGGAAATTGAATTTGTTTTTTTAATTTAATTATTTTTTTTAAAAAAAAAAAAGCGAAAGATTGATAAACTCACCTCGAAGGTCACAGAATGGAGTGAATCTTGGTTCACAGAGCTGGTCCTAGCATTGGGCACCGACGCATGAATCATGCAGGACAACGATTCCCACATATTTAAACTCAGGGAGTCCCCCACAAACATTATCTTCTTCCCTCTCCATCTCGTCAATAGATCCAAGCCATTGAACCTATTGCAAAATTATGATTAATTTATTTAATTGACAAAAGAAAGTGTCCACTCAAAATTCAAATTAAGGAAAAAAAAAGTTTCCAAATATGTATAAAGAAAAAGAGAAAGTGTGGTTACAATTTTACAGTGTAATAATTGAAAATTAATTAAAAATAAAAGCAGGGAAATAAAATTAAAAAAAAAAAGAAAGAGAGAAAAGAAAATAAGAAAACCTGGGCAAATTGCAAGAATCAGGAACCCAAGAGTACTTGAGATACTGAGTATCAGGTCGGCCATATTTTTGGCAATTAAATTCAGGATCAATGAAAGGACAAGCTGAAGAATCATAAAGAGGATAAGAAGAATCAACAGCCCATTTCCCTTCAAACAAATTGCAACCTCCACTCACTTGTTTTCTCCCTTTCAATAATCTGCTCGCATTGTAGACAGAATGTTGCTCTGTTCTTCCTTCTTTCAGAAATGCAATTAAAACTAGTAAAATTACTTGAAACAAACCACCCATCTTTGTTTGTTGATGATTTAGGTTCAGAGTGGGGTTTATATACAACTCATTAAAGGTTAGAGAGGAACCAATTGGTGGGGCCAATGCCTAAGGTGGGTTCACATGTTTATTCTTATATATACGCCAAAGAGGAAGCTAACACTGAATTTTTCTTTTTCTTTTTTGTTGGATTATATATATATATATATATAGTTAAGTGTGTTCACTCGAAAATGTAAAATTTTTTAATCTAAATTTCAACCATTAAGCGACATTGAGCTCTCTCTCTAATAAGAATAATAATAATAAAGTTTCCAATTTAATTATTTTAATTATTTAATTTAAGAATGTTAAATTATCTTTTATAATTTAAATTTTGGTGATATTGAATCATAAAATTTTTTTATTTAGACCGAGTATTGTACATCCAGTCAATAAAAAATAAATAAAAGAGTTATTATAAAAAAATAAATAATTTTATTGATTGAGTATATCTGTATTCGGTCTAGATAAATTTTTTTTATCGAATCATATATAATTTAACTGAGAATACCTATTATTGAATCATATATAGTTTAATTGAAAATATATTTTTTTAAAATAAATAGTTTTAAAAATACTTTTTTTGGAGTAATTTTGTAAAAATTCCAAAAATAAAATCTGACATGAGGGTTTTTTTCTTTTAGGAAATCTGACATGAGTTTGGAAGGTTGGATGGATTATTTGATAGATTGATACTAACGTGGAAGGTGTTGGCGTTGAAATTCTAACTTAAACTGGTTTTTATTGAATTTCATTGGTCTGTCACGGGCATTACTAATCACATATTGTGAAATTGCACATGTTTTACCAATTATTTTAATTATTTACTATCTATTTTCTTTTATCAATAAAGTATTTCTCGATTCTGGAGTTTTGATTATATGAATAAAATTTTAATTTTTAATCAAATAATAATTGAATAGTGTTTCAATTTTCATTTTTGTTCTATTTTGTTTTTCATTATAAAAAATAAAAACATAATAATAATAATAATAATCAGAAGCAAAAATGGCTCACTTTCTTAGAGAAGACCCATTATGGAAAAGTATCAAAAGAATAAAAATCAGATCCTGTGTTTTTTGTACCCGAGATGGTGAAATCGAAGATGACCCGTTACCATAAAATTGATCAAAATTTTGAAAATCTTAAAGAAATTCCTTTGACGTTGATGATGAAGTTGCTGCTACTTCCAAATAAACGATCTAATTTTATCGATGGTTTATTTGAGTAATTATCAGAAACACTAATTCAGTAACAAGGTCTTTGTTTCCTATACGTCAATCTCCATTAGTAAATTGTTCAAGAGATTCGAACAATAATTCAAGATGGAGTAAGATTTCCATGACGCGAAACCATGTCTGGATCCAGAAGATACGTATATACATATATATATATATATAACTTGTTGGATTTTTTTTTCTTTTTCTTTTTTCAATTTTCTTCAAATTTTGTTGTGGCTTTTGCGAATGATGTTCTCTACGATTTGTGAAATTTTATTTTTATCGTTTATTTTTGTTTTGTTTTTGATAAATTTTTTGTTTGTTTGTTTTAGTTTTACACGGGAAAATAAATTTGTAGGAGATTTTTTTTTATCATTCTCTCTTAATTTATGCGTATTTTTGGGTTAAATGAAAATGAGGAAAAGAAAAAAAATAAATTGAAACTTCCCATATTATAATTTTTCAGAAATCACAAAATTTAATAGTAAAAAAAGGACTAAAAATTAATTTATTTATGAAATAAAAATAAAAAATAATTAATTTCTTAAAAAAATAAGACACCTTCTAAATTGAGTTAAATTTGATATACTAAATAATATTTTATTATTATTTAATATATGGGCTAAGTTTTTTTTTTAACTGAAAATCATCAATTATGATAAAAATCATGATACAAAAGTCTCTCCAGCGCAGTAGGAGGGATTAGTTAGCCCATCAACATTAAGTACATGATTAAAAAAAAACTTTTAGCTAACTAATCAAATGGTTTGTTAGCTGTCCTAACAACAAAGAAGAAATAACAGCGAGAAAATGATTGGATCAACAAAATAAAGTTGAAAACAATAGGTTCGATTTCAATTGAGCAAGATGAAGGGTTCTGTAGTGCTTAGATCAGCTGCAGACAGTCACTTTCAAAAATACATCTAATCATAGCCTTTGATAAACCGCCCTTTTAACTGCTACGAGCATAGCTTGAATTTCATTCCTGATTGAAGAGTGGGAGTGGACAATGCTAGTTAAGTTGAGGAACATTATATAGCCCCCCTGTAAATGCATTATTATTAATTAAGTTGATGCCTCTGATAAATATATACACATATATATATATATAAATTGAGGAATTTACTAAAAAAAATTATATATTGTGTAAACTAATTTTAAAACTCAAATATATAATAAAAATTATTTTCAAAAATAAAATTCATTTCTACAAGATAATTCTTTTGACTTATAAGTCTAATAATAATACTAGTATCTAACGATTGTAAATAATAGCGTAATCAAGATTTAGATAACAAGGTAAATTTTTTTAAAAAAATTTACAAATAAATTTATATTTAGTTTTATTTTTATATTAAAAAATTAATATAAATAGTTAATATTAATATTTATGTTCAATTTTATTTTTATATTAAATACTTAAATAGTTTTTGTCATTTTTATTTTAATATTTAAATATTACTTTAAAAACTTTTTTATAAATTCATGGGCTGTTTGATTGAGGACAGAGATGAGAATGGGATTATATTATTCCCGTTGATGTTTGGTTAGATTAAATAGATGGAGCAATATAAATTTCATTAACCCATAAAATCTTGACTGAAATAAAAATTAAAAAAATACTTATTTTTATTTTTAGAATAAAACTAATAACATAAATTTAATTTTTTTCTCACTAAAATTAAATTAAAATTTTAAAATATCATATAATTAATTTAATCTTTTTTCATCAATTTTTTCTAATTATAATATCTCTGAATTTTTAAATAACTAAATTTATTTGTTCTTAATAAAATTAAAATTAATTTTTAAATTTTATAAAATAAAATATAATAATCCATTTTTTTATTTTTTCTAATTATAATATCTCTAAATTTTTAAATAATAAAAAAGAATAAATAATCATTTTAATTTCAATTTTAATTCTAAAGTAAATCAAATAAAAAGAATAAACGATCATTTTAATTTTAATTCTGTTTTATTTTAATTTTGATTTTATTTTTGATTTTGCAATTTAAATTAAATGTTATTTTATTGGTTATCTTTATTTTTATTTGTATTTCAGGGGAGCAGTCCTTGAACCCTTGGTTGTAGATAATTTTTAAAGTCGAATCATTTAAGCCAAATCAATTTAATAATTCTTCAATTATTACATGGATCGTATAATTTTCTTAGTGACATATTTTCACTTTTATAATTCTTTTTCAGGATTAAATGTTCAACCAATGGTGTATTATACACGAATTTCCTGATAATACAGGTTGTTATGTCTTTCTTTTCTGCTTTATATATATATATATATATATATATATTTTCTTATAATGTTATCTCTTTCCAGTTATTTTTTATTTTTGAAAATTTTACTTTAATATGTCTATTTAAAAAAAATAAAGAAGAAAATTAACACGGGAGATTTTTAATTTTTAGTTTACTAATAACTTAAGATATCATTTAAATAAAATAAAAAAGTGAAAAACGAATTATATATTATTTGCAAGATTAATCATGAAGATGTGTAAATTGAACATGGAAGAAGCAAATGAAGGCAGCCGTGAACATTAACTAAACATGAGAAAAAGGAAATTAGTAAAACGACAACATTTAGCTGAAAGACATATTAGTTGACATTTAACGGAAGCTGCAAAGACCACACATTAAATATGACATGACCAATTGATGATATAATGTTTGTTTGGCACTAAGCATAACAAATTAACAAAATAATTAAATTAGCAGATTCTGTTAGCTTTTATTATTTTGGACAAGTAAGATGTTGATAATATATACATTTATAATAAATTTAATATGGTAAGTTCCCATTCGCTACTAATTAATCCATCAAAGTCTGTTAACAACTTTTTTTGAGTGCATGTTAACAATTTTATTAAGAAGGTGATAACCGTACAATTAACAAAAAAGCAAAATTTTAGTTATTATTAACCAAAAATTAATGTAGTGATAATAACAATAATATGAATTGGGAAAATTTAATTTTTTTTTAATTTTATAGTGTGATATTTGAAATGAAATATTTTTTTTTAAATGAGTATTGCTGTAAGACGAAGTAGCAATTAACATAAAACATTGATTATTGGACTGAGGCACACAGAAAGTGGAAACCACATAGGGAAGGAAGTTGGAAAATATGTATTTATGTACATAATTAGCAGAAAAAAAACAACCCGTGAAAATACAAAAAAAAAAAAGCCCCCACTGATGCTCATTTGTCCCTACCCCCTTAAATAGTTTTTTGGATTTTTTGTGCATCAAAGCCCTTAGGATTTTTTCAGAAAATTCTAACAAGCCACTCCATCTCCTTTTTCAGATCACCCACCACCGCTTTATCCGCCGAGTCGAGCTCAGAGCTCTGGCTTTTGGCCTAACGACATTCTCTCTGAGGTCACCAGCAGATCCCTCTGCTTGGGGTCCCCCTAACACATGTCATAATTTGCTTGAGAATTGGATTCGACTGAGTTTTTTATATTTATTTTAATTGACTTTTACTTAAATATCTCAATTCGATGGAGTTTTAGTTATATTATAAATTTGAAAGTATATATTTATATATACATACATAATCAGGTTGCTACAATTGGCCAAAAATTTATGCTTTCTTTTAAGAGGAAGCTTAAAGTTCAAATCAGCTCTGCTCGACGTCAATTGATCATATATATTTATATATAATAACAACTTGCTTATAACATTTTAAAATTTTTTAATGAGTTTAATACGACTAAATTCACAAAATCAGGGATTGCATTACACCTTATTTAATTTTAAGGGGACAGATATTTTAAATTATACAATCAACAATATTAAAAATTTATAATGAAATTGTGAATACATGAAAAAAAAAATTATATTCTCAATTTCAAAGATCTCTTCTAAAGCGTAAGATTAAAATTGAACTCTTAGAAGATAGTTTGATTTTAAAGTTTATTTATTAATTTAGAGTATTAAGTTTGATTTTAAAGTTTATTTATTAATTTAGAATAGTAAGTTTGATTTTAAAGTTTATTTATTAATTTAGAATTGTTTGTTCCATATATAATTGAATTTGGAAGAAAGTTGATAAAATTTATGATTTTATATTTTTTGGAACTGATTCATCGTAATTTGCAATTCAATGGTTGGATTTGGACATAAAAGTTGGCGAAAATTATGATGGAAAATTTGATGGTTTTGTTATTTTGATTGTTGTTTTTTATTATTAGAAGATAATTGGTACATGCACCATATCCAATGAATGCTCAGAACCACTATAAGTGCTATTTCTTAAAAAAAAAAAAAGGGTAGAAATCACTCTCAGTAGTGGGTTAGAAGCTGTGACAACCAACCCAAAGTTTTGGTAATTGTGGTGTGGGGATCCAATTCCTTCAATTCTATTATAGATTTCAGGATAAGAAGAAGGCCAAAATGATTAAGAAATCCATTTCTCTATTCTCCTAATCTTCCTTCAACCGTAATCCACCTCATATCTTTTTCATCTTTCCTTTGTTTAATGCCATTAATGGTGCGGCTTGGGCTGTCCTCTTTCTTTCTTTTTTTTAATATATATATATATATATATATATATATTTAGTTATGATTGGTATGCTGAGACATTTCAGCAATAATATACATTTCTCTAAATAATAAATTTATGATTCTCACATCTTCATTGTGATAGATAAAAATAAATTGCTAGTTATGTTTCAACTATATATTTATAATAAGAAATTAATTTAACCATTATATCACTTTTTAAATCTAAATTATATAAACATCTTTTTTCTTGTTCTTAATTAATAATTTCCGAAGTCGATTCAATTTGCACCCACTAGTTGCTTTGCTATTAATTAATCTTGAGATGCCATATAGGCTAAGAGTAGATGATAAGATTCTAATACTCAGAAAATTCTAACCTCAAATTATTAAAAACAAAAATGAGTATCTTTATCAATTGATTGCTTAAAATTAACTCTGTATAAGCATAATTATTATTTGAGTCCCTAATGGCATGCATCCAGTATGATTGACAGTGACTCCATAGTCTGCTGCCGTCTTCAGTCCAAAATGCCTGCGAGTTTGGTGTTCAAAAATCACATTCTTGACTACTATGTGCGCATGTTACCCTTGGTTTCCACTAGAAAGCTGATTTTGGTTTAAGTTGGATTCTTTCGCTCATTAATTCTGTAGTGAAAATGAAAGAATATTATATGAAGAAAAAAAAATTAATTTTCTTTGTATTTTTTGATGATTTTAATTAAAACCCGAGAAAAATAAAAAGAACAAAAATTATTGGTCTGTTGTTCTTTCAAATTTTTTATTTTATCCATTTCACTTCAAATTGGAGAAAAACATTTTACGAATTTGAAGAGAAATTGAAAATTTTACTTGAATAATTTAAATTATTTCATGATATAAATGTTAACTACTTATAAGACATAGATTTTGATTAACATTTGCTTTAGGAACTTCTAGTTAAAGAAAAGCAACAGCCCACACATTGGGCAACAAGGGAGTGGTTAGAGGTGGGGGCAGCAGGTGGCGCCGTTAAAGGAGAATTTAATTAGTCTATATCGGAGTCATGAGGGTCATAGGTCAAACCATTGATATGTCCAGTTTAGAAGGCAGCTACAAGCGGGCTTCTTTGAAATGGTTATGGCCCCACTTCAATTGCTTTTCCACAAGCTGCGTATTGCAAAAGCCATGCATCATACATCTTAACATGTTTTTACGGTTTTTTTTTTTTTGGGATCAATTTTTTTAATCAGAAGGATGATTATCATTAAGATAAATTAGCATTATGTAAAAGCAAATCATTCATATGAGAAGAATGATTCACTAATCAATTTGGAATCATTGATAATTTATGAATAGTCGAAATAATTCAATATGCAACTCTATTAGATAACCCAGAAATATTAAAAAAAATAAAAATAAAAAAAAAATTTCTAGCTTTCATTCTAAGATTCATAACAATAGCTTCTATCTCCTAGGAACAAGCATCCAATTTTTTTATAGCTTTGATTAAAAAGAGACAGTATGATTTTAAAATAATTATCCTGTTTCATTATTTGTTAGTCTATCTTGTTTTATCGATTGGGAATTTAATCTTTTCGTGCTAAATAAGCATTCTGTTAATAATCGTTAATTTAAAAATAAATTATAAGATTAATTAATCGTACTTTCTAACTCTTTCTTTCAAAATTCAGATTTTACAATAATTCAATTTAAATAAATTTTATCTTATCAATTTTCATATTTAAAATGAGATAGTTTATAAAGTTTAATTTTTTTAGTTCTGAAAATAAATAATTTTATATTAAATATAAATTAATTTGATTTTGAAAAAAATTAATTTAATTTAATTGATTTCTGATTATTGTCAAATTATATAAATGTAATTTTATAAAATTTTAATATTATTTTAAATAAATAAATATATAATTAAGAAAACATAATAAACTGAATTCATTATTTATACTCAGAATATTTTGAAAGAATTATTTTCAAGAATTCCATTCATTTTGATTTATAGAAATGAATTTAATTTGATTTTCCAAAAGAAGCCTAGCTAATTGGAAGAGTGCAATCTATTATTAGTATCATTATGGAACCACCATAACAAAATATTATAGCATAAAAATAGAAATAATACCAAACATATACAATGAAATATTGAAAGTTTAACCATCATATGAATTCATACTTTATAAAGCAAAATTCAAAGCCTAACTTTTCAGGGACCTGACTTTTATTAATTTGGATATATCCTAATTGCCATGTAAGCAAAGAGAGAGATAATTAGCGAGAATTATGAGACCTTTTTGGTAAAACTGAAGAATAATTACGCATGATGCAATTGTACTTTGCATTATATTGCATGCATTGAAATCTTTAGAATTTGAAGAGTTTTTTAGCAGTGGATTCACAGCGTTGTCAACTTCTACCTATGTTTCAGTCAATTCATCCATCATTTTCCAATCTTTTATCAATGCTTTTAGTAAACGGCAAATGGTCGCAATATTATTCCAATTATTTTTCTTCTTCTGCAAGAAAAATAATTGAATTATTAAGTAATGATTCGAAAAATTATAGTCAATTTAAATTTTAAGTATAAAATTATATAAAAAATAAATACGATAATAATTTTAAATGAATAATTTCAAATATAAATTATAAATTGAATTATAAGAGGGTTAATTACAAGTCTACTAAATTGTAATTTTATAGATCATTTGATAGATTACTGAAAATATATTTTACAGATATATATTATTAAAATTATATTTTATTGAAGAATATTATACTACCGTGTTTGAAACATACAATAAAATATTAAAAAAGTGGATTGAAAAAAATATTAACTTATTTAATTATAATTCAATTTTATTAAAAAAATTTGAGTAATACCTAAATTACCTTTATAATATTTTTTTATTATTTTATCATATCTAGAAGTAAGGTTATAATTATCTTTTAATATAGAACCACATAATCTTCTTTTTTAGTAAAATATTTTTTTCTACTCTTTTAGGTAAAATTTTTTACCATCTAGCTAGTATAGTTCAGTGAGTTGAACATTTTATTTTTTATAAATTTTCTATAAATAAATATAGTGTCATTGATTAAAAATTTTTTTTGTCAACGTTTATGGGATTTTAATGTAACTAAATACTATTATATTATAATTTCTCATTTCTATGAATAGGCCTATCTCTTAACTTCGTTCAGGAAACTTCTACCTTCACATATACAAGGGAAACACATATATATACACATGTGCACGTATATACATGCGCATAAAAAGTCTTAAAAAATTAATCTCAAGAATTAACTTTAGTAATTAAATTAAGTTCACTTATCATTTTATTAATCAAAATTTAATTATTAGAATCAACGTTCATTATTATTAGAGTTTTCTAGTTAATTGGAAAATTTTAAAGCAAATAACTTACTTTTTTATTATATCATTGCTAATGAATGATATTGGATTTTTTTTATATTTTAGAATATGTATAAAAAAATTATTATTTATATCGTTAATGTATTTTATGCACTTAAAATTATTAATATAAAAATATTTTTATTACTCAAAAAGAATACACATGCCTAGAGACTAGCAATGATGGGTTCAGGCCCATTTAGGACACAGAAAATACAGAATCCAAGGGGCTTTGCCCCCTTAGCCCAATGCTGGTTACTTATGGTACGAATCCACAAATATTCAAGTGAGTTGGATTGGAAGTTTAACCGGATAAGGCCCGTCTCCTGGCCATAGATAAGCTTGCTGGGATAACAAACACACGAAGGAAGAACCAAGTTGCAGTTGCAGAGAGATAAAAATGGCAGCTTCATTATCGACGGTTTCATCTACACCGCCACCGTGGATGTCTACTCGAATTACACAAACTACTCGTGCCCCATCAGCTTCTTTGTCTCTCTCTAATGCTTCAAGACCAATCACCAATTTCTCAATCAATGTGTTCAGCCACTTTCAGTCCCGCTCTGGATTGCTTCACTGCTCTTTTCTTTCTTCTTCTTCTTCTCTCTCACTCCCTTCTTCCTTCTCAGGTAACTGAACTCATCTCGAATTATGATTTGGTTATTGGTATTTGTGTGTGTGTGTTTTTCGTTCCGGGCATCTTCTTTTTGTTGATTTTTGGTGGTTGAATTATTTTGATTGAGTGGTTATTCAATGGATTTTTAGTGGATATCTCCTTATTTTGCATTCTTGATTTTAGGAGATTAACTTGGAAATGTGTATTTTTCAATTCGATAAGTTCAAATGTTGATTGGAAATGCTACTTGAACAACGTAAAAAGAGTGTTTGATTAGCATCAAAGGGGCAATTATCATCTATGGGAAAATAATTGAAGTAAATTTTGGTTCTTTAAACTACTATAAAATTACTTCTGAAGCAATTCTTGTATAGCTAGATGTGGGAAAAGTAAGTGAGAATTCCTGTTTAAATTTATTTATTTCTGGTAGTGTTCAAAATTACTATGAGACGAATTTTTACAAGTAATTGACATTATGCTTGTATGAGAGAATTACAAAGACATGTTGAATTATGTAATCAAAATATATGATGACTCTTAATAGCGAGCTTAAGTTTATTCTTGTCTGAAGGGAAGGTACTCAAATCTAAATTGGATTTAATACTCTTTAATTGTAGCATGATTATGTGGATTTGCTGTTCCAGGCCTGGATGTAGCATGTTTAACACTGATGGAAGCGTTGAAGTGAAAAATTTTGAGTTAAAGTTTCTTTACTTGGACTTAAGTCTAACCCTTTAATTGCAGGTTTATCTTTTGGATTGGGTTTCAGTTCTAACTCTGGAGCAATGAAGGAGAGAGGCTATGGCCTAGTTGTGAGAGCTGGAAAGGCAGCTCTTTGTCAAACCAAGAGGAACAGGTCTCGGAAGTCTCTGGCCCGGACTCATGGTTTTCGTAGACGAACGAGAACCACCAGTGGAAGGGCAGTGTTGAAACGTCGACGGGCCAAGGGAAGACGGGTCCTTTGCACCAAGTCAAACCCTAATTCAGGAAAACGTGCCTGACTGTTCATCATTCAGTACAATAGATTCTTATGATTAAATTTAATGGTACCTACTGATTGTTTTTACAGACATGATAACTTTTGCAAACTTGTGTACAATGAAGATATTCTGTCAGATTTTTCTGTTTATGAAACCGTTTGTAGATTAAGTTTTGCTGCATCTGTCTCCATCTCAATGCTATTCTTCAGATAGTGTTTGGTATATATCTCTAGGTTCCGCTACTAGTTATCAAGTGAATTTACATTTATGGTTCATTTTGAAGTCTTCTTCCTCGACGATGAAATAAGACTAAGCTCATGAGCTTATTATTCTAGGTTGGAACAAATTGATAAGATCCTTTTTTTTTGCCCTTATGTTGCCACGTCAAGTTGACACTCTACCGATGAGTTATATCCATCCCCTTTCCTTATTGAGAAAGAGAACTAAATAATCATAAGGCAAAAAGTTGAGAAACTCAATGCCACTATTCTTGAAAAACCAGGAAAGCCCATCCCTTTTTTCAGCCACTCTTTAATTTTAAGAATGCTAATTTTAAGAATGAGTGATTGCCCTTTTTCGACCCTTACTGTCCAACTTGAGAGAGGACAACTGATATTTTTCACTTATTGAACATGATTTTATGGTTGGTCTGCGACCCCTGGATGTTAAAGACGTCATTGGGGTGATCTCGTAGTTCATATGGGGTGGAGACGATGGGATCTATCCATGGATTTCTTCCTTTTGCCGCATTTCGCTAAAGGGTTGAAGGGAGATGGGCATCAAGCTGTTCGCAAAGGCCAACTTGATCCTCTTTTTCAGGGATCCCAGATGAGGGAACCCTAGGAAAGCCGCCAATTTCAACTATCGTCCATGTACGATCCATATTAGATCTGACCAACTGCCCATCTTACCTCCTCTACGTTTTGATTTCAGTTGATAAGAGGGATCTTTGAACTAAAAAATAGATTCTAGAAGCTAAAAAAAGATATCTTGAGCAATTTTAATAATCAGTTTCATTGATATTCCTAGTATAGTAGATGTTATCACACATATAATCATACTCAATTTGATGAAATTGTTTGAAGAATCTTTTCTGTTTTTTGGTTATGTATGGAAAGATAGATATAAAATGATAACAATTTTAGGATGCATTGAGGCGCAGCAGTCTAGGGATAAAGCACTGTTTCGGTGCAGGCTGCGAGAGCGGTACCAAATCGAGGCAAACTCTGAATACTAGATATGACCTCAAAATAACAGGGGTCAAGGTTGGCCAGTGAGACGATGGGAGATAAACAATCTTTTCTTATTTATTACTTGTGTATACTCTTTAGGCAGAATACCGTCACCCATTTTTACTAAGAAACTAAAAAAAAACAGAAGAAACGGTAGAAAAGGAGGAAGAAACAAATGTAGAAATAGAAATAATTTTCGAAACGAAGGGGACTCAACAGAAACAAGAGGGATCCACCGAAGAAGATCCTTCTTCTACCCTTTTTTTCTCATGTTCCAATTGAACACTTTCTTTTTTTGATTATTTTCAAGGAAGGAGATTTTTCTTTTTATCAAATATATGCGGATCCAATCACGATCTTATAATAAGAACAAGAGATCTTCTCGATCAATCCCTTAGCTCCCTTATTCTTCAAGAATTAGAGATATTTTTTTCAAGTTTGAATTTGTTCATTTGGAATCTGGGCTCCTCTACTTCATTTTTATTTCTTTGTTTATTTATTTTTTCCTCTCTTTTCTTTTTTTATTTACTTTTTTATTCCCTTCCGTCATTTCTTAAGTCTCATGGGTTTGATCCTGTAGAATCTGACCTATTTTCTCATTGAGCGAAGGGTACAAAATAAATCAAATTGATTTTTCAATTACCGAACTCACCTCGACGGTTATGTGAGGATGCTATTAAAGCCTATATGCGATGTATAGACTCTTGTAACCATGACATACTTGCTTACTTGAGTATAAACATAGTTTCTTTCTAAATCTAAAAAAAAGTTTATTAGTGAACTTTCTCTCCAGAAATTGTGAAAAATATTCCACTAGAAATATTTTTGTTATTGCTTCAACTCATATGCTCCCACTCTAATAGCTCTGAATAAATCCTGCAGCAAGTTATGCAAAAATAATTAGCTCCACTGTTAAAAAAGCGGTAGATGTCCTCAGCCCTAATGTTCCATTTATATGATGATCAGGACCAGATGGTCACATGATTCAGAGAATCCGGAACAACATATTCATCATTTTTATTTGTATGTTTGAGATGACAAACCACTTGAGCGGCAAGCTCACCATGCCATAAGTTGTCTAGATGATCTCCCAATCAGATTCACAAGATTCATTATTTGATACAGCAACAATAGATGATGCACAACATTCCCCTTTTTGTTGACATGATTCCGGTTCTGTACTCCTATACCAACCAGTATGCTGATCATGACCTTTCTTTTCTGCTCTTCTCTTTGCAGTTAAAGCCATCTTGAATTTTTTCTATATGAAAAAGAAAAAGAATCATCAGTTACAAAATTCCCCAAACTTTAGGAAATAAACTAGCTGTTTCCGAACTCTATAATACAGTAATGTTCATAATGCAGTTTCAAATAGTTATATACTTCAGCAAGTTCACAATAAGGGGAACCAAATTCATCCAAACAACAAAATATGTGTGTGAAAGAGATAGAGAGTGCACCATACCTTGTAAGATCTGTGTATTCCTGCTTCATGAGAAAGAGAAGGAAGCTCACTCCTATCTACTATGATGCAACCTTCATCAAGTTTCAGCTTGTGAGATGATCCCATGTCTTCAATGGGATTGTGTGATTTTCCTGTATGAAAAACATAATTATACTATTTTTACTAGCTTTCTTTTCAAGGGTAAGCAAACTGCAAAACTAAAACCAAAATAATTAGTGCAACACCTAAAATAGGGTGTTTTCCTCCTTAGCACCAGCTCAGCTATTGCAATTTTTATTCACTATATCAAGTTTCCTTTAAAATCAGAATTTCTCTCTCCCCCTCCCCCCCCCTTCTAACCCCTCCTTTTCTTTCTCTCTCCACTAAAAAAATGGAAACTGAACAATGACAGTTGGAAACCAAGTGTAAAATATTCAAGGTTCTGTCAATGCAAAGAAACTAATTATTCCACATGTGAGAACCAATTGAACATGCTACTCAATGACCATGCTGCATGAAGTCCTAGCTCATTCTTAAATTACTACCTTTCTGCCATATGGATACACTAGAATAAGTAGCAAAATAAAAAAAACAAGAGAGAATATGAGCAATAACTCCTGTAGTCATGATAGATATAGTGAAAAGTATGAAAACCCATTGGAAGATTCAAATAATAGTTCATAGGGAGAGATGAGTTCAGATTTGGCATAATTAACAAACATCTGAAACCCACACAGGCCCACACATGCAAGAATTCAAAAGATAAGATAAAGTGAGAATGAATTAGAGACACCTCAGAAACAGAATGCTGAAGTACTTACTGATTGATTCAGCTGAGACATCAGCAGAAGCAAGTTCCATATCCACAACCTTATCTTCACAGGAATCAACCAAATTAGTAGGATCTGAAGGTGGCACATATAGAGGGTTTAGTTTTGTACAGGAGTTGCTCTCTAGTGGATCATGTGAGGTTGGGCATAATACTGGCAAACTTGGACCTTTCTTGCCTAAGGTAACACCATCAGACATCTCATGCTGAGTTTGATTTTCCTCATAATGATTTTCCTTGAACCCAGCAGCATTAACAGTATCCTCCAAAGACAAATCACATTGTTCAATCCTAACAGTTTCCCCAGAACGTGAATGGAGTTCCTTTTCTAAGTGGTCTTCATCAATATCAGCCTCGTTAATGTTTTGTCCTAAGAGTCATCAGGTTTACCTTCCACTGTATCCACAGAAGAATTAGGGAGCACTTCTCGCATAAAATCAGAGCAAAATTGCTTCACATTGACACCCACTGTCTGCAACTGGTTTTCCTCATATTGATATCCTTCCTGTACAAGAGTGCAATCAATTTTAACAGACAAGCAAGCGGAGAAGCAATATCAGCACATTCACACAACAACATAAGTTGCTAATCTAAATGAGACTGATAGTCTCAGTTAAGTTATGCAGTGTAGAAAAATACATATGGTATTGTCTCTTTGTTGCTTCATTGTAGTAATTTGTAAGTCGTGTTCATTGGTACTGGGCCAAAAATTATAAAAAAAAATTTAAAACTAAATAATTTTGAAAAACTGAAAATTTTTAATAATTTGTCCATAGATTTTTTAATTTAATTAATAATTTTTATTTAATAATTGAATAAATTTATTTTATTATTTATAATTTTTTTAAAAATTATAGTTAAAATATAATAAAAGTTATTATACAGGGGATTTCTTATTTACATAATAACTTTATTTATATTTTAACTATAATTTTTTAAAAAATTATAAATAATAAAATAAATTTATTCAATTATTAAATAAAAATTATTAATTAAATTAAAAAATCTATGGACAAATTATTAAAAATTTTCAGTTTTTCAAAATTATTTAGTTTTAATTTTTTTTTATAATTTTTAGTTTTTTCGATTAGTAGGTTATATTTATAAATAATATAAATTATTTTATTTTTTACATTTGAATAATACTATTGTAAAATGAAAATAGTAATTAAATAATTAATAATTAATTTTTAAACTTAATTAAATAATTTACTTAAAATAATTCAAAATTGAACTTTAGATTATAATAATTAATAAATATATCAATAAAAATGAAAATTTTAGATTATATGAAAAGAATTTAAATTATGTAAATGTAAAAAATAAATAATTTTAAAGAGCTAAAATTTTTTAATAATTTACCCATAAATTTTTTAATTTAATTATTGAATGAAATTACTTTTTAGTTTATAATTTTTTAAAAAATTATAATTAAAATATAAATAAAACTATTATGTAAATAAAAAATCAATATAGCTCAAATGGTTAAGTCGTTGGGCTTTTGTATGGCTCATATATCCCACCACTTTTAATGAGAATTTGAAAATTTTTTAAAAAATTTGTATGCATCGTATTATATGTCACGTCAATATTAAATTAACTTATCACATACCATATTAACTCCTGAAATAATATGTTAAACTAAACAGATTATCACATCATTTGATACATCACTTTATTAATATGACGCTACATTATGCGACACAATAACATTTCTTTAAAATATTAAATAGTATATTGATGATAAGAAAATAACATTACGAATATCAATAATTGAGAGGTGATCAATATAATTATTGAAGTTGGCTATTATTAATATTTTATGTGCATATAATATTTATTTGATATAAAATATATAAATATATAGAGTAGAATAATTAATATTTATTTATATAAATAATTATTAATACAAAATAATAAATATATGAACAAAATAAAAAACATAAATGTAAAAGTAAAATAATTAAAATGTACAAATAAAGAGCTGCAAAATGCTGTGAATTTAGGCTTTAGCTGTATAAAAAACGTATTTTTAAAACCAAATTTATAATTAAAATAATATAAAACTTACATTTAAAAATAAAATTTTTATAATATGCTCAGAGGCGGAGATAAAGGGAGTCCCATGGGGCCCTGTTCCCCCCTCAGTTAAAAATAAAAAATTTTTAGGTATATTTGAGAATGAATATTACATTGGTTGAGATGGAACAGCTTGGCCTTACTAAGTGAGAGCACGCAACTTCGATCCACGCTCCCAACATTTTTCATCCTTTTTTTTCCAATCTTTAAAACTGAGTCTTTTAATCAAGCCCATTACAAACAAACAAAATTTGTCAATGACTCTGCCCATTACAAACAAACAAGAATAACTTAATTGGGACTCTTTCTCTTCTTTCTCACGTTTCTTCTTCGTTAATTCCTTTTTCTTTCTTTTTTTTTCAGATAACAGTTTCTTCCTTTTTCAATTTCATTCTTTCACCGATTGGCACCAGCAAGGCAGCGGCAACAAGTTAAGAATAGGTACACCACTTACTTTTAATCTCATATTTATTTTGTTGCAATTTTTTTATCTTGCTAAAATGAATTGAAATTTGAAAAATAATGAATTAAGAAATTGGCTTGAATACTTGAGGACATTATAAATTTGAAATGTTTAATTTGATTCTGTAGTATGAAGTTTTTTTTTTTTTTGAGAAAAGTAGTATGAAGTTAAATTGAAATTATTATTTTTTTGTAGTTTATAATCTGGAATTTTTTTATTTCTTTTATAATTTGATATTTTTAATGTTTAGTATTTAAGTTGAATTGGACCCCCTTATCTAAAATTCTGGCTACGCCACTGAGAGGGCAGTTGGCACTTGGCAGACTTACCCACTTGCTACTTAGAGACAGTTCTGACAAATCAATACCGCCAAATTCAGGCAACAGCCTAAACATGTGTTTGCGACTTACGTCCAGGCTCCCTACGCTTTTACGCCTCGTTTAAATAAGTGTTGTATAGTTTGGTAATGAATAGAATGGTATATATTTGTGTCAATATAGTATGATAATAATATGTATGTTGAATAAAATATTTTTATTTAGTTTGATAATATTTATAAAATTTTAGTTTATTATAAAAGTAAAAAATAAATTATAAATATATATTGGATTTGTTCAAAAAATTAATTAAGAATATTTTTGAAAATTAAATATTTAAATTTTGAAAAAAATCAATTATCAATTTAACGAAAATCATTATTTTTTTTTTTTATAAAAATCATACTTTCTGGAGTAGAGCAGAATAAAACTCTCCCTAGTTTCAATGCAACTGCAACAAAAATCATTAATTTAACAGAACATCAACAACACAGCATGAGAAAAAAAGAAGACAAAATCATTAATTTTTAAAAAACAACAGTTTGCTCAGCAATATATAATTCATCATTTAACAACCCAACAACAAAATATATTCATGGAGTTCCCAGAAAAAGCGAGAGTGAGAGAGTGAAAAAGCTGTACAAATCCATTTATTGACATTATGGCACAGCACCCACCAAAGTGCATAAAACCTGGAGTAAACAAAAGAGCCATCCAACACTTTGTCAAAGCATGAACTAAAGAATGTCAAATATCAAGGCTCAGAATTTTTAATCATCTAAAGTTGACAATATTTTGGAAAAATTCAGTGAGAATACCTCTACAGCAATAAAAATGCTTAAACATCAAATCTCCCAATCATACAAAGGCAAAACCAAAAGAAACAATCTCAAATAACAGCATGAAGAGCACAAACACAGTTTAATAGGCTATAAACAGAGATAAATATATTCCGGCACACATTAAAGTTCTATAAACCTTCCAAAAAAACATGTGTATTGATATAGTAGTCTAAACTAAACTTATGTTGTACTGTAATACGGCCTGTTATGATGCATGATAATAAGTGTTGAACAATAAAAAAATAATATATAAGTAAAATGCATGTTGTGGATACGAGTATGACAAGATAAATGTATAGACATATTAGGATAGATAGAACCCGCAACGATTATATTAGAAAAACTGTAGGACAGCTCCTATCAAAGATAAGATAAGAGAATATAGATTGAGGTAATTATTTAAAATGAAAATCTAATGATGTTCCAGTTAAAAAACTGAATTAATTAAAGTAGGCATAGATAAAGATAGGCTTGAACTAACTTGAATAAAAATGGTTTAAAATAATCTTACGGCTTTATATTTATTCAAAAATATAATCATAAATCACACTAAATGAAAAAAAAATTATATAACTGACCAATTAACTTGAAATTAAAGTTTTGTTGAAGTCAGTTATATCCATCACAAATCCACTCACAACTTGTGGAGTCAATTGCATATGGTTTATAACTCAAATCTTTTGTTAGAGTTAGATCTCTTTTTTATTTTAATGGCTGAGATTTTGATAGTAAAAATAAAATTTGCCATTAAGTGAGTAGAGATGGAAGCCATTTTCATTGCAGGAATATGTAATTTTCTTGCTTTGGCAAAAAGAAGAAGAAAAAAAATGGCGAAGAAGAGAGAGAAGCCGAGAAATGGAGAGCTGACGTGCCATAAAAAAATGAAGAATTCAAAAATATGTGGAAATTAAATTCTTTATTATCATTTTTCCTTATTTAAATTTTAATTAGATTTTTTATATTAAATAAATGTTATTTTATTAAAAATAATAATAATTCAAAGTTTATTGATCAAATTTACAATTGAGACCATTATTATTTGATGCTACCCGTATTTTACCGAGCTCTCTGGACGAGCTCGGTATCCGGTCACTTCCTTTCCGAACTCTCTTCAGCAAGATAAATCTCGGTACCAGGCACTCCAGGCCTATCGAGCTCTTGGTGTCCTACAGGCACTCCACTGATACACCCACAAATCACGCTAACACAACTCAGACCTTGTCTTTTTTCATCACCTATAAATAAGAGATTCCCCTCACAGGTAATGGGTCTTCTTTCGGGCCTCTCTTCTCTCTTTATTCAGAGCAATAAAACTAACTTAGGCATCAAAGCCTCCCCTAGGGGAGCCTAGTCCCCTCTCTCTTGCCTTGCAGGTGGGAGAGCCACAGCAGCAGAAAATTCGAACTCGAGCTACGAACTCTGAACTTGAGCTACAGGAGCTAGGACCCCCTCTGAAGAAGTCTCATCATCATTAGTGTGGTAAGCGTGGACAGGCTATTCCCTAGTAAAGGCGAAACCTCAGGTAAGTCCTGCAGCTTTGATAAGAAAAGTACTTTAACAGTGCCTTTACTATTTTGTATAACAGTGCTCTCGCGAATTACATTCTTATACCGAATTCTCATACCAAACTTATATAAAATGTTATTATGTACACTATAAATTCAGCACACAATATCTAATTGCAAACAACTCGCCATGTCTCGCACACCGAGCTCAGCTCCTAGTTACTCCTATCTCAAATAGCTCACAGTGCTTCGCACACCGAGCTCAGTACCCAGGCTTCAGTTCCTTCCGAACCAAAGAAGGCTCTCCTAAGAGCCGAACTTCAAAGCAGGTGGTTTAATCGACTATTGAGAATAACACCTGAGGCAGGTAATTACTTTACATTATTCAGTTCATTTTTATCTTATAAAGTTCTTAAAGTTCATATATGCATTCATATCATGGTGTAGCATGAAGTGAAGTTCGGGTCACCAAACCTATCATATTTAACAATTGCCTGGTACACGCCCACCAGAGCTACAATGCAACCCGAGCTTACTGTATAACAGTGCCCAATACATGTTATAGTAATAGAACGCTCTGATACAACGCGTGCTCGAGCAGATTGAATAACCCTCACAAACTAATCAACATAGCATAGCATGAAGAACATTTATTTCATGCTCGGTTAACGACTGAGTCAAATATATAATTCACATAGCATATCACACAACAAGTTAAACAAAACAAGTATTGAATTTGAGCTCAAAAATAAGATTTTTCATTAATCAAAAAATTTTATTACAAATGTAGCCTGGCCCAATGCTGTTTCTAGACTGAGCTTTGGTAGACCCTACCGTTAAACAAATAAACTACACATTAATCTTGGGACTCGTCATCCTGGACTTCCTCCTCCTGATCCGAGTCTTCATCTTCATCTTCATCTTCATCATTATCTGTCTCGTGCTCGACAGCTAGCTTGTCAATGTCAATCTCCATCATCCAGGACAAGTCCAAGCTCGAATTCTCTTATTTTAGCCGATTTGACTCAACCTTCTGGTAGGCGTAGATACCCTGAGCATAGCGTTTGTTGTTCCTCATCCGCTCGGCAACCAACCCTTGTTGCACAGCTTCAAGGGTGTCCTCTGCCAGGCGCAGCTCGTCATCCTTGGATTCCAAAGTTTCCCTCGCCGAGCGTAGCTCTTGATATTTAGTTCTTATGGTTTCTTTAGCCGAGATCAACTTTTCACTCTTTTTCTTTAAGGCATCTTGAGTCTACTTCAGCTCATTTTGAACATGCATTGGTTCATCATGTTTAGCATTCAAGGTCTCCTCTAGCTTGAGCCTTTTTATTTTTTCTTCATCACGGTCCTTGAGGGCTCAATCAAAGTTGCCTGCCATGCCCGCCACTCGATCCTCGATGGTATATGCGAGCTGCGTGACCTACAAAATATTATTCAGCTAGCTTTTTATACCGAACTTCGAGTATAACTTCAAATGTTCAAAGTTATCCCTTACCACGTGAGACATTGTGATCATTTCTTTCGCCACTTCTTCCGAGCTTTTCGGCACGTTCTCGGACCTCTCCTTTGGAACAACTTTGACGATATGTTTAAGAACTTTTTGAGGCTCGGCATCTTTCAAGGAGTATATCGAGTTATGCAGGCCCGCCAATTTATCATTCACTGCCTCCACCAGCCGAACAAGGCTATATCGGCGGGCTAATGGCTCTTCCATTTCTCTCATTAGCAAACCCTCCACTGCCTCGATTCTGGATGAGCCATCTTTTATCCCTTTGTTTGGAATAATCTCTTCCGCCTCTTGGTGTGACCCGAGATCAGGTATAACTTCAGTAGGAAGAGTCAAGTTTGATATGGAATCTTTCCCCCGATCCTTGCTCGGGATGAGTTGTCTTAGCCTTCTTCCCCGCTCTTTTTCTAGCCTCTCTTTCGGCTAAGCTTTTTAGCTCTCTGCCTGTTGATTCTGAGCTAGACTTTGCATAACTGAGCCAAAATTTAGTATATTGGCATGCTCACAAGAAGTTATTATAAAATTCAAGTGTTGAAACAGTATACCTGTTCAGTTTTCTGGCAGAATTTCTTTCGAAGCCCTCCTAAGGAGGAAGTACTCCCTTATTAGGGCAATAACATTCCTCTTTTTGTTCAGAATGTCTCGCTCCATAGTTGTGAATGTCGCGAGCTCATCCTAGCTCAATTTGCTCTTGTTACCTGCTCCCCACTCAGATTAACTCACCAAATATTTTGGCAGCTGAATCCCTCATGTTCCAAAATAAAAAATCGATCTTTCTAAGCCTTGATTGAGTCTGGTTTTCCTTTGAATACAGCAAGCCTGGATCGACCTTGCGAATAAATAAAAACTTCATCTGCTCCTGATAGCATTCTGAGCATGCTGAATGAGCTCAGCACGTGAGGGGTGGGCACTACCCCTAGCAACCCGCATTGAATTTCAAACCCTATGATAGTACACCACGCGTTAGGGCTGAGCTGGCCAGGAGCTATCCTGTGGTAGTTTAGGAACTCTCGAGGGAAGGGGTGTAGAGGGAACCTCACTCCCGATCTCATATCCTCCTCATAAATCGTTAGTTGATTTTCAGGCAGTATGTGTATGCTCAGACTTCCTCTCTAGGGACGAGCATCTTGTACTCTTTTGGTACTTGAAATTTCTTCCGAATCCTCACCAAGTCTATTTTTATTATTGAGGATCGGATGTCCCTCACCCGAGCCTTCTCTGAGCTCGGATTAACCTGTTGAGCTTCAACTCTATCTTCCTCCTCGTCCATCAGAGTTGGAGATCTCATGATATTTTGCTTTGAGAGCTTGATCATAACTGACCTAGCCTCCACTCGAGCTCCTTCCTCGTGATGGGCCCCCTCGCTCATAACACTCAGAGAACCCTGCTCTCCTTCCTCTCCTGGCCGAACTGCACTCACTGTTACTTGTACCATTTGCTACTAGAATTTTAAATACGAAACTTAAAGCAAAAACTTAAAACTAACCTCTGAAACTGAGCACTTGAGTCTTTACTAGTAAGATGAATCAAGCTTCTCGCTTTTGAATTGTGTACCGAATGTTGTCATACTACCTTTTATTTATAGAGTTCACTTCAGTCATGTGAATCGACATCCCTCTTTAATGCCTCAAATGTTACGTCTTTTCATTTTCTGCTCAACCGTTACTTCGATTTTCAAAACGTCACTTCTCCTTTGTATGACATGTGTTCTTCTAGAATTTTCACTAATTCCTTGGCATAAATGCCAAGCATTCTCAGGAGGGGCTCAGTTGTATTACATGCACGCACTACCCCTTAATAACCGGGCTTTGCCCTCGAGCTCCTAGAGCTCCCCTTTTCCCAAGCTTGGAGAGCTCTCATTTTTCGAGCTCCTTCCTTGAGCTCCACCTTGCGTTTCTTAACTTCCCTGCGGCTCTAACCGAGCTTAGTTTGACTTCTTTGAGCCACAGGTCTTAGTTTGACATAAATGTTAAATAACCAGCAGGGGAGTAGTGATAGTACCTCCACTTCCCAATACAAACACTTTCATTTTCTGCTGCTGTTATCTTAGTATCACGATACAATACAAACACTTTCATACCAAGCTTTGCCAAGCTCTTATGCATGATTTGACTGCATCTTAACATAAATGTCAATAAACTAACGAGGGACTACTGATGTTATTCGTACTTTACCAAGCTCTCTGGACGAGCTTGGTATCCAATCACTTCCGTGGTCGGGCTCTCTTCAGCAAGACAGACCTCGGTACTAGGCATTTCAGGCTTACAGAGCTCATGGTGTCATGCAGACACTCCACTGACACACCCACAAATCATACTGACACAACTCAGACCTTGTCTCTTTTCATCACCTATAAATAAGAGATTCCCTCACAGGTAATGAGCCTTCTCTCGAGCCTCTCTTCTCTCTTTATTTAGAGTAACCGAACTAATTTAGGTATCGGAGCCTCCCTCGGGAGAGCCCGATCCCCTCTCTCTTGTCTTGCAGGTGGAAGAGCTACAGCAGCAGAAAATTCAAACTCGAACTACGAACTCCAAACTCGAGCTATAAGAGCTAAAATCTCCTCTAAGGAAGCCTCGTCACCCTTATTTTAACTATTTAGCGTATTCTTTTTAATTAAAGTAAAAAAATCTATATGTCAATAAATTACTGAAAATAAATTTTTAAAAATAAAGGTTCACATTAGATAAAGTTTGATTTTATTCTTCTATTTAAAAACAAATTGTATGTTTAATATGACAAATAATTCGATACAGATTTTTTTATTAATAAAAACAATCAAAATAAACTAATTTTGATTATATTTTAGTTTTTAAAACAATTAGTTAGTTTAATTTAAAAAAAATTAAAAATATACATTTTGTTAATGATATTGAAATTTAAACAAGTGTTTTTTTTTCTAGCAAGCAAGCTGCTTGAAATCCATCTTAAGGGGCATTTTATATTTTACCATTCAATATCCAAAACTAAAATTTTTAATATTTGTTAACTTTTAAATTATTTGACTTATAATATACATAAATAAGAAATAACATATTGATATAAATTAAAATTATTAACATCTATTATTTTTAAATTAAAAAAACATGATTTGAAATTTTAAGCATGCAATATTTTCAGCTCTTAAATTGTTAATCCTTTAATGTAGATTTTACCAAATACTCTAAATAAATAATTTTACACTAGAAATCATTAAGCCAGTAAAACCATTGAATTTTAAAATTTATCTTTCAATTATATTGCATTTCACAGTCGTAAGAGGCTAAGACATTTTCATTTCCAACTGAACATATGATAATTCAACAATTCTGACATTACCCACCAAAAATCAACTTTTCCATATAAGTAATCCCTCATTGGGAATCCTAAATTCCGACAACCAAACATCCCCAAAAATTAATTTTAAACAAAGAACTCGCCCCCAACACAGAGAGTTACTGGTTGAGACTAAAATCCTTCCAAATAGGCAGAGGTATTACATTATTAGAGATCACTCTGAGTCTTCACCCATGTCGATGAATTAGATGTTGCTCATTGCCTTCTCAACTTCAAAGGGCCATGTGGTGTGTGGTGGAGTCATCCACAAAAAAACATCAACACCATAACAGGGAAAAAAAACATCCGCGAAGTCAGTTCAAAAATCAAGCTATACAAATCAATTTCGTATCTTAGCATTGGGCAGAGCTGACACCAAAATGTATTTATTCCCTTTGCGTAGGGGAAATTTAAACTAGAGTACAGAAAAGGGGCCCTTGAAGACTACTTCGTAAAGCAGACAAACAAGCAGATAAAAGAACGTCAAATATGCAGAAGCAGAATAGGCAATCATCAAAACATGACCTCCATTTAAAGCATCAACTGCCCCAAATTCCAAAATCCATCAAATTCCATTGCATGGTTATTCTAACCAAAAATCTTCCACTTTCAAGTACATTCTCATTTTACACAAACCTCAACAAACTATCAAAGAACCATCTGATATACCATACTGTTTAATTGCATTTGTTGAGCAATTTCTACTCAAATTGCAATGCTTTTCCACTTGATTAACAATATTTCCTATATGCAACCATTGCTCTGTATAAAAACAGTTGAATGTGAATGAATGCTAAGCTCGGAGAACATCCATGTTGATAACACATTAAAAATAGATTAACCATATCAGGAGCCAAGATAAAGAAAAAGAAACCTATCGTGCACTTAAAAGTTCATTTTATAGGTCCATTTTGCATTTAAAATTTTGATGAAGCTTACAGTATTGAAAAATGAATGTTAACAACTTTCACAAAGATGGAAAACATATGGGTAAGACATAAAGACCCAAACCAAGTACAACTCAGCAAACATCACCACTCAAAACAAGAGTCAATAGTAGACAATAAACTTGTCTCCACAACTACTGTACTACACCATGCTAAAAATGGCATTTAACACAGGGGGTCAAGCAACAAAAATATATGGTGACAAGCTCAAAAAGCTAATGACACATGTTGGTATGATAAGATAATTGGTAGTATGTCTGCAGGCAAAAAGATGATCAACTGTCAACTATAATGGATTTACAGGCAACAAAAGGCATGTAGAAGGGGAGCATTTTGAATATTAAAAAAAAAAGAGAGTAAAAACCGACCTTTTTTTTTTGTTCTCCAAGAGTAAAAACTGACTTAACTAATATTTTACAAAAGTTCGCAATGTTTGAGGTGCAATAATTTCTTCCCTGTTATCTACTAGAAAAGAGTAATTACATACAAGATTAAACAAACAACTGAAGTCATAAATACTCAGTCCACAAGCTCCACTCAAGGAATTCCACCATGAAATTAACTGTTTCAGGATACTGCAAAGTGCAGACTGAATTAACTGATGCATCCATAACATTCTTGGACATGCATATTGATGAAACCCATCACATGTGATATGATGCCAAAGCCAAATAAACGAAGCCTATTGTGAGGGAGGGAGAAACTAAATTAAAGCCTTAAAGTTCATTTCCAGGAGAAGAGGGGGATGATTCAATTGAAATCGAAGTCCATCCATTATAAATGCATGTATTTCCCATATTTCTTGGTGTGTGCAGAGAGGATATTCATACAGCAATAACATTAAACTGAAAATGCTTATGCACTGATTAAACACCAAATATCCCACTCATAAAGATAAAAGTAAAACAAGAGAAAAAAAAAATCAAATATCAACTTGTGGCAGCATGAATAGCACAACACAGTCTAATAGGCTGGAAATAAAAGTCCCCACTAACTAAAGATTCCAGCACACCAAAAAGGTTCTACAAGCCTTGGAGCAAATATTGATCTAGAGTCTAAACTAACTCTGATAAAATTTAGGTAACATCCATCAACAAATCCAACCACAACTTATGGAAGCAGATGAAGTGAAGCAGCAACAAAAGCACAGCAGTCCACATAATTAAACCAAAGATTTCATTGTCTGCAAATCACCAAATCACGACAACCATTTAAAGCATTTGTTCCCAAGAAGCTCTCATACACCTGAACCAAACATCCATCAGATACAAGCCAGTATTCAAAGTCATAGAATATAAAACAGAAACATTGCTAAATAAATCAGAAAATAGCAACCTAATTAGCAGTAGAAACCAAAAAAAGAAAATCCACCGAGTCTAGAATGTGTTTGGCAATTAAAAGTTAGCAAGTCTTAAGCTTTTATGGACGTGATGATAACTGGCTTTTAACAATATTACTCACAGAGAAAATGGTAACATCAATGGTCAAATTATTCAATTAACAAGATTGAGGGAACAAATACAACCACCCTAGAGAAAACAGGTAAATCGAAGACAGCAGACAATTAAAACCCTTTTTTATAAAAAATCAGAGCAACTGTGTTCAAGGTGGTACTGCAGAGCATTGTTTCAGAAGATGACGATTACCAAGCATCGACAAGCATGCTCTAATTCAGATTAAAATATATATATATATATATATATGTGGATCAGTGTTATATTAAGAAAGAATAAGATGAGGCTCAAAGGAAACACAGAAACATGTAATGAGAAGAAGAAGAAGCTAACAGTTAGTGGACAGAACCATGAATGAAAAGAAACTCAAACAAGTCTCTAGTCGACCAAGAACTAGGAGAAAAAGGAAAGACGGAAACGAATTAATAAATACTGTGAACGGACTTTGTAAAACACAAAGGGCAATAACCAGCAATAATGCAACCCAATTCAGCGACAGAATGTTATGTGATACGAGATTTACCTTAACCATTAAACAAATAGGGCAATAACCTAGACATAACCCATAGGGAAAACAAAGAAACACCAAATATGTCAATTTTAACCTAAAACGGTACTGAACTACATAAAATTCCAAGAACTGCATGTTATTAAATTACCTTGGTAATATGGTGGCATGCCCTGAAACATGCCTCCAGGTTGAACTCTAGGGGGTGGCTGGTGCTGCTGAGACAACCCATAAGGCCCACTATCTGGATATCCTCCAGAAGCCATTCCTGCCGAATTTGGAGGCATCCTATACATTGAATTCCCTGCATTGTTTAACCCGCCAAACTCACCAGAATTCGGTCCCCCATACTGTGAAACCCCATATTGACCACCATAACTTCCACCTGGACCACCATAACCTCCTCCTGGAATCGACGAATTCATTCCATATGCATTGCTACCAAAACCGGAATACCCTCCGTAAGGTGGTAAATTGCCCGGAATACCATACTGAGATCCAGGCATTGAAGATTGTGGTTGTGTTGGCGGCTGTGGCTGTAGTTGTGAATTATCATTAACCATCCCACCTTGAGACTTAACCTTCTTGTTATCAGCAGCCATCTTGCAGAGAATTTGATGCCCATCGATATTCTTCACAGGTTCAGCAATCGCAGCCTTTGCACCCTCCTCAGTCTTGTATATAATAAAAGCAAAACCCTTTGATTTACCCGTCGCCTTATCAAACCCTAGAGGTCCTTCTTCAATTTCTCCATAAGACAAGAAAAACCCTAATAATCTCTCTGAAGGTATATCAAACGGCACATTCCCAACATAAATCTTCCTCATCGAAACATCATTGCCACTGGCCCCAGAACCCGACTGCCCGGCAGAGGCCAAGTGGGTAACAGTCATCCTCCCATCAATTTTCTTACTGGGTTCTTTCAAAGCAATTAGAGCACCGTCTACATGCTTATAAGTAATGAACCCAAATCCCTTAGATTTCCCGGTGTTCTTGTCGAAGATAACGATAGCCTCCTCGAGCTCACCGTAAGAGGAAAACAGAGCACGAATGGTCTCAGTAGTTGTTTCGGAAGAAAGACCACGGATGAAGAGCTTCCGGAGAGAGATGTCGCCGTCGGCTACGGTGCGGATGGAATCAAGAACTTCGGAGTGACGAACTGCAGCTGTTTGTAGGATATTGAGGAGTTGATCCTTGGAGAAAGGCTCGATTACCCTGCGGATGTCCTCTGGGGTCAAGGCGGTTGTTGAGGTAGAGTTTATTGTAATCCCATTTTCATCGGCTTTGCGTTTCTTTGTGAAGTCCATAGAGAGATAGCAGAGCGAAACTGGGAGGAGGAGGAGGAGGATGATAAGGCTGGAACTGGCAAGTCGGAGAGGAAGAGGCTTTAAGGTTATTTATAGTGGAAACAGGAATCAGAACAATTTGTATTATTTATCGCTAGGAAAATTCTATCGCAGAAAATCACAAATTGTTATTTAAAAAAATAATTTAAATTAATTTTTTTAAATCACAGTTTATTATTGACTCGATCCACGAATAAAGATTAGAACCAAATTCATCTTAGGATTTTTATTATTGCTGTTGGAATTGAATTCAAGTTTTCTGATACAAATAAGAAAAAATTGCATAGTCTATTATGAGGGTGTTTCTCAAAACTTAAAAGCTGGTCAAAACTGCTTATAAGCTGTTTTTAGATTATAAGTTGTTTATTTAAGTGTTTCTGAAAACTTAAATAGTAGATTATAATCTGATTTTAATCAGTTTTTTAAAAGTTGGGTTTTGCTACTTTTTTTTTAAGCACTTATTTTTTAAGCAGTTTTGACCAAGTAAAAGACCATACTATCCCTACCTAATCTTCAATATTTTAAATTTGCCTACCTTATACACTTTAGTTCCCATCAAAGAAATTTTATTATTATTATTATTATTATTATTATTATTATTATTATTAAATTATTATTATTATTATTATTATTATTATTGCAAAATAAATTTTGAATTGACATTTAAAAAATTATTTTTATACAATAAATAAACTCATGGACAGTTTGGTCATTTTGACAGTTTCTACAATTAAAAACTGATTATAAGCTGATTTTACAGAAACACTTAACTGATTATAAACTGATTATCAGCTGATTATTAGCTAGTTTACAGAAACACTTAACTGCTTATTTTTAATCTGATTATAATCTAAAAATCACTTATTCACAATAAGCTGAAAAGCTCCAGTTTTGAGAAACACCCTCTATGTTTTATTTTTATTTTTACTACAAATTTTTTGTTTCACTTTTAACTTTTATTTTTTTTAATTTTAACCATTTTTATCTTTTAATTTTTCAATTATATGGTATTTTTATTTTTACTAGAACCATTGTTACTGTTGCCGCCAATCTCTTCTCCGCCTTTGACGCTTTTATTCTACCAGTAAAATGGTAGAAGATAGCTATAAAGAAAAGCTTTCAATATTTTAGTTATGGGAAGAATTAAAACTATCATTTTTTGTTAGTTGAAAGTGGTGAAATCCCATATTAACGTTATGAGATAATAATTTAAAATTGATTTAAAATTTATAAATAATAATAATACTAATACATATAGTTGTTTTGTTTTAGATCTAGATTTTTGATGTAAAACTTATAATAAAGTATAGGATTAGATAAAGGAAATGAAATTATTATTTGTTTAAGTACGTCATTCGCCATCATAATATATATTAAATTTTCAATTTTAATTACATTTAGATATTTTTGATATATGTTAAAAATATATATAGTTTTCAACAATGTTATATATTATATATAATAAATGAATATATATGGATATATATTATAAAATAATAATAATTTATATGATTATATATCGGTATATGTTATATATATATATTAATTAAATAATAACAATATATATGAGTGGTATATATTATATATTTTTTAATTAAATAATAATATATATAAGTATATGCCAGAATAGAAATGATAAGCTGGAGGATGACATCACTTCCTTAAAGGTAGAGCTGCGTATCTTACAACAACGTTTTGATTGTACTTCAGGTGCTTTTTTCTCTGGTTGAGGTGGCCTTCCTGGTCCGGTTGCAGAGAGTTCAGATGAGGATGGAAGCAGCGAAGAGGATACTTCCAATTCTTTGGAGATTCAGAGCTCTTTACATTGTTATCCCTTTTCATTTGTTGAATTTGTATGAACATACTTTTTATTGAATCCTTATTATTTGATAATAAAAAAAAAGTCATTTTGTATGATTCCTCTATTATGCATGGTGTCTCAAGCTTGTCTAGACTCCTAAAAAAATAAATATATGTTAATTTACGTATACTCTAACTAAATAATAACAATATATATCAGTATATTTGAATATATATAGATATATGTCGATATATAATTATTTTATATTTTTATTTATATGTGAGTATACGTTATATATAACTAGATATATAAAAAAGAATAATAATATATGTTGGTATATGTTGCAAATGACTAGATATATGTGGATATATGTTGTAAAAAAATTATAATATTTGTTATATATATGTAGATATATATGGATATATGTTACATATATTTTAAATAAAAAATAACAAATATATGTGAGTATATATAGATATGTAGAGATATATGTCGTATATAATTATTTTATATTTTTATTTATATGTGGGTATATATTATATATAACTAGATATACTAAAAAGAATAATAATATATGTTGGTATATGTTACATATAATTAGTTATATATGGATATATGTTGTAAAATAATAACAATATATGTTATATATTTATGGATATATGTCGGTATATGTTATATATATTTTAATTAAAGAATAATAGTTCGGTATATATTATATATAACTAAATATATATATATTGATATATGTCGATATATGTTATTATATATAAGTATATATTTGTTTATGTGAATATATTGGTACAAATTACATATAACTATGTTTATATATTATATATATAAGTATATATCAGTATATGTCAACATATGTGGATATATATCGTTATATATTATATAAATTTTAATTGAAGAATAGTATTTATAGGTATATGTGAGTATATATTATATATTTTTTAACTGAAAAAGGGTATCTGTAAGCATATATGAGTATATATTACATATAGTTTAACTAAAAAATTATATATGTTGATATATTTAAATATATATTATATATACTTTAACTGAAAAATGGTATATGTGGATATATATATATATATAGATAAATGTTATATATACTTTAACTAAAAAATGATATTCTTATGTATATGTGGATATATGCTACATATACTTTAATTAAAGAATAGTATATGTGGACATATATAGGTAAATATTATATATATTTTAACTAAAAAATAATATTTTTAGGTATATATGGGTATATACTAAATATATTTTAATTAAAGAATAGTATATGTGGATATATGTAAGTATATATTACATATACTTTAATTAAATAATGGTATTTACAGATATATATGGGTATATGTTGTATATACTTTAACTAAAAAAATGATATATTAGATATATATAGGTATATATTATACATTAACTGGATAATGGTATTTGCAAATATATTTAGGTATATATTATATATACTTTAACTAAATAATACTATTTGTAGATATATGTGGATATATGTTATATATACTTCAACAGACGAATGATATATGTAGATATATTTATGTATATATTATATATACTTTAATTAAATAATGATATTTGTAGATATATGTAGATATATGTTGCATATAATTTAATCAAATAATAGTATATGTAGATATATACAAATATATATTATATATATTTTAACTGAATAATAGTATTTATAAGTATATATGAGTATCTGTTATATATACTTAAATAATAATATATGTGGATATATATAAGTATATGTTACATATACTTTAACTAAAAAATGACATATGTGGATATGTGTTATATATATTTTAAATAAAGAATGATATTTGTAGGTATTTGTAGGTATATGTTACATATACTTTAAATAAAGAATGATATTTGTAAATAAATATATATGCAAGTATATGTTACATATACTTTAACTGAAGAATGATATTTGTAGATATATGTGGGTATATGTTATATATACTTTAATGAAAGAATGATATATATGGATATATGTATGTATATGTTACATATATTTTAACTAAAAAAATATTATTTGTAGGTATATATGAGTATATATTACATATACTTTAACTGAATAATGATATATTGATATATTCAGGTATATATTATACATACTTTAAATAAATAATGATATTTATAGGTATGTATGAGTATATGTTACATATATTTTAACTAAAAAATGATATATGTGGATATATATAGGTATATATTACATATATTTTAACTAAATAATAGTATTTGTAGGTATATATGAGTATATGTTACATATATTTTAACTTAAAAATGATATATGTAGATAGATAGGTATATATTAAATATACTTTAACAGAATAATGATATATGTAGATATATATTACAAATAACTTAATTAAAAAAGTTATTTGTAGATATATATGGATATTTATTACATATATTTTAACTAAATAATGATATATATTATATATACTAGTTATTTAAAAAAAGAGTATAAAAATTATATATGTTTAGTTATATGTTGGTATATAATTTATATAACAACATTACCAATACATATATTTTAAATTTTAAAAGAATAAAAATATAAAACTATTATATATTTAGTTATATGTCGATATATATGTATGATATAATAAAATATATAACTAAATTTACATTATATTTTTTATTTTATGAAAAATGAATATAAATATTTTTTATGGGAATTGCAAAATTATTTTTTTATATTTAAAATAAATAATTAAATTTATTAATTTTAATATATGCTTATCTAATAATAACTATTTTATAAAATTATAAATTTTATTTAAGATTTAAATAATTTTATTTTATAATAAATTTTATATATTATTTTTTGTAATAATAATATTATATTAAATATTTTTTACTTATAAAAATTATATTGGATATTGAATGAGATTTGAAATTTTATAATTCCATATAACGACTTCGGCAAAAATTTATTTAGGGTGGGACTATTGCTTTATAAATTTACTACGTTTACATTATTTACTGAAATGACTTTGTGCGTGGATCCCATTTCTATTTGTGCCAATAATGCATATGAAATTAGATGTAAAATTACCGTTTTTGACTTTTCGTATTTCTGTAATAAAACGTAAAATTTAAAAAAAAATTTAGAGACCGTAAATTTAAAAATGATTTTAATTTTTAGTATAGTTTTATAATTTTCCCTATAAACAATGGGACTGAAATTTTAAGCTAATTTTAGGAAATTTAAAGTAGTTGTGAGGAATTTGTTTTTATAATTTATACATTATTCAAATTAGATGAATTATATTAGCGAAAATTCGCCATCTTGATGCATTCATTAAAGTCACTATTTTCTTAAATAAAAATTAGTTTTGTTCAAATCACTTATTAAAATAAAACTTTGCCTATTATGTATTTCTGACTCTTAAACAAATAATAATAATAATAATCAATAGTTATAATAGAAATATTGGATACATATTTCTGAATAGTATAATATTTATTAAATTGAAAGTTAGAAAATAACTATTTTAAAAACGTTTTTCTAAAATTATTTATATTTAATTTCAATTTTTTCATATGAGCAAACCCATTTGGCGTAGCTTATAAGTCAACAAATAATGAAATAAAGATATATAAAGTGGCATTTATTAAACCATGAGTGACCAATGGCGTCACTATAATTTACTATTTTTATTTATTTATATTTAACAATAATATTTCAAAACATGAAGTTGTTATAAATTTAAATGTATGTATAATATTGTAGAATTATTTTTAATTTTATAAATAACAAAATTTTAATTATTTATATTTAAAAACATATTTTTCAAATAAACATATTTTTCCTGAAACAAACGGAGCTTGTTTATAGGAAACCCGATATAAACTTTCTGGGCTCTTTCTGGACTGACCTAGTTGTACACAGTACGTGATTTAATTAACGCCGGATTAAGCATGGCGGACGCCCAACTTGTCCAAGGAAACGCTGAGCTTGTAAAGGCCTCTAATCCATGTAACTAGGCAACCAAACATTGTCCCCATCTTAAACGACCTGTCGTTCTTTTTTACCAAGAAAATCTGCCCTTTTCCCAAAAAGGGAAAAAAAATGGAAAAGACGTTTGTCTATTTCCTTCCATTAAATAAAATTATCCTCCTGTTTCATAAAATACGACCTGTTTTCTCTGAATAACCGACGTTATTTACTCATTTTGCCTGAGAGACCAAACGACAGTTGTTTTTAACATGTCGTCCCTTGTTTTAGAATACTTGTTGGTCCCCAAGGACATGACCATTTGAGTGGATGAGCAATTGACTGCCTACTCATTCAATTGGCCCAGAGAATTTGGAAGTAGCAATTCCCACAAAATTATTACAAGTCTTTTACGAGGAAAAAAAAAAGGAAATATTTTATATTTTTTTATTGGTCAACATGTACAATTGTCAGAATAAAGCTATGCTGCACACGAAATGCAATTCTCTCCTCTCCATAAGGAGTTCCGTTTCTTTCCTATGAAGAAATACACTCGAGTCTCAACAAATAACACGTCCATAATAAACATTGCTAAAAAAAATTCAAATATTTCTAAAAGAAACTTATAATTGCTTTAAAATCAATTGTTAATAAGGCAAGCTCTTTGAACTTGTTCTAATAACCAAAGATTTGAGCTTTGAAGAAGAATCCCCTGAAGCATTATTAGCTCTCCCTGTTATCATCTCCATATTCTTATGTAAACTTTGCTTCACCAAATTCTTCATCATTTTCTTTCCTTCTCGAGTCTCTCTTGGATTTTCAGGTGACCCTATTGATACCCTTCCTGCTGTTTGAGGTCCAGAATGAGGATCCATCCTTTGTCTTTCATCTTTAAACCATTGCAACAGTTTTAGTGCTCTCTTTTGAGCTAATGGACTTCCCAATAATGAAACTTCAACAAGTACAGGAACAATCCCGGATTTTGCCATTTTTTCCCGTTGCGCTGAGCTTTGATAAGCAAGAATCATCAAAATATAAGCTGACAATTCTTGACATTTTGGTTTATCTTCCCATGTCAATACCTCTATCAACACTTCTGGCACCATTGAGTTATTTTCCATTGCTTTCTTTCCCATTAATGTCACAACTAAATGTCCTAACGTTGCAAGCGCTTTTTCAGAAAGTTCTTTTACTGATATTAGACTTAAGAGAGTTTGAACTACTCCATTAGAGATCAAAGGCCCTGCATTTTCTAACACAGCTGAAAGATTATACAAAGTGCCTAAACAAGACTCTTTTGTTTCAATACTTGAACTTGACTCAAGGATCCCAATAAGAAATGGCAGAATTTCTGACGAGGTAACATGGAATTGGGTTTTTTCCAATGAAGATAATGATAAAATTAATTCTGCAAAATCATGCCTTGTTGATTCTTCTGAAATTTCTGTGTTCTTTGGCAGTTTCGAGAATATTCCTGCTTCTACCATTAAAGCCTTATTCCTGAAGAAAAAAAAAATTAAATTTAGCAAAGAGAAGCATAACATAATTCAACTCTTATCTAACTTGTGTTGAACTTGAAATATTAAATTAATGCAAAACTAAAGTCAATCATCTATTAGAAAACTAAAGGCAGGCAGCTAACATTAATTATAGAACATTGTGCTTCTGCACGTCAAACTATTAAATTAAATCAAATTATGGCAAAGAAAGTCAATGAGATTCCAAGATTTAGATCTGTGTTGAAAGCTGCAGGTCAAAAAAATCAATTAGTTTATTGCCCAAAGATGATAGAGAATCTCATAATTATTTCTTACTAAATCTAATTAGTTGTGCTTAATTTTATATTTGTTTAAAGACAACAATGTCGATTCACTAACATCACTGTGCCTTCTAAGTTTTCCAACACCTAAGAACTTGGCGAAAAGTAATTAAGCACTATTTTAGGTCTCCCAATTCATCAGCATTATTCTTAATTAGTAATTTTAATCATATGGTTTAACCATGTTAATCACAAAATTACCTTTTTTTTGTTTGAATGCATATGAATTACTTGATCTAAGATGAAGAATCAACTTCGCAAAAGAAGGAACAATCATGATAGGTATATATCCTTAGCAATATGGATACCCTAATAAGAACCTTTCTTTTATTGAGCACTAGTGTCCCAATCAAACAAAGCAAAATAGATAAAAAAGAATCTGGGACCAGAATTCAGTATTCCTGGAAGAGGAGCTACTAGTACCATATGGCCACTGGCTGTACTTACCCTGCCCCCACCCTTAATAAAAGTAAAATAAGTAGTGCTAGTGCCCTAAACCTTAAGGGCTCCACGCCTCTTAACCCAAATCAATTTCTCAATGCTTCCCTCCCAAACCCAATCAAGATTATAATGAATTTTAAATATAAAAATTATTTATAAATAAAAATGAATTTTGATTTAGTTAATTATTAAATTGTATGATGAAGAAATACACATTTTATTTTACATTAAATATGAAAAGAAATTGAAAATTTTCACAAGCTTTTTATGAAAACTACTTGTACTAAATAGAGTAAAATTATAATTATTGGATTCAAGATTGGATGAGTCTTCCTCTTTTATTGTGAATTAAATTTTTAAAAAGATCTACTCTAAAATAACGAAATTAAGAACAACTTGCTCTTAGATAAATTTGATAATAAAACTGTATACGGTCTCTTTCTAATCTAATCACTAAAAAAACCAGATTGTGACAAAAAAAAATCACAGTTTCAAACTTGATTTACGGCCATCAAATCCCACAGCAACTTCGTTTTATTGTCTTTGAAAAAGGAATTGCAATTAATAAATTGACAATCCAAAAGAAAAAAAACTACTCCTATATATGTATATGCATAAGAAAAATAAAAATTTGAAAACGAAATTAATTAAATAAATAAATAACTTACGTATAAGTTCCATTAGCAAGTTCAATCAATGCCTTAACCGCAACTCGGCGGCGGGAAGCTACGTCCGATGAGACAAACTCTATTAAGGCCGGAATAACGCCAAGGTCAGCCATTAATTTTCTTGGTTTCACATCTTCTTTAGCTAATTTCCCAATTTCATTAGCAGCCATCTCTTTATCTTCCCAACTTCCAAAGTGAAGTTTCTTTACTGATCTTTGCAACGCTAAAGAATTTAATTCCTGACCACTAATTTCTCCATCCATAGCTACTTGAACTTCTTTATTATCTAATTTGGACGATGTTCTTGGCAATTTATTATTATTATTATTCTTTTGTGCAGTTTTGGATTGCAAGAACCGCTTTATACGAGTAAAGAATTGAAGCTTTGTGTAAGAAACCAACCAATTAAAAGAAGAACAAGGAGGAGGAGGATTAGACATGTTTGATCTTTGAGTTTGGAACATATAAGAAATCAAGAAAATGAAGAAATTGTTATTGGGTTAGTTTTGTTTGTGGAAAAAACTTACAAAAGTCTTTACATTTCAAGATTGCAGAGTGAGAGAAAATATATTTATATATATAAATATATATTATATAAATATAAATATATATATATATATATATGGAGCAGTGAACCAGAGAAGAAGGAGACTTTGGGAGACCGTGTGTGGGCAAAAACTACAGAGAAATGAAACAGAGCACAAAGCAGAGAGCACATGCAGAGGAACAGTGATGTCTCTTTATAAATCCACACCCATGAATTAATTACATAATTTTATTTTTCTAAGTCACTAATTAATTTTTTTGTATTTGTAATTAATTACATACTCATAATGCACATGTTTATATGGAGTTTTAATCACTAAAATGTGTAATTAGATAAAGGGGCTTATAACTTTATTATTTGTCTAATTAAGGCTACAGGTTAAGGGTGTAAGTGGGATATTCATTTTTTCACCTATTACTCCACATTAAGGAAGTTTCATGGAGGAAAGCATGTATCAGAATGCTAATGAGACAATTTTTTTTGCCTCTTTAATATTATAATTAATTTTACATAAAAAAAAACAGGAGTTCGGTTTTTTAAGCCAATTAATATTAGTTTTCCATTGTTGATATAGATGTTGATAAACGAATTTTTAAAAATATATATATTTATATATTATAAAATAACACTTTTAATTTTTTTTAATTATAAGAAATATTCGAATATAAAATTATTATCAAATTATATATTTACATTTATATTTTGTAAATACGCACATTTAAAAATATATCTATAGATGTGATTGTCATAATTTTAATAGTCCTTTTAAATTTTAAATTGGTAGCATCAAAATTAAATTTGTATAAATAATTTCAAATGTAAAAAAATTAGCTTTTTATTCTACAGATATGAAAGATTAATAAATATTTGTCTAATCAATAAAATATCTTCATAAAAAAATATAATTAATTAGTATTATATTTAAAAAATTATAAAAAAATCAACTTTTCATTTTTATTTTTTAAATAAAAATTTCTGGTTTATCTTGATTATGCCTGTTGTACTTATTGTTAGATTATCGCTTATCTAACAAATTATAAAAAAAACAATTATATAAACATGGCATGAATTTAATTAATTAAAAGATGATATAAATCTGGATTTTTTGAAGGTTAGGGCATGTGGATTTCAGGTAGCAATCAGCCTAGATGCTCTCCAAAAAGAATCGTCCAGTTATTTGCTCTGTGACGCATGTCATTCATGCACTTAATTTTTTTTTTTTTTATGTTAGTCCAATTAATTTGTGTTCTTTTATACCTTTGTTTTTTTACGAAAAATCTTAATCTGAATCAGTGTGTGATATTTCCACATGGATAGAATGATTGGGTATTTTTCTATAGTAGTAATCAGAATTAAAAATTCAAATAACCATTCTGTGTTAATAATTGGATTTATTTTTTTAAATTAAATAAAGTAACATGTAAATGGCTGATTTATGATTTGTTTTGAGGTTTGGTCATGCACAAAAGGGAACCAACCAACATGTATACAATTTTCTTGTCTAGGGAGACAATACAGTAACCTATATATATATATATATATTTGTAATAATGTATTTCTTTTTCATCTGATAAAATCTGTATTTATTATTTATATTACAGTAAAATTCAGAAATCCAAATTTAAGTTTTATGATCAACAATTCAAAATTTTCTCATAAAGTAGAGAATCGAATTTAAAAATTTTCAAATGTCAGGTCAAACTTACTGTAAGGATGTGTTTAGGTATTAGGCTTTGCATAAGTAAAATTAGCTAAATTAAGAGGAATGATCATGCTTTAAATATAGCCTAACGGTAAAGTATATCTTATTTTCTGGATGATAGATAATTTTTCTCTCCCTAATATATTATTCAAAAAAAAAGTGTAATTGCCATCATGACAGCAACATGAGACATTTCTTATATACATTTTCTCATGAAGTCTCACAAATATTTCACTTGATTCTTGTTTACATGATTGTTGAAATTTTATAGTTGTAAAAATGATTTTAATATTATTAGACTAATTAAGTTTATTGATACAATTAAAGTGATAATTAATGTATAATTTAAGATCTCAATTAATTCTTCAAAAACAAAAAAGATTTGAGACCCGTTTTAAAAGAAAAAAAAAATTGAATTTAGATGGTGAATTTTATTTCAAGTAACATCCATCTTAATCAATTTTCTTTGGGAGAACTAACTTATTATTTTGATAATTAAATTGAATTCGACAATTATCAAAATTTGATCTATCAATTATAATTCTTTTAACATATTTTGAAGTTAAATTAAAATTAGTACCAACTAAAGTTTTCATCTTGACCTGATTTGATAACTAAACAATAGCAAAATGCACGCCAAAACATAGGCTATTTATAAATACATCTAGCGTCTGAGTAATAAATTTATATTTGATTCAAATTATCATACAAAAAAAGTCTATTAAATACAAATCATAATTTGTGATTCCTCAATTAAAAAAAATCATTTGGAATAATTAAATTTTATCAATAAAATTAAATTGAATTTTGTATAAAAACCATATTAATAGGTTTATTAGAGATAGTTTTATCTTCTATATTTATCTTCAAAATTTAGAGTAGATGATTTATTTTCAAAAAATGGATAGCTTAATATATTAATACTAGTAAAATTATTTTATATGTAACACTAAAATATATTCTGATTATATATACATATATATATGATATTTAAATAGCATATTCATATTTGAATCCCCTCTTCAATGTTAATAAAAAAAATGTTTATATACACTGTCCACTGAGTGATTCATAAATGGAAGAAACATGAAAATTTCTTGGACCATATTAAAAAGTAGAAATTGATTGGCCAATTTTATGTCTAACTAAATTTGTATATAGTTCCGCATCTAAATCAAAGTAGCTTATAGCTACATAAATGGATTAATTTTTAGGGGTTACATGACATCTGATGATAAAAACAACTGAACTAACAGGTTCACATGAGAGTTTAAACGAAGAACATATTAGACATAAATAACTTGCCAAGAAAAGATATAATTAGAAAGGTTTAATTAGTAACTTAAAATTGCAGCCATGCCTTGTAATTAGGAGTCAACAAACGTACTCAGCACAAAGGTTTCTTTTTTTTTTTAGTGCACCAAAATTGACCTGTTAAATTTTTTTGTGGATTTGCATTATTATTGGAAGTGTGCCTGTGAAATGGTACGTCACATTCCACTATGGGTTTAATTTGTTTTATCCATTTGTCGAGTCACCTTTTAGTCACGGACTCACCTACCTGTGAAACATAGATCAGGCAAATAGCATTGGTTTGAACCCTCTATTCCCAAATGGGTGCATATATGAGGTGTGCCACAATTGATTTTTTTCTTCTTTTCTTTTTTCAGTATTTAAGTTATCTTCCAATTAGTTTCTTCATTCATGTCATTAAATTAATTAATAGTTGAAGTTAGGTTAATAAATAGAGATATAGTTTAATGATAAATATCTATCTACTCAGTAATAAATCTAGAAATAATTTCAATTAGGATTCTTTTTTTTTTCTATATCAATACTCAAAAAATTATATTACACTTCTATTTTTTTATGAGTGAATCAAAAGATATATATATCCTCATATTTAATTTATTCATTGAGTAGTTTATTTAATGAATGTAAAAACTGAACATAAAAATATATCATTAAATTTATTCATAAAATAATAATAAATGTACGTATTACATTAATCTTAAGTATACTATTATATAATTATTAAAAAGTTTATATTTAAATTAGATATTCATAAAGTATATCTATTTTTATTTGCAACTGAATTAAACAATGGGATATATGTAAAGGTGGACGGTATCACCGGAGAATTTTATTAATAAATCAAATAGTATGGCAAACCCATACAAATGTTTTTACAAAACCCTCATAAAATGGGTCAATTGAATCTAAGATAAGGAGAATTCAAATTATCAGAAATGACAATGTTTTGTAAACAACGAGGCAACGAATTAAAGTTATGAAACAAGTAAGCTTGGGAAGTAAGGCGGCAATGATGAGCCAAGAAATTCGCCGCTTGATTCCCTTCTCGGAAAATATGAGAGATGGTGAGAGAGTGACGAATTTGAAGCATCTTAATAAGACTTGCCATTGTTGAAGATGAAGGAGAAGCCGAAAGCACCATTTGCACAGCATTGATAGAATCAGACTCAACAATTAAAGGCAAGAAAGAAGAATTCAAACACCATTGAATCCCAAAAAGCATGGTTTGCAGCTCGGCATTATCAACAGATTGAACAGGAAGCCGAAAGCTACAGCAGGCAATAAAAGATCCATGAGAATCCCGCACAATAGCTCCACATGCAGCTTCGGTTTTAGTAACAGAGGCATCAATGTTTAACTTAAATTGACCCTCACTTGGACAAATCCAAGAAACCAAAGACACCTGCAATTTTCTACGGCTGCCAAAAGCATCAGGTAAGTAATCTTTGAATTGAGGAAGTGATTTAGCAAATTTAGCATTCGAAAAGGCAACCCCCCAGCTGATCATGATGTCTAAAATACCTTTAATGATGCCCAGTGGGTAGAATTTTCCATTGCCCCATGTACACTGGCAGTACGCCAACCAAATAGAGTATGGTATAACCGAAGACAACATTCTGCTTACTATACCAGCAGTGGAACCCGGAGCATATTGAAGCCACCAAAGCATGAGCTCCTGCTTTAAAAAACGTTGAACTGGAGCGTTGCTAAGGACTGAATTCCTGAAGTAGTTCCATATCACCTGAACTTTATCACATCTATAAAAAACGTGATTAACAGTGGCAGCATCATTAATACAGAAAGGACAGTGAAATACCGTGGTAACACCCATTTTTTGAAGACGGGACGGGAATGGAAAAGCATCATAAAAAATCCTCCACATTAAAATAGAATGCTTAATGGGAATGGAAGTGTTCCAGATCATAGAATATGACATCGTTTCAGCCTTTTTGTTTCTGATTTCACCATAAGCGACTTTTAGAGAGAAAGTAGAAGACTGAGAACTCGACCAAACCAAAGAACCTTCTTTCTCCATGAAAATCTCGGAAGCTAAACTTGAAATTTTGCAGAGACGTTTCCAAATACAAGAGTCAACCTGCAAGAATTTCATGAAACCCTTTCTATGATATTTAGCATGCATTAGGCGAGTCCAAACAGAGTTGCCATTGTAATAATTCCACCACAATCTTAAAGAGTAGGCATCTTGTAAGGATTCAATAGACCTAAGACCGAGACCGCCCTCCCTTGTAGGATAGCAAAGCTTGCCATAGCTAACCCAATGATGTCTCCGCTCATCGCCTGCGTTCCAAAGGAAGTGAGCAAATCTGCTTTCTAACAAATGAATAATGGATTTGAGAAGAAGCATAGCTCCCATCACATGTATAGGTATAGAATTTAAAACATGCTTAATGAGAAGAAGGCGTCCTCCTGATGAAAGTAACTTCTTGGTCCAACCATTAATCTTTTGATCGATCTTCTTCAGCAAGAATTGACAATACTTCGCACGATTAATACCTTGATAAATAGGTACTCCCAAATAGATAAAAGGGAGGGAGTGATTTTTAATTGCAAGGAGATGCTGAATTTTCTCTTTGTATGCTGAGCTTGCCTTCTTAGAACAAAAAAAAGTTGCTTTTATCAAAATTAATTTTTTGACCCGAACTTTGTTGATAAGAGTCAAGGAAGGCCAAGAAATTTTTAGCACTCCGAACATCCCCACCGAGGAAAACCAGTAAGTCATCTACAAAAGCCAAATGAGTGATGACCTCACAACCACGTCCTATTTTATAAGGATTAATCTTCCTTTCAGAAACAAGTTTATTCAGACCTCGAGAAAAACATTCCGAAGCTATAATGAACAATATAGGAGAGAGGGGATCTCCCTGCTTAACCCCACGCGAAGGACTAAAGAATCCATAAGTAACACCATTAATCATGACCAAAAGCTTAGTAGCTTTAAGATTATCCATGACAAGTGCAGTAAATCTAGTAGAGAACCCAAATTTTTTTAAAATCGCCTCCAGAAATTGCCAGGATACCCTGTCAAAAGCCTTTGCCATGGATAAGTTCATTGGCTATAAGAATCTACTCATGAACAGATCTACCTTTTAAAAAACCAGCCTGCTCTTTAGAGATAATAAGATCAAGAATGGGAACCATTCTATTAGCAATGATACGAGTGCATACCTTGCTAATGAAAGTGGCAAGACATATAGGCCGGTATTGAGTGAATGAGGATGGATTGTCCACCTTAGGAAGGAGAATAATATTGGCCGCACTGAAAGCTTGCGGAATAGGAAGCCCAAGGAAAAATTCCTTAACGGCGCTGCAAACATCCCAAGCCACAATATGCCAACATTTTTGGAAGAAAAAACCATCGAATCCGTCCGGGCCAGGGGCACTATTAGCATCAAGCTGCCAAATTGCAGCCTTTATCTCATCATCAACAGGAATTCTTTCAAGCTCAGCATTATAACTATCAGAAATCAATTCGGGAATAACTTCAAGAATAGAATCAAAATTACTGACCTCATCAGAGCAAAATAATGACTGAAAGAAGGACACTGCCTCTTGACCAATGTCGTTTTGAGAAGATAGCCACTCCCCATCCGAATTCTTTATAGTAGAGATACGGTGAAGCTTCCGAGATATCTTCACATAACTGTGGAAGAAACGCGTATTCCTATCCCCATCATTCAACCATTGAACCCGAGCTTTTTATTTCCAAAACTCTTCCTCAAGTTTGTAACACTTAATAAGCTGAGCTTGCTTTAATTGCCAATTTATTCGATTAGTATTGGAAGGATCCTCCAAAAAACAAACCTCAGCAACCGAAGCTTCATCCTCTGCACATTTTAAGTTATTAAAGACATTCCCGAAAGTAGACCGATTCCACTCACAAATGACTTTCTTTAAGGAATGCAACTTTTGAAAGAGACCCTTCATATCCTCACCGAAAAATTCAGAGCTCCAATGATGTTGGACCATAGGAAGAAAGGAATCATCAAGCAACCACATGTGTTGAAATTTAAATGCTTTAGGAACCATAGTATTATCAATCTTACAAGTGAGAAGTAATGGAGCATGATTCGAAGTGGCTTTGCCCAAATGCCGAACATAAGAATATTCATCCATTAACTTAATTAATTAATTATCATTAACTTAATTAATTAATTATCTCTTTTTGTCAATTTAAAGTTTAAATTTCTTGAATTACTATATGAAGACCAAAGATATTTAAAGTTTAAATTTCTTGAATTACTATACGAAGACCAAAGAGAGGAGATTGATCATAATAATATAAATTACACTTTTTCTCATACTAATTATTCCTTTTTATATATATATTAATTACTAGAGCAATGTAATTATAACTAGTTCTTATAAATTTGAGTGGGCCAGTTACTACAATTTTATTATTTGTGTTAAATTCCATTTTTATAAAAGTGAAAGAAAGGAGATTGACAAAGTCTTTCTTTTACCAAGTCCGGAAAGAGGCATATATATATATATATATATATATATAATCAATAACTTAATTGATTTATTGATGTTGTGGAGAATAAGAACGGTATTCTTATATATATATTAAAGATACGACAGAGGATGCTCGTATATAATCTATACATAAAACTAACTTGAAAAAAACTAAATACACTAATTTAGGCTATAATCTTAGATGATTACAATCAAATAAAAAACTTTGTAACTAGAATATTTTGTGATCCTATAATTACTCATCAACAGCAGCTCGCGTCAACAATTGACACATGTTAATGTCTAGAGCAACATAAATACTTGAAATCTTTTTATTGGCTACGGGACGGCAATTTGCTGAGCTCTTCTTCTAAATCATTCTATTGCCTATGTCACTACTCAAACATGGCAACAACTAATACACATTTTATCAAAAAAAATCAATCCGTGTAGTGCCCATGTGGCTTGCCACCAAGACCTAACTAACACGTGCATGAGAAAATATTAAAAATGGAAGTCCTTAATAATAAAATGATACGATCGATCCACTAAATTAGTTTTTGAGAAATACATTCAGATAAGAACTTTATGTCCACAAACAACAATAGCATTACCCAAATCAAAATGTTGAATTTATTGGATGGTTATATATCATCCAAAACTAGCATTGGGTACGTCACATACCGTGGGATAAAGAATACCTCGATTACTTGGACAAATTATACGTGTGTAAAAAGAAAATTAATGAAAATATTTAATTATTCATAACAAAATTTTAAAAATACTATTAATTAGTTATGAGAATGCTAAACACAGTCACTTTGGAGAGTGACTGTTCAATAATCTCCTTTTAATTAGTTAAAAGATATTTATTATAATATCTCTTTTAGCAAATGAATGTATAATAAATATTTTTTAACTAATAAAAGAGATTGTTGAACAGTAAAGTAGTTGTATTTAGTATTTTTCATTAGTTATTATTAATCTTCAAAGTCAAGTTCTAGAATTTATATTTTAATTTTTTTTGAAATTATTTAAATACATTTATATATAAAAATGTATAACATCATTAATTAATGCCAAATTATACAATCTAAATATAGATTATCAAAGTCGTCAATTAAATATTACATATATTTAAAAGCAAAAGTCTGCCTATTGATTAATGAATGATGTTTTACAACTAAATATACAAAGCCATTTATTGGAGGTTTTGATTAAAAGGGTTATATCGAAAGCAAGTTACAATCAGAGTAGTCAAAATCATAATCTAACTTAACTTTCTATTCCATAAAGAAGAAGAACACAAAATTGAACTCACTGTATACAACTGGATGGACCCCAGTGGTCGTATTTTAAATTATAAAACATTGCTCATAATGAGTTGATAATTAATAAGTTCTGAGTATTTTTTAGAAAATGAATTATGAAAAACTCAACATATCAAAACTGCTATTATTTGAACAACAATCAAATACTGTTTGACAATTTATTAATCCAACAATTTAAGAATATTTTCCTTAAAAAAATGTAGTATTAATTTTTCCCTTGAAATAAACGCCATCGAACGAGTCTTGAACCAAAGCTCCTCACATTCAATGGGGCATGTATTAATGGGTAGATTAAAATCGTGATTTGAACAAGCTAACTCACCATGCACCTGGTCTGGTCTATGGGGGCAGCAAAAGAAAATAAGGTTATTTGTGATTGAGTGCAGCTTCACAAGATTTTCATTTAAGGTAAACAGAAATAATATATTTTGAGGTTTCAATGTTTGTTTTAGGCTGCCAACTTTTTGCCTAATAATAATAGTTGAATTAATGTATGAATGGTCTGTCTGAGCTATTTGTTCCGTAATAGACTAACTTATAATTAATTTTAAGCAAGGAAGGTACCATAGATTTCATGCTTCCTGCCTTAATTTCTTCTTGTTAGGTCTTAATTTAAGCATACATTAATTAGTCCTGTCTTGGGTAAAATTCAACAGCTAAAAACAAAACCCACTTACAAAATTAACAAGTTGGTTTTTAAACCGAAAAGGAGTTATTGAATGTGTAAATCATGATCGTGAATCTTATTCCATTCAATTATTTTTGAAAATGTTAATGAGAAAAATATATTTCTTTCTTATGAATCCCTTAATCAGCATGATATATATATTATTGTTTTTTCAGGGTGCCATGTTTGAAAATTATTTTAGCCCTTTTCTTTATCGACAGACTAATGATGCCACCGCTGTTTCCGGAGGCTTTCAAGTTTCAAAATTAAACGCTGCTTCTTATATAAATATTTGCAATTTGAATATTATGACAAAGAGGACAGTGGACTTTAATCTTTTGGGTCATCATCAAAGACTTCAATGGCAGTGGACTTTTCTTATTCACGACATATATCATACTATCATCCAACCGAAAAAGAGGAGAAAATAGAAACAAAAAATTTGCACCAGCCGGGAATCGAACCCGGGTCTGTACCGTGGCAGGGTACTATTCTACCACTAGACCACTGGTGCTTTCGATGCTCATAGGCCAAGTCTTTTAAAACATATCTTAATAATGCTGCCAACGCGAACCAACTTTAGATAAGCTGCAAGAAATCTGCTGGTTGATGCTGAATTTAAAATTACATATTGATTTTTTTTATTATTTTTAATAAATTATTATTTAGAAAAATAAAAAATAATAAAAATTTTTCAATACAATTTTTATAAATTATGATTTATTAAATTTTAAATTCTCCAATCACATTTTATAAGAAAAAAAATATTTATTAATGAGGTCAAACTAGCGCTACACATTTCCACTGAACAGATTTTTCTGAGTTAATGGTCTTCCAAAAATAATAAGCTTTCGTTGTTTCCATTTGAAAATTTTACATCCATTGAATTTTGGGATACAAAGTCTTTGTTATACATTATAATATTTGGATTGTAAATGCAGAATTCATCATTGTTATCTTTCCAAGACTCCTTGTCCCTTCTGCCGAGTTTTGAGGAATCATACTCTCTCCGTCTCTCAACTGATGTCGTTCAACTGTAAAGGCATTGATGGCCAAGTGACTAGCCTCGAGTCAGTACAGCAACCAGGCTTTGTGCTTCATTTCTTGGAGGTAGGAGTGAACACGGTCCAAAATAATTTCAAATTTTAAAAATTTCAAAACCTGAATATCATAAATTTTCAAAATATCATATTTGTAACTAAACCAAAAATAAAAAATTTCTAAATTTTATTGATCTAATTTTTTGGAACAGTTCAATTCTGATATTCAAAGACTATATTTTAACTTTTAAATACAATAAAAATTAATAAATTATATTTTATTAATGCAATATATAAAACTAATTGTAATAAAAAGAATTAATATATTTTTATAGTTTAGAAATGAATATTGTAACAATATTTTAGTGAGATTTGTATATTTAATTAATAAAATAAAAAAATTAATATATATATACACTTAGACATACATATATATATAATATTATAGAAATATCAAAGTAAATATATTATATAACATATTATTCTTAAATTCGGTTGCAATTTATTTATCTTCATAATTGTTGTGCTGCTAATTATTGTTAATGTTTATACTCATCATTTTTATTAAAAATTACTAATATTATTATAAAAAAATTTACTTTGCGACAATTATTTATATAAATATATTGAATATCAATTTAATTTAAAATAGTTAATTAATAATTTATTAATAATTAATTTTTTTAATTTAATTTATATTTTATTAATTTAATAATATTATAAAATATATAAATCAATATTGATCGGGTCATAAATTAAAAATTATATATAACTATTAGTTATATTATATTTATATCTACTTTATTTAGTTAAATTAGAAAATTTTAGTTATATATAATGTTAAATATTAAGTAATAAATTAATATAATAAAATATAATTTTTCATTATTGGTAATGAATTGGTTTTTATTTCAGTTATTCGGTTTAATACAATTCAATTCAATTTAATACGGTTCTCAATTTAGATATAACTTACTATCCAGAATTAATTCATATCATTAAAATTGATATAATTTGGTTCAGAGAAAGTAAAAAAAAATTAATAAATCCTTTTGGTTTAAAATATTTTCAATCAGAATTATCACAACCCAAATCTGAGGGCAGGTGACCGATACTAGAGAATAAAAAAAGCATGTGACTTTCGAAACTTGTAGTTAACCCGACATCACATTTTTCAAGAAATCTAGATTATAACAGTCGTCACTATCTCATAATCGGTCTCATTAGTTATGCATAATCAACATAACTTCACATCAACATCATCAAACATTAGTTTATAAACATGTTTAGCTAAACAACAAAACTAAATAAAAAGATAGACAATGAAAGAATTATCATGCGGAGTTCTAAACAATAATTATAATATAATTATACAATAAAATATTTATAAATAATACTCTTGCCGAAAAATAAAAAGCACAATGACTCAATAAAATAATTCGTCCATGCTTAATCTGCAACCTCGAGAAAAATAGTGAATATGAATGGGCGTTCAACTTAATGAACTATATAATAATTAATATAATATAGTGATCTCATGCAAATAATGCTCATGCAAATGTCAACCAGACAACCAAAATCACATAATCAAATAAGGATAGAAATAAGTCAATGAGACCACACTAAATCTCAAATTGGGGAGTCGATCTCCCTATCTAATTTTCTTAGTTTACATGTTTCTTTTAGATTCCAACACATAGGGTTTGCCGTCATAGCCGTAACTAAGCAGTACTACTCGACTAACAAGCATCGCTGAGCATGAGAATGTCCTGTTGTAACGCCAGTCTTAATCTCATCATCATCTAGTATCATCATATCATAACTCGTATCTCCGATCATGTATGGTCTCATATCATCCTAACACTATCCGGCAAACATGTATTATATGCATCAAAAGTCATCAATTTATGTTCCGACATACATTATGATTCTATGATTAAATGATAACAATGATAATTATGTTTATATTGCATAAGCAATCAAATGCGCTTATGTAAATATGGCTATTAGTATAATTTAGGGGAGCGGTGTATTATATTAATCTATATAACTCACAGTTGACGAAATCCAATAACTCTTCCCGAAGCATTTAACTGAGGATGGAAAAACATCTAAAAATTATTTTTTTATTATCATTTTTTTTATTTTTTTGCCGGAGTAGTATTTTCGTTGCCGGAATAGTATTACTCTTGCCGAATTTCGGCCATATTGCAAACTCATCTAAAAATTACAAATATATACTAAATCGAAGATCGGGAGGAAATAAACTCAACTTTACCTGACATATCAAAAAATGATGTCAAAAAAGGCCAAAATCTTCATCAGAAAATCACAGAAGCCGTCTCGTTCGTACCGCGTATGACCATTACTCTCTTGGTGACACTGAACTCGTCAGATGATAGGCTATACGGTAGTACAGGCGACATCGATAATTGATCGACATCGATAATTGATCACCAAATAGCGATAAATCGTAGAAAAACTGATACATACATCTCTCCCTCTCACCTTCTCTATCTTGCATGCTCTCTCTATTCTCCATTAATTTTCCAATTCCCCTTCATTTATTACCAATACAGATATATATATATATATATTTTCTTTTTTTAATAATTAAAATATTAAAAAATTATTTAAAAATTTTATAACTTAAATAATAATTTAATTAAAGAATAAAATAATTATTTATATTTTAAAAATATCATTTTAAAATAATTTAAAAAAAATCAAATATTACAAGAATATTCTAATTGATTTAACGATCTTTAGAATCCGCGATCCACCTTGTTCATAAGAGACTAGGGGTTAATAGGACAGGTAGTCCGCTGTGGCTTTTTTGCAACAAGGCTGCACTTGAACTAACTTTTTATGTAATTAATGAACTCTCATAACTCTCATTAAAATATAAAAAAAAATAACAAAAAACTGCCACATATACAAAATAAAATAAAAAAGAGCCGAGCCATGAAAACAAAGTGAAGACAAAAAGTGCTCCCGTGTCACCGCGGACTGTTCCCCACTGTCCTAACTACTATTAATATAATAAAAAGATTTCACAAATGAATTGAACTTAACCTTAATCCTAAAGTTAATTAGAATCCACTTTAATCATGTACATATGATTAATGTAAAAGATCTGAAATTAAAAAAAAAATGTTTCATGATTATGGCGATGTACAAATAGAAAAGATCAAAGTTGAAGAAATTACTTCACTTTTTTTACAACTAAACATCTGCTGCTACTAAAGGCAATTAGGAAAATAAGGACTTTATAATTCAAAATAATCATCATCATTATCGTTGTCCGTCTCATTATCCCAGTCCAGTTTAAAAGAGCTAGCTGACTTCATCAACTCTGTGAGTCCATTTAGATCCTCCAAATAGGTAGGATGGTTAATAGCTTGGAGCAGGAATTCCATTCCTCTTTTCCGAAATTCAGATACCACCTGAAAAGCACATTTGGTCAGAACTCAGAAGACAACATATTTAGAATAGTTCTTCTTATCCAGAATGTATTAAATCTCGAAAAAAAAAAAGGCAAACTACAAAAATAACAAAAGAAACAGTGAAGAAAAACAAGTATAAGGCAAAAACAAGTAGGAGGCACATCATTACCCTTTTTTTTTTGGATCAATTTTTGGCATACCATTTGGTACACAGGCACATCATTACAGTTATCATGTGAAAGTTACTTTAATTGATAAAAACTTTAAAAGGCAATTCCGATATATTTACAAAAATAAAACATTTTTGTATGCATGTAAAATGTCAACTCCTAAAGAAACACTGCAAGAATAACCAAGTAAAATAGGAACCAATTCAGTTTCCACAATAATGGTATCTACAAATAAATTAAAGAGAAAGGTCAAACTGTTAATGGCATCTCCTATCTTATAAATTTCCATAATTAAGAAGGGAAATGAAAGTAACGCAAAATTCTTATATTAGTGAAAACTTACACTGCTGGAACAAGCAGTGCAACTATTAGAAACATGGCCTACAAGTATCATTTGGGAAAATTGATGGAGAGAACCTCGAATCTGATGAGGTAAAATACCAAGAGGTTGCTCAACGCTTCCACTGTTACTGGAGTCTGCAATCTCACCTTCTGCAAATATCCTGCATAGATATAGATGGAAACCATAATGCAAGGTCAATGGAGTACTCATGAACTCTTCATGACAACAAAAATTCATTTTCCATGGTACTTAGTCTACGAATTTACCCATTAGGATGATGTAAGATGTCAACAAAAAGTTCAACCGCAAGAGATGAAGCAATAGGTGCAAGCCCTGGACGTGTAACAGTGCATTGCTGGTCCAAAGTGCGATTAGCAGTTGACTGCACAAAAGGTACACAAATTATTGCCCTGCTTGATAAGCACAACAGCTAAAACATCAAATTGATCACATTCTAGTAAATTACATCAGTTGCTGCAACCAATCTCTGTGCTCTATCAGCCAATACAAGGTTGTCCATATCACCAGATAAAGCACTTGCAGCTTCAGATTTTAAGTCATGACCTGAGCTGAGAGGGCCTGGACCATGCCGCATAACGAGGAAGCTATCAAACCCCAGAGCCGCAGTTATAGTAATCTATGGAAAGATAAATAACAAAAAGGAAATATCAATTGGAACAATAAGTGATGCTCAATGCCTCAATCTAACAATATGATGTTAGCTAGGTAAGGAAATCCTCCTAATCAATGTGATGTAGGGTCAATGAAAGAACAACGAGCTAACTAACACAAGAGTGGAACAGCATTCACAGCTTAAATTAAGATTAAGAAATATGACCTTGTTAGCATTTGCACAAAGGAGGGAAGGAAGCCATCTGCTTCTTTCTCTTGTATCAGCAACAAAAAAACTGCATCATGAGAATCAACTAAATCATGCAGATGTCTACAGTCTTCAAGCACACTCTCCTCTTCTTGGCTGCTCGCTGGATGTCCAGGCATTGGTATAGCCATTACAATACCTTCCGCTTCCTAAGAAATGAATTATAAAACAGATGGATGGAAGAGAAGTTCAGCATTTTTTTTATCTAAGCCTTTTGTGCTAGATTTTAAAAGTTAAACCAATTACCACTGCTGGAAATATTCGCTTTAGGCTTTTAACTGCTGCCATAGCTTTAAATTCACCTCCATTGAGACAATCATCCAATGTATAAAGTGACTGCCTTAATGGGTTAGACATTGCCACCTTGCCATTATCAAGTAGCGTAATTTTTCGTACTCCCCAAGACTGCAATATACATGATCTTTTATAACACAACACATGTAGTGCAAAGTTATAGGTGTAATCGTTCAAACACATACCATAAGCATGCGGGCAACCTGGCATCCAAGTGTACCTGCCCCTAAGAGAAGACACTTAGTAGAAGATAACTTATCCAAATTAAGGGAAGGCAAAGCACGCCATCTCATTAGTTTTAAATTCAAATCTGCTGCTGATATTGCCAACCTGTGAAAATATATCAACAAGCTAAGCAAAAATGGAACGGTTCAATTATGGAGCAAGGAATGACATTGCAAACAACATACCATGTTGGATCCATGGATTTAGCCAGGTTAAGAACCCTGGATTTGGGTTTACCTTCCTTATTGAGTTCCCATCCTACTGAATTACTTGCCTGCTGTAGATCTGGAGAGATATTGATAACAAGCCAGATATCCAGCATGGAAGAAAAAAAAAGATAAAAGCTGCAGGCAACAAAATCAACAATCAGAACAGAGCTTTTACGCAATTTCTGCCGCTCTACCTTGTGGAACTGCCATTAAGGCTTCGCCAACAAGGGACAGCCCTAGATCTGAAAAACCACGACTCTCTCTATAGCACAAAAAGCAGACAGTTTTGAGATTCCATCGGGAACAAATCAATGCAAGGATGTTGCGAAGAGGCCAACCAGGATTACTTGGAAGATGGCATGGGTCAAAAAAACCAAATAGCACCTGATAGTAACAAGCACAGTGGTAGTAAGAAAGATGAGTCTGTAATTCTATGTTTTGCTAATTTTTCCACTAGTCTATCATGCTAAATTTACAAGCATGGCCCTACCTATGAGCACAAGCCATTCAACTTTCCAGGGAACACAAAGAGTTGTGAAGACGTACCTTTTGCCCATCACCCTGGCAAGCTTCCCAGTCCTTCAGATGCCTAATAGTAGCATGGGAATCAGAAGCAATACAGACCAGAAAGAATGGAACATCTGTGAAAGATTTGTAAAATTAAGGAATTAGGTTTTCCCATAAAAACACGGAAGAATGGTCATATATCACATGTAAACTGAAATAATGTGATAAATTTACCAGCAGTCAAGCTTGAGTTACGCCATTCATTAAGAGCTACTGATACCGATCCTGCCTGCACAATGATTATTCAATAATTGATAAAGTAAAAGCTATGCAAGGATCTATAAAATTTCCAACAATGAACAACCATTTTAATTCAATCACCTCTTCTAAGGTAAATCATTGTGCAGCAGGCTTCAACTCAACAACTGTTACAGGAGGATCAAGCACCAGAGCAGGGAATGCAAACCAGTAATGAAATCTCCAATTTTTGAGGTCTGCAAATGAAATAAGAAGGAACCTCGACAGCCTTTCCAGAGTGAATGTCGTCCCAAATCTAAATCATCCACAAAACATGAACTCAATATTTCTATCACAACGAATCAAAATTTACTTATCTTATACTCATCCCTCAGAATTCACGACCCATCAACGAACTTCTAAATGTATTTATCACAACTCATCAAAATCACATATATATCCAATAATGAAACTTATAATTTTATTAATTGGGACCTATTATAACAAAAGGGGAAAAAAAACCTTCTTGGCTTCGTCCTTCAGCAAGCTTTTCTTATCAAGGGCATGGTATGCCTCCAATGTGTTAGTATTGTAGAGAATGCCAGGAACAGGGCATCTATTCGTGTTGCCGCGAGGGATTAAAAGTTGCTCCTTTTCATCACTAGGCAAGGATTCAGCAAGAAGATTCAAGTGGTTCGATACCTGAGGATGTGAACAAGGCCCATAGAAACCTATAAACAACAAATCATAATCAAAGCATGATTATTTTAATTTAGAGGCTCAAATTGAGAATTAAGAATTAACTTTGATGAATAAATAGAACATTTGAAATAATTAAATAGTCGCTGAAAAGCAAAACAATGTTTTGATGAATAAATAGAAGATTTGAAAATTTGAAATAATTAAATAATCTCCAAAAAGCAAAACTATGTACCGGCGATTGAAATGGGAGAATCGTCGATGCCGAACTTGTTGAGCTTCGAGGTAGACAATCTGTGCCAGAAACCCTCATCAACGAAGCTCTGAAACGGTGCGAATTGGAGAATGGATTCTTGTTTAGTCATTGTTAGCTCCGATTGATTGAATTATTCTTCTCTTCTGCTTGAAGTTAAAAGTTCAACGGGGAATGGTTTAATTCATTTAAATTCAAAGAACTTATATTCATTCCCATTTTATAAATTTAAATTCATAAAATTAAATTATTATAAACCAAATTAAAAGAATTTTTATTCATTCCAATTATATAAATTTAGATTCATAAAATTTAATTAATATAAATTAAATTTTATTAAAATAAATAAAATTTATAAATAAATTCAATAAATTAATAAATTTAATTTTTTTTATAAAATTACCATTAGTAAATTTATATCTATTTCTTTTATTATACTCTTCCAATTTTTTCTCTTTTTTACCATACTAATTTCATAAATTTATTATTTCTCATATTTTAAAATTTTAAAATTAATTTTTAATAAAATTATATTATTAATTTTTAATTTTTAAAGCCAAATATTCAATTTAAATGTTTATTTTTTTTAGCTTTATCAATAGTTATAATTTTATCTTAATATGTTATTAGATTTTTATTTTTAATAATCATTTAAAATTTTAAAAAATTATTCATTATATATATAAATTCTTTTGTGAAATTTATTATTAAAATAAAAATATTTCTATAAATATAAATAATAGTTCAATAATTAAAAATTTTTAAATTTAAATATTTTTATCTAAAATTAAGTTAAAAAATATTATTCTAAATAAAAATTATTGCAAATATAGTATAACAGTTTCAATCAATTAAATTCATATAAATTAAAAAATATATTTTTGAATATTAAAAAATAAAACATTCATATACAATAATTATCTAATAAAAAATACATTATTATCAATTTATAGCAATAAATCTAAAAAAAAATTCTTTTGATATTATTTGAGTATAAACTTTAAATATAATATTATCATAAAAAGGATATATTTGAAAAAAAATAAAACTTTAATTCAGAATTTATTTTAAATAAAATTATATAAAATTTAATTAAATTATATGTTTTAAGTTATACAGTACTAAACATGAAAATAAATTCTACATAAAATTTATTTATAAATAAATTATATAATTTAAATTCATTCATTTCAAATATAGTATAAATAATTATTATATTTGTAAGTTCAGAAAATAATCAAATTTCTCTTATAAATAAAATTATTTTTAATCGATCTGCCATACAATCAAGTAATTTTTTCAAAACAAAAATGCTAATTAATTATTTTAAAATAATTTAATGCATAAATTTATTTTCGATTATATATTTTTATAATTAAACTCTATTTTTTATGTTAATTTTATTTAAATTTAAAATTTTTTAATAATAGTCCTACTCTAATTATATCTTATATATAAATTGTAAGAAAAATTATATTCATTAAAAAAATAAAAGGCCTGTTATATTCATTAAAAAAATAAAAGGCCTGATCCTTAACATTAAAAAGCATAAGGGTCAAATTGATTATTTACTTCATTATATTATTTTGTGAATTTAATATATAAATTTTAATAAAAATTAATTTGTCTTAATTTTATAAATTCAATTAATCGAATGATTAATTTGATTATTAGAAGACATCATGGCTGGCTTTACAAATCATATAAAATTATGGAGAGTTAGGATTAAGGGATGTAGAGTGATAGGAAATTGAACTTATTAAACATAGAGGACTTTTATCAGACAAAACATCTTGAATTTATTCAACAGAAAACATTGTTCTTGTAGCCAACGAAGCTACTGATATCAAATGCTCCCTGGATTACATGCAAGAAACAGTGATAAATTACTACTATATGCTTATAACAACAAAGATAATGCCACCGACTTTAATATTGCAGGCAGCAATAGCTTTGCTATATATATTGGTTTACTTGTAACATAGTATCACAAACCATTTATTTCTATACATAATATGCTTGCACAAACTGAGACAGGAATCACCATATAGGAATATCAAAGTATGCAAATAGCCATCACCATCAACAGCAACAAGATTTTTGCTCTCAAGAACTCGAGCTGGAGGTTTCCAAGAAAGTCACCCTTCTTCTCTTGTTAGGGAATGCTGTTCTTGGTGAGTATTCAGGTGAAACGGAACCTTTCTCCAATACACAATTTAAGGCCTGGTGAATAGAATTCATAAGAACCTTTTGTACTTCAGAATCATTAACAGTGTTCTTATTTCTGCAGCTGCTTAAAAGAAGCACATTCTTTAACCGGCCTCCTAAGGTTGATATTTCTGCATCCACCATTTTCAATTGAAGGGCATCAATTGCTTGTCTTATGTCATACAGAAGCTCAGGCCGATAATTGCAAGATACGGATGCCTTGAAATACAGAGTTCCATCTTCTGCTCCATTGTCAAATGATTCAACCTTCACTTCATCATCATCCATTGGAATGAGAAGGCCTTTACTGGCTTCTATTGCTTTCTTCTTCAGTTCTTTCACTTGGGTAACAACTTCTGCGAGCAATGTAGCTTTGTCCATCTAAACAAAAAAGAATTCAAAATTGATATTAGAATAACTGAAAACAATAATCAAACTCCAAATATTAAAAGAATTAAGATATGTAAATTCAACTGTGATCACTCTCAATAGCATGCCTATTCTAATTGTGACATACCAGAAAGATATGTATCCATAAATCAATGTTACCTGCAAAAGTAACTCGGTTAATTAAGGAAAACATGACTTGTCCATCTATTATATTTTCATTTCAAAAGCTTTGCATGTAACCTCCAAGAGTAAGACAGGTCCATCAGAATATTAAAACAAAATGGTCAAAACATGTTGATAAGTGTTAAAGTGTTAACAATTACAATGTCAGCAGATGATAATGATATAGAAACAAACGAAGAAAAAAGAAAAGTATCCTTATAAAATAAAAAATCTTATATCCTACCCCTAATATTGTTAGAATTCTAAACTTGCAGATTTAAAATTCTAGTGGTTTTTCTTATTCCATACGTCTATTTCAGACTTGCCGTTCCAACCATGAGAAGATATCATATTTATCAGCTAACAAATCCATTTCTAAGTCATCATATGTAATATATAAATTATAAACACATAAAGAATAAACCTCCAGGTTGAATCATTAAAAATACTACAGCTGGCATAATGCATACGCACCCACCAAGCAATCAGAATCATCAGTTCGCCAACCATTAATATAATTATTATAAATATTTGCATATTTTATAAGTATACACTTTTTTTGTAAGAATATAAATATGGTGTCCTACCGACAATAGCTTTGACTTTGAAATATTAATGAATTAGTTAAAATCAGCATATGGGTTTACATCTTGCTAAACAACCATAAGACCATCAAATAAAATTTGTTGGTTCAACTTATAATTATAGGCAGCTTTGACTAGGCACCACAATGATATCAGAAGCCATTAATGAACCATTTCTTTCTTTTTCGTTAAACCAAATGCCTATATTTCCATATAACAGAGTGGTGACCTCTTGTTTTCTGTCACATAAAGCTTGCAAATTTTTCAATCCAAACATTTTTGTTTTGTTAATCAGATAAATGATTGGGTTCCAAATTTGCAATGTTAAAACCCTATAGACAAAACTATTAAGTTTTAGCAAAAGTTCATTAGTTAAAAATCCAAAGATTCCCATGGGCAAGATGGAACTACTAATTGGAAACACACACCATAACTTCTACTAGGACAGTGAATATCCAGACGACTACATGCACAATATAACGCTGCATAGCTAAACTTTGACTGGTATAGCAAACAATGAACAGATTTTCAAGTTACAATCACATAAATTGTTCAAATTCATTGGAAAATTTCCCAATTAACATCTTATTTGATTGTAGTATTCACTTCTAATATGAAGAAAAGTGCATAACATCATTTCAAACTTTAGCTCCTAGTGATATACATTGTTCACCAACTTAAGAAATGGTGATATACAGAGATCGAATACCATATACGAAACTGTTAAATTGATCATCAGAAGTAGTACAAACTCAATTTTGATTCGTGCAGTTGATGCTTAAACATTTTTCAGATGTGCAGTTCAAGCAAGAGTTTGTCTAGCAAAATCAAGTCCGATCATTTAATCCTACCCCTCAAGTCTTTATGTCTTAAGTCAATCATTCAATTTCTCATTAGCAAACTATCAAACACATCTATTGCAAACATTTTCAAGAATTTGTTAAAAACAATAAAATAGGCATGCTATACGGAAATCAAACAGATAAGATAAATCGATTTGTATTATAATGTTAAATTGATAAAAACCAGCACAGAGAAAGAATTAACCTTTTCAGTGCAGGGCACGAGACCACGAAGACTAGCGAGATGGGCATTGATCCTCTCTCTTCTCCGCCTTTCTGCCTCACTATGGCTTTTCAGAGCCTTCAGAGCCTTGGCCTCAGACGTTACATTTTTCCCGACTTTGGTCGCCGGTGCAGTTACGAGTTCTCCCTTTTCATTATCCAACACCAGGGCCTGAGATACCATCGACTCACTTCGCAAAACCCCATTAAATCCTTCTAAATTAAGCGAAAATTGGTCCAAGTAGTTAAAATGACAGTACCCAGATGAAGGGTTAGCGTTATAATTATAGTAAGAAACCATTGAAAATTGAACACGAGGGGGAAAAAGAACAGAGCTTGGATTTGTTTAGGTGGTTTATGAACCAAATGTAAAGTAAATTAGGCCAGGAGGACGAGTTGTGGGAGCGAACCAAAAAGAGAGCTTTTGAAGAGGGAAGTTTTGTTGTTTAACAGCCTTGTTAGTGATTCTTGTGGCTAAGATCATGCCTTCCATACCGGAAAAAGGATAAATTTTTGGATTAAGAGAAACAGATATAAGTCAATGAGAAAACATCCACATTTTCTTCTTGATAGTCTTGAAGAAGAGCATTATTTCTTTGATATGGGTGAGAGATTCTCTGGAGAGTGTGGACCTTTAATTACTAGTTTAAATAAAAGAGAGGGAAAAGATAAAGTTCGAAACTTTGAATCTTTTGTGAATCTTTTTTCCTGGAATTTCGATGAATCTTGAAGAGAAAAGGGACAATAAAGCTTAAAGAAAATGGGATTCACAAGAGAGATAAGAAAGATGGTTTCTTTATGAGGACAGAAAGATGAGCTAAGTACTTATGAAAGTTCTAAGCTTTGAAGAATTATGAAATCTTGCCCCTCATCAATCAAATATATATAGAGAGGACTCTCAAAAGTTTAGTGTTTTTTTTTTTCATATCTCAGCTCATAGTAAATTACCAACTCCGTAAGCAAAATTTGATTTTAGAAACTCCGTACTATTAAATTATTATTTTAAAAAAATTATTTTACTTATATTGTAATTTTATAAAATTAATAAAAATTAATTAATTTTTAATTATATTTTTATTATTAATGAGTTAATTAATAAAAAAAATATAATATTTTTAACATTAATAAATAAATTAATGATATTTTCATACATTTAAAATAATTTTATATAATATTAAGAGAATTTAATAATTTTTTAAAATATATTCATGAGTTGAAGTGCATAATTTGAACGGAATGAAAACGGTAATTCGTCATATTAAAGGACTAAATTATAACCCTATGATGAGAGGTATCTGCTGATGCTTAAAGAATTCAAATATTGGATTAACAATTTAAAAACGTGCTTTTAGGCTTTTGGAATGTTTAGAATTGGATGCTCAACTCAACTGGTCTGAAACAGACCACCCCAGATGAGTGTTTAATGGCGTTTCTAATTTTTTTAATAAAATTTTAAATATCAAAAATAATTTTAATATCGATAAACTAATAAATACGAGTTTTGCCAATTGATTAGGCGTATGCATGTGGTGCGAAATACACCTCAATAAAAAAAAGTGTAGGCTAAAGAGACTTTAATTAGTCTTACTTTTATCCTTATATAGTAGCTTGCAAGTTTAATTTTTAAATTTATTTTTATGATAACATTTAATTTTAAGGTTTGATATAATTATTAATTTAATGTAGTACTTAATTATTGGTATTTGTAGATAAATCATACGAAATCTTGACCGAAAAATCAGAAAAAAAAACACATATATCAAAGAAACTATCATAAAAAAATCAAAGAGATAAGGTGATGAAAAAAATTTTAGGGTTTATTTCAGTATAGTTAGTAGTAAAATATAATGTAATGTAATCATATACATATATTTAATTACATTTAGATATATTTAATTATATTATATTATATTCAATTATATATGATATGTCAAACTCACCCTGAAAAATGTTGAGACTTACCGTTCAAGTAATGCAATCATCAAAACAATTTTGTTAATTAAATGCAATGTAATTAAAGCTTATTTTTTCTACGTGTTTCACCAACTGTGTCATGAGAGACGTAATAGGTTGAAGGTACTGATAAACATTGTTTCATGCAGACAATGAAAACTTCTAACATTGATTTCAAGATATAATTGATATCAAATGAATATATATTATATATGTATTTGCTTTTGTTTTGTACTGAATATGAACCAATTAATATGCTTTAATATGTTTCCATGGCCGCCATTTGGATCAGTCATCTTATAAAGGGTTTGAATACTAGCAAGAATTTCAAAATTGGCGCTCTTTAGAATGAAAATTTCAGAAGAAAAAAAAAAACCTCTTATAATTTCCCATAAACTAACACACTTTTGTTATTTTAAATAGTATTAAGAATTAATTTTTCAAAAATACTATAGGGATCAACTTGACTCAAATCAAATGAGAACAAAAGAAGGATTTCATTAAAATTAATTTATCAACAACAAATAATTATTTATTGCTAATGAAGTTACTAATGAACCCCTTTTTTATTTTTGCACAAATCTTTAATTTTTTTTCCCCAACAAAAATTCTCTCTAAATATGATGGTAACAATTTCCAAAGATAATAATGATGTTGTTGATAGATCATCTTTCATAAATAAACTTAACTTGAAAACAGGAAGAAGACAAAACAAGATTAAGAAAGACATAACTGATATTTGGATGTGAGATAAAATGTCCAGCTATAATGTCATGCCAATAATTAAAACATTAAAATATATAATGTAAATAAATTAATCAATTTAATATCAATAATAAAGTTAGAATATAATTAGTAAAGAAATTACATATATTGAAATTAATTAATGTCTTTCTTAAAATTTAATTAAAGCACTGAGATATATAATGTAAAGAAATCAATCAATGTAATTCCAATAATCAATTTAGAGTATAATTAGTATAGAAATTATATATAATGAAATTAACAAATTTCTTTTTTAAGATTTAATTAAAGCATTGAAATATATAATGTAAAGAAATTGATCAATTTAATGCTAATAATTAGAGTATAATTAATGTAGAAATTATATTTAATGAAATTAATCAATTTCTTCTCTAATAACCAATAATTAAGTTAGGATATAATTAGTGTAGAGATTACATAAAATGAAATTAACCAATTTTTTTTCTAAGATTTAATTAAAACATTGAAGAAAAAAGAAAATACAGAAAAATAATAATTTTTGCTGCTGGTTCATACCGTATTTTATTGTGTTTATTTGTTATTGTATTTTGTTTGTGTTTTATGTGTAAGATAATTTCCATCAACCACAGCATATGAATATGAACAATTTTCCTTTAACAAATGCGAAACGAAGATGAAGATGAAGAAAATGTATTTACCAACAAAGATTTTTGCTTCTACATTGAAAATAAAACAAACATTTAATGATTACCTGTCAAAATATTGGAATTAGTAATCAACATGCTAAAATTTCGAATTTCAAATAAATGGTAAAAATAGAATAACAATTAATCAATAATGCATTATCAGTATTTATTTTTCATATTAATAATAAAAGTAAAAAATATCCCTCATGATTTGGATCAAATTGATTCCTAGCAGCACTCTTAGTTTCTTTTTAGTATTCTTTGTGATTTATATCGATTAGTTTGATAAAATATAAATATATTTAAGTCTCCTCATATAACATTTTTTATAAACAAAGAAAGTTATGAATTTGTTTTTGCGATCAAACTAATGCATTAAGTCAGTATCCCTGCTATAATAAGAAACAAAATTATGTATACAAAGATTAATTGTGCATATGATAAATTACTGAAAAAATTAATTACTTAGAATATATTTTATAAAGATATTTTACTAAGATTTTTTTTTACTGAAAAAAATTATATTACTGTCTTTGAAAGACACAATAAAATACTAAAAAAATCTCAATTTTACTGAAAAAAATTTGAACAATACTTAAACTACCTTTATAACGTCTCTTTTTTATTTATTTGGGTCATGCGTGAAATTTGACAGTTAAAACAATAGTATAATTGTCTTTTGATATATGACCTCTCAATTCTCTTTTCCAATAAAACATTTTTCCTTATTCCCTCCTATGTAAAATATTTACTAATTGATAAAATTTAATAGAATCAGTTTTTTATTTTATATAAATTATTTATAAATAAATATACTATTATTGATCAAAAATATTATGTAGTCAACTTTTTAAAGCTTACGGTGCAACCAAACGTATTATAAGTATTTGTTAAGAACAAAAAAAAATTATTTTATGGTCTAATCCATGTTTAGAATTATTATTTATGAGCGAGTCCACCACTACTTATTAATTAAACATATATTGATAATTGAGTGAATTTTTTTGGCAATCTGTCTACATTTAATAAATCTTTGAATTTTGCCTTAGATAAAGTTTGAATTTCTCAATATAAAAAATGTTTGAATTTCTTAAACGAAATCAAGGGTAAGGGACCAAATATTTTTTAAGTAGTAGAAGAGCTACCCCATAAATTGATGGAGAGCAGTGGATTGCCCACAACACCGTCTCAATTGACCTTTAGATTCCAACTATTAATTAAACAACAATTAAAAGCATATACATACATATATATATATATATATATATATTTGTGTGTTCATATAAAATATCTAATTCTTTTTTTTAATGGTAGACCTTTTCTTTGGAGAGGCAATGGGGTCCTGCCTTGCAAAAATAATGTATCTTTGACATGGACATTGCTACTCAGCATAGTGACATTTTTTTCTAATATATATAAAAAGCAAATAAGATGAAAACTAAATTATTTCTTTAATAAATTAAGGTGCTTGTCGAATGTCTAGATTCAATTTATTTGAGATAAGAGAGTGAAATAAACTAAATTATAACTTTGAAGTTTGTTCACATATCACCTAATCCAATTATTTATTAAGCTCCAATTATATGTTACTTGATTAGTATATATCACAATGTGGAGGATGAATGAATGATCATTTCTATTCTTTATTTTCATTTATAAAAAAATAAATATAAAATTCGAATTTACAAGAGAAAACTTATAATTTCCTATGAATTTTAAGAGATTTTTACCATAAAATTTTCCATAAAAAATTTACAATCCTATAAATTTATTTTCTTGATTTCATCATTCACATGAACCTTTTTTTTTCTTTTTTTTTTCATTTTAGAAGATATCGCATATGGCTAATAATAAGTTTTTAGTTTAATAATATTGAAATTATTTTAAATTCGACTTTCAATAAAAAATAAATGAGAAAAAAAAACTATTACTGAACGTGTACATTAATTAATAAAAAATTATTTCTATTTTATTTTAATTAAAAATTTTAAATTTAATTTTTTAGATATATAATTGCTTTAAATTTCAATTGGATGATTTAAAAAAAAAAAACTGCCCATATTGTAATTTCACTAAGTCTCATTTCTTATAATTCATGCTAGGCTGATATTGAATCAACAATGAATGGTTAAGAAATAGCTATGCCTCATTTTCGGGTTCATATTTTAATTAGTCACAATAGTCAATAAGTAAAAGCAATATTGTAATTCTTTTTCTTCCTTTAATTAGCTCAAATATAAAAATATTTCAAAAGCTTAACAGGACTACATTTACATTACATTTATTTTCATTATTTCTTTGACTTTTTAATTGTCTAAATAATTGGAGTCAACCCTTTTATTTATTTATTTATTTTTTTTGTTAAATCCCAATAAGAACTTATAATGAAATATACACAATCCAACAATAAATTTAATTTTCTATTAGCTACGCAATCAGATTGGTTACTAAAACAAACATGAAAACAGCCTCTACTGTATCCTTCACAAATTTAAATGGTGCTTTTTTTTTTTTATTTCTACCAAACATCTGTAATTGTTTTGAAATATCCAAAGTCAAACTCAATTGATGATTTGATCATTTTGCTCTAATTTGGTGTGTTTTTAACTATTTTGAAATTTTTTTATTATTAGAATATATGAAATTCAGTTTAAATTAAATTATAATGATTTTTATTGATGTTTTTAATATAACATAAACTTGATAATAATATGGTATAAAACAATAATTATTTATTAAAAAAGAAAGCCTAAACTTTAATTAATTCTTAATTCTTGAAGTACCACGTTTATGTACCTAAATGCACCCAAGCTTGAGAAAAATTATATATAGCACTGTGTCCCCATTATTTGGAGGAATAAAACATAGAAAAGCTCCATAATTTGGAGGTTTTTATTTTTTTATAAGATAAAAGACTTAACTAGCAAAAGAAATTTTGTCGTTGAATTAAATTTGAGAGTGTGTAATTTAAAAAAAAAAAAAACAAACCAGATTGTAAATATTGTAACATTATTAAATTAAGCTTGCAAAAGTATGCAATTTAGAGAAATTAACGGAAGTTGTAGATGCAAAGTTTTTAAATTCATTTCACAAATAAAAAGTTGCATGTAAGTTGCAAGGGGTGTTGAATAGAAAGATATATATGAACAATTGGCTTATATTTATTGCAAATGATATCCTGAAGTGTGGTTCATTTATTCTTTAAAACCAAAATTTACAGAAAGAAAATCTTATAATCATTTATATACTGGTTAGGAAGCATCTTTGTGTTTGCGGTAATTAAGGTTACTTTGATATTGAAATTGATTTTTTGTCAAATAAAAAGGATGGTCGGTTGGATTTATTTATTTTTTATTTTATAATATTACCAACTAAATATTTGATCAGAAATATTAAATACAGTCATTTTGAAGAGTAGCTGTTCAACAATATCCCTCTCATTTGCTAAAAAATATTTATTATATCATCTCTCTTAATAAATGAATATATAATAAATATTTTCTAGCCAATGAAAAAAAGATTATTGAACAATCGCTTTCTAAAATAATCGTATTTATCATTTCACATATTTATAATTAAATTTGTTAGTCATAGTAATGGCATCCATATCTTCACAATTAATCAAATGACTAATTTAACTGTGCTAGCCGCTTTTTATTATTTGAATTCTCATTAATTTTTTCTCTTAATTAATTTGAGAATAGGATTACCATTCATTTATGACAGATAATAGTTATGTTCATATTTCTTATTCATAATCTATTACTTGACTTTTTTTTTCCAGTTTTGTATATTTTTATTATGTGATTTATCTTCAAATAATTATCAAATTAATATATATATAAAATTTAATTTTTTATTTTGTATTATTTTATTTTTTAAAATAAAACTGAATTCAATTTAAGTTTTATTATAGAGTTTTTGTTCATATTCATGTGAAGGTTTTGTATCTTCTTTAAATGGAAGTTTGTACTTTTCTAATAAAAGTTATTTATCATTTTCAAATAGAAGTGCCTTTCTCATATGGAAAATGATTATAAATGATATGTGAAATAAATATTCTGTTGAAAGTTAAATTGTTCGATGTATAATCATTATCCATTATTTGTATTGAAGAAGTTTATGAAGTTTAAAAATATTCAGTAACTTCATTGGTGCATTTTAAAATTGCATAATTTTATTTATATTTTATAGATATTTATTAATGAAATTTTAGTTTCCATTCAAAAAAATTTAATAATATCCATAATTTTAAAAATAATTTTTTGAAAAATATTATTTTTTTTAATTTTTAATTTCAAAAAATCTCACTTTCTAAAATATACATCTAATATATTAAAAGTATATCATTGCTTACAAGGACATATATCTATCAAAGATACACGAAATTGTAAGGTATTTAAAAAAGAAAATTAAAAAAAGTAATATAAGATATTTCAGAATCCCTAGAATTAAAAAAAATTAATTAATTTCAAATAAGTTATATTTTTTAAAAATAATTTGATTATAATTAATTTCTAACTTGAGATTCTTCAGTTTTTTTAAGACTATTCTCCATATCTTTTTTTTTTCTTTTTTTTCTTTTCTTGAAAAATCAGTGCAATAAGCCAATAACAAGTGCATATTTCATTTTAATTAAACTTTTATTTATTTTGAGGAAAATTGATGAAAAAAATAGAAGTTTTATTTTTCTTATTTTTTTGTTTGGATAATAATAAAACCAAGAAAAAAGCGGAAAAAAAAATGAAAATAACTTACCTTAATTTTCCTTTGATTTTCCAAAAACTATTTTCTAGAGAGAAAATGAGAAAAACAAAAAATAAATAAAAAAGTTATAAACTAAGCCCTGTTTGTTTACATGGAAAGTTTTTAATTGTTTATTTTCTAAAATAAAAAATTATTTTTAGTTTTTGTTTTATATTTTTAAAAATTAGTGTTATATTTTTAAAACTTATATCATAATTTTTTTTGCATATACATGATATACAAACACATATTTTGTTCACTTATCAGAAAGATTACATTATTTATTCTAATAATACATCATATTAATTGGATACTATAGATAATTAATAAAATAAAATAAAATTATTAAAAATAAAGAAAACAAAATTTAAAAAAAAAAGATAAACTTCTCATTTTATAATTAAATTTGCAAAAAAATAAAAAAAAAAAGAAAGTAAAACAATGTATGTAGAAAAAAGAGAGTAAAACAATGTATGCGGAAAATTAATATATATATATATATATATTAGAGAAAAAAAGACATTATCCATATCAATTTATTTTCAAAATCCTAAAAATTAATATTTTTAAAATCAAATTAGTCTGCTTATCAAACTAGTTTAATAGAGAATCAGAGATTGGCATATTTAAAAATACTAAAAAAAACTATATTTTAAAAAACCGATCGAAATCAATTAGTAGAATCGGATTAGTTTGAACCAGACTAAAACCAATTTTTTAGTTTTTAAGTATTTTTTAATAAAAATAAAAGAAAAAATTTGATTCGTTTTTTATATGTATTAAATTTAATATGTGATATTTTTAAATTAATAAATATATTTTCATTATTGTTACATTTTTATTTTTAAATTTCTATAATTTTTATTACTATCTATTAATAAAAATTAATAATATTATTTTATTATTAAAACCGTCAATCAAGTTAAATCAGTTAAATTATAAATTTTTTTATCAATATATTTTAATATCCGATTTGATTATAAAAATATTACTAAAAATCATATTTTATGAATTTTATGTTTATTCAAAATTATTTATTATTTCAGAAAAAAATATAAAACTCAATAATATTACTAAATGCGTTTTTATTTTTTTAAAAAAACTAAAATAAAAAATAAAAATCATCTTAAATAAATCATAAAAGGTTACTAATTTATCTTTTATCAATTAACAATAATAAGATATTATAGTAAAAATAAATTTTATTTTCTTTAATTTGTTTTATTAAATAATAAAATAAAAAAGAAAATATAAATTTTCTATTTTATTTTTTAAAAATTTTGTATTATTTTTTCTTTCATTGAAGACCCAAACAAAGGCTAAAAGTAAACAAAATGAAACGAAAAAGTTGACAGTGTTGTCTCTTTGACATGTCCAAGTCGCGCGGTCTGATTTAAATGAAAGGCCAAGACTGTGAAGAGCCAATATATATATTTTTGGTGTTGAATCTGTTGATGGCTGGCCTGCACCTGGCCGTTCCAACTTCTCAAAATCAAAAGATTTTTACAAGAAAATATAACATTTCAAGAGACCAAAGCCAAGTGCCATCATAAAACTTAAGGAGAGTAGGAGACGCCTAATAAAGTCGTCAAAAATCATTGCTCTCTAACAAGTAGTTAAACTTTCTTGACTTTATTGAATTTGAGATTATTAATTTAAACCTCATCAAAAATCATTTTGATTTTTCCCATTCATATAATATTAAATTTGTCAGAGTTGTTAACCATATTCATAAATAAATTTATGAATTGTAGTGGTATTTTGAAGCTGGCTTCAAGTCTAAGAGAAAGACAGATCAGATTAGCCAAATAGGAAGTCTATGTACGTGAAAAAAATAAATAAATAATAATAACTTATCAATTTGTGCATATGAGATACTCCGTTCTACTTATCAAAATAGGAGTAAAGTTTTGCATTTAATATAGACATAAATTTTATACTCTCTCGCTTTTACTTTAAGTGTCGTTTTACGTATAATTATACTCCCTCTATTTCATAAAAATTATTTTTTTTATAAATTTTAAAAATATATAATTAATAGATTGACAATTTATGTATTTATTTTTTTTACTCTTGCTCATATATTTATTTTATCTTAAAAATAGTTTAAATTATCATTAATTTTTTATTTAAAGTGTAAATTTATTAGAGGATAAAATAAAAAAAAACATTAAATACATTCTATAAATAAAAGTGAATAATTATTTTAAAATATTTTAAAATAAAATAGTGAACAACCTTTATAATACGGAGGAAGTATATATTAAAATAATTATTAATTACTATAAATTTTATAAAAAAAGTTATACTGTGATATTTTACTTAATTACCTCTTTTAATTAATCTCTTACTATTAATTACTAACCTTAGAAATATTTAATAATTAAAAGTAAATTTGAAATTTTATAATTAATACCATATTAAATTTAAAATTTTATAATTAATATCATTTTAAATTCATAAAAACAATATTTAAAGTAAAAAAAATATATTATACAATACTTATTAAAGTGAAATGAAGAAATCATATAAAAAATATTTTTTTGATATGCAATATTTCGGTTTATATTAGGGTGCATATAACAATCAAGTTCTGAGCTGTGTAACAAAAATCTTTAACCCCATCAAATCCCATCAACTCTTAATAAAAAAAATCGCATCAATTAATTCAAATCAATTTAAACCAAAAATCATATTTATAAATATATAGAATTGGTGATTATTTAAAAAAAATAAATTTTTGTTTTACTTTATAATTTAATAAAAATATTAGTTATAAGTCATACCAATTCAAAATAATAAATATGTATAGAGATATATTATAAATTATGAAATGACAGTAATATTAAAATAAATTCTCAATTAAATAATTCATCAATAAGATTTTAAGAGACAAGTTTATGATATTCATTTAATAATATCTTATGTTTATTAAAATATTTTATGTTTTTCATTCTCATTTTAATTGTCAATTAAATTTTTAATTTAATTTCTCTTTGTCTATTTCATATATGTGTATATATGTTAAAATATTTTCTTAAAATATTTATAAATATTTTTATAATTTTCAGAAGTTAAATTAACATTTTATTAAAAATGTAAAATTTAAACTTAAATCAATCTAAATTAAGACTGATATAATTTCTAATAAAATAAACCAATTCAAAAATTTTTATTTTTTAAATCATTTTTATTTAAGCTAGATGTAAAAGGTTTATGAAACTGAAAATATTGATTTAATATGATACATTATTCACAAACCTTCTGAATAATATGAGAAGATAAATTGAGATTTTTGAAGAGTTAAAAAATAAAGGGTTTTCTTCCTTGACATTGAACCCCCAAAATGGAGATTTCCGAAGGTTTTCTTCTTTTCTTTCCAAACATAATAAAAACCAATGTGCCTATATGAAATAGAGAGATTGTAAATTATAATATTATCACTACTTATTAAATTTTATATGTTTATATATTTCATATAAAACTTATTAAAAATATATATATATATATAACATATAAAACAATATATAATATATAAAAACCATATAAAAGACGTATAAATTAAGAAATAAACAACATATACAATACACAATTAGCATATTGAACTTATAAATTAACAAATAAACTTTTATATTTTGTTTTGCATATTATATATATATTGCATATAATTTGTTAAAAATGATGATTTCCAAATGAAAAAGTATATATAAATTTTTATATGTTGTTTATAAATTATATATGTTGTATATATTTAATAAATGTGATTTCAAAATAACAAATATATAAAAGCTTTTAAATATCATTTTATATGTTATATATATTGTATATAGTTAGATAAATGTAATGGATTCAAAATAAAGAATGATATAAAGCTTTTACATGTTCTTTTATATATTATATATGATGCATTTAATTTGATAAATATGACGGATTCAAAAAGAAGTAGCAAATAAAACTTTTAAATATTATATATGCTGCATATATGATAAAATATGAATTTTAGATTTTTATATATTGTTTTATATATTATATATAATTATTTATGTAACATGTATATTGTATATAAAATTCTTTCCATATATCTAACATATGCTATATATAATTTTTTGTGTAACTACATGTTAGAATTTTTTTTACATAGTTTTATGTGTTATGTATAGTTTTATATGTTATGTGTAGTTTTAAATGTTATTTATGCTTCATATAATTTGATAAATTTGATGAGATTGAAAAGAATTTTTCAATAGATTATAGAAAAGCTAAAAACTTAAAAAAACTCTTCATTTATAATATTTTATGGAATATACAGAATGCATTACAGTTAAATAACAAACCAATAAAAGGAGGAAAATAGTCATAAATAGAAATCAAATCTTTAAAGCAAAATCAAATTAAATATCTAAACAAAGTATAAAATCATATAGAGAAGCAAATAATATCCATAAAAACAAATACATATAAGGAGGAAAACAAAAGGATGGAGAAACAACTAGTGTAAAGAAAAAAGTAAAATGACTTTTTCTTCTACTGTTTAGCCATTGATTTCTTGCATTCTTCTTCCCCTTGTTTCAAGATCTTTACTAGGTTTAAATCTCTCGAGGTCTCTAGGCACCGTTTGCTCTAATTGATGGTGTAATCATTCATGATCCAAATTAGATATTTAATCAAATCTTATATAAATAGAGGAAGAGGAAGTGGTGAAGGAGAAGGGAATGAAAATTGAGGAAGGTAATGATAATGGAAATGCAAAATAAAGAAGGAGAAAAGCAAATGAAGAGAAAGCGTAAATTTGAAAATAAAAAAAAAAGAGATAACTTGAAAAAATGTTTAAAAATGAAAAATCTATAATAAAAGGTAAAAGAAAAGTTAAAAAAAGTAATAGATAGTTTAATTTTTTTATTTTTATTTTGGGATGTTTATAACTATCCAAAAAAATAACTTATATTACAAAAATATTACAAAAATTAAAAATATTTATACTTTTATAAAAAATTAATTTAAAATTTTAAAAATACCTCATTTCTTAATAAACATAATTTTTTTTAAAATATATTTTTTCTCAATATAATCAATATTTTAGTTGAAATTTTTATTTTTCTTAAACTTCAATATTAAATAAAAATATTCTAATAAAATAATAAAAATTAATATTTAAAATTATTTTTTTCATATAAAAATCATAATTTTTCATAAAAAGAAAAAATTAATTTTTAATTATAAAAAAGTAACACTCAAAAAAATAAAAATATAAAATATAAAAATATATTAATAAAAATTATTAAATTTATTTTTAAATAAAAATTTTACATATTATACAAATAAAAAACCTAAAAAAATATACAATTTTGTTATTTAGATGTATAATAAACGTGTTGTAGATATATTGTAGATGTGTTACATATGTTATAGATGTTATGTGTATGTTATATATTTATTATTTAAATTGTGCATATTTTATAAAAAAAAATCATGAATATTGTGTGTTTATTGTGTGAATATTGCGAGAATAATAAATTTTAAAAAATTAAATAAATATTAAAAATATTATATAGATGTTTTGTATATTTATTGTAGATATATTGTTGATGTGTTGTAGATGTAGTTTATATTATTTAATGTGTATTTTATATATGTTGTGTATATATTATATATATGTTATATATATGTTTATTTTTTGTGTATTAAATATGACATTAAATTTTTTAATAAAAAATAAATAAATAAATAACGAAAATAAAAAAATTTACAAATATAAAAAAACAAAAAAATAACGTAAAAACAGTAAAATTGAAAAATGAAAACGGGAAAAAATTTCAGTGTACAGTGTAATTATCTCTTTTATTTTTTCATGGTTGAGAGGTGTCTTTGGATTGAAGGGTATTGGGCTGAAACCAGTTTGGGCCAACTTAGATTTAAAGAGGTTGGGAATCTATTAAAGCTGTATCTGTATTTATAAATTTATATAGTTCACAGTTAATATATATATATATATATATATATGTGTGTGTGTGTAAGGTTTAATTAAACACCTCGATTATAATATTGATAGCAACTAAATACTTAAAGTTTTTTTTTTAAACCATTCAAAATTTTTTTTATTAAGTTTAGATCAAATAAGCACTCCCGACAACTCCATTCGATGTTAAAATTTACTTTGCTCACAATTGTGGGCTTCAAATTCAATTAAATATCTCAATTGTGAATCCTAAGCTCCAAGTTTATGTATATATATAATTTAATTGAATTTTAATTTTTAATTATATTCAAAAAATACTTCACATATTCAAATTAAATTAAAATTTATAATTATTAAGATAAATAAAATAAATGTATGTATTAATCTTAAATTAAAATATTAATAATTTTAAACAAATTTGAAATTGCTAAAATCAATAATTATTATTTAAATATTACATAGTAGCAAAAATATTTTACATTATAAAAAATTTAAAGAATTAATTAGGAGCTATTTAGTTGTGAAAAAATATTTTTTATTTTTATTGTTTAATTTTCATTTTGTTTTTTGTTACTTTTCAAATGAAAAATTAAATAATTAGAAAATATTTAGTTAATCTTATTTTCTACTTCATATATTTTTTATTTTTATATAATATTTAATGAATTTTCTTTTTCAAATAATTTTATACTAAAATATAATTACTTAAACTATTTCATAATCTAAATTAAAATAAAATCATAATTAAATAATAATTTTAAATATATAAAAAATTTTAATTATTATAAAATCAACAGAAAAATATTCTCAAATTTAAAGCATAGAAAATATTTTAGTAAATAAAAATTTTAAAAGTATGAAAAATTAAATAAAAAAACACTTTCAATCAATTTAATATTTTAGGGCTTGATATTTGAAAAACAATTAAAAATTTTCTTAGATTCAACTATTAGCTAATATATATAGAAAATTATTTTCTAATTTTATGAATAGAAAATATTTCTAAGTAAATAAATATTTTTATTTTTGATTTTTCTTTAAAAAATTCTGAAAAATAAGAGTTATTTTCAATAACGAAATAGTCTCTTAGATTTTTGCCAATTGTTTCAATTGAAATTTTAATATTCAACATTTACTTTTCTCACATTTTAGCTATCTAAATTCAAATTTAATTAATAGAGAATTAAATTTAGGGAAATTTACAAAAATAACTTGAAAAAGAAAAAAAAACAAAAATATCACCGAGAAAATAAATTTTCAAAAAATACTACATTCTTCTTGTATGTTTACATTTATACAGTCTTTTTGTTTTCCTCTTTCCTCCCCTCATCTCACTCAAATTTACAAAAATGAATGATCTGCTAGCAGATCCAACACCACTCTCCATGGACATAATCTTCCACATGCTCAAAATCATACCGTATTTTGTTCTTCGCTTTCCTTGCCTTTGCCAAGCTCTCTTTCTTCACTTACTTCTTTGAAGGGTTGCCGTCTGGATTAATAGACAGTACATAATTAAAGGATGTTTATGTTCATGCTTGGTGGAATCAATATTGTTCTTATAAATCATGCATTAGACAAGAATCGAGCTAACATTGTGTATAGATTTCTTATATAAAATAGTATACAAAAAAATATATATTTTAGATATATGCAACTAATATTATACATATATAATGCAAATTTGAAAAAATTAAAATTGTAATCTTTTAGGAATGATATATGTTAAGTATATTTTTTTGTATACTTAAAATATATGTAAAAAATTTATTGCTTTCAAAAATAAAAGGCAATAGTTAATGGTATACATTTATAAAATAAAAGATACAAAAGGTATATTTTAGATATCTACAACTCAGATTATATATATAGGGCAAACCTAAAAAAAATAAAAATATTACCTCCTAAAAATAGTATATTTTTAGTATACTTAAACTATGCTTTAAACTTTTGGTAGTTTTTTTTTTATAAAAAAAAGCCAATCAAAAGAAGTAACATGACCAACATGCCTAAAAACCATCATAAATTTACCCACCAAAGTAACTCCAAACGTTGATTTCTCAAATTCCTTGTATAATGACAAACCCAAAAATCATATGGCAATATGTTCGTATTTCCACAAATTTTTGTATCTTCTTGATGTATAATTTTCTCTCTAATTTCTCAAACAAAGTCAATATTTTAGAGGTGCATCAAAGAAATCTATATGAAAATTTTCATTTTTCCTCACATATTTTCAGTAAACAAAGGGGATGAATGACCTACTGCCACACTAAAAGGAGAATACTATATTGTTATCATAACATTAATTTAACTAGATTGAATAATCAATGACAATTGAAATACCTCAAAAGAAAAAAAGAAAAAACCCTAATTAGTTTATGTTGGATAGTGTTATAAAAAAACTACAATTTGAATTCAAATAAATAAAGTACCGGCTTTGCTTCCCGATTGATGTTACAATATCCAATAAAATTTATAGTTTCAAAGCATGAAATGCCTTCCAGAAATGCCAAAAGCAATACATAATCAAAGAAAAGAAACTGAAGAGGTTGAGATTGTGGAGGCAAAATAAGTTTTTAAACTAGGTTATGGGCTTTGATTAAAGAAGACCCGGTTAATAGATAAAAACTTAAGATATTTATATAACTATAAAAAAAATATTTTAGAAATACTATAAAAACTATAAATATTTATACTTTTATCAAATTTAAAAAATATCTCATTTTTTACTAAAATAATTTTTTTAAAAAACACATATTTTATCACTATAATCAATATTTTACTTCAATTTTTATCTTTTTTTTTCAAATTTCACTATTAAATAAAAATATTCTAATAAAATAATAAATATTAATATTTTAAATTATTTTTTATCATATAAAAATCATATTTTTTTATAATATATAAAAGTTTAATTTTAATTATAAAAATAAATAACAATTAAAAAATAAAAAATAAATAACACTAAAAAAATATAAAATAATATATTAATAAAAATTATTAAATTTATTTTTAAACAAAAATTTACGTATTATACATATAAAAATATAAAAAAATATATATAATTTCTTTATATAGATGTATTGTAGATATATTATAAATGTATTATAGATTTGTTGTGAAAGTTAAATGTACATTATGTTTTTATTACTTAAATTGTGTGTATTTAGTGTAAAAATTATTGAGTATTATGTGAATATCGTGTGAATATTATGTGAAGGTTACTAGAATAAAAAATTAAATAAATAAAATTAAATAAATTATCAAATAAATTATGTAAATGTAATTTGTATTATTGAGTATATATTTTTTATATTATATATATATTATGTGTATATATATATTTTTTATGTGTATATTAAAATATAATATTAATTTTTTAAAATAAAAAATAAAAATAAAATAAGTATATAAAAATAAAAATAAAAATTGTAATTATTGTAAAAATGAAATTAAAGTTAGCGTGTAAATATTTTTGAAAAAGACAATTTTTTAACGTATAAAAGTGTAAATATCTCTAAAAACTTTTGCAAAAAATCCATGGGGGAGTTGTTTGTTTTTCGATTATTATAATGCGGGAAGTTGGTGTCTCAATGTCTTTGGTATCAACTACCCAAATCCGCAATTAAAACGTGATAAGCGACGCCGTTTTAACTTAGTGTTTGAATTTTGCTTCCACGTGACTAAATCTTACAAACTCCCATTTCCTCCCCCTTTAAACTCCTCTGCTGCGACCCAACTCTCTTGCCCTGCTCCAGCACAAACTCCTCCCAACAAGCTTAATAATGGCCGCCGCCGCCTCCTTCGCTGCCAAGTCAGCGCTCTCTAGACCATCAGTCTCACCATTACGATCATCATCATCATCACCACTCAAACCCAATGCCTCAAGATCCAGTCTTGGATTTATATCGTCATCTTCACCAACGTTAAAAACTCTGATTTCCCGTGTTCACACCAAACCAAATGTCCCATCAAATGGAAGATCGTCGTTGTCAGTTGAAATGGTTTCAGTTCCTTCCGTCACTCCTACGACGTCTCTTGATTTCGACACCTCCGTTTTCAAGAAAGAGAAGGTCACTCTCGCTGGCCAGGACGAGGTATTTATCGAAAGCCTCAAATCTTGTCAACACTTTAAATACATGTAGAAATGATTTTTTGTCTTTTTCTGATTTTTTTAATGGGTTTTTCTTGCTGTTTTTTTTTTTGTTGATTCATTTACTTGTTGCTTTGCAGTTTATTGTGAGAGGAGGGAGAGACTTGTTCCCCTTGTTGCCTGATGCTTTCAAGGGAATTAAGCAGATTGGAGTTATTGGTTGGGGATCCCAGGTTTTGAAACTCCTAAAACCATAGCCCCTTGTTTTAATTTTTCAAATGAATTTCCTTTATTGAGCTAATTACTGTGCCCTTTGAGTAAATTTATTTGCTTAATTACTAACTTTGTTCGTAATGATTTAGATTAGTCTCATATGCCTTTATTAGATTTTGCTTGATTCTGGTTTTTCAACTTATTATGATTTCTTCTCAACTATTGATGCTATCTTGGTAGGGACCAGCCCAAGCACAGAACTTGAGGGATTCTCTTGCTGATGCAAAATCTGACATTGTAGTAAAGGCTAGTTCAGCTTTTGTCTGTTACCTTACAATTTGTATTAGCATTTATCCCCTGAAATCGCACATGCTTTATCTCATGCTTGCGCCTCTCCGCGGACACATACACACTTGTAGTCATGAATTCAAATTCCATATTTATTATTTTGCTATTGCAGATTGGGCTGAGGAAGGGCTCCCTCTCTTTTGCTGAAGCTCGTGCTGCAGGGTTCACAGAAGAGAATGGAACTCTGGGAGACATATGGGAAACTATTGCTGGAAGTGATCTTGTCTTGTTATTGATTTCCGATGCAGCACAGGTTGGTTTTATCATTCACTATTTAACAATATCCTCCATTATAGCATTTTAAAGAAGACTGGCATTTGATAGTCATAACTATAGGTAACCATGATTGGTGCTTCAAGTTTTCTCAGTTCTTATTGCCTTTTTAATCGTTACTGTAAATCCCAGTTGATATGAATTTGATAATTGCACCATTAGCTTGGTGCAATCTTTAGATCTTTGTTCCCTCGAGGAATAACTCTACAGCTGATGAGGTTAGTGTCTTGTTTTATCCTTTCTTGTTGTGCTAATCTCCAACTTAATGTGCTACAGGCAGATAACTATGAAAAGATATTTTCCCATATGAAACCAAACAGCATTCTTGGCCTTTCCCATGGTTTTCTTCTTGGACATTTACAATCACTGGGGCTCAATTTTCCTAAGAACATAAGTGTTATTGCTGTTTGCCCTAAGGGAATGGGGCCTTCTGTTAGGAGACTCTATGTTCAGGGCAAAGAAATAAATGGTGCAGGAATTAATTCCAGTTTTGCTGTTCACCAGGTCTGTTTCTTTCTTTGTATCTCTGCTGTTGATACTGCAACCGCGGAGTTTCTTAAATAGATATTGAAATTTGAATTATATCTGACCAGGATATTGATGGTAGAGCTACTGATGTTGCCTTGGGATGGTCAGCTGCTCTGGGCTCTCCTTTTACATTTGCCACCACATTGGAGCAGGAGTACAGGAGTGACATTTTTGGGGAACGTGGTGAGTTGAATGCTTTATGCCAGTGATGTCAATCATGCGCTTAAGAATTAGTAGGTTTCTTGTCATTGACCTTGTGATTGTCTTAGGCATATTACTTGGTGCTGTACATGGAGTTGTTGAGTGCTTGTTCAGAAGGTACACTGAACATGGAATGGATGAAGATTTGGCTTACAAGAATACTGTTGAGTGTATAACAGGAATTATATCAAAAACCATCTCGATAAAGGTTGGTTTTATCCTTGCCCTCTGTCTCTATCTCTTTGATGCACTTCCATTAGGAATATTTACTAGTTTTGTACTTTTGTTGTTCGTTGGTTTATATATCGTGTTTTGATAGGGCATGCTGGCTGTTTACAACTCATTATCAGAAGAGGGGAAAAGGGACTTCGAGACTGCATATAGTGCAGCATATTATCCTTGTATGGACATTCTATATGAGTGTTATGAAGATGTTGCCAGTGGTAGTGAGATACGAAGTGTTGTTTTGGCTGGACGTCGATTCTATGTATGTTAAGACTAAGCATTAGCACTCTTGTGATTTTTATGTGCATTGTCATTTTATGGAAATCTCCAAAAATTCATTTTATCTAAATTATTCATGGTGATGCTTTTAATTGTTAATAGGAGAAGGAGGGCCTACCAGCTTTCCCAATGGGTAAGATTGATCAAACTCGAATGTGGAAAGTGGGTGAGCGTGTCCGGGCAGCAAGGCCCAAGGGTGACTTGGGTCCTTTGTATCCTTTCACTGCTGGAGTGTTTGTGGCATTGATGATGGCTCAGGTAATAGATCTCATTATTATTGCTCGATCAATCCTTTTTTAAGTTCTTGAAATATGCTTGTTTCATAATAGCTAATATTTTTTGACCATGCGATGTATTAATTAAATTGCTGTGTATTTAAAATGTCAGATTGAGGTCTTGAGGAAGAAGGGACACTCTTACTCAGAAATCATAAATGAGAGTTTGATAGAAGCTGTGGATTCACTAAATCCATTCATGCATGCTCGAGGTGTCTCATTCATGGTTGATAATTGCTCAACAACAGCACGATTGGGATCAAGAAAATGGGCACCACGTTTTGATTACGTCCTCACCCAACAGGCCTTTGTAGCTGTCGATGCAGGCACTCCTCTCAATCGGGATCTCATTAGCAACTTCTTGTCAGACCCTGTTCATGGGGCTATTGAAGTCTGTGCCCAGTTGAGACCAACTGTTGACATTTCAGTGCCCCCAGATGCAGATTTTGTTCGCCCAGAGTTGCGCCAGTCTGGCAATTAGATACGAGGACATTTAGCTTTTCCAGTCTGCTTGTCATTAAGATATTGTGTGAGAATGGAAGATTTTGTAGGAGTGGAGCAATTAGAATGTGATCTAGTCAAGCTTATCTTCCTGTCAGGATAGCTGTGTAATGTTTTTCTTTTTTGGTATTGTTTCAAGCACATTATATAGCCCTTAATTTGGAAGCTCTGTTCCTTGATAAAAGTTAGGGTAAGAACTTATAATGAGTGATAAAATAAGAGAACTCTGCTTTTCGTTTTTCAAGTGTCAAAGTGATTCGCTTTTTATTAAAGATATGATCTTAAACGACAAAGAAGCCATATAAAGTCTGAAAGTAGAGTGAAAATCATTTTTCGTCGAGTTGAAGAAATCACCAATTCCAATCGTAGGGTTTAATACTAGCTCTGTTGTAAAGATCTAATAGCATTTGGTAGCCGGTATAACATCGAAGGAAAAAGCCTTTATGCTAGTCCCTTATCCGATCTAGTTTCTGAAAAATTACATGTTAGGCTAGAGAATAAATATTGGGCCTTTGAACGTCCAGAAGAAATGTCCATGATTGGAAGCAGAAAATTTCAGGCTGGAATAAATAAGCGAAAATTACCCTAAATTTTCAATTTTTTTCTCCTTCGGTGATCAGTTTGGAAAGGAAATGGGAGCCAATTTAGTAAAAAAAGAAACTTGATAGACTTGAATATTTAGTAAAACAAAAGGATGCTCTGGGTCAGAATTTGAAAGAGGATACAGGGGAAAAGCTATCATTGCATAAAATACCAATCGCTTGTGTAGGATGACTAGCATCTGATGATGCAAATGGCGATGACCTAGGTGTGACTCCCTCCCATAGTGGGGATGGGCGGGTTGGTAAAACTACTGTTGCTCAGCATGTTTAATGATGGCGGAGTACATGGTTTGGTGTTTCGGAAGAATTTTAATGTCTTCAAAACAACAAAAGATATGTTTGAATAGGTTTCTTCAAACTCTTAATTTGAACAAGCTTCAAGCTCAACTGCAAACAATTTTGAAACAGAAATTTTTTCAGATGATGTTTGGACTGATAAGTATGATGATTAGGGGATTTTAACAAAGACCTTTAAAAGCTGTGGCAAAGGGAAGTAAGATGTCACACATCACAATCAAGTCTAGCATCAGTTATGTGCAGACCCCACTCATCATGTAAAGCAATTGATCGACATCGACGATAATTGTTGGATCATCATGCATTTCTTTTCTTCATTAAAATTAGAAAAAAAGTTTAAATTACTCTTCCTTTTATTTAATCTACCAAATAATAAAAAATAACTTAAAATAAATTTCTTTTACATTACCCTCATTTTTTTCATTAAAGTAATTTTAATTTCTCCCATAATTTATTCTCATCCAAACAAAGGCTCGAGGAATAAAAGTATGTGACAATATTCTTTCAAAGCTAAGATTGCATTATCCATCTCATCTAAAGCATTTGTTTGCGCAAATACGTTGTGAATTTATAAGTTTATCAGATTTGAACATTAATGTTATTATAATTTTATCTTTCAAAACTCTAATTATATACAAAATTCTAATTAAGTAGATATGACTAAATGAGCTCTCTATGTGCAAATATTCAAATATAAATAATGTCACATTATTAATGGGATGTCAGGACCCATGATCTACAATTGATGGGCTCCCACAAATTAGCAGATGCAACAGAGGAAATTACCAGCTGAATAATGAAATGAATTAGCTATCAATTGGTCATCTATGTGCATTTTGTTCGTTAGTATTACAGAATGCACGTGATGATCAATTGACAGCTAATTTGTTAATGAAATTGCAAATGCACGTGAGTTACAATTCCATATATATATATATATATATAGTCATGTAATGTAACATTGGATATCAATTAGTAATACAAAAGAATTCTATTTTCATTATCTTTGCCCCTTTTCTTTCTCTTCTTCTTCTTTTTCTACTGTTGTCCAATTTTTTTTTTAATTCTTCTTCTTTTTGGCTGTCAATTATTTTCTTCCTCTGGTTCTTTTCTTCTTCTTCTGCTCTTCTTCTTATTCCTTTCTCTGTTCTTTACCCAGAAACATGACATGGGATTGCTTTAAATTTAGAAAACTTTACAAAAATAATTTTAAAACAAATTAAAAATTTCTATGCAGCCAAAAAATTTATAAAAATCATGTGCATATATTAAAATTTACAAAAAAATACATTGAATATATTTTTTCTATGTGTCGTAAAAATATAAAAAATTATAAAAGTGTTTATATAAAAAAATAATAAAAATGTAATTTAAAAATGTAATTTATATAATTTTTTCTTAAATTTCTGCTTGACTATAAATTGGGCCTAACTATCTTTTTTGAACCAGCATGACATAGTATGTAATATAATTAAAAATAATAAATTTTTTTAACTGTCTCCACACACAAAAGCAACCTCCCAATGAAGTTAGCTTCCTCTCCTAAAATATTCTTCCTTCCCTCTTTCCTTCTGTCATTGATTTGGGGCTGTTAGTAGCTTTCTGTTCGCCAGTAGGCCTAGATCCTTCAATTTCTTCCTTTTTTTTTGTTTTCGTATAGATCTTAGTTTTTTTTTTTGGTGACTTCTTCCCATATTGATTAATAAAAGTTTTCTTGTTCAAATTTTACAAAATTTGAAAGCCCTTGATTTAGCTATTCGTTACATGTTTCCGATGATGGGAGATCTTTTAAAATCAATGTTTCTCTTTGATTTATTTTTGTTTTGGCGCTCCAATGGTATATCAAAGTACTCTCTGCTTTATCTTTCAGGTAGGTGTGTTTAAAGTGATAATAGATGCCCTATCAAATCAACTCATCTATGAAGTTTTATCCGAGCCCTTTTACTCATAGCCCCCTTAAAGAGGGTGCTTCGGTTTTCTTTTTCCTCAGTTTTCTTTATTTTTTTTATCTGAGATTATGTGGAAATAGCGGCTGAAGAATTCTTTAAGTCTCTTATCTGTTCCTAGTTTTAAGCAGATGAACCAAATGGTGGTGTTCCCTAATCCTTTGTTTTGTAGGCCTTATTAATTTTTTTTATGGCTTTTAGTTTCCTGTGGGATTTGTTTATTTGAGCACTCGTTGGACCCTCTATGGTAGGAATTGGTAGGCTTCTTCTCTTCTTATTCTTCAATGGTTTTAATTTCTACAATTTTTTTGACGTTTCTTGTATTTTTCTTTTACTTTAGCCTTTATTTGTATTGAGGAAAGCAGATGGAAAAGGGCAGAATGAAAATTGTATTTCTCTTATTAATGAATTTTTTTTTTCACTGGCAAAAAAAATATTTATAATAATACTAATTTATAATTAAAAAATTATATCGAACGAATAATAATTATTATTTTAAAATGATTAATTATATTAAATTAAATGGAATTATTCATTAATTTAACAAAAAAAGGACAAATGACTTAATTGCTCTAACACGCAAAAGGGAAAGTCCTAATTCCACCAAAGTTCCAATAAGCCCAGCTTTACGAATGTGTTATCATTTTGCTTTCAAAACTTGCCATTGGTGTTTTCATCACCACAAATTGTCAAGTTCCAAATAATTTATGTCCACACAATGCTCTTTCATCCAAGACATCAACGCTGAGTTTAGACTAAAAATAGCTGCAAATGGGAAATGTATTTATCTTCAGGAATCATTTCAAACCAAATGACACATACACTATTTTTTATGATCTCATTTAATTTATAAAATAGTACGAAATATTATTGGAATTGAAATAATTATGATAATTTGATTTAAATATAAATATAAAATTAATTATTTCATGAAATAATAAACTTATAAATTTAAAATTTTTATTAAAATTTTAAATAAATAATATATTATATATGTTATAAATAATAATAATATATATTTCATTTAGTTTCAGTTAAAATTCCAATTTAAAATATTTAGTATTATAATAAAATATTTTTCAAAGTTATAAATTTCCTTCTGCCAAATAGATCAATACCTAAATTATAAATCTCTAATTCTAGTTGGCAATACAAGTCTATCGATCAAAACTTCAAAAAAAGACTAGACCCCAAGTCTTTTTTATGGTCTTCCTTTTAGTCTCTCTAAATTATGAGAATGATGCATTTATTTATATCTTAGTGTAACCAAAGCTGAATTCAGTACCAGTAAACTGAATGGCTTATGAGGTGTTTTCTAAGTTCATTTTCCCCTTGTTTTTGTTCATTTTTCATTATAATGTCTTAGTTTATAATTTGAATAATTTAAAATTTTTAAAGTTTATTTATAAAAATGCTATTGAACTTTGATTTTTACTTTTAAAATTTTGATTTTGTATAAGTTATATATATTTTGCATATATATCACCTATATATTCTAATTTTTCATTTAAATTTTTTTTATTTTTCATTTAAAATTATTTATTTATTTTATCTAATTAAATTATAATTTATTTTATTTAAATTTTTAAAAATTTAGAATATTACACACTTCTAAATTTGGGGAGTGACACAATCTTCTTTAAATAATTCATTAATTAGTTTTTCAATTGTGAAATCTAAACAAACTTATTTAAGAGAGTTTAGGAATTTTAATTTCTTATTGGTCTTTTAAAAAATTCACACAATAACTTTGGTTAGAAGTTATATTGAGCATATTCAACGGAGGAATCTATGTTCTCTTGCACTCCCACAATCCAAATACCAAGATTTTGCTAATTTTTAGTGAAATGCATATACACAACATCTAACAAATATCTATAATATCTACATAATATATACTAATTATGTACGAAATATCTCCTAAATATTTATATAATAAAATTAATATTTTTTAACGTTTTTTTATGTCTATAGTATTATTAACATAAATCGTGAAAAATAAAGTTAAAAGTATATAACTAAAATATATATGATCTTGCATTAGAGAAAAATAATATAATTTTGATTGTTGCTGTTTATCCAAAAAAAATTAAAGGCATATAACACAATAGCAGTTAAAACTATATTATTTTTTTTCTAATTCAAGGTAATCCAATACACTATATGAGATAATACACTATTTATTATTTACTTTTTCCTTATTGATTAGAGTTATTTTTTTTAAATTATGAATTTTGAACCTTTTTATTTTTTTCAAAAGAATAAAATTGAAAAATTATGATTTTTAAATTATATATATTATTAAAATTTAATTATTTATTAAAATATAGATTATTATTAAATTATTATAAATTAGAAAATTATAAAAAATATTTATTAATATTACAAATTATTGATATTAAAATATTAATTAATATATAATTTATAATATTAAAAATTAAATAATAATTAAAACATATAAAATATATTAAAAAATTAAAAAAATTAATATTTATTATTATTATAAATTATAGTATTAAAAAAATATTTTTAATATTATAATTATAATTTTTAATATAAATTATTTATTAATATTTTGAACATTAATTTCATAATATTATAATTAATATAATATTAAAAATATTATAAAAATCCTATGTCAAATAAATTATTATAAATTATTTAATATTTTAATTATTCTTTAAATTATAAATTATTATAAATCATAAAAATTATATATTAATATTATAAATTATTGATATTAAAAATGTCAATTAGTAAATTTTTTTAAAAATATTATATTAATATTTTTTAAAAAATTTAATTTAACTCATGGTGTTTAACCAAATCTAAATTAGTCCATACTATTAATTATTTAATAATATTATTAAAAAAAGATGATTTAAATTAAATATGAAAAAATATTAATTTAATAAAAATAAATTTAAATGTTAATTTGAACTTTTCATAGAATATTAGCTAAATGTATATATAGCTCATTGACCTTATAGAGTTTAATTATTTTATCTCTTGAATTTTTTATTTAATTATATAGCCTTATAAATTTATATTTTCTTAATATAAACTTATTAAATTATATCGAATGAGTCACGAAAATATTTATTTAGTATAAAATATATAAATATAAAGAATAAAACGACTAATATTTATTAATATAGATGTCTGTTGGTATAAAATAAATAAATATAAAAAATAAAATAATGAAAATAAAAATTTAAAGGTTAACATGCCTAAATGAGATTATATATATATATAAATTTGACATTTGGTAAAAATTAATTAAAATAATTTTTTTAAAAGTATTTATGTAAGAAATTTACCTACACTGTTATACTAAAGGATCTTTCCATGTTAGCTATATGCTATGACAGTCCCGCCGTGGCCTCTGCTGTTCACACGTCTCATCTTGATTTGGGTATATATTATTTGCGTGTAGCCAACCGTGTTTGCTTCACGTGAGAGCCTTTAGAAAAAAGGCTACAAAGGCACTCATTAGTCAGCTCGGCTCCTTTATTATTCAGCTGCCCGCCTTTGTTCATTTACATTCGCTGCCACTGGGGTAATGAGAGCGCCGTTTTTCGGCTTTTTCGTTTTTGATTGGTATGGTACAGAACCCGTCCGAGATAATCACAGCAGGTAATTTTGACTCCGCTCTGCCAATCCCAATCCAATAATTTCAGTTTATGATTGGTCGGTCGGGTTAACTGACGCAGAACCCGACGCTTTACGGTTTGGAATGCCTCTGTCCTCAATCGAAAGCTGTGTCTCTTTTACTCCCAGCTTGACAAATTTCCAAGAAACTACTTTTCTCGGCAACCAAACACGATACACGCACCACTCTCGCCATGTCCTGCAGCAGTTGCAGACACAGATCCATAACCTGCGACAATGCCGACCGCCTGGTATGCTAATCATGTGGCACCGTCCAAGGTACGACGGCTACGAAGCTCGCACGGGCGGCTTGAATGGTCCAGAAGGCGTGTTTATCCGCCATGGTACTTCAGGTACTGGTAATGTCTTAAATTACCGTGAGAAAAAAATTTACGAGGCAAATAAGCTTATCGATGAAATTACCTTCAAGTTGGATTTAGTAGGCCAAAAAGGTATCGAAATCAAATCTACGATTCCGATATTACCGAAAATGAGTTCGGGTAAGGCGATTGGTTTACAGTTCGGATAGGCGCTTGTGCTTACGTTGTAATGAGGACTGATCATAAGTCTTTGTCTATTGCAGAGATTGGTAATGTAATTGGTTGTGATGTTCGTGATTTGGGTAGAATGATAATGCGGGTTGTTGATCATTTGAATAGAAAGCTGCCTGAGTTTGATATAGTGAGATAATTTGAGAAGGTAGTGAGGAATTTGTCAGATACTGGGAGGGTTGAGAGTGATAAAGTTGAGAGAATGTGGCAGCAAGGGGTGTTTCTGGTACAATGTGGGATGAAATGGTTTTTAACCACAGGGAGAAGGCCATTGCCTATTGTGGCAGCGGTTCTGGTGTTGGTGGCAGAGTTGAATGGGGTTGAGGGTGTGAAGATTGAGGAGGTTGCGAGGGAAGTGCATGCAGCAGTGTCTACTTGTAGGTTGAGGTACAGGGAGTTGTTACAGGCACTTGTAAAAGTGGCTCAGGCATTACCATGGGCAGTGGTGGAGCCAGCCCCTCTGGGAGGGGGACCAAAGGAGAAGAAGGGGCTGAGGGGTTGAAGCTAGGGGCTGAGGGTTGAATACATGTCCGGCGGCCCGCAGGGGGTCGTCTGCCCCACCTGGCTCTGCCACTGACCATGGGGTAAGGATGTGACTGCAAAGAATGTTATGAAGAACGCGCCGTTTGTGATTCGCTATATGGAGTTGAAGTCAATAGTTAAGTCTGGCAAGGAGAGAGACAGTTTGGATTGTATTGGATTTGATTTGAGAGAGGTTATTAGCCAGTGCTAGAGGATGGAGGTTGAGTACAGTGTTGTTGAGGATAGTGCAGAGTATGGCAATTCTCGGTATTTTGAGGTGGGTGACGGAAGTAGCTTGGATAAAATGGGAGATGATGATGTGGATAAGCTTCAGCTTTCACACGAGTGCCTGTCCATGGCTTACAATAAGTTCTTGAGGGAGAGTTGCAGTGGTAAATATGCTGGAGAGATTGATAGAGTCCATAGGAGGAAAAGGAATAGGGGGCTTGAGCTTCATCCATCAGAATGGAGGAATGGGAAATCAGAATTGAGCAAGAAGCTTTTACTTAGGCAAATATTGGAGAAAGATGAGGGATTAAACCCCATGCCTCCATCTTTTGTTAATGCCCGTATGGAAGTTGAGGGGAGGACAGCAAAGATTAATGCTGCAAAGCTGAGCATTGAAAGGATTATGCATCCGCAAAATACTGATTCTGGTGATAGTAGTGACATTTCTGATCCGGAAGATTCACATACTCAGAAGAAGAAAAGGAAAACGAGGGCAACAGGAATTGGTTGGGAAGATTTTGTTATTGAGACTCTCCTTCTTCACCGGGTCAAAGTGGAGGAAATTAAGAAGGGTCACTATAATACCTTCATTACCTTGTTGGAATTACATGTGTTCAATTCTGGGATAATGTGAGACCTGTTGTGGAAGGCTGAAGGCCGAATAGTTAAATTTTATGATATTTGTCTTTCACATTCATCATTGAAGAAAATATTTTGGAAAACGCTCATATAGGTCTAAGGTATATTTAGCCTTCTCTTTAGCAAGGTATTCTGTTTGAACTTTTACATGAACTGAAACTCCAGTGCCTTTAGGATTTTTTTTTCTTGTAAATCTTACAACTTCATACAAGTTTTAGTAACAAAATCTTGGCATGTCTCCATATTCGTAATCATATTTATATTTGTATAATGCGCCCTTGTTTATTGACTAGTGGGTTCCCTGCATGTATATCCAAGTTCTAACTTCACTTTCTTAATTTGCTATTGTTTTGATTGATTAGTTGATTATATCTTCATATAAATGCTTGACTCTTGCCAATAGTTTTCTCGAAATCTCCTATTCTATGGAATTTGTACTAATCGGCAATATTTTACCACTTAATTTTTTTCTTTTATCCATACTCTTCATTCCTTTTTATCTATTAAAGGCATACTATGCAAATTAACTAAAGAATTAAAACAATATTTTCACCGACAAATTTTCATCTGCAACAATCATTCGAATCCTTTTGTATTCGGTTCTAAGAGTAAAAGGAAAGGGAACAAAGAGAGAGAGAGAGAGAGATAAAAGATTGCCTTCCATTTTCTGTAATTATATTGAACAAGCCCCTTTCCAGATGGAAGGAGGAAATGAATAAGCTACTTGGCTAATTAATGTTCTTGTCCTTATTATTGGCACGAAGTTTCCAAATAAAATTATGTAACAAAAGCACAGCCTCCTGAATTTTATTGTCTTTCTTAAACACTGGTATGGTCCACTCATCAAGTCTTCGATGAGAGAACTGCAAAATGAAGAAGGAAATAATGCAGCAAAATGACAATTATATTTAAAATGTAAAGCGTGTTGAACTATTGCAGGTGGCAAGTGCCTGGTGGACCTTGGACAACAATCACTTGGTGTGTATATCACTGGCCAGCAGCAAATGCCTCAACTGGGAAAGTTTTGGTGATGCCAGCAAGGCTCTTGAAGTGAATTTTACCGGTGGGTGGATTATGAACAGTTATCTCACTAACTGGAGGCCAGAGCATGAGCTCCTTAGCCTTCACTCCCTTGAGTTTCTTGATCAAATTCTTGCTGACATAACCAGTTATTTCACTGTCATAGCTGACAAGCTTGCTGATCATCTTGAAGTTGTGCTCAATCTTCTTCTTTTGCAGGATCCACATGTATCCGGTATTCCTAACAAAACCAACTTCGATCACATCTTCTAGAGGTAGGAGTCCCAGAGGAAGTTCAAACTCCTCAAGAAGAGAAATTGCCAGTTTGAGTCCTTCTTCATGACCCTTCTTGACAATTCCTCCTTCCTTCTCTGCCATGCTTGATGGGTTTCTCTTTTTCTTTTTATATATTATCACTTGCTTTGATGCTGATTTGTTTGATTGAAGTCACTCTGAGGTAATGCCATTATTTATACAAAGTAATCATATAAATAAGACAATTTTAAATGGAGAAACCAAAGTGACTAGCATTGTATTAACCTCCATAATTTGGTTTACTTCAAACCGTCCTGCAATTTCTGCTTGTATTTGATCTTTATGATGCTGTTTGTTATCAGAACGAACTACAATGATCTGTTTGTCCAAATTTACTGCACTTGGTTAAAGCTACCTAAGTTGATTGTCATTTTTAATATTGCTTCATGATTTTTCATGGAACTTATGAGAAAATTCAAACATATTAATTATTATAAAAAATTGCAGGAGCCGCTAGTAGCCTGCAATTATTATAAAAAAATGCAGAAGCCTGTTCAGGGTGGCGAATTTCAGGTTTCTGAACAAGAATTGTGTCTAGTTTCTTGCTATCGATTTGTATTTACTTGTTTTAACGTCTTGTATTTTGTTCTATAGTCAGGGTTCGCATATGTTTATCAGTAAGCTTTTTTTTTTTTGGGTCTTTGATTAAAATCAGCTGTTTGTAACTGCAGAAAAAATATATTATTATCATTCGCCGATTACCAATATGAAAGAGGGAATGCAGGACAAAGGTGTCATAACAAAACTGGCACTTTCTAGGTTCAAAAATTTAAGCATTATCTTCATCTGGGTTCAAAATTCATTGTTAACTGATGGTTGATTACTGGAATCAGGTAAAAAATATATTTCTTCTGCTTATATTTTTACATATTATAGCTACAAATGACCTCTGCAATTCACCATCTCTCATGCCTTTGAAATAGAAATAAGCCATGGGTACAGCCATTGTATTTTAATATTAGGATAAATTGCTATTTCATTTTTGAAATTTGATCTAATCATACAAATAGTCTCTCATTTTTATCAAACCAACTAAATAATTAATCAATTTTAGTTTTGAAAACAAATTATTCATTTTGCAATTTTTACCATTCAAGTTTTGTAAAAATATTAAAATATTCCTTACTTTCCCTTAAAATAATTTCATATCAACCATATAAATGAAAACTTAAAAACAGAAGCATTAAATAACAACAACAACAACAGTAATAATAAAATTAAAAAGAAAAAAGGACATAATAAAGGTATAATTTTTACTATAAAAACCTATTAAAATTTATTGATTTTTCATCTAAAAATAAATACTTCATCTTTTAAATTACCGCAGGTTCACCAACACTGTCATGCCTTTCTCTTTTAGTTTAGATATTAAATCTTTATTTTATATTATTTATTTATTTTAATAGAATTCATTAAAAAAAAATTGAATGGAAAGACCAATCAATTTAAAAAAAAAAAAATCTCAATGACCGTTTAGTTAATTTAACGAAAAGGAAGAATCAGCTCATTTGAAAAAATAAATTAGTAATTTACACTCATCATTACTATATGGTAGAAGAGTTACATGTATATTTTATTTTATTTTTCTAGCTAGTAATGTTAATCTTTTTCCTTGAGATGACTTGGGAGTCAATATACATTTTATAAAGAAATGTTCAAGTCACATCAAAGTTGCTTTCGGGACAAGGATTTTTTTTTTAAATGATGATACATATTCAAACAATTAGTTACATATATAATAATTTGTTTCATAAACTCTGAAAACATGGTTAATTATTAATTTTGATTTGAGATGGCATTGATTGAGCAATATGACATTGAAACCAATTAAATTAACAATCCAATGCTTCTTTTGAGATGACTTCAACTCTTTCAAGTCATTTTTAAATCACCTCTTTCGCCATATTATATTGGATGGAATTATCTTTTCTTTAATAAAAAAACTTTATGACAATGAACCGAGCAAATAATTGGTTTACTAAGAGAAGGAGTTGACTTCCAGTTTTTTTAAAAAAACTTTGTGACAGTGACCCTTTGGAGCAAATAATTGGTTTACACGAAAGCCTTTATTTCTTGTAATTCAGTACGTACGTTATGTCCATTAATTTTTGCTTTCAGTCGGAGTTCTATATTAATATTCCTGAAATAGTAAATGAAACCTATTAATTAAAATTTTAATTTATATTCACATTATAGCAATTTCATTTCATACTATTCTTCCTTTTTTCTGGTCAAATCGATGTATTAATTTTTGAATGTATGATTAATAACCACCAATTGAGGTCAGACTCAAGTAATTTACCTAGCAAGACACACCACTTAAACATCCTTATTATTAATTTTTTTTTATTTTAGTTATTTGATATAATTGATTAATTAATTAATGGGTTTGTTTGGTTGTTTTATTCTGTATAGTACGCGTAACAGAATCACCATCCATTACACCAACACTCTACGCGGTTACCCAAAACACATATTATTAGGTACCGAGAAAGAAAAAAAAAACCACTTCTCAGCCTAAGATCCTTACTTCGTAAGAAATTTGTTACCGAGTTAATTTTCACTGCTTTATATACTTTTCTTGAGTAAATACATGACAATAATTTTCAATGAAAAAATATTACTCGATTAAAATAAATAAAAATTATTATTAACTCCAATTAACAAATATTTATTTATTATTGTTATATATGTTTACTGTCGCATTAACTTATCTAGTATATATTTTTATTTGTTATGAGATGTATTTTATGCATAGATACTTTCATAAAAAAATGGTATATACATGTAATATACACAAGTCAATAATAAAGAGTAAGAAATGAAAAAAAAAAAAAACAAGTTTAGATTCAGCACAGCACAGAAATTGAAAAGAAAGGATACACTTTCTTGTAAAGGTAGCAAATTAAAGAGGCTGGTGTCAAAAATCGGACTTTGTAAGCAGCTGCAATGCACTTTCTGTCGAATCTTTGCTGCAAGTTTTGTCGCTTAGAAGCAACTTGATCATTGAAGATATAAAGAAAAGGTCTGTAGAACTGTTCACTACATTTACTATTATATTCTTTCTTATCCCTCTCTCTTTCCCTGTGCCTTACCTCCCAAGTTACAAAGCAAAACCCAAGAAAATTTGCTCTATATATATAACACCCTTCTTCTCATATACTTCTTCACAAAAACTCATAAGAAACTTGAAGCGAACCAAATTAATTATATCCTTGCGATATATATATATGTATATATATATATAAATTAGAGTTCTTTTAAACTCCTAGCTAAATGACGGTAAGAACAGATCTCTGTTCTTGGTGTATACATATGCTAGCTACTTATTCTCTATAAGGTATAAACGTTCTGTTTTCTGCATTCCAGATCACAGAGATGAGAGTGCATATGGATTGTACTGGCTGTGAGACCAAAATTAAGAAGGCTCTTCAGAAACTAGATGGTATATATATATATATATATATATCTGTTTTATTTTTCGGGTTTGATGTATATATATCGTTAATCTGATATATATGTTTTGGTGTATTTTCAGGAGTGGATGACATAGACATAGACATGGCCATGCAAAAGGTGACAGTAATGGGTTGGGCAGACCAAAAGAAGGTTCTTAAAACAGTGAGGAAGACAGGAAGAAGAGCTGAGCTATGGCCATACCCTTATAATCCTGAATACTATAATTTCAATCAACAATATTATTATCAACGGCATTTACAAGAAACTCAACCTGTCACATATTATGCGACTCAACACTACTCTACCTCCTCCTCTTACAACTATCGCAAGCATGGCTATAGTAATGAGGACTTTGGTTATTACCAAACTCCACCTTATTCGACTGTCGTTGATGAACAAGCTAGTGCCATGTTTAGTGATGAAAATCCTCATGCTTGCTCTATAATGTGATGTATGTTTTAATTAATTTTAGCACATACCCAATTATCGGAAGTCGGAATATTCCTTGTAATGTTATTGTTTGTACTCTTTGTATAGACGAAGATAAACGAATGTAAGTGAAGGTGGATTTCATTGTATTGTATGATTTTCTTTGTTTCTTTGTGTTTATATATATATATATATATTTTATATAAAGACGGGCGGCACCGCCGGGAATAATTTATTTAAATCTAAAAAAAGGTAAACCAATACATTCGGTTCTCACTAAGCCTCTTATAACCTGAGGAAGTGAAGCTTAGAGTCGAAATAAAAATTACACAAATTAAGCCTACTTAAGCTAGCTAGAGAGTGAGAGATTTGATTAATTTCCCTATAAACATGACGAACAGTAGATCTTGAGAAGATCAGAAAATTACGAATAAAGTAAAGCCTATGATCCGTTGATCTTAAGTCCCGCAAGTCAAGGAAAAGTTAAGCAAGAGCCAAAGAATCCACTTCTATTTCCAATTGTAAGCATTTGCGAACCAGAATGTAGCAACATATAAAGCTTGAATTTCTGCTTGAAAAGGAGATGAATCATTCAATAGGAAACCTTGGCCGACAATAAATTTGCCTAAGGAATCCCGTAATATAAAGCCTCTAGACTTAGTTTGTTTAGTGTAGGAACCATCCACATTCATTTTTAATCTAGCACGAGTAGGCCTCATCGATTTTACAAGCATAGATTTCTTCTGCAAACTACCAAATCCTTCGGGCAACAAATCAATCAGCTCAAAAAGGAGTTGCTTACCATATTTTTTAACCGAGACAGCAACCCCCCAACTGTAGAGGTAGGACTCTATTTGCTGATGTAATGTTATATCTATGTATAAACTGGATTTTAATCGACGAAAATTTTTATATGGACCTGGTCCGTGTCCTCACTTATGGATCATGTCACATGAACCGGTTATAATTTAAATTATAATATTTTAAAAAATAATTTAAATTATTTTTTTAAAATCACAATTTGTGATTGGCTTGGTCCATAAGTGAGGCTATGAACCAAGTATATCTAAGAATTTTCCTTCAATTAAATGTTTAAATTTGAGATTTTAATGTTTCAATTAAATATATATTACTGAAATTATATTTTACTGGTAAAAATTATATTACTGTGTTTTGATTCTATGAGTGTAGATTAAAAAATATTAACTTATTTAGTTAAAATTTAATTTTACTAGAAAAACTATCCTTATAATTGGGTCATGCATATAATTGAATAGTTAAAATACTAGTATGATTATGTATTTTTTTTATATAAAATATTTTATCAACTAGTTGATATAGTTTAGCAGGACTTATATTTTACTTTATATAGATTAATTATAAACATACTATTATTTGTCTTATAGTATTATGTGGTTAACTTTTCAAAAATTATAATACAATCAAACGCATTATTATATAATTGATTAAAATTATTTTTAATTGTAATATTACTTTAAAAATAATGGAATCATAATAATAATTTTAAAATTACTAAAATATTTTTTCTTTCTTTTATAAAAAAGATGAATATATAACATGTATATGTGAAAACACAACCTTCTTAATTGTTCATTAATCTTATAAAACCTTCTTCGTTAATCTATCTTCTTCTCAAACAACACAATTTACCATCTCTTTTATTTTTTAACTCTACTCAACCCTTTTTAATTCCTAGTTTATCTTTCTTTTGTCTTAGATTTAAAGCTATCCCGGTTAAGTGACAGCTCTAGATCTTTTATCTTTTATCCATTAATTTTTGGTGGTTTATTTCTTTTTACTTGACTTAGTTATTGGTTTTTTTTTTCCCGCTACTTGAGAATTTTTTGAAGTCTAAGGTTTCTATACCGCTGTCTTCTTCATTTCTACATATTTCGGCTCTCTAATGTTAACTCTAAGTTCTCATAAGCAGTCCAATCTCTATCTTACTGTTTGTGTGTTTCAAGAAATTCAGTCTCTTCCCATTACAGTCTTCCATGGTTAGTTTTTCGAAAAGATACATTCAAGGTAACAGTTTTCATCCCTCCAACCCAGATTTATTGTTTTTCTCTATCCTCAATTTTTATGGTTAAAATATTTGAAGTTGTTTGGGAACTAGGGCTTTGTTTATTGTATTTCATCTTTGTTCCTTTATTTAAACAGAAGTTTTACTCGTAGTTTTCTTTTCTTTCTGTCTGTCCTTTGGGCCATATAGCTTTCTCGTTTCCTTGTGGCACCGGATAATTGTTCTGTTATCTTAGCTGAAGATTGTCATATATATATATATATATATATTATATTTTTGCTTTATTAGTTTCTGCAACCCATATAACGCCTTTTGCACTTCTTTTTATTTTTTTTTATTTTATATGTCTATTTAATATTCAAGACTTCCCCTCGATTAGTCCAACTTGATTTGCGTCGAGCATCTACCAATAATATTGAGTCTCTTTGCGAGAATAAGTGCATATCCAATATTACAAGCTTGAGACTCAAATTCGCGGCCTACATTTCTTTTTATTTTTAATAAAAATAACTCACTTACAAGAAAACAGAGAATTAAATTTTATTATAAACATTTAATTAAATCACATATATAATAAATATGTAAGGATATCAGAATTATGGACAAGGAAACCAGTGGTGGCATTGCCAGAAAAAAAAAATGGCGGGTGGCATTTTGGCGTGACTCCATATCTAACCAGAAACCTCTGAACCTAACCTATTCACAATTTCAGAAACTTCAAGGGACCAAAAAAAAATTTTTTTTTTTTCTGCAATTGGCCAAATATAACCATCGACGCGTTCGATGACTCTTGCTAATTTTATTTAAAATCTTCACTTCCTGTTGGTCGATAGCGCCTAAACTCAATTCCTCTTCTCCTCTCTCTGCCAGATTTTCCACAAATTTCTCTTTTTCTTTCTAATCCTTTCTCAGCCTCTGTTCTTATAGACACTCGTCCATTTTTGGAAGTTCGAACTTTATTAATTATTGGTCTAAAATTGTGGATTAGAGATTGACATTGGTGATGCGCAACAATACAAAAGCTTTACAGAAATGGGGGGGGGGGGGGGGGGGGGGGGGTGTTTGTTCTGGGCATGTGCTGTTGATAAGAATTTAATCTGTTCGGGTTTATATATAGTATATTGAAAGGTAAAGAAAGATGGCGACGGCATCTTTAATACAAGCTCGATGTGGGCATTCACCTAGATTTAGTAATAATTCAAGAAGTGGAGTTTATGGAGGTTCCACCTAATATTCACCATCATCTTCTTCTTCTTGTTCTTGCTGTTCGTTTCAGGGACCGAACTTAAAGTCCTTTTCCGGTAATTAATTCCTTTATATTTATGGAATGCCTAAATTCATGCATTAACGCGAGCCGGGAAAACATTAATTTCAAATTTTTTTTTGGATTTTTTGAAAATATTAATTTCGTTAATGGAGGGTTAGTTTTAATCTATTAGGTGTGTTTTTGAATTAGGGAGATTCAGTCACGTTAATTTTTTTTTAATCTATTAGGGAGTTTCATTGTGGATGGAGATGTAGAGTTTATCTGCAAATTCTTGAATGATTTCCTTATCTAATTTCAGAAAACATTCATAGTGGAGATACTTGACATGATACAGGATGTATGGTTACAGGGAAGGCAATAACATGAGATACTAACAGGAGAAAAAACATGGGTGTTGTGCGCTTCAATGTGTAAATAAATGACTTTGATTGAGCTCCCAAATTTTCATAAACGGGTTAATTTTGATTTAGATCATTGGAAGGCTTGCCTGATTTTGACCAGATTAAAACACTGCTCAGGAACTTAATTTTAGGGAGCTTAAATATGCCCAAAACATGAGGTTATTAGATTAGACCATTTTAGAGAAAGCTTTATTTATAGCTTTCACAATTTCATCGCATTGGAGAGATTTGGAGTTCCTAAGGGAGAAATAAAATCCTCTTCTATAAACTTGTACTATATATGTTCTTATCCTGCTCTTGACTTGAAATGGATTAATTTGATATTTGCTATGGGTATAGAAAGCTAAAGTGCTAGGAAGGACTCGGGAGCTTACCAACTTAAACCCATAATAAACATAGCATTTTTTATTTACATACTCTCTTTCTGACTAATCTGAGCCCCAGTTTTCTGAAAAAAGAAAGGCATAAATACTGGTTAATAGGCTTCACCTAGAAGATTTAACATAAGACTCTTGACATGCTAAAGCTAGTTTTAGAATTGTTAATGAGGCCTTTCTAGTTATACACATGTTAACATGTTATAACAGATCCATGCTATAATGCTTTGGTTTCAGAAACTTGTCTTTTGATTCCACAAGAATTGATTTGTTACTTTGGCCTGGATTAACTTCTCTCTTTATGCATGCTTTTGCAGGCTGTTGGCTGATATTTTCTGCAACATTTTTTTATTTTATTTTTATGTATATATGATATGCATACGTGGATAAATCTCAGCTCAATTGTGCTTGAGGCTTTAGAAAATCTGTTGCAGGTGAAAATAGTAATTGGCAACATCAAGGCCTTAGAGCTCAGGCTATGGGTACTACAACTCAAGGAAATTTTGCGTCACACAAGGGCATTCTAAATGGGAATAATGAGCCTGATCATCTTCTTGTTCTTGTTCATGGCATCTTTTTCATATGATATTTTCTTGGGAATAACTGCGCCCAGGTGCAGCTCTGGTCATATTATTTTATTTTATATTTGAGTACCATATAAAATTTTTGATATTTGTTAGCAGGAATTTGAATCTTTCTTTCATCTTTTTAAAATGTATGAAACATTTTTTTAATAATTTTGAGTAGTGTTGGTAGAGTACTAAACATACAATTTAGCAAATGCTCTTTTTGTAGTAGCTTTTAGGAGTCACAAATTAATTTTTGTATCTTTAAATAAGTCCAAATTATTTGATTATTGACCATAAATTAGAAATTAATAATTTAAATTTAAATCTTAAAAGGAAAAACAAAAACACATGAAACAAGAAAAGAAAACAACAAAATAAAAATAAATTCACACTTGACAAGATATACAAATTAATAGATTTAAAAGACTTATATGTACTAAATAAAAAGATCAAGTTAATTAAAGAAACTATTAGAAACCAAGAAAATATATGAATGATGATCCAATACGCAAAACTTAAAAAAAAAATCTAAAAATGATTAATCTGAAATTTTGCAAAAAATTTAGCATTACTTTTTCCAAGTAAACCTTTTCTTAATTATTCTTATTAAATGGATAACAATTTCCAGGTTGGAATAAGATTTCCACTTTCTACTACATAACCCAATCCATGATCGGCCAGCTCATAAAGCACGTGCATAATAATTGGCCAGCTCATAAAGCATGTGTGATATTATTGAGTCAAACTAAAACAACATCGTTCCATAACAATAAGCGCTTGCCACTCAAATCGAATTAAACTAATATTTTGTTATTTTAATAATTTTTGTAAATTTAAGTTAATAACTCTATTTCAATTTTTTATTTAAAATAAATCAAATTAAATAGCAACTTCATTTATATATAAAATATAAATATATATCAAAATATAATATTTAATATATATATATATATATTAAAAATAATATTTATTTGAAAATATGCTTTATAATTTTTTAACTTTTTTATTTGAATTTTTTTTGAAAATCTAATAACATTAAAAGTACCTAAATATAAAATTATTGTGTTAGTTTTTTTTTCTCACAAAATAAGCATATTATTAATAAAGAAAATAGAAACATGGAATCTAAAGCATGGACTACTAAATCTTAGCCAATGGGCTAACCCCATACACATAACCTAAAGTCCACAAGCTTCAGCATCTGAGCAAATTATAACTTGCTAAGAGATGAGCAACTTTGTTCACTTGTCTACAAGATCTTAGCAATCTACAACCTGATAAATTGCTAAATAAATTTTGATAATTAGATATAATAATGTCAAATTCAGTATTTATGCCAGATAAAAAATGAAACTATTCAACTAACTACCATTTGGCAATCAAGCACAAAATCAACATTGCAGAGGTGTTCAGAGGCAACCCAACTCAAAGCCTCTCTAATTGTAAGAGCCTTAACTACTGTCGACTCAAACACTCCAACCCTGTCTGTGACTCGAGCAACAACCTAAATCTAACCCTTGAAAATCACGTAACACAACACCAAAAGAGGACTTCTTACAAGAAGAATGCAAAGCTCCATCCACAGTACAACACAAATGGTCCCTCTCTAGAGGTTCCCGCCCGCCGAAGCCATGCACGTGAACAGCTACCCGATGCACAACCAAATCTGCATATTTCGCTTATATCCAATTAGCAAGCACCGAACCTGCAGCCCTTGCTACATCACCACTCGTGGCAACCTTGTTTCGCTAGACCATAACATTCCTATTGTGTTACTTTAATATTACATTTTAGCATTAAATTTTAAAATAAAATATAAGAGTATATTAACCACTAAGGTGTAGCCTAGTAGCCAAGAGCTTGTGTTGCTCCTACTTAAATCTCGGATTCAAATCCCCTTGGTTTTTTCTCTCCCCATTCGTGTAATTTATCAAAAGAAATATAAGAACATATTAAAACATAATTAATCTAATGATAAATATGTATTTTCATAAGCAATACAATCATAATCGATTCCTCATTTACTTTACAAATACTCTCTTTATATATATACATGAGAAATATATTAATTAGCAAAAATATCTTTAGTTGTTAGTATTAATAGTTACATTATCCTTGTAATACTTTTCCTATATATGTAATAATGCTATTATAATAATTATATTTCATTCCACGTATATTGATAGATAAATATTTTTAATTATTATAAAAAATAATATTTATTTATTTATAAGTTTAATTTCTTTATCATATTTCCTAAATTATACATCTATTATTATTATTATTATTATTATTATAAAAATTTTATTATAGTAGGATTTATGTTCGTATATTGATAGATGAATATATCTAGTTATTATAAAATGGTTAAAATTTATTCTTTTTGACATCATCATTATTATTATTGATGAAAAAGACTATAAAAAGATTAATAAATTTTAAAATTTGATAAATAATATAAAACTTTGATGGAGGAGCTTTTACGAATTCCTACGTGAATAGTATAAATTATTTAAGCTTTTGTAATTTTTACTGTTAATACTTACCCTGTACAAATCAATATATGTGCTAAATATTTAAACAAAATATTTAAACTATAAAAATGTATTTGGTAAATTATTAAAAAATTGATTATTGAAAATGTATTTTACAGATATATATTATTGATATTATATTTTATTGAAAAAAATTATATTATTATATTTGAAAGATGCAATAAAATATTAAAAAATAAATAAATAAAATATTAATTTATTTGGTTGTAATCAAACTTTACAAGAAAAATTTAAACAGTACTTAAATTACTCTTAAAATATCTCTTTCTTATTTTATTATATCTTAAAATAAGAGTATGTTTATCTTTTGAGTTGTAGATCCCTTGATCCTCTTTTTCAGTGAAATATTTTTTTTATACTCTCCTAAGTAAAATATATTACCAAATAGTTGGTAAAATTTAATAGGCTTAGTATTTTATTTTATATAAATTATTTATAAATAAACATAGTATTATTAGTCAAATAAGATTATAAAATTTATTTTTCTAAAATTTTTATGCAACCAAATATATAATAAATTATTATATAAAAATTAGATAATTGAGTATAAAGATCTAAACACTCGCATATATACAGCATTGCCACACTTTAATAGTTAGATTAAAAATTTTCTGTGGTTGTAAAAGTTGTTGATTTAATAATGTCAGAATTTTTAGCATTATATTTTGATTAATGATTTATTTTTTTATGAGTAAAGAGAATTCCATTCAATTAAACGAGTAATACATCTGGTATTGTTATACCAAGGTAAAATAAAGAAAATGAAAATCAACCAAGCCCCCATCGGCCACATATATAGTGAAAAAAATATATGAAAAAATATTCCCATACATCGGCCACATATATAGTGAAAGGCTTATAAATATGAGCTAGGTAAACATCCAAGAGCAATACACAGATTCACACCGGAAAATTAATACATCTTCAGAGAATAAACGAAGAAATGTGAGGGAATAAACAGTCTACAGGGCCTAACCTAGTCTCGTGAAATAAGAGCTTTGATGAGGCAAAGATAATGAGTTGAAGAGAGAAGACCTGAAGCACTCTAAATCGGTCTAGTTCTTTAAACGTTGATAAGAAAAAACTTGAGAAGAGAAGAGTCGAATGACAGCTTGAGAAAACTTGAAGGAGAATCGATCTATATCTGAAAATAAAATAATCATCGGTTGTTCACTTGTTTCCATGCTATGCCACAAGGAATATAATTCTCTATTACACAAGAGAAGGCCTCCCGAAGGAACACAAGAAAAAGGCTTGGAGGAGAAAAACCTATGAAATATAAGACATTATTGATAGTGACAAAAGGACATGCCATCAAGGGTCAGATGTAGAACGAAAACTCTTAAGAAACAAAGAAAAACTATTAAAACTAGAAGGAAAAAAAAATAAGGATCTAAAGCTATCGTGATCTTTTGACCGGCGGCCATATCTGAGATCTAAAATCGGCAACTTAACTAAGCTTAAGGGAAAAGGAAACCGACGGACAAAAGAATTTTTTTTCTTTTGAGTTAAACGCGTCAATTGTTGATTTAATTGTTACATTTTTTCTAAAAAAAAATCATTATATGCTTAAATTAAATTGTTTTAGTAAATTGAACAATATTTATTAAAAATTATATATTTATATAAGAAAAAAATAAATTTTTATGCATAATTAAATTATGGTTTTAACAGTAAATTACTATTCATATTAAAATAAAACTTAAAATTTATTTTTTCACACAATCAATTATATATATACATATTTTTTTCAGTCCTGCAAGGAAGACAGTGTCATCCACATCCTAATGGCGCGTCTGGCCAAGAATTGAGCTGGCCTGTGTCCCCGCGTCGTTATTTGCCCCTTTGCTTCGTTTTTTCAGAGGGGGGAAAACAATAAAACCAAAAAGCTTCAGAGTGCATAGGGAGATCAGTCGATCGATCGATCATGGCGTCAACCACCGAACGAGAGTCCTTTGTCTACATCGCCAAGCTTGCTGAACAAGCCGAGCGCTACGACCGTCAGACCTCTCCCTCTCTATCTCTCCGTTTGTCCTGTGTGTGTTTGGTTACTGAGGAAAGTAGAGAAAATATAGAATATTCACTTTGCTTGCTAGAATTGATAGTTTGTCTTTTGATTTTTCAAATTTGAATTATAAATAATGGAAAACCCTAACTCAAAGACAACCATCATAATGTACTTTAAGCAATTGATTTCCGAATTCAGCAAAGCATTATCTTAGGGTTTTGACTTTTTTTTCTTTTGAAATTAATGTAGAAATGGTAGATGCCATGAAGAAAGTAGCTGAACTTGATGTTGAACTAACCGTAGAGGAGAGGAACCTACTCTCTGTTGGGTACAAGAATGTGATTGGTGCTCGTAGAGCATCCTGGAGGATTTTATCTTCGATTGAGCAAAAGGAGGAAGCGAAGGGAAATGATCATAATGTGAAGCGAATCAAAGGGTATAGACAGAAGGTTGAATCGGAGCTTTCAAGTATTTGCAGTGATATAATGACTGTCATTGATGAGCATCTTGTTCCTTCTTGCTCTGGCGCAGAATCCACCGTGTTTTATTATAAGATGTGGGTGTTTTTTCCCGTAGGTCTGAATTTTTTTTTTTAGTTGTTCCGGTTGTTAGGATTTTTAGGTGTTGGCTTATGGAACATCCCGACCCTGATTGCGATGAGGTTTTATGCTTCGATGTTCTGTGTAACGCTCTAGGTTTTTTATGTTTATGATCCTTTGATTTGATGGGATTGAGGGTTTTGGGTTGCTATAAAATGAGTAATTCTTTTCCTCGTGTATATTGGTATTTGTATATTTTTAGTTTGTTGGTACTTTATTAGTTGCTGGATTTTGAAGATCTTAGAGGTAATTTCTTTACGTCAAAATGCAAAGGATTTTGCTGTTGAGTTTGGCATTTTTTACTGATTTGGAGTGTGTTTTGAGGTTTTGGATTTTCTTCCATAATATTTTGCATGACTGATTTTTCTTTTATCATTTAGCATCACTGGAATTCGAGTTTTTGGGGAGTTCTGACTTGTCTTTTCTGCGTGCAGGAAAGGGGATTATTATCGGTATTTGGCAGAGTTCAAGACTGGAAATGAGAGAAAAGAAATTGCTGATCGATCAATGAAGGCATATGTGGTAGGTGTTGTTCTATGCTGTTGAGACTTGATTTTCATTATGTTTGTTTGCCAAAAAAAAGCATGAAAATGAAATAAATTGAGATAATGAATACATAGGTATTCTTGAATCACTCTCAGATTAGCTCAACAATAGTATCAGTTTAATTGGGTTAGGGGGATGGAGTTGAAGCCAAAAAATATGGTCAGATTTTATTTCCATCTTCTTTCTCATACATCATTTCCAGCCATCAAATAGAAGGCCTCCAATTTCTTATTTTGAGGACTGTGGACAAGTAGAAGTGCAGGCATTTTTTCTTTCTTAGGCATAGTTTAGATTGTTATTCTGATATTACTTAAGGCAATGATTGTTTGCTGAGATGAGTTAAGATTCTAACTAAATTTCATATTTGTTAGCCCTGAGCATATGCATAAAATTTTCTTTTACCTGTCAATCATATATCGTCATGATAATCATATTCTAGAGAACTATTAGTTTGTGAACCAACTAACCAGTTCTATTTGAGAATGTATTATTTGTGGTTAAGCGTATGCAATATCATGTATTATCAATCGCAACTTGTGTTTTTTCAAAGCTAATCCTTTTGGAAAATAAACATTAGCATGTGCCAGTTGGTTTAGTTCTTATTTCTCTTGACCTTTTCTCTACTTCTCTGTTATTACTGCTGATGAACTTTAATCATACTTGAATTGAGTATGTTTTATGGATGATGAGAAAAGTTGACATGATTTTCATGTGGTCTTAAGATTCTTAAGTACTGATAGCCTATGTTGTTAGGTAGGTATTACATCTTTTCATAGGAACCTGTGGACTCTTAAGTCGCCCTCAGTGTGCCATACACTGCTAAATTGTTATGGTACTCTTGTAATTGTGCTAGTCAGTTTGATTTGTTCAATTTTTATTCACCATTTTCTTGTTTGTTTTGCAGAAAGCTTCTACTAGTGCAGAGGCCGAGTTATCTCCTACTCATCCCATTCGTTTGGGTTTGGCCTTGAACTACTCAGTTTTCTACTATGAAATTTTGAACTCTCCCGAGAGGTGTGCAATCTATTTTCTTCATCCAGACTTTGAATTGAATATCTCCTTTCTTTTTCTCTTAGGGAACATACATGGAATTTTTTTTCATTGTGATTTTTTCCCCAGGGCCTGTCACCTTGCCAAACAAGCTTTTGATGAAGCTATCTCTGAGTTGGATACTTTGAGTGAGGAATCTTACAAAGATAGCACATTGATCATGCAACTTTTAAGAGACAACCTCACCCTGTGGACCTCTGACATTCCAGAGGATGGAGGTAACTTGCAAATCTCTGCCAGAGAAAATAGTTAACCCTGCCATTTTACTTATTGGCATTACTTCAAAAGACATTTAACCATGTACTATCAACTTGAATAAGAATTTATTCAACTGGTTGCCTCTGTTTTTACTCATTGTCTGTCATGCTTTCACTATCTGTCACATATGAATGGTTCCTCACCTATGCAGTTCCAATATGAATCCCACTTTTCAGTGTACTTGATTCATCATTGGATGTTTTGTGTTTGTGAGGAGAGAGATGTGAACTTCTATTTCAGGGATTCTTTTTTAGTTCCTTGTGTGTCCCAGCCCAGCTTCATGCATTAAATGTTGCAATTTTTACTAAAAATGTTACATGCCTCACAAGGCGTGCATCCTGAAATTGGACCTGTTATGAAGTCACATTTGGTGAAGTAATTCAGTATTCAATATATTGATGCTTGCGTGGATATGTTAAAACAGAAAAAGGAGTATGGTACAGTTCTTATGGGTTAGATTAAATTAAACGGCATTATATATCATCATCTCTAGATTGAGTTCACTGTTTTATTTTGCTCTGGCATAGAGAATGAGGATGTGTTCTACTACCCAGGATTTAGGGCTTTGCACTCATATTTGAAAATAACAACTTCCTCAACGATAGGAATAACATCAGCGTTGTGCAATTATCTGGAATGTTGGTGAAGTAGGTAGTGGATGCTTCCCCCTTGGCATGGTACAATAAGCGTGCAGAGGATAATATATATATCAACATAAAGGCCTGACTAGATTATCCGGTGGTTGCTTTTTTTGGCATTAATGTTTAGGATAGAGGGGTTTAAACATCTCTAATCTTCAAAAAGAAAAAGAAAAAGAGGTTGAAAATCAGTTTTCTTCTTCCCAAGTGGAGAGTATTGCAGTAACTGAAACTTAATCTGGGTCCCAGGGTGCCAATTCTAGTGCCAGATAAATTGGCTTTATCACCAAGATGTAACATTTTTTAACTAAGCAGATCCTGAAATCATTTTTTTTTTCATGTACCAGTAGCTTTGTGGTTTTGATAGGTATAGATGAGTACCTTGTGCTGGAAATTCTTTAACATATAATGTTCTACTGCCTGCTTGATTGTGCTGCAAAGCCAATGAATTCATGTTTCAAATATCTGAATCATAAATTAGATATGTTTCTTGTTGTGGACTACAAAAGGATATTATAAATGGTAACAATAGTAATTAGTATTTGAAACAATAGCGTGCTTAGTTAGTACTTGGAACCACCAACTCTTGAGGGATGGTATTTTTCATGAATTTTGCAATTTCTTAGTTAATAGTGTGCTCAATTCTCCATTCTTTCCTCTCTCTGTGGTTAGTAGTTGGCTTCTTACTTTTTACTGAAATTGCAGCGGAAGAATCTCAGAAGCAGGACAACACTGCTAAAGCTAATGGTGGTGAAGATCTAGAGGTAGGTAGTTTTCTTTGTTCTGAAAAAAAAAATAAAAAATCAGGTGGAGGAGTGGAATCCATGGATCATAACCTTATCTTTGTATGATATGATTTATTATTTTTATATTTTGCAGTGAAACCAACAGTGGCCAAGTATTGTGGCATAGCCGGAGGAAAATTCAGAACTTCTTTGGGAGTTATTGTCGATTGCCAAGGAAGTTCAAGAAGCAGCATTCAGTTTTTATTGTTGTGATTGTAGTTTGATATTTGGACTGCCAAGTTGTGCCAACTACATTTGCATATTGTCAGTCTGTTCTTGCCATCTTTTGTAACCAAATTTGAAAAAAAAAAATTGAAGAAGTTGCTATAGGAGCCTTGTTCTTTTGTTTGTTTGTTGTTTGGTAGTAGAAATAAACAGACAATGTCATTTGGATGGAGTTGTGCTATCTTGTGAATTCCAACTTCCATTGAAAATATGATTGTATGAACAAAGCTATATTCCACCTAATAATAATAACAATTATAATAAAATAATATTGAGAAACACCTAATGATAATAACAATTATAATAAAATAATGTTGAGAAAAAAAAGGTTCTAAATCTTTAGACCATGCAAGTGAAGATTCTTAATTATAAACGCAAAGCATCTAAAATACTGTGTGGAAAATTATTTATTTTCCTCGGAAGTGAAAACAGCCCACATTTGAAGATAGTATTGGTTTACCACCCCAAATTCCTACTTGGAGCGGCGATGATATAGAGTACAATTTCTCGACTGTTGGTTCATTTTCACATTCATTACAGATCTATCTTTAGTATTCTCTCTATTGTAATGTTTACAGCACTTGAGAGAGGAGAGGTAATAGCGGGGTCAAAAATACCTTTCTTGCATCTAGTGTTTGGTTTTTGTCTTTCCTTGGCACTGTCTGTGGTGAACCTAAATTTTCTTTGGAGGGCACAGTTTATTGTGACACCTGCCGGGTTCAATTAGTAACCAAACTTACTACCTATATTGAAGGTTTACACTCTAATTTCTTTGTTCTTTGTTCTTTTTTTTTTTTAAATTTTTTCAGCAGTTGAATTATTCTGAAATCCATGTAGATGCTTAGGGAGATGAGGGAAATGTTGGGTGCAGGTGCAGCAGTGCATTTGGAGTGTATGAACCGTACAACGAAGGCTATAACCTACACTAGTGCAGAAGCTGTGACAGACAAAAAAGGATATTATAAAATTGCGATAGATGATGGAGAGCATGAGGAAGAGATTTGCCAAGTTGTTCCATTAAAATCACCAGACCCAAACTGTAATGAAATCAGCAAAGACCCTTTAGTTAGGGAAGCTGCTTCTTTTACTCTTGCAGATGATAATGGTATTACTGGCTCTGTGCGCACTGCCAATCCTATTGGCTTCTTGAAGAAAGATATTCTTCCTGATCGTGCTGATATCCTAATAGAATTGGGAATCTCCCCTTCTGGCCTTGTTCCTTGATTTCATACATACATATAAATTTTCTTTAAATTAAGCAAACAATTTCGCCATTAAAAATAGTTTTGATTTAGCTACTAATCTATTTCAATATGGCTCTAATTATTTGGTGCATTGTTATTATTATACTATATTACATTTATAGGTGTAAACTCGAACGAATTTTGATTTAATTTTTCATACTGAAGAATCTGCTTGATTAATATTATATTCTTATGATCAACAGAGAAATTAATTCATTTTTAGATTGTAGTTAACGTCATAAAGGTGTGTAGAATCAACTCTTTATTATGCATCTAGACCATTTCATATTAATTTCATGGTATAAATGCATGATTTTAAAAAAAAATGGAAAATTGGGAAATAGAGTAGTAACCTTTAGTTGTAAATATTCGTTATTCCCAGAATATATGTACATATACAAGCATCTAAAAGTAATAGCCAAATTCATTGGAATGCATATAATTTGACTCTTATTCTCAATTTGCATGCTCCCATTATATTAGAAAATTTTTTATTTAGATAGAATGTATGTATATTCAGCTAATGAAAAATTAATAAAAGAGTAATTATAAGAATAATAAATAATTTTGTTGATTAGGTGTTTGTGCATTCGGTTTGGATAAATATTTTTGCTTAATATTAATATATACAGCAAAAAGCAACTAAAAATAAAAGGAAAAAAATAAGAGATAATATATGGAAATTAATGAGCTTTTGCTCACATTGGTATAATTTGTACTTTTAAACCTTTTTAGACTCTCTTTTCCTTTTAAAAAGGAACGGTTCTGTTTATTTTTCAACTCCAAAATTTTTTAGACAAGTGGTCTCCTTTTTTCTTCATTTCAATCAAATCCCAAGTCATTTCAAGCTACTTTTGATCACTATATTTTTCTTCTATCATTATTCTCAATAAATATATATATTTTTCTGTCACCATTATTCTAAAAACATAAAAAAGAAAATTTTCTTCTTTTACTAGAAATATATATTATATACAATACAAATAATTACGACAAATTCAATAAGTGTGTGTTGAATTTTGAAAAAAAAAGAAACCACACTAGCCAAAATTCTGGATTTATAGATAAGGATGTTATTTAAAGGCGTGCCGTAGTTTCTTTAAAATTTACATGATTCATATGGGCAATTATTTGACCAATAATAACCCCATTTTTATTATTATTTTTTTATCATTTATACTTTGTTTTGATGATGGTAGTGGATGATTTAATATGATATGGTATTGTTTAAATTTTATGCCTTTAATTTAAATTAATTTTTTTATGCTCAAGAGGAAATATTATTGCATACAAACGAGATTGCATCAACTAGAAACATAGGATAGAAGCTATCCCATGAAGTTGGTCCAGGCAAAGAAACAATAGCTCGAGCCATAAGATGAGCTGCTTGATCTGCTGAACTTCTGGTGAAACTATGATTTCAACCATTAAGCTCATTAAGAAGAGCTTTACAATCTTCAATAATAGTTTCAAAATAAGATAAATTAACAGAAATGGAATAAATAGCATTAACAGCTGAAAGTGCATTTAGCTCAAAATGAACATTTGAGAAACCAACTTCTTTAATACATGATAAGCAGTTATTAATTATAAAAAAAATAAAAAATAAAATTAATTATTGATTATAAAAAATAAAACTTTAAATTAATTATTAATTATAAAAAATAAAACTTTAAATTAATTTTTAATTATAAAAAATTAAAATTGAAATTACTTATTGACTATAAAAAATAAAAATAAGGATTAATTATGGAGTATAAGAAATAATTTAATATTATTTTAATTAAAACTAATATTAATTACAGTTTGAGAGTATTATAGTTTGAGAGTATTATGATGATTTTATTATTTTTATAACTATACTATATTATTAAATTAGATAAAAATAATTTAGTTAATCATATTGTATCATGCCATCTATTTAAATATAATAAATACTGTTATAGTAATATTTTATATAATATTATACTATACCATATATTATCCAAATATAGTGTTACTTAATTGAAATGTGTTTCATTTCATTTTTTCACAATTTTATAAATTCATTAATTTTGAAACAACTTGTTTTGTTAATTTTTTTTATTGTTCTCAAATAGTAAAAAATTGTTTTTACCTTTGTAGTAACATGTTTCTTGAAAAAAATTAAATTAATAAACAATAAAAAAATTAAATTTATTTTTTGTAATATTAATTTTTTTTATAATTGGAACAATATAAATAAAAAGAACTGCTAAAAAAACAACAATGATATTGAACATACTATTAAATTTGTATTAGAAAATTATTATATGAGATTCGAATTTGTATCATTCCAATCACTAATGAATAACAAGTTTCTTATATTATGGAGCAAAATATTTCACGAAAAGAGCAAAATATAAAGGTATATATATATAATTTTAATTTGAAATTGAATTATAGTTAATGAGAATGAAACATTGGAATTAATTAATAAAATTCATGACTCGTAATTTACATTATAAGATCAAACATATTAAGAGGTTATCATAACTTATAGGACACATATGACTAATTGCTTAATTTCTATTACTTTTCTTCAATTTTCTTCCTTTTCATTTTCACATTCCAGAAAAGAAAAAATTGCTAAACAAATAGGAAACCTTCACTGTTTTTCACAGTAATTAAGATAACATTTTTCTTTCATTTTCAAATGAAAATGCCAAGTGATAGCAATTTCTTTATGATAAAGCATAGTGATACTATTTGATGCATAATTGAGTTTGACCTAAAGCCTGAATATTTTATATGGTTAAGACCCATCAACTTGCAAATGATGACCAAAGAAACTCAATAATAATAATAATAATTCTTTAGATGTAATCATATATACAGATATATAGCTTCTCGTTTATGCAATCTTTTAGTATCTGGGCCCTGCAGGGATTATATATCCTTCAATCGATCAGCTTAATTAATTACGTTTTGGTGTTGATTAACATCTTGATTTTGCATTTGTTAATTTGACTCCTCATATCCTTAAATTTGGATCATAGCCTCTTGATTGATGGTCAGCTCTTCTTCATATACATCTCTGATCAAAGTAATCATTGAGCTTCTTGTTGAACTGCAATGTACACAAACCATTCCCTCAGATATTCAAATCAACTAAATTAATATTAGATTCTCATTTGCTACTTTGATTTCATATATATATATATATATAATTTTATACTTATATATTATAAGATTTTAGCAAGAATTTTGACCTGCATAGGATACCATTCTCAAGATAATTTATTTATATGATCAAAGTACTTGAATAATTTTATTATTTTATAATATTAATGCTACGTAGATTAGAATATTTTTTTTTGTATGTTTATCACAATTCTAAAAATGATTTTTATATTCTAAATAAAAGTCATCGATCGTGATTAAAATATATATTATTCCTGAAAAAAAAATATTTTTTAATTGTATATATTCTCTATGATGAAATAAAGGAAAAAAATGTCAAAATGAATAAGTTTGACAACCTGAGCTGCTCCTCCTACGCTTGGTGGGGAAAACATCCCGGAAACCACCGTGGGCAGCCACATGCCACTCTTCAACCAGCACTCCATTATCAAGCTCAAATTGATGGATCCCATGAGAGCCATCATAAAAGCACCCATCTGAGAACCCACCAAAGCTACCAGCACGACCTGCTGGCTTGGTTTTGCGGCGACCGGCACCGATGGGAACATTACGAAGAGCCCCACCAGCCGTCCAATATCTCTGGCAACCTTTGCAGAAGTGTCTAGGCTGATTAACATTGTAATTATTGAAGTAGCAAAATTTAGTCTCCATACTTTTGCATCTAGGACATGGTATGATCTTCTCCGGTCTTTTTTCAGCCGTTGGATTTTCTTTATTGTCTTGGTGATCTTGATCTTCTTTTACTTGTCTACCATGCAACGTTATCATCGTTCCAAAGAGTTTGATACCCTCTTCTTGGCAAGCCATGATTAAGAAAGAGAAAAAGATTAGAGCTTTAATTATTGATTTAAGACACGAGAGAGAGAGAGAGAGAGAGAGAGAGAGATTATGGGTCGATAGAGAAGAGGAGAGGTGTTTATATTTATATATGCATTGAAAATATTTAATATATTAAATTTAAATATCAATTAAAATCAAATTTATCAAAAAAAACGTAGATATGTATATAATTAAATTATGATTATGTATTTATAGCGACTGAGTGTGCATATCATAAATTATTTATTTATTTATTTACATATATAAAGAAGACGTAAAAAGTGCAAAAACAACAAATGTAGAAATACGAGTGACAGAGCCGCCAAGAACAAATGTGGGTGGCGTGGAAACGCTGATAATGAGCTTTTCGTCCACATCATACTCCAGGTCAGCTTCTCCAAAGGCTTAAAAAAATTTTAAGAAAAAAATAAATAAAAAAATCTTGTATGTAAATCCCAATACAGGTAGGATGCTTAAGAAGTGTCAAATAACAGTGAATTTGTTAAATTATTAAAAAAAATTAATTACTGATGATATATTATATATATATTATAAGAATTATATTTTATTAACAAAATATATTATTATATTTAAAAAATATAATAATATATTAAAAATAAATTAAAAAATAATAATTTTTATCATAAATTAACTTTTTTTAAAAAATTTAAATAATATTTAAACTATTTTTATAATTTTTTTTATTTTATCATATTTTAAATTAAGGGTATGATTATTTTTTAATATATAAATTTTTTATTTTATTTTTTTAATAAAATATTTTTTTTACTCTTTTAAGTCAAATATTTTATTAACTGGTTGATAAAATTTAATGAGGCTAATATTTTATTTTATATAAATTATTTATGAATAAATATAGTATTTTTTATTAAATATAATTATTTAATTATTTTTTTTAAAATTTTATGTAATTAAATGTATGACAGTGATATAAAGAGATAAATTTTTTATTTTTTTTTAAATTTTGTCTAAATGGGATGTGTTGCTATTCATCATATTTTTCTAATTCTTATAATTAAAGAAAGTAAAGGAGATGAAGCTAAAGCCTTGACATTTGCCTTTTATATTATTTTATTAATATTTTATAAATATATATCCATAATCTATGGATTTGATCATTTACTTTTCATGGATTATGTTTCCAAATCATAACATATGTTATTATTCTTTTTCTTTTTCCCCTCTAAAACTTTTCTAAGATTATTTTTTCTTTAAATCAGCATTGATGTTTTTTGTTGATAGACAATTTTTCTTTTTAGTTTTTTCTTTAATAACATAGATTTTAAAATTTATTAATTTATATTTTTTGCAAATTTGTTATTAGTATTATTTTTGGCTTTCCTTTTGAGATTTTTTTTATTTTTTTAATGGGATTTATTAATTTTTTCTTTTACAAATTTTTTTTATTTTATAGAAATATTTTGCTTTATTAGACTATTCACAGTCTTGCAATTTATACATGTTAATTTAAATTTATTATTAATATTCAAATAATTATATTTATTTAAAGACATAAAAATAGACTTGTGACTATTCATCATAAAGGAGAGAACATTTCTTGTCAAATTATGAATTTAAGTATTTTATCGACATAATTAAAGAATATTTTCATATTTTCATTTCTGGACTAAAATATACTATTTTATCATATGAATCCAATATTCATAGTATTTCCTAAAAAAAAAAATTTACATGTTAGTTGAAGGCTTTTATGATTTATACACTTATGGCCCATAAGTTACTAACCATAGTCCAAGATGTAAAATAGGTGTTATGACTATAGGATTATATTTTATCATCGATTTGTTGGATTTTGTTACTGTATATAAGGAATTGCCTATATTTGTAAAATAAATATATGAATTTTTTATTGGTTGTTTCAAAAGAATTTTGTATTTAATTTTGATCGCATATTATTGGCAATAAATAAAAATTACCCATTTTCATTACCTAATTTGATATTTTTTTGAATTATTTTATTCTTTAAATTAAGTTTAAAAAATTATTTTACTTCACTTAATCATGTTAAATAATGGCTATTCTATTTTAATATAATATATGAAAGATCTATTAGTTTTTCTTTCTTTTGAGAAATTTTGAGTTTTGTAATTTGCAATCATATATATACCACTTTATATATATATATGTAAATATATTTTGTTGGCAAAATATATTTATATATATATATATAATATTTTTACATAGCATTTTTTAAAGTAACTAATAAATAAATTATATACGTTATAAAGTGATTACAACAAATTTCAATAAAAATAATACACATTTCAATTAAAAATAGAGCATTTAATACTCTTTAACTCATGCCATAGGGATACATATTGGAAAAAACCATTTACACAGACAACATAATTATTTACTTTTATATAGTAATAGCAAAAGCTTCATAGATTATTATGGAGAAGATACATGATGAAAAATGTAACTTTTAACATGTTCTTTTTCTTTTCTTTTCCTTATTATTTATTTTATATTTTGTCCAATCAGATTCCACAAGTGAATTAGTCTACTTCCAGTTGCTGATTCATCACTTGTCCTATAATATATATAATTGTGAAATTCATAAAATGCAAAACAAGTATGTGGCCATGAATTGTATTTCTCACACATATAGATATTTATTTTCATCATATATATATATATATGTAGTTTTTGATTTATTTATAATCTTTAAATTATTAACTGTAATTAGTTACAAAACAATTATTAACTGTAATTCTAATTTGTATGATTAAATTAATTATAAAAAATGAATACTTTAGCTTGTTATTGGCTATTTCCTCATTTAAATATTGGTTTTGTGCCATCATTTCAGCTGGTTTCGATGGATTTGATTATAAAACTTTGTAGAAAATTTGCCAATTGAAAGAATGATTATATAATTAATTGGGGTTAATTAATTAATAATGGTTGCGGGTGGCTTTTCAGTTGCAATTGTGAAGAAAAGTAGTTTGATATATATTAAAAAAAATAAACGAAATAATGTTTAATATTAAATTAAAAGTAGTTTAAGAGTCATTAGGATGAGCTAGCTTTAGTGATAATATAATATAGACAAAGAAGTTTTTTCGTTTCTTTTACTTGAAAAAGAGAAGCACTTTTTCTCTGAGATACTTTAGAAGTCTCTTTTCAATTAAATAATAATGAAATCATATAATAAGAAAAGGGCTCACTTTAGTCGTGTATTTTGCATGCCTTTTCATTTTTCAATTTTTTTTTTAAATTTCTATGGGCACTTCATCCAGCCAGAGGATTAAGAGAGAGAATTAATTAAAATTGAAAGTGCAGAATATAATCGGTTAATCTCTGGATCTGTCTTTTTTTTTTTTTGTAATATTTGCAATTTTATTCTTTATGAGTGCCAAAAGGCATATAATTATTTGTGTAAAGATGCATAGAGGTTTCTAGTCATATATATATATATATGTATATATATATATATGTGTATATATGTGATCCGTTATGAATTTATGATGATGAGATGCCCAAACAAAAGAATTTTCTAATAAAAGATAGAATTTCTTTATTATCATATTAATTAAATTCTATTTTTAATAATAAATAAAATATGAAAAATAATTTTCGTAGTATTGAAATAAGAAATTATTATGGATGAGATTTTGTAAATTTTATGGTATTTAAAATATGAAAATTTAGGAAAAATTTTGTACTAGGAATAATTCTCAGAAACATATAATATACCACGAATATGCTTTCATTTGGAATCAATTCATGACTAAAACCCAACCTATATTAAATATTGATTATCCAAGTTCAGAATTTCATTTTGTTTAGAATTTATGTAAAGCATATTTCTCATTTTCTGAAGTCTTATCTAGTTCAACAACATTTGGTGCTTAATTATCAAAATTTTCTGAATGAAAATTTTTAGAAGAAACTCTAAATGAAAATTTTAAAAATAAATTTTCTGATTTTCAAAATTATAATATATTATAAAAAAAAACTACTACTTTTAAATGCTTTTCCATTCTCCTAGTTATGAAAAATAATAATAAATATAAAAGAATATTGTAAATGAAATGAAACTTGGAAGTGATATATATGGGGAGAAAGTTTTAAACGAATCTTATTTTTAATTTTTAATTTAAAAATAAAATATTTTTGAAATTAAAAATTAAAAAAGAAAAAAAAAAGAATTGACAAGTACCCAAATCATTTATATAAGATATTATGGTATAAAATAATAAGATATGAAAAGAATAAAAGAAGGAAATAAGTTGCTTCTTGTTGTGGCTATTCATTTATCAACTTGCTTTTTATAAAATGAGGCAGCAGCAGCAGCAAAGTCTTCGCTTTCTTCTTTATTATTACTAATTTAGTATAATATTAATTTCATCTTCTTTTTCTTTTAGAATCAGCACAAATTAGAAACTTTGCTAAGCCAGCCACGCCCAGCAACTAATTTAATATGATCAAAGTCGAGAGACATTACTTTAAGATGCATGCATTTTCTGATCATAATTAATATTAATATTATGGTTTTTTTTTTACTTTTACTTTTGTTGCACTAATTAATTGGGACTTTTCATAAAAATATAAAAAAAAATTAAAAATAATTTTAAATTTATAATATTTATAAAATATTTATTTAAATATCAAAATTTATAAAATATTTACTAAAATATCATATTTTTATTAGTTTATAATGAGTTTATAATCCGTTTATAAATTTTTTTTTGCCGTTTATAATGAGTTTTAAAATAAAATAATTAAAATATTTTTAATAAAAAATAGAAAATTTTAAAAATATAATGTAAAGTATTATTTTTATAATTAATTGGCGGCCGAGACGGTAGCCCGGTTTTCTCCATGTGAAATGTTTCTAATAAAATTGATTACCACCTGCCAAAAAGATGGGCCCAAACATCCTTTGATTCAACATTATAAACTAGGGGTATTCATCGTTGGGTTAATCCAACAGTTAACAATTAAAAAAAATGAATTCTGAATTTCAATTTACAAAAATTTTAAATAAAAATTTAATGGTAAATAAATGATTGATTGATTATTTATTAATTACATAAAATGAATATTTAATTAATATTTTTAATTTTAATCATTTTATTGTATATTTAAAAATTAAATTAATGGATTTCATATATATATATATAACAAAAATATTCAAATATGTTTTATTATAATAATAAATTTTAACACAAATATATATATATATATTAAATTCAAATATAATTCATTAAAATAAATTAATATATATAAAAAATTATAATTTATTATACATAATTATATATATAAACTGTTGATTATCATTGGATTAATCAGACGAATGATTTTTTTACTAATAAAAATTAAAATTTAAATCAAAATAAAAAAAATTATAATTTAAATCTGAACAATCAATTTGATTAATCATAATTATTTATCTAATTTAATTAATTTTAATTCAATTTTCAATTTAATCAATTTTTTTTATCAACCATAACGAGAACATACAAATTAAAAAAATCTTAATTACTTCACTGCTTGTGTACTTTTTGTTGCATAATATTATTTAATATTTAATAATTATTAATTTTTAGATTTAAATTGTTTAATAATATTTATTTAAAAAATATTCATTTACAATAATAAGTTATAATCTTTAATTTTAAAATTGCTACAAAATATATTAAATTTTTTTAAAAAAATACAATTTAAAAGTTTTGGTAATTAGATTATTTTTAGAGCTAAAAAATTTAGATTTTAAAATTTAAGCAATTAAATATTTTCAATTTTACTATAACTAATTGTCTTTATATATATTATTTGTTAAAATCTCCAATAAAAGGTAACTTTTTCTCTTTTCTCTTACACCATTTTCATATTTTTCTGCTCTATCTAGTTTTCTTATTCCACAATTAAAAAATAAACAGAAACCTATGCAAGTTCGAGTCATATAAATACTATTTATATTCCACTAGCAGATTCTCTCACTTTAATTGCTCATGTATAATAATAATAATAATAATAATAATAATAATAATAATAATAATAATAATAATAATAATAAATCTTCAACTGTTACACCAAATTATATGGTGACAGTACATATATAATATATATTAGTTGAATAAAGAAATTCAGATTTGAATTTTTAATAATAGTAATAATAAATCTTGAACTGAATTATTAATTATATTCATCAATACTCGTCTTATGCATTTGTTTGATTTCATTATTTTTGTGTATAAATATTAAAACGGTCTACTTTTTATTTTCGTATATTATTCTCTTTTTTTAATTTTATTTTTTACAGCTAATTTGAATTCATTTGGCCAGCTGGCTGCAAGTGAATAACATTAATAAATAAATTAAATAACAATATTCACTCGTGGTTTTAGGGCTTTAATCCTATCTTTAATTAGCGAGGCTAAGCATCAAATAATTGTCAACTCACCTCGTCTTGAGTTTCTTTATTCATAAAATTCATTTATGCCCTACCTTCCTTGTTTAGATAAAAAAAATTAAATAACAATATATAAATGCTTCAACATATTCCAAGCAATAGATTAATTCAAATTAAATTAATTACATAGAATTGATACTTAATAAATTGTCCTAAATTTGAAATTTTTTTTCTTTTAGGTGTTTCATTTATCCTTTGATTAAGACAGCATTAACCATAAAGGTCAGAAAAAAGGATTAGAATTAATCGCTGCATTTAGACTCATATTGATAATTTCATATTAATAACCATTGCCAAGTACATAAAAGCATAAAAAACTAAAAAGATTTGTCTTTTCAAGAAAGAGCACAGTAACAACTTACTTTTTCTGACTAAGAAATGAAAATCGATCTTTTTCTTTCAGAAAAGAAAGTTCAGTGGTTCAAATAAAAGCAATCTCCATCTTCCAACAGGCCCCAGAAACTTTCATCTAAAGCAAAATCTGCTTTAAAGTTTTCTTGATTTTGTCACAGCATTTTCTTCACTTGACAACTGAGCCAATGCAGCAACAACAATAAAGTCTTAATTTCAAATTAATTAAAGTCGGTTATATAAATTCTTCTTTTTCACTCAACACGATTTAAGGTTATCTCTTCTGATACATGTAACATTATAAAATCATTTTGGACCACTTTTGACCAAGTCAGTTTAGACCTACCTCTGCCTCTCTTAGCTATATCTACTCTAACTTGTTCAATTTTTCTAACTGACGCATCGCTAGACCTTCGTTTCACATGGCCAAACCACCTCAATCTATGTTCTCTTGTCTTATCCTCGATAGATATTATCTCCACTTTTTTTCTAATACGCTCATTGCGGATTCTATCCATCATAGTATGACCATACATCTATCTTATCATTCTCATTTCCGCAAAATACATTTTACTCATGTGTTATCCTTTTGCTGTCCAACACTCACTACCATACATCATAGCAGGCCGTATTACAGTGCGGTAAAATTTTCTTTTTAATTTAATTGACCACTGAGCCAATGTAGAAACAAAAACATATGCATTAATTTTTGTGGAAAATTGCTACGAATATAAATTCAGAATAAAATCTTGAATGGAGAACTTGAAAATAAGTAATTTTTTTTAAAAGAGAAAAGCTTATCATAGAATTATTCGAAGAACCAGCAAAAACAAGAAGGGAACCAACATATTCTCACGCACTAGGCATAAATAAGCGCCTCGTGGATGAAAATTACATGATTATGTACCTAATAGGTTAACTCAAGTGTTTTCAGCATTTATCCTAATTCCTAACTGTTTGGAAAATTAATGCAAATATTCGTTATAAGATACAAGGCAACCCTAAAAATTAATTAAACAAAGAAAAACTGAGATTATTCACAAAGAAAAACATTTGCTTCTCAGGAACTTGCATAACAGTTCAACAAGATCAAGTGTCACTCCAAGTATCGCCGTCTTCCCCATCATCACTCGCAACAGCCTGAAATGTTTTCTCCAGTATCAAATTTGATATTCTGAATTATAACAAAAAATAGCAAAATAAAAACAATTAGAAAGACGAGAGAAACAGAAACTAAAACCTGTCGGATTGCATTTGCTTTCTCCAGAATTGCAGTGATTTTGTCATTTGCAGCAGGAGCTGATGCGAAGGCAGGCCTTGACGCTACGGTGCGTCTCAGGATGAATGACTGGAGTGACAGAATCGAAGGACGCGTGAGCTAGAATAGAATTCCATGATTTTCTAACTTTGCAAATGACAGTATATATTTCACAGCATATCCTATTCATTGCCAAGACATGCAGGCACATGCCAGACAACATATGGGGTCAACCATCAAAGAATTGCAGTCAAATAAAGGCAGCGAGCTTTCAAATACACATGCTCCAAAGAGTGAAGCTATTTCTACAGTACATAAAGCTATATGCACTTAATGAATTTACAGGTTCTACATCAAAAGATTTTTAGTTGTTAAATAATTGGATTTGAAGCTTATAAAACATATGTAAAATGTGACAAGTAAGAGAGTAAGAGGGTTCAGCCCCCATCTTTCTTTCTCTATATCTTGCTAAGGATGGTAAAATAGTAAAATTGCAATTTCAATAAAGTAAATTCAGAAGTGAATTTGCATGGTGGATTGAAACTTTAAACTGGCTCTGGATGGAATGGAAGAGATCAGGTCTGATGGAGATGAATGAGTTAGAGATCAATGTGAACCAATTTCTAGTGAACTAATAGGAGTTGAGATAGAATACTGGATCTCCTGATTGTTGGTGGTGTGAGAGGTAATTTGATAGTTCTCATTCTAAGGAAAGATATATTATGAGAATGAATCAAGGAATTCACGAAAGAAATTGTGGATCAGGTTCGGGAAATGTGCAAGTGTTGCAATGAACTCTGGTGAACCTTGAGTGGGTTATAGGGTTGCAACAGCGCATATTGGGAATAGTAACTGATGGCTTCCTTTGAGATTCCTGAGATCCAGTTTCACTGAATTTTTTGCATTTCAATTCTTAGCATATACTTATGGTGTGACAAATAATACATGCATTACTCAGACGTGTGAATCATAACTCTAAAATTTGTCAATAGTGAGATAAAATTTTAAATAAAACATCACCTGCCCATATTAGTATTAGAAATAGGCCACTGATCTTTTATCCACCCATTTAGGATCCCATTCCGAATTAGTCAAATATATAAATTAAACTTTATTTTGCTCTTACTAGAGAAAGGAACCAAATAATAATTGTAAAACTCACTTTTGTTCTGATTTGATGCAAAAAATCTTCCTTTTCATCCATCCCTTTGCAATTTGCAGGCAGATTAGCTTCTTTCTGCACATTAAATTTCCACTGGTCCAGCTGCTGCAAACAAAACAATCTAATGATACAGACAACTCCTGCTTCCCACTATGTGTGATATGAAAATAAAATAAACTGAAGAGGAAATAAGTCATGTACTAATATTAAAACCAGTATACCTTCCCTTTTGGTTTAAATGGAAAAGCCTCATCTGTTTGTTGCTCATTAGCTGAGGCCAGTTCATGTTGCTGAGATACAGTAGATCCTGAAAGTTTCAGATAAAATTTGTGTTGCTCATTCAAAACTTCAGTTATTGACTTTTGTGAGTCTTCTGCCTTATAAGATGCAGGTTTTGTAACCCAACATTGTACTGGGGGAGGAGGTGGCGGTGATGGGTTGGATTTCATAGGATACTGCAATTCTATGAGATTGTTTGGGTCCAAATTATCCTTTGATTTCCCCCGTAGAACAGGGTCAACAGCATCAAAATTGGGAAGATCTAGTGTAGAAGAAGAGAAAGATGGATAAGCACCATTCTCAGAATAAACACTTTTAAGTGCCGAGTTAATGTGAATGTCATTTTTGTCCATTGCCCCAGACTGCAGAGAGCTTGAAACAGATTCAACAGATGAAATTCTGCACAAGGCATCACATAGCTCATGGTTCTTGTTTTCAGGAGATTCCCATTGCTCAGAATCTGAATCAGAGTGATGACTAATATAATCATCTGACACATAAGGAGATGACCTACAGAAGGTATCATCATCTGAGTCAGAACCCACATTTTGCAATGCACTAGTAGGATCTGGGACCAAATGAAATGATGGGAACATATCTCTAATGCTTCCATTACTGTGGTTCCCATCAGGAAATTTCAGTTTTAATGAAGAAGCTTCAAAACCATCAAAACGATGGAAAGACATTTTCATATGTTCTAATGGTGGTGAAGAAGTAAGTGAATCTACTGTAGATTTATGTCCAAACTTCTTATTGAATGCATCCTCTGAAGTTGCATGATATGCAATGCCATGGTGCCCATTCCTCTGCTCAAATGCGCCAATTCTCAGTGTGCTGGCCAACTCAGGTTTACTAGCAGGGTCAAGGGACATATTTCTACGAAAACCATTAATAAGTAACCTATGACCAAGTCCAAATATTTGGGACGAGTTTTCATAATTCTCCTGGATGGTTTCAGTGGATGTGGCTTTGACATCTGCATTAGGTGAGAGCTCTTTTCCTGGATTTGTTACATTGACGATATTCATTCCTCCCCCACAAGCATGATTAAATCTATTACTATGATGAAGATCACCAGATTTTTCAATTTCAGTATCTTGATCCTCATTCTGTGAATTGGTGTGTTCGGTACTAGGAACCCTTTCCATGCTTCCAGCATCCTTAAACAATTTGCCAGGTTTCCATCTCTCTCCATTGTTTTTTGGAGGAGAAATGTGCTTTGGAGTCACTACAACCTCAGGTTTACTTCTTGTCTCAGAATCATGGCTTGATGGGTTTGCTACAGGAAAGTCAGGAGGTTTTGAAGGCTGAAGTCCTAAAAGACCACCATTGGTCCAGAATGAGACAGAATGAACACTGGACGAATCAGTCTGTGATTCTTGAGACACAACTGGTTCTTGAGACTTGGAGGAACTGCCTAAAGTCCTATCACTCAATTGATCTGGTTCTTGAGACTTGCAGAAACTGCTTACAGTCTGATCACTCGATGGAGCTGGTTCCTGAGACTTGCAGGAACTGCTTACAGTCTTATCACTCGATGAAGCTGGTTCTTGAGACTTGCAGGAACTGCTTACAGTCTTATCACTCGATGAAGCTAGTTCTTGAGACTTGCCAGAACTGCCTACAGTCTTATCACTTGATGGAGCTCGTTCTTGAGACTTGCAGGAACTGCCTACAGTCCTATCACTTGATGGAGCTGGTTCTTGAGACTTGCAGGAACTGCCTACCGTCTTATCACTCAATGGAACTGGTTCTTGAGACTTGCCGGAACTGCCTACAGTCTTATCACTCAATGGAGCTGGTTCTTGAGACTTGCAAGAACTACTTACAGTGTTATTCAATGGTTCCAGCAGATTTGATATTCCACAGCTAGAGGATGACAAATCATTGACAGTAGACTCCACTCTTGAACCATCAAGAAGATCACCACTTATAGAACTTTCACTGTCTGGTACTGAATTAGAAGGTTCTCCAGAAACATAAGATGTATGTTCATCAGAAGAACTATTACGTTCATCAGAAAAACTATGTAAGAGAGTGGAGTTGGGCAAGTCACAGGACATTCCTTTGTTGGAAGAAATGTCAGATGCAATATGAGATTCATATTTGGATGGATAATCATCTGAAGTATCTTTTATGACCCCGTTTATTTCATATTCCATTCCTTCATTATGAACATTGGAGGAAAATTGCTCCACATCATGTTTCGTTTGACAATCAAGGTCATTTTCAGATTCTGATTCTATAGTGTTAAGGGCGTCCACATAATTGTCTGGTTCACTTTCAACTTCGTCAAGCACATTCCTATCAGCGGTTGATTTTTGCATATTTTCATCATCAAACACCATGTCCATTTGGTCAGGATTTCTAAAGTAGGAAATTTCCCTGCTCTGCATGCCTTGATCAAAATCTATAGTAAACCTCTCTGAAGCATCATTTCCTCCACGGACTAGAGGCTCTCGACCCTTAAGCTCCACAACTTCTGTCTTTTCATCCCATGTATCATAAGATGAACTCACAGCAATTGGCTTGGGTGATGAACCGCAAGGGAAATTATCAGTGGCAATGCTGGGTTGTCCACCAGGGAAAAACGAATCAGAGATGCTACTATGATGCACAGACCCTGAAGAGAATTCCTTGGATCCCTGTTCTTCAGGTTGCACGGAGGAACTTAAATGAAATACACACTCAACATAAGCTGATCCAGTTTTTGAATCAAACGAATTTGTGTGATCACCCAGATCAGAATTTAATGTCATGTCAATTGTGGATGCTGTACGAGAAGGAGAAATCCGCCCATTAACAACTGGAGCAGTAAACTGCATTCTGCATAGTCAAATATCATATAAATATCAATTTCTGAAAATGGAAACAGCTTCTTTAAATATATACTGTACCTGGCACTCTGATTTGACATTGATGTAGATCGCAGAAAGTCAGCTTTCCTTTGTGATGATCTTTTCTTCTGTCCATTTTTACATTTGCAATTAATAGTATCCAAAACAAAAGCATCAATGAGATAAATACATTTGGTTAATCAATTATATACATCAACTTCACTAAGCTACAGGAGAAAAGTATGCTCCTAGTATAGGAGCAAAATAATTAAAAACGATTGCAAATTAAGAAAGTTTGCAGGCACATTTATTAAGAACATTTAGAGGCAAATATTTGGTACACCATAATAAAAAATTTACCAGTTGATTTACGACTATGAGAAAGTTCATTAAAAAATTCAATAGCATATCATAATATCAGAAATGACAATTGGATAAAAGTACTTCTTATGATGGTTGAAAATTTTTCTAGTGATAAAATATACCTTGTTTTTCCGAGTCTTCTTTTCTTTCGGGACTTTTTCGGCATCTGGTTCCTTGAAGTTGCCGGATGCTCTTCTAAAAAAGATTGGATCAGAATATCTCTTTAAACAAGATCCTGGGCCTCCTGTATCAAATCTGAAAGGAAAGTAAAAGGAGATGGTATCTAGGATCAAATGTTAAGCTTCACAATTCAATTACACCTGCATTCATTCAAAAAAGGAGGAGGGGAACCAGCCTACTTGTCAAGCAAGTGTAAGCATGGAGGATCACGACATTCTTCATAAGAGTCCATAATAAAACGGGGCAAGTCATTATAGATGAAATGGTTTTGTCCATTTTGAATACGTGAACGCCATTCAGAACCTGCAAGAAGCTGCTTTTTGTAAAGGTGTAGAATAGCATGATGCCATATGCAAAACTAACAAAAATTTGAACATGGGCAGGATAAATTTATAGAAAGCTACTTAAGCATTAAAAGGAACATCAGGATGATGGAAGCTTAAATTTGAAATACTTTATCTGCCAGCATTGTAACAGCCATCTTTACATACAGTAATGCAGCATCTGATCAATCTCCATAATTTTATCTATCCAAGATGAGCATGCAAACATTAATGAGAATGGGCTAGACTTTACTACAGAAAGCATTTCACTTGTAAAATTGGCAAGTTGAAATCTTGAAGAATGATACTGGAAATGATCAATCTCCAGAGCCCAGATGGACATTTATAACTAAATATTTGCATCTGTAAAAAGTTATGTGGGCCATTATCAGAATGCTATGAGGTTTTCTAAAAATGCTCTCAGAAAATGTATCTTGCTATTAGTGAATCAACAAATCAAATGTCATCAGCAAACTTTCTGCCTTCTTTAGCAACAAATCGGGTTCTTTACATTACTTTTCCCCACACTCCTTCCATCTCCAGGAACCTTTCAGCAGGGCACAAAAATAGAGATAACCAGCTTGGGTCACCTTCTTTTGTCATTAATTTGTCAGGCATGTATGGATGAATCATTGAATTAATATGATCAGTTACATTATAAAGCATAAACAACAAATTTATCATCAATTTTTTATTTAACTAGTTTCAGATGCTTATTTATCAATAAAGCCAATAGATAGCTTTTATTAACGTAAATTTTGGTAGTATGAAAGTGCTCTGGACATTTAAAATTCGCTTCTACACTCAAATTATCATGGATGTAAAAGCTTTTGCTAAGGCATGATAAATATTGGACATAGAAGATAAAATAATCAAACAGACACAAGCCAGCACAAGCAGAGAAATTTTTGTTATCTGTACTGATTCAAATAAATTCCAGGACAGCTTATGTAATACAAGATAGTACTGCTTTTATTTCAGGTCACTAGAGCCATACCAGCTGTGTATGCAAAGTGTATGTGACTTGTTTGGGCCAGAAATGCCTTCTCTAGAGAAGGGAGCACAGCCTCAATGTTTTGCACACGAACAACCAATTTATGACTTCTAGAAGCTGTAGTCATTACTTGCTCCTGTAAGCCATGAAAAACTTCTGCTGCAAACCTATGAATATGTAAAACATGCTATGTTAGCTAAACTACTTGATAGATACATTTGAAAATTGGGATTAAAGATTAAATTTTCTTCCGAGTATATTGACCACTGTAATTTTCAACCAAACATAATCAAATTAAAGAACTAGATTAATTATTAAATGACCTATTTATAGACATCAAACAGTCATCAATTGACAATTATGCTTCTTAGAAAATTTAGAAAGGGCAGTTCTAGATCTATCCCTTGGTTAAAAGAGATACTATAGTTGTTCCTAGTAGGCAAGTTGCCGATAAACATCAATTTTCATCAAGACGGTGTGGAAAAACATCACATACTTGGAAATTTATCTGTTGACTCGTAATTGAGTGATAATACAATTACATTGTAATCACCATATGCCAACAATTCAACCAAAACATGCAAAATGAATAAGAGCATCTACATAGTCATAGCTCTCATGAAACTCTAAAATCTTGGCAAAATCACATCGAGGCTAGCTAAGGTCAAGTGGAGCGAACCTTCAGCAATGAAGGTTCCACGGGCATGATAAATTTTTATTGAAGTCTCAATAAGAGCAACTGAAAAGTTAACAAAGAGTTATTAAGTTTACTTGTCAGCTGCTAGCAATTATCACGGGTCTTGTTTGTGCTACTATAACGACAATGCTTGCCTTGGTGATTAATGATCTAATCACTACAAGGATCCATAATTGAATCAACAACCGTAACAAAGTGCTAAGCCATAGTACTAGAAACTAACTTGCACACTTAAATTTTCGTCTTAAAAAATCATTTGCATAGTCAAATAAATCAAAACAAGTAGGTATAAAACACAATTCTTTCTTCCTTCAACTTTCTCTGTTTTCCTCCACAGCTATCTAAAATTACAGAGCAAAATTCTACAAATAAAAGAAGAAAAATCACATTTTCCATTAAATCATCAAAAATAAATATTATCGATTATTTAATCATGCAATTCAAAAATATAAATTCAAACACTTAATAATATAAAAACAAAACCGACGAAGCCAAATTAAAAATTTTAAAAAGGAAAACATACTCAGCAAGATCGCCTAATTGACGCAAGATCCCAACGAGAGCAGAAACAGCAACACCATCCAAAACAGCTTTAGGATCTTCACGGTTTGCTTGTTTGTAGAGCTCAGGCTGACCCAACCTATACTCATTTCTCACTTCAAACCTCACCAGAGGCATTTTCTCTCTCTCTCTCTCTCTCTCTCCCTCTCTCTCTCTGTCTTTCTATGTTTCTATCTATCAATCTCTTCCAAATAAAGAAGGAGCAGAGCACTAGTAAGTATAGAATTGAATGAACGGGAGAACAATAAATGAAGTACTATAGAGAGAGAAAGTAGGAGGAGTTAGTGAATGCGTGTACTTTAGAGAGAGAAAGAGTAGGTGGGAGAGAATGAAGCAGCTTAACTGCCGAGAAAGAGTTTGTTTTTAGGAGCTAAGAAAGTAAGAACTGAAACAATGAAAGCAAACAAGAGAAGGACGTTGCCAACTCTGCAAGCAATTCCTCCATTGGAAAATCACTGTTCGTACAGTATCTACTTCTACTCATTTTACCTTTTTACCCTTCCTGTGTCCCCTTAATAACGGAAACTCAACATTCTCGATTCCAATCACTCAACCAGATCGGAGTTGGCAGGGACTCGGGAGGACGACGGACAACGTGGCTCCCATCAATTCTTTGGATTTTTTCTTTTGTTTTATTATTTTTTGTGTGATTTTGGTTAAAATTGTAATTTACTTATTTATTTATTTATTTATTCAGATTTTCTATCACTTTCAGATATATTTGAGGATAAATCAGTGCCAAGAATTTTTTTTGAAGATAGAAATAAAAAATGAATAATATTAAATGAATTAAATTAATTTAGATAAAAAATGTCAATATAAAATTAAAATAAATATTTTTTAATATAATTAATATATAAATATTTTAAATTCAAATGAATTTAATTTGTATAATATTTTTAATAAAAAATTATGTGAATAAATTTTTGTAAAATAGGATTATGGGAGTAGAATGTGATATTTCTGAAAATTAATCTAATGTAGAAATTGACATAAGCCCTAATTGGGAAATGGGAACGGGGTTGGCCATCGCTCCACAACCAAGAAAATAATTTTCATTTTGATTTATAAATGATTGATGATAATTGAGCATACACATTTCCTAACTCACTTTAATTTTAATAAGATTAATGCATCCGCGGCCTCTGGCACAACTTATTATTTTATCTTATAAATTTTTTAAATAATGACTTAGCCCTTTATAATTTATATAGTAAACAAGTCATTTTATACTGAAGCGAACATATAAAGCCCGAGAATAGAATAAAGTTTATTAACTTATATTATAAAATTACAATAATACTCTTTATTTAGCTAATAAAATTACAATGATATCCTTAAAAAAATAAAAAATGAATTAACAATTTTTTTCTTTGAAGATTTTCTTCTCAAGTCAATATTTTACTTTTTATTTATTTAAGTATTTATTTTTTATAATTTTAAAAGTTTTATTATTTGAAAAAGTGAACTTCATTTTTTTTATTTTGCTAAAAGAAAATTTTTTAGTATAATAAATAACTCAAACAATTAACAGCAAATGAACTATGTAAGAAGTGCCCCTCCACCTCAAACCCATAAAAAGATTAGAAAAGGAGAAAATAAAAATAAATTCTTTAATTTTCTTTAGTATTCCCAGCAACGACCAAACAAAAACTCAAAAAACGCAAAAATAAAGGCAAATCCAAGAATGAATATACCTTTTACTTCAATATGTGACTCTCTGTGCTACCTTCATCACATTGCTTCAATTGGATTATTTTGGGGAAAAAACACTAATCTAACATTTTAAATCACCATTGGAACTGCTAAAAGAAAAAAGAAAAAGAAAGTTAAAATCCTAAACAAAACAATTGGACAAATGAGAAAAACCAGTAACGAGTAACCATTATTCTCTTTTTGCTGCAACTGTAAAAGAACTACAAAAAAATACTACCAGCTTGAATTCAAATATTCAGAACATTAAAGATAGGCTATTTATCATAATTTTACATGCTTAAGCATGAATTCTTCAGTGGAAATAGCTTTAATTGACAAGCAAATCAAAGAAATCGAATTTAGAAAACAAAGGCTTAAAACCCAGCTGTCAGCGGAGATTTTCGCTCTCACTTCTGGTGAAATGGTTCTTACGACTTCGGCACTGTTATGCATAGTATTTTAGAGAATACGAGCCTAAATTCAGAGAAAATGAAGTCGCCATCCGGATGGACTGAAAAAAAGAAAGTGGTGAATGACTAGATTTTTAAGAAATTCCTAACATTCTTATTTGGTTCGAAAAGTTGGGTACGCATGTACAAGGTAAGAAGTAACCCATCACCCCCATAACGTTCGGTTCATTGAAACCAACCTCCTTTTTATATCTAAATATTATTAAATTATTAAATATTATAATATTATCCATACTACATGTAATTAATAAAAATAAAATATCATATTATTAAATGAAACAAATCAATTAAAGATGAACACCCATACAAGATGAAAATATGTCTTTACAAATATTCAAATATCCACAAAAAAATAAAATATGACACTCACTAAAAGATAAAAATGTGTCCTTTATAATTGTCCTAAAATCTTAAAAATAAATTAAACTATATAAAATAAATAAATTAAATACATAAGGCATCCACGAATGAAAACATGTGTTTTATAATACTTAAAATTCAATATAATAAGAAATTACAATCCATAAGCAAATAAATCGTAATAATGCACATTATCATTAAACAATAATAAATTAGGATTTAATTATAATAAAATTACAAAAGGTACAAATTCATAAGCAAACATTAACTCCTTAATGAAATATAGAGCGCGACGCATACAGCAGTCCCGCTAATTGTTTAGCGGGTGGGGGTCAAGGGGGCAGAGTCCCAGAAAATTTTGAAAACCGATTTTTAGGGTTTTAAGTTTTAGTGTTAAAAACTGATTTTAAAATTTTAATAAACAAGTTACTGAGATATTAAGATTTAGGAAAATAGTGATTCAAGGTTTTGGAATTTAAGGTTAGGGTTTTGATTTACTTGTTAAAATAATTTTAAAATTACCAAACCTAGATACTAGATCAGTCAATAATCAACATTCAATATTCAAAAGAAGGAATGGGGCTATCCATGTTCAATATAAAGAAAATAACATGGTTACTGGATATTTTTAAAAGTGCAATAACAAAACAAAATAATGAAATAAAAGCAGAGGAATTACTATAAATTTAAAATAAACTGAATGAAAGGTTGCAAACCTCCTTTATTGCTTCCATCGATATTTTTATGTTGATACAGTTTTTATATTTTGCACCACGGTTAAATCTCGGTTGAACAGAAAGAAGACAGTCATCCACTGCCTTCTCAATTTGATGTTTTGAGGTTCTCTGTCTCTCAGCTACTAGGGTTTAATTTTTTGTGTTTGATTGAGGCCTGTTGCTTTTTAATGCTTGTTCCATAGTTCCTGTTTGTTACCTGTATGTATAAGGAACGATTATGTTAAATGTGACCATGTCGAACCAAATTTGAAGCCAAAACAAATCCATGTCGACTTGAGATTGCCCAATTCGATATGGACTATGTCCATGTCAAACTGGGCAACCCCAGTTTAATATGGACAAGTCCATGTCGAACTGGGCTTGTCCTATTTGACCATATTTTAGGCTTTAAAATTTGATTTTGGACTGATAATTATTTAGGTCATCTTTAATTAGGACCGAACTAACTTAGGGCCAAAATCAAGGGTCTACACCAGCAAAGGCAAAATCAAGAAAAAATGCTTGTGTCGTTAGAGGGTGAAGAGAAATATCAAACTTGGACATGAAACTAGTATCAGCTCTTTTATTCTGACTCTTATAAGAATGCTAATCTTAGCGGTAGTCTTAGCCATATATGTAATTGCTATAATTGGTGGAGGTGGAGGTGAAAAAGCGAATGTTGTAATCGGCACATCGTCAATCATTAAAGACGTTTCAATATATTTAAAAAATCTATTGGAATCTAATAGTAATAGATTCTCTTACAGATTTATGACAATGAGAGTGTTAATCAAAAAATGAAAAGTGACAAAAATGGTAGATTGACATATGAATTTTAGGGCTTTAAATTGGGGGAAAATTGAATTGGGGGAAAGAGAATGGGAGAAAATGATTTTGAAATAGAATTTGAGCTTCAGATTACGTGTCAAGGTCTTTTTTTTTTGCATGATGTCCTATGTCACCGCATTTGAAAGTCATGCGCATGAAGTTGTGTGTTTTTGTCAAAATAAGGGCCTATTGGTTAAGGAAATTATAAGTTGATGCAGTTATCTAGTTACTCGAAAAGAAGAAGGGACAAATTGATAAATCGTGCCAAATACAATGGGCTATAGATGTATTGAGTCATTTTAATATAATTCTTACATACAAAAAGCTAATTATATAAAAAGATAATTAATATGATTTTTATGGCTAAATTTAACCCATAATATAACTTTTTAGATATAAAGGGAATGTTAACACCGTTTAGGGATGATAATTTTGTCTGATTCGATAAACATGCAATCATATTTGATATAATTAGATAGGATTATATTTCATCTATTTATAGTTAGGATAAAGCAGAGTATGGATTAAAAAAAATTATATCTAAAATGAATTTAAGTCAGATGCGAATTATGTATAACCCTAACCGAACATGGTCCGATATATATATTCAGATATTTAAATAATATTTAGTTTCAAATATTATACCGATGAATTTAATGCAAAGTTTATGTAATATTAGTTTATTAATTTATTTTGAATAAAAAATATGAGGTGTAAGAGACATTTAATTAATTAAGTTAATTTATTTAATCCCTTATTTAATTAAATTAGTTAAATTTATTAATTGACGATGATACTGCTTATATTATAAGAGATATTTATGCTGATAAAAACACATTTGATATCAATATATATTTTTTTAGTAAAAAAAGTTGACTACTATAATTATATTTTTTATAATTTTTTATTTAATTTTCATTTGCATAAATATTTTATGATTATGTCTAACTTATAATTCGACTTTACTTGTTTTAATTCGATAGGTGATAGTAATATTATTTATATTTGATCCGATCCGACCAGATATGAGTTGAATGATGAGTAAAAAAATGTCATTTTACTCAAAGAATAGGATAAAAATTTTTAAAAATTTTTATCCATATTCGATTTGTTGTCATCTATAACTTCGTTTGTTTTTGAAAATTGCTTTTCCATATTTTTGGTCATAGTGAATTTGGAAAGTGTTTGTTGTTTAGTGGTAAGTTTCATGCCTTAAAATCTAGATGTACCAATAAATTAATTAATGTGTTCTATTAATGTGTGCTTTATGAAATCAATTAAAGCGTTAAAAGAATAACTAATCTAGCTAAAGTTATTTTAACAAAATAAATAAGGAAAATATGAATTTTAACTTATTACTTTTACAAAATAAATATAGTTTTTTTTTAATGTTATTTTCTTTTTCTCATTCAATTATTTGTAGATAAATTTGTTTAATTGAATTATTTTTAATTATCTTTTATCTTAAAAATTAATTGTTGAAGATCAAATTTACTTTGGTTTATGCAACTCTTTAAAAGTTTATTGACCTTGTCCACAAGGCACGTTGGTATGGTTCATAGTTCAATAGAGTGTATAATATTTAATTAATTAATCCATCCGATTGTCAATGCAGAGTTGAGTTCATAAGAGAGCAAATTAGTCAAAAGAAAAACAACAATTTAAAATTTTTAATAATAAAAATAAATAAATAAGGGGAAGTTAAGCTAACCACAGCGGTTGGACAAACGCAATGAGTTGACCTCAATAATGACCTACTGCTTTGCTACGGATGGCCAAAAGTCCGTGTCAAGTGTCAACGGAGTTCCGCAAATCGTAATATTGTTCAATAAAGAAATAATTATACAATGAAATGGTTGTATTATAATAAGTCAATTAAATATAAACATGTGGTAATGTTATAATATAATAAGCCAATTAAATATAAAATATTACCACATGTTAATATTCAATTAGCTTGTTATAATACAATAATTTTATTGTATAATTATTCTCAATAAAGATTGTTATTTCCGCCGTTTAGTTATTGTCATTCTTTTCCTAAGTAAGTTCCAACAAACAAAGACACGCTTTAATATTTAGTTTCTATTTGTTTCAGCCAAATTAGAAAAATATTTGTTTACTGTGTTAAATCTCATCTCTGATAAATATAAATAAATAATTACATTAATATAAAAATTAATTGTATAATCTAATTTTAATAACTAATTTTTAAAATTGACATTACAAAATCTACGTTGAAAAGAAAATTTTAATATGATATGTAACCTTACTCATTATTGTAAGATTATAACATCAAATATCAACATAGTAGTTTCTTAATTTTTTTTATTCATCATTATTTATGAATTTTGATTTAAATTTTTTTTCTCAAAATTCAAAAAAAAAAAAAAAAAGAAGAAGAAGAATCCATACTTCATGAGTCTCATCTTTTCTATAATTATTTTCACCTTCAATTTAGAATTCATTTAATGAATTTTTTTTAAAAGAAAAGCAAAAATCAAATGCTCTATAAACACACTTTATTTTTTGTTTTTCCTAAATGATAACCTACTTATTATTTTTATAAATAAATTAGTATGTTAATATTTTATTTTCTTTTATTATAGATATATAATATTACTTATTAATAATATTTAATAAATATAATCAATATTAAAATAAAGATGTAATAAAAATATATATATTTACAATTTTAATAAAAAATTATTTTTTAATTTTCTTAAAATAAAAAAATATATATTAATTCAAGACAAATGGAATAATCAATATCGTCACTTTCTCTATAATTTGTTTTCTTCCCTTGATAACAGAACCTATGCATAATTGGTTTTGTGAATTTAAAAATCAAAGAATTAAAATTAAAAGAAGTTGAATATCAATTTTCAAAATATTAATTAAAACATAATTAAAAATTAAGGTGAGACAACTATAATAGACCATACTATATTTTGCTATATAAGAATAAAAAATAAGAGTGAGTTCAAGTAATTTTTGTCTGAGAGTAGAGTTGACTGATCTAAATAATAACACCGTCTTGACTCTCGAGTAGTTGTCTGTCTTCTTATTGCTGCGTAGTTCTCTTTTCAGACTTAAAAATTGTACATTGAACATTGCGCTGGAGTAGTCTAGAATAACAGTTTGGCCTGAAATTATTTGGATTGAGCTTCGTATCAGCTTAAAATTGAATTAAAACTGAAATACTCTGATTTCATTACAAATTAAAAATATAATCGAACCAGCTTTTTTAAAAAATCAAATGGTTTTGCATTGTTCAATGATAGTTATAAAGTTAACTAACTACTGATAGGCGAGTTTAAACTTATTGATAGTTTAGTTTTATTATCCCTGATAGCACTTTTTGAATTAAAAATTTTAAGAGAGTGTTTTATGTCAACGAATAATTATTTTTTTACAATATGATTTTTGTTAGTGTGAAGTTAATTTTAGAAAAAAATTTCCAAGATTTATTTATTTTTTTAATTAATTTTAAACTCGTAAAAATGATCTCTCACACATTTATTATCCGTTAGTTAAAAAGATTACTGATAATTTTCTGTTGAAAATATACTATTAATAATTGTAATAATAATATTAGATGGATCGTCAATATAGTTTATTTTTATTGTGTGGGTAAATAAATTAAATATTTATTCAATTTAAAGTTAAAATCTGCAATACTTAATCGTTTTAATTTAATTGATTAAATTTTGATTTTATCATTTTAAGTGATATACCTAATCATTTTAATTTAAAAGATTAAATTTTTACCTAATCATTTTAATTTAAAAGATTAAATTTACCTTAAAAATTTTAATAAAATTAAAATCACTTAAAATGATAAAATCAATATTATTTATTGAAATTTAAAAAAAAAATAATGTCTTGATATTTATTTGAATAAAGATGAGATTGGATTGTTTTCCTCATCTTAACTAACAGATAATCAGATATTTAAATCTAGCTAATTACTTAATTTATAGGATAATTTGTTAAAAAATTATTTATAACTAATTCCTCCAATATGCCCCCTCAAGGTGGAGCTCCTATGGATAGTCCAATCTTGGTCTTAGAAAGTTGAAAGCGAGCGCATGAAAGAGGCTTGGTCAAGACATCTGCTAATTGATCTTCCGAGGACACATGGATGACGCATAAAGCTCCACTTTAAACTTGATCCCGAATATTGACCAAAAAAAAAAAAACTTGATCCCTAATAAAATGATAATCAATCGCAACATGTTTCATCCATGAATGGAAGAAAGGATTGGAATAAAGATGAGTTGCACCAACATTGTCACAATAGACAACAAGGGCAGCAGGGATATAAATGCCAAGCTCAGTTAGAAGAGTGCAAATCCATCATAACTCAGCAGCTATAGCAGCAACAAAGCAATATTCAGTTTAGTAGAGAATTGTGCAACTGTGCGTTGTTTCTTGGATTACCAGGATATTATGCGATCGAGGTAAACAATAAAAGCACAGGTGGAGGTGTAGTCATCCTTATTACCAACCGAGTCAGCATTTGAAAAGGCATGATTAGTTGTACCAAAAAGATAGTGAAGCAAGTGCTTGACAACATTCCAATGATCAGTAGTAGGTCGATGCATGAACTAGGACAACTTATTAACAACATATGCAATGTCAAGGCGAGTGAGGCATAAGTATTGGAGACTGCCAACAACTGTTCTATATTCAGAAGGATATGTTAAAGTAGTACCAAAATAAACTGTATGTGTTGGCTTAGTGGCAAGAGGAGAGGTGAAAGATTTAGCCCTTGTCATATTTGTGCGAGTAAGTAGATCTCTGATATAGTTCTGCTGAGAGAGAACTAAACCTGTGGAAGTAGTGGAAACTTTGACACTAAGAAAGTAAGACAAACCACCAAGATCATTGATGGAAAATCTTTGCCTAGAAGATCAATAAGCTATTGAACTACAGTTGCATTGTTTCCGGTAATAATTATGTCATCAACATATACAAGGAGATAAAGTAGATTACCACTAGTGTTGAAGACAAAGAGTGATGTGTCTATATGAGTCTGTGAACCCAGAGGCCACAAATTGTCTTAGCTCATGGTACTAGGCACATGGTGCTTATTTGAGACCATATATAGCCTTCCGTAACTTGCGTACATGTGTTAGATTATCACGATCAAGAAAATATGGTCGTTGTGCCATGAAAACATCTTCAAAGAGATGACCTTGTAAAAAGGCATTATTGACGTCAAGTTGATGAAGAGACCAACCATGGCCAACAGGAAGACTGAGGACCAAGCGAATAATGATAGGTTTTACAACTATACTGAATGTGTTATGATAATCAATGCCAGAATGTTGATGGAAACCTTTAGCTACTAGTCGAGCTTTATACCTATCAATGGAGTCATCAGGTAAATTTTTAATTCTAAAAATCCATTTATAACTGATAAAATTTTTTGTTGACTCGGGTAGGACAAGTTCCCATGTTCCATTCCATACAAGAGCATCATACTCCTCAGACATAGCCTGACGCTATTGAGGATCTTTGAGGGCTTGGGTTCAGTGTGTGTGGCTCAAGTTGATGGTAGCGGTAAGAAATTAGAGGATGGATTGTGTGGGTGTTAGTGGGTGGGTTTTGACGAGGAGGGTCTAAGGCGAGAGCTAAGCAATTAAAGGATGGATTATGAGGGTTATTGTTGGTATTTGTGTAATGTTCTGGTTGATCAGATGGTGAAGCTCTTTCTGCATCAGTTTGGCTTAAAGGAAGTGAGGGTTCAACTATGGGATATGGAGTTTTAGAGGGTTTGTCATGGATGGAAGATGTGGAATGGTCAATTGTAGTTTAGTTGTGAGATGTATTCGAGCCCAGGGGTGGGGCTGTGGAGGGCATGTTGAGTGATGCAACCTTACTAGGAAGGAATGACACTAATGGAAACCAATTTGGGAGTGTTTTTGGGCTTGGACGACTAAGATGACTATGAATGGAGAGACAGATTCCAAAAATTTGACATGATGGGATGTGTAGAATTTTGAAGTGGAAAGATCAAGATATAGATAGGCATAGGCACTTTGGGTGACGGAGTACCCAACAAACACACAAGGGATGGATCAAGACTCAAGTTTGTGACTAGAATATGGACGAAGCCACTCAAGTTTGTGACTAGAATATGGACGAAGCCATGGATAACATAAACAGCCAAAGATACGAGGCTTTGCGTAGCTTGGTGGAGAGCAGAAAAGTGACTCAAAAGGAAAAAGAAAAGAAAAGTGTGAGTGTGGGCTTGAGATTAATAAGATATACAGTGTTTGCAAAAGCATCGTTCCAGTATATGAGCAGAAGTGAGGCATGAGTAAGTAGAGAAAGATTAGTTTCAACAATATGCCAGTGTCAGCATTTAGAGAGACCATTGTGTTCAGGTGTATATGGGGGAGAGCTGAGATGGGAAATTCCATGAAGGGATAGAAATTGATTTAATGCTTGATTTTCCCCACCATTATCGAAGTAAAGAGTGACAATAGAATGTTTGAAGTGATTTTTGACTAGTGCTTTGAAACAAGGAAAGACATCAATAACATGAGATTTCTTCTTCAAGGGATAATACCATACATAACGTGTAAAGTGAACAGCAAAAATAACATAATACTTAAAATCATAAACAGAATAAAGGGGAGAGGTCCAAACATCAGAAAATATTATTTTTAATGGGTGAAATAAAATAATTGTAGTTGTAGAAAAAGGAAGCTTGTGACTTGTATTGCTTATAAATGCATTATAATGAGAGCGTTGTGACATAAATTGAGGTAAAGAAAATGTGGACAAAATACGTTGAATAATAAGTAAGGATAGATATCCTAATCTAGAATTCCACTCAGAGAAAGTAGTCTTGGTGCTAGAGAAGGCAATGAGTGAGAAGACAATTTTAGAGATGAAGTTGGCTACTCATAGACTCCATCTTTTGTGTTTATTGCCCCTACGCTCAGGTACCTTACATGAAAGATAGTGGATAAGAATTCTATAGAAACATGATTAATATTGCAAAATTGATAGATAGAAACAAGAATTTTTTTCATGTTAGAAACATAAAGGATATTTTGTAAATTAAAAGTGCGAGTAGGGGTAGGAAGAGTGGTGGAAATAGTATAGGTAATGCGAAGAGTCGAGCCATCACCAATCATAACATCATCAGACCCTGCCTAAGGAGTGTAAAGTGAGAGATTATTTAAGTCTGCAGTGACATGGTGTGATGCCCCACTATCAAGCATACGGGGGTGTTAGTGGTCTCAAGATCTGCAAAGTGTGCACATGGTTGCTATGGAGAAGTAGGAAATAGAGCCTGTGGATGTGTGGCCAATGAAGACGATGGGGATTGGATGTTGACAAGCCGATAAAGAGAGCATAATTTGACAGTGTGTCCTTGAGCACCACATCCTTGGCAATACCAAAGATATGGACGTGGTGGAGGATGATTATTAGGAGGAGCATGGAATTGTTGTTTATGATTGATAAAGGTGGTTGCGGAAGGTCTCCAAGGAGTAGATGATGGCCAAGATTGACTGTTGCATTGATTGATTGTTGGATAAATTATGTAGTAATTCTAAACCCAAGTACATAGGTTATACAAGTAATAAGTGTTCATAATGATCATTCTCATAGATAAAGAGTTAATTGATTAACCCTAATTCAATTTAATTATTATTTAAAAATAAATAATTCAATTTGATATTTTAAAAATTATCTAAAAATTTCTTAACTCAAAATTAATTCCAAATTCGAAATTAAATAAAAATAATTATTTAACTAATTCAAACTTTAAATTAAAATTCAAATTCTGAATTCAAATAACTTTAGATTAACAAGTAAGATTAGATTTCATTAGAATTATTTCAAATTGGGCAAAAATAAACTTTCAAATTAATTTAAATCTTTTTTGAATCAAAGTTACAAATTTCTTAAAATTTAATTTTCTTCTTTTTCAAGCAAGAAAATTAATGATTGATTAAATTTATAAGTTCTATTCTCATGAAAAATAAACTACAACAATTTATCAAGCTCAGAGAAATTAAGTTGGTTTCTAGAGAACTCTTTTATCTCTAAAATGAATTCTTTAGAGTTGTTGATTTTTATAATCTAAAATCATACGTAGCTTTCACTCAACATATAATTTTAATATAACAAGTAATTGGTGGCCAATCAATTACGAGTATTAAGAATAAAATCAATAAAATCTTGATTTAAGAAATGAATAAGTAATTAAATCAATCAATACCCATCATCCATAATCCTAAATCCATCTAATCCTACTAAGGAGATTAATTGTTCATAATTAATTTAAAAATAAAAATAAAAGCAATGAAGAAATAAATCAAATGATTCATAAATCTAAAATTGAACTTAATATAAAAACAAAGAAATCAAGAAATTAAAAATAGAAATTCTAAACTGTAATTGAATGTTCAAACTTGATGGATTAGGATTGAATATTCCTCCAAGCGCACACTTCTTCTTCTACTGTAGATTCTTTTTTTTTCCTCCACACTCCAAAAAATCTCCAACCTTGTTTCTAACCTTCTTTTCACCTTCTCATGTCCTTTCTCTCTAGCCCTCTTTTTTAAGTTTTATAACATCCAATTACCTAAAAATAGACTCCTATTTACAGTCTCCTTCTTCCAGAATTTGAGTTAAATATTGTAAGGAAGTTTTCTATTAGGTAACTACATTATATCCTCCTGATGTCTTAAAAAATTTTAGCTCTTGAAGAGTAGATGACTTTAAGCTTTTGAATCATCTTAATTGGACTTCAGACGTCTAAGTTATGGCTTAATTACTCTCGCTAGATCGGACAAAAATTATTCTTCTCTATTTTAAGCCTAATTTTGACTTTATAGTTAGAGGCGCAAACGAACTCATATTTTGATAAACTAACCTCTTTGAAAATTTTGAGATGCCCTCTATCAATTTTATGAAGACAACTTTTTTAATATTGAACTCTATCATTATTGAAATCTTCATTGAAACTTTAAAGATCTAATCTGTCTAAAATTTCTATTTATAAGAGTCCTACAATAAATTAATTAAAACTAAGCTTTACTAAAAAAAATACAATTAGAACACATAATTAAGCTTAGAAGAAGTAAATTTAACTTAATTTCATATAAAAACTGATAGAAAAATATATATTTAATATGCACATATTAAATTCTCCGGCACTTAAACTTTTATTTGTCCTCGAGCATATTAACCATCATTAAGATAAATTTCAAAAATCAATCAAACATAATTAACTAAAGAAAAATAATAATCACTTATTCTTAACTTAAAAGGCTAAATTTTAAAGAATCATAATCTTGAACAACTTTACATACTAAGCACACTCATTTATTAGGATAATAAATAATATTTTCAATGTAAAACTATAGCCATAAGCAATTCATCATAATTCTATTAATCCAATAATCTAATAAGCATCACTAAGTAGCCAACTCTACTCAATGATTTATGATTAATAAAAATTATGTATTTAATATTATCATTATATATATACTTATATGTTTTTTCCTCTTTTTTTTTAATATGTATATTTTATGCTCCATCCCAATTTTATTTTTTATGGTGAATGCATTTTATACTTAATTCCACCATTATATCTAAAAAGAGTGTGTCTTACGCTCCATCTCGCAAAAATTTAAATTAATCATTACTAAATTAAATAATCGACTACCTTAGTGATACATACTAATTCAAGAATCTATGGTATTACAATGAACACAAAAAATTATGATTCACCTGAAAATAATTATAATTATTCTAATAAAGAAGTGTTCATAATTTATAAAATTTTCAAGATCATAGTCTCCTCCATTCTATGTGTTAAATTGAGAATAACCAAAAATTATTTTAATTTGGCTAAAAGAGTTCAATTATCATGTTAAAATCTAGAATAATAAAAATTAAAACACTTAATAACAATTAAAGAACAAGTGAGGATTACAATAATTAAGTAAATTACAAAATAAGAGTAAAACAACTCCTAAAATTTATTAAAAACTGAAATTTAATCTAAAACTTTTTTTAATAAATAAATATATTTTTTTAAAAAATAAATTTGATAAAAACATAATAATAAAATTCACACAACTAAATTAACACAAAGTCAAATACGATAACAACACTAATTACAAAAGCAAATAGAACTAACTCTCTTCCCATACTTAATTTTTTTATTGTCTCCAATAAAAAATAAGTTAACACAAAATAAAATCACAATCAAATAATATAAAAAATAAAAAAGAAATATGAAAAGAAAAAGATAAGGCAGGAAAGCTTCCCTCTTTTATAGCTATTCTGGAGGTGACGGAGTCAGATAAGGGACAAACAAACCTGAAAGCTCGATATACTTTATTAACTTGTAATTGTGATAAGTTTGGCTCCTCTCCATGTTGATAATTCGTCGATTCATAAATCTTATTTGGTTTTCCAATGTTCTTTCCTGCTCCTCTATGTAATTCAATTGCGAGTTCAATTATTTATTTGTTTCATTCCTTGCATCGAGTCGCTTCAAAACTTATCGTCATCCTTGTCCTTCATTGTCATTATCATCACCTTTTTCTTTGTCACTTTTCTCTCCCTCATTTTCGTCTTCATTAATTGTTGTTTGGTCACTGGGCAGAGTACTACTAGAATTTTTTTGAATTAAGTTCTTGAAACACCTTTTTATTGTGGGGTCCCTCAATCAGCTGCTGACATTCAAAATCTCAGAACGGCATAATGTGTCATATGAATATGACTCTCCACTTAACCATGGTCACGGTTCGGTTAACCGAAACCGCCAGTTCTGAATTATAATTTTTGTGAATCTTAACCTTAACCGGTAAGAGCCGGTTCAGTTAAGGTTCAGGCTCTTAAAAATTGGTCCGGTTTCGATTTTGGTTTGAACCGCCGGTTCAAATTATTTTTTTAAAAAAATTATATTTAAAAGAAAATAATATTATTAATATATGATAATATTTTTTATGAGATTAAACACCACTAATAAAATTAATAAAATTATTTAAGTTAAATCAAATAATATTATTTATAAATATTTAATATTACAATTAAAGTATAAAGAAAAAATTAAAAAAATATTTGAACATAATTATTAAAAATTAATTAACTACATAAATTATAATTATAAATATTAATATTACATTTGAAATTATTATTTTGTATTAAATCAATCATTTATCAGACTAGAAATTCTACTGAGCCTACGTGAGTTCTTATGTGGTAGGCTCGGTAAAATCCCTTTATATGCTCAAAACGTATTGTTTTAATATCAACCAAAACCCATTAATTCAAAACACACCGTTTTCTATAAACACATCATCTTAAAATACAAAGCCAAAAAAAAAATCGATTTTGCCAGTTTGACATGTGTTCTAAATGAATGTTTGGTTCCAAGACAGTTTGCTACTGGTAATGAGTTTTATATGGATGGTAGATAATAAAGAGAAAATAAAACGATGTGTTTTGCTACGGCTGACATATGCTAATTAAAACAATGGGCTTTAATAAAAGTTAAAGGGAAAAATATCATGCTTGTCATGTTAGCAGTCATATATGTTTCTCCCTGTATGGTTTCCTTTAGGTTTCTCCCTAGCCTAATGGAGGATAAAAATGATACAAAATAATAGTTTACAGCATCATATTGACAAGAAAAAAAAATTGTGCTTATACTGAGAAAATAATACGAATTCATGGATATTAAAAAATAGGTTAACCCTTTTTAAAAGTACTCTATTTTTTTTTTTTGGAGATTGGAGAAATTGTAACTCAATAAAGAAAGATGATCAAAATCAATGCTTAAATATCTTCCAAATCCATTTTTAATGGCTGCAGCATTACAAAATCCACAATCTCTACATAATGAGATAAAAATTAGAATCACATTTCCTAATCGAAAATTTAAACAGTAACAACAAGAATCTTTCTAAAATTCTAATATATGTCCTAAGGATATTCAAAGACTTACAGTAGCTTGTGGACATATTTAGCATTTATGAAGAAGTTGAAGAGGTTTCAACGGATGGTAGCCTCTGTATAACACTCTTTCTTCTTTATTTACAGTTGTGAGCCATAGATTTTCTACTCCTTTTTATTCCTTTTCTTCCTCTGCGAAGTTTTTTTTTTGTCTTCTTCTTTTTTTTTTCCTTCTTATTAATTAAATTTCCTTTAACATGAAGCTTAGATTAGAATTTGGCTGGAAAAAAAAAAAAGAAATTGCAACTGTTAGGAAAAGGAAAAAATGAAGATAAAATCCCTAAGATTTGAAGATGAAACCACTACAAAATAATTTTAAGATTTTTATTGTCTTTTTCCTACCTGAAAGTGAGGTCTTTTTCCTTACTTCAACAATATTAATAATGTAATACTTTTTTTTTTTTGAAAAAATGCCTCACTTATACTAGTCATTATTTCGGGATAAAACCGCCTAAATACTGAAATATAATTATTTAATAAAATTTATGCATTAAATTGGCAAAAACAATTATACAGACACTAAAATAAAAAAAGTTAAAAATTTAAAAACTATTGATATAATTTTTCCTTCTTTTTATGATCAACACTTAATCAACAAATATTGTTTTGATAATAGTAGAATCTTCAAATTAATTGTCAATAAATGACGTTGGGAAAGTAAAAAATAAATAAAAATTAATTTTTTATTAACATATATAGTCTAAAAATATTTGAAAAATAGACTCCTAACAATCAAATGAATCAAGAATTCCGAAAACTTGAAAAGAAAAAAGGAAAATTCTGTGAGAAATTTTTATTGATATCTAAAAGCTATTATCACATATCTCCTCGAATAATTATATATTACCTCAGAGGTAGCTATTCAGCAAGCTGACTGTTTACAACGAACCAATGAGATTCTTACATATTAAAAATATCTGACACATAGATTAAATGAAACAAAACAGTTTTAAACCTTAATCTATGTGTCAGATCTTTAAGGACTGATGTTGATTTGTTTTATTTAATCTACATGTCAGATATTTTTAATGTCTAAAAATTTCATTAGTTTATTGTAAACAGTCAGCATGCTGAGTGGCTACCTCTGAGATAGCTTATAATTATTCTATCTCTTCTCTCTAAAAATCTTCCCAACTAAATTTTCCCCTAAAAGTCTTTTTTATGAGATTTTTTTTTATTTAGGATTGTCGTCAGCCATATGATCAGCATCAACCCTAGATCAACCATTTTTCTTTAATTCGCTTTTAATTTCTATAGTTTTTATTATTTTATTTATTTTTTTTCCAATCTAATTCTTTGATGGTCTTTTTGCCCTCCAACTTTTCACGGCAGCTGTTATTAAAATTGTGTAGTTAATTAAAATTATTAGTATTCTGGTATCAATATAATTCAATAATATATTTATTCGAAATTTTTTTCTGATAATGAAAAACAAAACTGGCATTCGGTGAATTAATTCCCAGTTAAAGGAAGATGTAAATAAAAAACTAAAGTGGATGGGCAAACTCAAAGGAAAAAGAGGGGATGTGATTATGGTTGGTGTAGCATGGAAAACACAAGGTCCCACATCCCACGTGTGGTGATGGAATTTATGAGTAAGCGTATAAGAAATTGTCTCCCCACCATCAGAATTCAGATCTTCACACTATATATTTATTTATTTTCTCTATTCTTCAAATTGATTGGTGGAGTGGAAGTCCAGTTACCCTTCTGCTTTTAATGATATGTCCACCCCCCATTAGAAATTACAAGGGATCCAATATTTTTTAGTATCCAATCAATTTTCATTCATTTACATAAAATATAAATAATTTATAAACGAATTTAAATTATACGGATAATATTTTTATTATTCACATCGAATTTAAATTTAAATTTTTGGATATTCATTATCTAAATCTGATTATATATTAATTATATTTTATTAAAATTTTAATTATATATTTATTTTATTTTATTTTAATTATAAAATTATGTGGTATGAAATTATTTTTTATAAAATTGTGTTAACATTTAATTTTTATTTATAATTATTTAATTAAAAAAATTATAATTTATATTTTAAATTTTATAATATTTTAGAATTTTATATTTAAATGGATAATTAAATGAATTTAATAGTAAAATGATAGTATTAAACAAATTTAAAATAGATACAAATATAAATATAATCAAATTTAAATGGATACTCTATCCATTGCCTTCCCTAATGCCAATTTTAATATGTATATTATAAATCTATTACATAAAAAAAAAACCAAGACCCCTTTAATTATTTCTTTTTTCATATACATATATATCCATATCGGTCATAACTAATAAATTATAATCATTTAAATCTATTAAGATTAATGTTTATACGAAGATTAATGTTTCTTTGAAGATTAACTTTTTAGATGTATTAAACTAACAGGCGGCTTTTTTTTAGTAAATATTGTTCTTTTAAAGTATTAAAACTAAATTTTTTAAAAGAGAAGAAGCAACCTTTCTAGCTTGGAAGAAGCATATGACTAGACAACAATTCAAAATCTACAAGACTCGAAGAGAACTTATTGGTCCGATCTTCACTTCACATGGAAGAACAAGAAATTTACAGCTAAAATCATTAATATTAGCTAAGCTCAGTGACCTGAAAACTGAAAAATAGAGCCAAAAAAATAAGTAATAGAGGAAAATAGATAAAATTTCTAGAACCATCTATATAATAGAACAATCATTTGAGTATATGAAATTTCATTAATTTAGACAACCCTTTCCTTTTATCTATTTTTGTTTAAATAAACTATAAACGAAATCCAAAATTTTTCACATTTTGAAACTGCAATTTAAGAAAAAAAAAATTCGACTCGATCGATCATGTATCATAATAATCCATAGCTTCCTGTAGTGCATGATGACTAACCTGACAGCCACATGAACAATCCTGCCCTCCGATTAAATGGAAGCAAGCGAAGAGCATCCCCAAAGCTAAAATGGAATATCATAATAGAAAATAGAATCTTATACACAGAGTCTAAATGCATGAAATATATTATATATCTAAGCTACGTAAAATTCTGACTAATAAAGAATATATAGAACAACAACAATAATTATGGAGGTTGTAGATAAGCTAGTAATAAATTATTTTAATTTAATCAAAATTTTTAAATTTAAATATTAAATATACAGCTGTTTTAATTTTACCGTATTTATGATAATACACGGCACAAACTACAAAAAATGATTCATAAAAAAAAATTGAATAACAATAACACATCTCCTGAAATCACAAATGCTCCCATTAATGAGCATTTACAACCTCAACAATCACGTCACAATATAATACCATCCTTGGCCCACAATTCGTTATCCCATCTGCTAATTCAATCCACATATATACTCCTTCGGAAAGCAAAAGTTTATGAGAGATTCATACTTGTATCCTTCTATTCAAGCTAGTTATTGTTATTCGTCAGTTAATATCACTCTCTTCACTAAACAAAACTAAATTCACTCTTTATTATTTTGAATTTACAAATTAAATCCAAGCAAGTATAATTACCAAAGTCCTAAAAAGATTAGAGAACATAACATAAAGATCCACAAAACAATTCGCCCATTGACGAACGACCCTACAATCTAAAATTTAAAATTAGTAGTGAAATTAAGAGTAATTGACAATATTTATCAGTCACGGGATCAGAAATTGATCGAATTAAAATTAAAATTAAAATTAAATATTTAATATTATAGTAAAATTTATATTTTTATTATAAATTTCTATAAAAAAGAAAATTTTCAATCAAAATTTTATATTATTTATTAAATTTTAAAAATTTATTAAATTTTTTACATTCTAATTCTTTGATCTATTAATTTATTTACAAGATTTTAATAAAAGTCAAAAAATTAATATTTAAAAAATTATTAATATATATAATTATATATATAATTTAAAAGGTTATATTAAAAGTATATATATATATATAATTATATTAAAAGTATATACTTTTAAATTATAAAATTATATATAAATTATATAAAATTAAAATTATATATATAATTATACCCTTTTTATAAAATCATATAATTTTATATAATTTATATATAATTTAAATTTAAATTTAAAAGTATATAATTATATATATATAATTATAGGATATATTAAAAGGATATAAAATTATTAATTATAAAATTATATATAATATATATTGAAAATTATATATATGTATTCAAAATTACATATATATATATATATATATATTTTTTTTTTTTGCAAGGAGAAAGTATATTATTTATATCTCAAAAAAGGAATACCCATACAATTAGTGTTCACCAGTCCTTTTAACAGAATCGGTAGAGATTGAAAATTATAAAAAACAGTAGAAGCTTGTGACATCCTAGCCATTTGAGCCAGACCATGAGCAATCTGATTGCCTTCTCTGTAAATATGAGTGATGCATGAGCCTGTGGAGTGAAGAAAACTTGATATGCTCAAAGCAACTAAATTTGATGGGGGAGGCGCCTGAATGACAGAGATTACCTCTTGGGAATCAACTTCAATATGCAAAGGAGGGCTAATTAACGAAGAACACCAAGCAATGGCATAATGTGTAGCATAGAGCTCAGCTTGAAAAGAGTTGGAAGCTTTAATTGGGAAGGAACAAGCAACTACAAAATGGTCATGCAAATCCCGAATAATTGCCCCTCCAGATGCCAAGAGAGATGTGAAGGAGGCATCAACGTTTACCTTGAAAGAAAGAGAGGGACGAGTCCAACGCACCAACGTTTACCTTGAAAGAGAGATGTGAAGGAGGCATCAACGTTTACATATATATATATATACATATATATATATAAAGGGAGTTGGGGGGACTCCCCTAAACCCGCCCCTTGTCTACCCGTATTATTAAATGAAGAGCAAGATGACTAATTATAACTTAAACGGTGGTCATCTCGCCGGCATCGATGGTGCATGGTGGCTTTCGGTTCGCCTATCCTCTTCTCCCTCTTTCAATTTTCTCCATTTTTTTCTGATGGCATTAAGCCAAAAATAGAGTAAGGGAGAAAAGTATTTTTCTGGTAGTACAGCAGGAAGCTTAGGTGGTGGGTAGTGCTTAGGTGCATGAATGAGAGCAGAGGGACATCTAGTGGCGGTTGATTTTAAGAAAAATTTAAATAGTTTCTGTTGTTTGGGAATGGAAATTTTATGGTTTAATTTGCTTTTTAGCTTCCATAATTTACTAATTTGAATTTGCATTAAGAAAATAACACTTAATGCAAGGTTTGGGCTGCTTGGGCAGTACTCTTTTTTTACTTTTGGAATGTATGTTGATGTTTTGAAGTTTTTTCACATATTTGTGGAATGTTCGATAGATTGGGCCATGTATGGGTTTTAGTTTTATTTTAGATAATTTATGCTTCACAGGTATGTTTTTCCCCATTCATAAATTATCAATAAAATCATTCTTCTTATATATATATAAAAAAAAAAGTAACACTTAACTGAAATTGTAACTGATCCTCAGTTCGAATTAGACATTTACACATTAAATCCTTGTATTTCTTTTACATATCTCAACTATTATGTATAAAATCTTTTTGGCCAGTTTAGAAAAATTGATTGATAAAAAAAAATGGAAAAGAAGTATAATACTAATAGTAGTTAGATTGTTTATATATTACTCTCTCCGTAAAATATTGATGGGTTTAAATTCTCATTTATAAAAAATTTTCAATTCTCATTTTTTAAAAAATAAAGAAATTAACATTAATTATTTTTATTAAAAATATAAATTTATATATATTTTTCTTATTATATTCTTATTTTAATACTCCCTCATCCCATAATGATATGAAAAAAAATCGTAAATATTCTAAAATATAGTTTCAATACTTTATTTAAATTATAATTATATTATAAATTAATTATTATACTCCTATTTAAATATTTTATAATCAACAATATTATATTTAATTATTTATATTTTTTACGTGAGGATTATTAATTGCAGTCACGTTAAAGAGTGACTGTTTAACAATCTATCTTATATTGGTTAGAAAATATTTATTATATATAATAAATATTTACCAACCAATAGAAAAGAGATTATTGAACAATCACTCTTTAAAGTGACTGTAATTAATATTTTTTTTCTACATTATAATTACTTTAACCCAATCAATAGTTATTTTAATTTTTAATTTTTACAATAATCAATAGTTATTTAGTATAAATGAAAGGTAAAATTGGTAAATTATAGGAAAAAATTTTATCCATTAACTAAGTAATTTAATTTTTTTTTAATATATGTGAGATGATAAGTATCTTTATTATTTTGGAACGGAGGATTATAAGATATATTGAATAAGCAATATTAAATAAGGGTATTATAGAGATTTAATATGCTTAAACAATTTATTAAAATGGTGAATAAACTATAATTTAAGACAAATAAAAAAAATGAGCTCATCAATTTAAGATAAAAAGAGTATTATTATTTTTGAAAAATTATTAGATATGACGAGATTCTTACATCATCAAACTGATGTGGTAGTCACATTCAATATTTATTGGATAATTTATATTTTTTTCATAAATTATAAATAGATAGATTCAAAAAATTATTTTTTTCTCATAAATTATAAATGAATAAATATCCATTTGATAAATATTAACTTACAGAGAATATTTTTATTTTTTTTATTGAACAATACAAAATTATCAATCTCATAATGCGATAATCTTGTCCATTTAATAATTTCTCATTATTTTTTATAGGGCAATTAAATGGTTCATAATTAAATTGAGAATAGCCGAATAGGTAATCAAATTAAGTAAAAAAAGGCCTCAATTATTAATGTACACTTGAAACAAACTGAAAAGTCTTCTCTTAACTACACTCCCAAGAGCTAACCAAACTTATAGTCTTTATTTCCTTTTAAAAAAAGAAAAAAAAATATTTCAGTCATTATTATCAAATATCACACACTAAGAATTAGAGTTAAATTTGCCCCCACCACAACAATAGCTAGGAGGATTATTTTCCATAGTTAGATATGTAACAAGGTCAATGTGCATGTATCTATCCATCCATCGGCTGCTTGTTATAAGTGGAGGCTTGGGGTCATTTTCACCTTATATTAATTAATGTTAAATGTGAGGAGATTTATATAATTAATCTATATATTTGTTTGATTTGCTATTCCTTTCAGTTTCAGAATCTGGGTAACATTAATTAAATTCATATAGTTAGCAGTAGCACCCAACAATTTCATCTTAAATTCTTCATGTAACTGCACGCCAGTGAAACAGAAAGTTTTATGGCATAATTAAAAAAATATTTAATAATCTATTTTATACAATAATTTTACTAAATTATTTTTCTTTTTAATTTATTATTTATTACAATATATATTAATTATATAGAAATAAATTTAAAATAAAAATATAAAATAATTTTAATTTTTATAAAATAATAATTATTTATGAATAGAATTTATCAATTTAAAATAAAAAGTAAGCTATTTAACTTTTCAAGAAAATTAATGTCTTTGTAACATCCACTTGGCTGTCATGCTAAATGTTAAAAAAAGGGTATAGTAAATTCTCTTATTAATCAAATTAATTCTTGAAATTATATATATATTTTAATTAAAAAAGTAAATTTTCAAATTTCCTACTAAATTTATTAAAGGTTTCCCCAATAAGGATACGATACTAATTCTTGATATGTACATTGTATTAATATATTTCCACCTAATATAGACCCACTACTATTTATATTGGATTTGACATTAATTTAACATACTCTGATAGTATTTATTATCAAAATTTGCAATTAATATATAGTTAAGATATATATACTTATAACAAGTATTAATTGTTTTAGTTAAATATTAATGGACATATATTAATAACAAATTAATCTAGTTGCCAGACATATATTTGTACTTTTATCAATAATTTTTAATTATGGGAATTTTATTTATAGAAAATACTACTTCATTAGTCATAAATTAATAAATATATTTTCTATTTTATAAAAATTTAAAAAATAATTATTTTAATTAAAAATATATAATTTTTTTATTATATTCTTATTTTAGTCTTAGATAAACTTATTAAATATTTATTAATAAATAATATTTAATATGAATACTGCAGTAAAAATTTAACACATTAATTAACTTATTAGAGTGATATGTAAGTTATAATTTAAGACCAATAAAAAAAATACACTAATTAATTCTAGACAGGAAGCATTTTATTATTAATTTTTATTTGCATTAAATCTTTTAACTTTTAATAGCATATAGATCCTGTTACTAAAAAAATTTATTAATTTATTGTAGTGAGGATTTAATTAAACTCATAATTTCCTTTTATGTATATATATAAGTGAAAAGACAGACTGCAGAAGAACTTATATATATAAACATTTGAAAATTATATATAAAAATATTGTTGTAAAGTTAATCAGTTATATTCTTTTTTTTTTTGTGCTCGTCCGGTATCTGAGATTTTGCCTGACTAACTTGAATTCGACTCAAATTGCGCAACTAGCAATGGTGAGTGAGTCTCCCAGTAAAGATAACTGCATACACAAAACTATAAAATTAAGACTCGAACTCATTATCTACTTAATCGATACCGAATCACTTATCACTCGTACCGACTACCTTGGTTAATCAGTTATTTTTTTAAATCATCAGTAATGTTGCCAGTAGGCCAAGGAAGCATAAAAAAGATTAGAAGAAGGACAAGGACAAAGAGATGAAAGATAAAAAGGCAGATGCAATCCGACAGAGAGTACCTATCTACATTAACTAGCATCCCTTCTTCTTTATGTTTTACTTTAGAATCTGCGCTATTGTTTCATACTGTTCATGATTCCCTTTGTGTTATAATTTGGATCAATTCTTCTCTATCAATTATTATATTTTTCATTTAATTAATATATATGTTTATATAATATATGCTGTTTTACTTTATAATTAATTAACCTAAGGAAAAAAAATCTAACAGTAATAATAATCATCAAAATTTCATCTCATACAAATGTGAACATATATAAACTTATTTCGTTTCTTAGATTTTTTTAATTTTCATCATGTGAAGACTGAGTTACAGTAGCCATGAACAAGGTAGAAGACTTCTGGAAGAGAGGAAATGGAGAAAGGTATTTTGTATTGATCGAAAAATGATGTAATACAACTGAAAATAGATCTGTAATGTTCCTTTTATATGTACAACATAAAGTCTAAGATGCCCTTTACCTTAATATGATATTGCAAGTAAAAAAAAAAGGCAGCCCGGTGCACGAATGCTCCCGCAATGAGCGGGGTCCGGGGAAGGGTCGGACCCATTGAGTCTTTGTACGCGGCCTTCCCTTGCAATGTAATTAATTGCAAGAGGCAGTTTCCAAGACTCGAATCCGTGACCTCAGGTCACACGGCGACAGTACTTACCGCTGCGCCAAGGCTCCCCTTCATGATATTACAAGTAAAATGAATAAAAACCAGATACAATAAATAAATATAACAGTAATTACACAATTCTACATACCCCCTTAAGATAGAGATTTGTGAGGAACCAATCCCATCTTAAACAGTAAGAATTGATGAGACTTAATGCTCAGGAATTTGGTGAAAATGTATGCAACTGAAGTCTAAAGCTTGGAAGGTATATGATGAGTAGCAATAAAACTTCCCTTAAGCTTGTCTCGAACCAAGTGGTAGTCTCTATTCAAATGATTTGTCCTTCCATGAAACACAAGATTTTACAACAAAGTGCTACCTGGTTATCACAATGGAGATCTACAGATAACAGTTGGGGCAACCAAAAATCCTGTAATAGATATGTGAGAAATTGGATTTCACATACAGTAGAGGTCATAATAGGATACTCATCCTTAGTTGACCTTCTAGTAATTGTAGCATACTTTTTTGTTTTCTAGGACACCAAGGAAATCCCAAGAAAAACATAATAACCACTCACAAATTTTTTAGTAACAGTACGTGTATCCTAATGCAAATCACAATAGGCATGTAACTGAAATGAGCAGTTAGCAAGAGAGAAAAGACCAATGGATGGTGTATCCTTAAGATACTTAACAACATGAAGTGTAATATCCAAGTGAAACTTCCAAGTGCTACTCATATATTGACTAAGTTGTTAAGTGGAGAAAGCTATAGGAGGTCTGGTGAGATTCAAGTATAGTAATCTGACAATTAACTTTTTATATTTATTAGGTTAGTCAAAGTCTCAAAAGACTCATCATCTATATGAAACCCAATAGGCAGAGGTACATTAGCAATATTACAATCTAAAAGACCAACATCCTCAATAAGATACAATCATGGAGGTACTTTAAGGCTCACTAACATTTACGGTTCATGGGGTTTTCTGCTGCACTTTGAAGCAAAATCAAGAACTCTTGTGCTTAGTTTGTGTTTGCTCCATTTCGAAGCTTCCCTTATTGTTGTGCTTAGTTGTGTTGTTTGCTGCATTTCGAAGCTCCCTTTGCTGTGTCGATTTCTCAAATGGATGGGCTATTAATTGTGTGTTTGTCGATATGGACTTTTGATGTATCTACTGCAGTCTATAATTTGGGATAGATTGTTGGTGTATTAGTATATTTATTGTCATTTAGTTTGTTACTTGTTGTGTTTATTGTGATTTCCATATAGTATTACGAAGCTCTGGGATTTTTTTTACCTATTTTTGGGATAATTTAGATTTGGAATGTAACAGGTTGGGTCTTCTTTTGGGTAGTTTGCATCCCATAAATATGTTTTTCCTCATATTTATGATAATAAAATAACTAATTTTATTTATAAAAAAAAAAACCTGCATCCTCAATAAGATACAACACATGCTTTTACTGGATGAGATACAATTATTTTGTGAATTTTTATACCTAGAAAGTATTTTGCAAAACCAAGGTCCTTACCGGTAAAGGTCTGGTCCAAAGCATGTTTCATTATAGAAATACATTTCTCAATAGCATTAGTGAATAATAAATCATCCGCATGCACCAACAGAGCCAAAAATCACTATCATAATGTTTAAAATAGATAAGCAATGGTCATTAGCAGACTGAGTACAGCCCAAGGCATGCAGCTTGGTAGAAAGTTCAAGGTTCCATTGTCTCGAGGCTTGCTTATAAGTACCTTTTAAGCGTGGAAACCTTAGAATTATCAGAAACAAAATATCCAACAAGTAGAGACATATAAATCCCGTCATACAAATAACCATAAAGGAATGTATTTTTAATATCTAACTAATATATAGGCCATTTCTTGGAGAAAGTTAAGGCAAAAAAACATTTTAATTGTCATTAGCTTTGCAATAAGAGAGAAACTATCATGAAAGTCATTCCCCTCAATTTGGTTATAGCCCTTAGCCATCAACCTAGCTTTATAACATTCCACAGTATCATCAGGCTTCAATTTCAGTTTATACAATTTATTGGCTTCTTAATTAGTAAGAGGTAGAGAAGTAATTTTCCATGTATGATTCTATTCTAGGGTTGTTAACTCCTTACTTATAGTTTCTACTCAATTGAGATCAACTGTAGCCTGATTATAGGCTAACTGTAGCCTGACTATAGCCTGACTATAGCAGATACACTTGCTATAAAACTCATATGAGTATAGTTTAAGTAAGGCATAACACGACAAGAAAATGGATTGATGGAATGCAAAGCATTGGAATTAGAAGTACTAAACTAGATAGAGGATATATACTAGTCAAGCCACTTGGGTCTAAATATGGGCCTATAAAGAAATATTGCAAATGGAATAACAAAAGTTTGTTGGAGGAACAATAGAAGAAGAAGGAGAAGAATTTATTAAAGAGGAGCAATAGTTGTGGGATGAGAAGGTGGCATTTTTTTAGTTAATGGTAGGATTATCAGAAAAGATAGATATAGTGATAATATCAGGTAAGATAAATTTTATGGATGTAGGGATAGTGAACTATGAGAAGGGGAGCCTTGACGCAGCGGTAAGTGCTGTCGCTGTGTGACCTGAGGTCACGGGTTCGAGTCGTGGAAACGGCCTCTTGTAATTAATTGCAAGGGAATGCCGCGTACAAAGACCCAATGGGTTCGATCCTTCCCTGGACCCCGCTCATTGCTAGAGCATTCGTGCAGCGGGCTGCCCTTTAGGGATAATGAACAATGAAAATGAAAAATGGTTTCATAAAACAGGACATCTCTAAAAATGATTATAATGTGAGATACAAGGTTATAAAGCCTGTAGGCATTTTGTTCAAGTACATACCCAATAAAAAAACATTTAATGGCCCTAGGGGCAAACTTGTCGTTGTTAATGGAACCTTTAACAAACCGGATAAAGATTCAGATGCGTATAGTTTGTGGAAGAGGATTGACTGTATGGTCACCTTTTGAATTTTGAGTCATATTTCATTTCATACTTATTTTGTGTATATGGAAAGAGGAAATTGATCTACTATTGGCATATAAATGGTTAATTATCAATTTCCCTATTGTGTCATCAACCCTAATATAGGTTGATTTTTAAGGGATTAATTGTAAACAAAAATTTTAGGAAAATTAGTAACTTTAACATACATATATGTTACTTGTAACTCATTAGTTTGTAAGTGCGCAATCAACAATTCTATTAATTTGTAGTTAGTTAGAAGTAACTAAGTTAGTTACAGATGAGTACCAGTTCTGTATCTTCTTGTTCTTTCTCGTGATTTCTTCTTCTGTTTATATTTATATTCTTTGTAGTTTTTGTTTCCATTAGAGATGAATACAAGTCATTTTTCCTTAATAATTTGTTTATGATCATTTAAGAGGGCTATATTTGATGTATATTTTTTAAATATTATTATAGACACATTAAGTAAAATATAAAATAAAAAAAATAGTTAGCTACAAAAAAAAGTTCTAAACTTTCAATAAATCATAATTTTTATATGAATTTTTGATGGAGATATGCATATATTTATTTTCTTATTTAATTTTGATAGGAATATCAAATTAAGGTACCATTTTAGCATTTAGTTAATCTTTACAGATATTTTCTTTCCTTTTATTTTTGGCAATTTATTATCTATAAATAAGTTTTCTTATATGTGATTAGGGTTTTGTAACTCTAATCCTATATATTGTAACCTTTTAGAAGGTAAATAATAATTTTTAGAATTTAACAATATTTTTAAAGAGAAATTTTTCTCTCTATTTTGTCTATTTATTTGAGTATCTTTAACCTAAACAAGTTATATCACTTTTTACCATTTGTTTGTTGACTTCTGTTGCGCAATTAATTGATATCAAAGTCGTGTTCGTTCTCGGACAACTATACATCACAAAGATAACGATGACAACTTATAGATGAGGTTTATGAACGTGATCACATGGTCTACCATGAACAACGACTTGAACAGATGATGGAGGAACAGACAAGACAATGTTAGATTGGATAGCAGAGCGTGTGATGCGTCATGGGAGATCAGAATAGGGAGATTCGAGAAGACAACCATAAACTTAATCCTCTAAGAGATTTGAAAATTGATAAGGAACTCGAGGTTGCAAACCCTTTTCATGAAGCTAGAGTTGCTAATCAAGCGGTATGAGATAATTATTTGAAGAATTATTTTAAAGAATTACAACAAAATTTTGATGAATATAATGATGAAATAAAGAAAGTTAAAGAATTACAAGAAGTTTTTGATGAATATTGTGAGAAGAAGGAGGAATTTAATATTTCACCAACATGTAATGAGCTTTTGTTGGTGCAAAGAATAATGACAATAACAATTAATGAGAAAAAAATAAAAGAATTAATTGTTAGTTATATAAATACTAGAATCAGCCACATATCAATAGGAACATATTTGCTAAAATATATGAAATTAAAAATATTGGAATTAGTTTTATATATTTGACTTACTAACCATCAAGAAGTGACCCGATTTGAAAATTATTTTAATATTTTGTTGAAATTCAACAGTTATTCAAAGAGTTTAAGAAGTTGGTTAATAACGATTTGCCAAACAATTCACTACTTATAAAAAATACTGAACGTGCTATTAATTTAGCATGTCAGTTATTGATTCTTCGGCATTATAAAACTCGAGATTGAGTTTTTTCTAAGTAAAGGAGAATGATGAATATATGCAGATATTTATTTTTTTATTTAATTTTGGTAGGAATATCGGATTAAGGCACCATTTTAATATTTAGTCCATCTCTATAAATATTTTCTTTTTTTATATGTACTTTTTTATTTTTGGTAATCTGTTACTTTTTAAGTAAGTTTTTTTATATGTATTTAGGGTTTCTATAACCGTAACTCTATATATTATAACATTTAATAATATTTTTAAAGAGAAATTTTTCTCTCTGTTGTGTCTATTTACTTGAACATTCTTAAACTAAACAAATTATTAATATTTTTTACCCCTTGTTCGTTAACTTTTGCTGCGTGAATTTTTAATTTTGACAATCATCATTTACTCTATTAAACTTTTATAAGTTGATTATGGGTTAATTTTTAAGTCAATTTTCTTATGATAGGACCTAATGTAATTTCTATTAATAATATTACAATCGCGCAGATAAAATATTAAAAAAGAAATGTAAAGTTGAAGGATGCAAATAAAGTGGTTTCATCATAAGTAAATAAAAAAAAATTAAAATTAAAACCATCAAATCTTTGGACTTTCTTTTAATTAATTTGGTCTTTTGTGATGGATTTTTCTTCTTATTTGAAGTTTTTATGCAGAAACGTGAATGGAAAGGTGGATTTTTGTTGCTTAGTTATTTTTCACCTGTTCTCAACGTGTTTTGGATTGTTTTTGACGTCTGGTATGGGATTGAAATTGTTAAAATTAATTGACTTGACAAGACAAAGAGTTGATTTTTTTTTTCGACTTTAATGTTATTAAAACTAAAAATATCATGTCATGATCGGAAAATTAATATGAAAATTAACTGATGATAAAATTAAATAATTTAATAAACTAACATCAAACTCGTCAAGATTAAAAATTAATGCAGGAATTGTGAATTTGTGAAATTAAATTTAAGAATTTGTTTGAATTTGTCATTTTTTTTTATTTTATGTTTTACATGATGCAGCTATAATTATAATATATATAGTTTTTAATAATTAGCCAATTTTTAAGCCTTTTTCTTCAAACCTTCAATTATTTAACATAGTGATCACATTTCACACAAAAGAAGAAGCGTCAAAAAAAAAAAAAACAAAATGACGGAGTGAAAAGAAACACATGAGGAAAGCAATGGTCGTTATTCTGTAAAATAAAAGAGGGAAGTATGGCACAAATTTTGGGTAATAAAATAAAACAAAATGCTTTTCTTCTTAAAACGGAAAAAAAAAAAAAAAGAGTAATCAACACCCAATTCCTTAAAATTCAAAATTGGTACAGTTCTGGACAATCATATCATATGATTTCACATTATTGTAGTCTTCAAAAGTCGTAATTTTCCTTCCTTAATGTTGCTTCCAAACACAACATTGTGTATTTAACTTTATCATGTGTAGCATGAGTCAAGTATGATCTTGCTGGATTTTTTATTTTTTATTTTTTTCCCAAACTCATCTAATTTGTTGAAAATATCATTTCTTTACAGAAAAAATTAGAGTGCACGAATCCAATAATTTTCCATCTTTTTAACATTTTTTTAAAAATAAAAGATAATACTTGTTTATGAATCACGAATCAAAGCATTAATAATTCAGGGATGAAACATTAATTCACTTCTTACAATCTGATCTAGAAAGCACAACTTGAGCCAATAAATAAGCCACCGCTTTTCAAAATATAACAAAATTCAAAATATAATAATTGATGACAGATATTAGTGATTGAGAAATTAATTAAAAAAATGTTGAATTGGCTGTACAATTTCTTTCAATGTGTATCTATGGAAAATCGATGCAACCTAAAAAATAACATAAATGGGTAATTTATAAAAATTTAAATTTACATTAAAACATCTCAAATTTAAATCAATCTGTACTCAATATTTAATTCATCCAATGAACAATAATAATTAAAAAAAAAAGGAAATAATTCTTTTTCTCTCATTTATTGTTCTCCCTTGGCCATATTGACATATATAATTTTTTCCCTTATATGTGCAAATAATTCGTACCAATTGTTGAAGAAATATATATATATATATATGTATGTATCTATACATATGTATGTATGCAGGGGCGAAGCCAGACTTTGAAATAAAGAGGGACGAAATTTTTTTATTATAAATTTTAAATTTTTCGTAATTATTTATCTCTTATTTTATTTTAATAGTATTTTATAAATTTATTAATTTATTAATAATATATTTTTATTATTAAAAATTTAATTAATAAAAAGTATTAATATAAATGTGTACAGAATTTTAAATTTATAAAATTTTTTATAACAAAAATAAAATAAAAAGAAAAAAAATTAAATAATGAATATAATTTCTTAAAAAATAATTAAAATAAATGAGTTCTTTAATTCATTAAATTTGTTCAAATTAATTTAGTTGAAAAATTTATCCATTTCTTTATTATTTTTTTGTATTTGTATATTATCAATATTTTATCAATTTTTTAAAAGAGAACTATTTTATATAGAATAAATAATTTATTGTATTTTTTTACTTCTTATAAAAATTAAAAAAAGGGGGGTAATTTAAAATTTTTTAAAAAAATTAATAAATAATTTAAAAATTTTTAAAAAATATTATATATATATATATATATTTTTTCAAAAAGTGAAGGGGCAACTGCCCCCTTCTCTTCTACATACCTTCGCCAATATATGTATGTACATACGTACGTATTTGTAAAAAAAGGCTCTATTAATAGAATTTTAAAGAAGTAATTATAAAAGAAAAAAAATAAAACAAATTAAATAAAGAAAGAAATAATTAGATGCTCTGAACCCGCAAGTACACACAAATGATTTCGATTTTCTTCGACCAAAATGGATATATATATATATATATATATATTGATGGAATTCGGACTACCCATTTTCACATTTGCTCACCCTCCAATCAGATGCTAAATTCCAAGTTTCCTAGCTATATCAGGCAGCATAAAGGGAAAAAATATATATATATATAAAGTTAATTTGTACAAATTTATATAATTCTGATAGGTAGCATGAAGCTCTTACGAAGCGCCAGACTGAAATTACTAAACAAGTGGTACTAGTAAAGGCAACATGTCCTCCAAAAACACATTATGATGATTCATCAGAGGCATATACTGGTTCTGTTGGACCCATCTCTCTCAAAGATGTCTTGCAAATTTGGATCAATCTTTTCTTTTACAGTGTCTTGTATTTTCAACCTTTGATTATCATTTTGTACAATCACTATAAAGGAATTATTCTTTTCTTTTCTTATTTACCCATTTATGGTAATATTTTTGTCCTAATTACCACACAATACATAAATTTTCTTATCATTCAATTTCATTTATTTATTGTTTTTCATAAGCAAAGGTTATTAAATTTCATCTTCAACTTAATTAGTATAATTAAATTTCCCTAGTTTTAAAAAATATTATAACAGCCAGTAGCCACCCAAAAAAAAAAAAATAATTTGACTCCAATTACTTTTTATTATATATGTAGGTCTATCTCTTTAATATATAGGGCTAAAAGAAGCTCACAAGCATACAGTACAGTAGCAGGAGCGTTTACTTAATTCAAATATGATTTAAAGTGATTAATTATTATGTGATATTTTGGAACCCTTTTACTGATTTACGTATATTGTATACACTTAATTTAATATAATAAAAAGTAAGGCCAATAAAATAACCTTTTCAATTCAAATTGATGATTCAATATATTTATCTTTCAAATTAAGAAAGCCACAGAGTCGTAATATTTTTATGAAAACGACTTGAGAATCGCAATCAAAAGTGTAAACAAATTGTAAAAAAAGAAATACTGTAAAATTATGAGTTTGAACCTAGTAAAAAAAAAAAGAACCCCTTCCAGGATACATATTTTTTACCTGAAGAAAATTGTAAACGATCTTTTCTTCTGGTGATAATATGTGTAGATATATTTGTATATTTCATTTATATGATAAAGATAAGTATGACAATGAAATTAGCATAAAATTTCAAAACATGATTCATGAAGTATCTATTATATTCCTTGATATTTTATACCTACTCAAATAAATTTAAAAATAAGAAAAAAAATCAAGATAGAAAATGACAGCAACTAAGTAAATATTACCCACCAAAGACATAAAAACAAATTGACAAGGAAACCAAGTAAAATATCATCTGTTGCACTAGAATACCATCCTGTATTATTTGCCATTATAACTTGTATATGGCGATGCTTCTAATAATTTTTTTTAATTAGTTAATTCTTTAATCAACCTTTTTGTAATCTATATATGGTCAAATATTAAAATTAAATTTGAATTAAAAATTAGTGAGTCGCTAGTAATTGCACCGACTAATGAGTCATCGAGTTGGGATATATAATGCAATGATCATAATTCAAAGGGAAATGACGGTAATGATTGTATTGATGATGGCATAAAGATCAAAAAAAATATATATATATATATATCATATTATATATAAATAAATAAATAAATAAAATAAAATAGTTTTTTAATAAAATAAATAAAATAGTTAGTGCTAAATATTGTGTCAATGAATGAAAGAAATCAAAATTGAAAGAGAGGAAGAAAAAGAAGAAGAAAGCACCTTCATGGGACCCATAACATGTCTCCTGATAGACTCTTGGATGTGATTTTCATCTTTCTCCCCACTGCACTACTTCTGCTACCAATACACTATTGTTTCTCTCTCTCTTTTTGTATTATTTTTTTAAAATTTTCCCTAAATTAATATTTCTTTGCTAAAATACACCAAAGTTTCTCCAAAAATTTTATCATGTCAGGTGATAGACCTAAAGATTCTGCTGAAGGGTCTTCGCGATCGGTCGGCGGTGGGGATAATCAAAATCATCAGGTTTCTCAACCGGCTCCGTTGAGCCGGTATGAGTCACAGAAAAGGCGAGACTGGAACACTTTTGGACAATATTTGAAGAATCAGAGACCTCCAGTTTCAGTTTTGCAGTGTAGTTGTAACCATGTTCTTGATTTTCTAAGGTATCTTGATCAGTTTGGAAAAACGAAGGTTCATTTACATGGGTGTGTGTTTTTCGGACAACCTGACCCTCCAGCTCCTTGCACTTGTCCTTTAAGGCAAGCTTGGGGAAGTCTTGATGCTTTAATCGGACGACTTAGAGCCGCTTATGAAGAACATGGTGGATCACCTGAGACTAATCCTTTTGGAAATGGAGCTATTCGTGTTTATTTGCGTGAGGTGAGAGAGCGTCAGGCTAAAGCTAGAGGAATTCTTTACAAGAAAAAAAAGAAGAAGAAGATTAACAATCAAATCAAGGCTAGAGATCTTGATGCTGCTAAGCCCTCCATGCACCCAGCTTGATTAATTATGGTAATTATCTTTTTGTTTATTTAATACATATGCTTTGCTTTTTAATTATATAATTTACTGCACCACATAAATATGTTTATTTACTTGATTTGCTTAAAAATTTTCTAATTAAGATAGTAAAAATGCATATACAGCTATATTGATTAAGCATATCGATCAATTAATCAATTCTTGAAAATGGGATATATATTGTTGACCTTATCTATATTAATTACCAGAACTAAATTGAACAAAGAACATCTAATTGGGATTCAAAATATAATGGGATTTTCATTCTTCATACATAAAACCCTAAACCAATATCCCAAAACCCTAATCTGAGTATTAAGAGTGTATGTATAGATGGAGTGAACTGTGAAGTACTGTGGTTTTGATAGTTTCCCTTCTTTTTATTCTCGATTTGTATGGAAAGGCTATGATTAGAGTGATGAGGGGACTATATAGTCTCTCTCTCTCTCTCTCTCTCTCTCTCTCTCTCTCTCTCTCTATTTAAATTTCTATTTTTCTTTTTTCTTTCATCTCTGTCTCTATTTCTCTCTTCCTCTCTCTCAAATCATGCAAAAACACTGTTTTTAAATGGTTTGCAAATTAAATATATATTCGCTTGTTCACTTTTCCCTTGTTTTTGGCTCTTTTTTTTATTCTCTATGATTTTTTTTGCTCCCCATGAATGACCATGTGATATGTCATGCATAGATATAAACTAATAGCCAAACGCATTATTGTTAGTATTACATTATTATAATTATTAGGTTAATTATAATAGCCTCAATAGCTATAAGAAGCTACAAGACTAGTTTATTTGCTTCTTTTCTGGTTTGCTAATATGAAGTTTCCAGTGCATGAATTACATTAAGAAAGTTAATTTGTTGAACTTGTGTTATACAAATCTCAATTATAATATTAAATAAGCCATATGATGGAAATTAGTATTTTTTTTTTCGATAACTTTCCTCAATTTTATTCAACCATTTCTCATTTTATTTCTACTGCATCTCCAATCATTAATTAAAATATTAGTTTTTTATTAATTACATATAAAAAGAGGAAATACCTAGGAAACTTGAACTCAAAATCTAGATAAAAGTAATATACACTCTTAACGGTTAGGATGACAACTCCCTTCATTATTTTGTAAATATTCTATATATCTATTATTGTTAATTTAGTTTCACTTTTCATGTAAGCATTTATCTATATTTAAGTGGTATATAAACCACTTCATGTAATGCATTTGATTAAGCTAATATACAAAAACTTCTTTCAATATTCTCACATGGTATCAGAGCTTTAGAACAAAAAAAGAAAAAGAAAACACAATGAACTCTTCTCAAATGTCTTTCACATCTTCAATCTCTTCTTCTTCTACTACTACCCACCATTCCTTTGTTGTTAAGCTTAATTCCAAAAATTATCTTGCTTGGAAGACTCAATTCATACCACTTCTCAACTATCAAAAACTTACATCCTTTGTCGATGGAACCCCTCCTCCTTCAGCTGTATAACTTGACTCTTCCACACCACTAAACGAAATCACAAATCCAGATTATGATTCCTGGTATCAAAAGGATCAAATGCTCTTGCCATGGCTTTTGTCTTCACTTTTTGAAGAAATTTTCCCATACATTATTGGATTAACTTCCTCTTACGAAGTTTGGAATGCTTTGGCTCAATCCTTTGGGTTTGTTTCTCAAAATTGTCACTTGCAAATTAACATTGAGTTACAAGAACTCGGGAAGAACGACATGCCTGTTTCAACTTATCTTCAACGTGCAAAAGGACTTGCTGATGAGCTCAAGGCTGCTGGTCGTGCACTATCACCAGCTGAGTTCAATGCCATTATTTATAGCAATATTGGCGCCGACTATCACCCTATCATCACTGCTCTTAAATTACGCTAGGAACCTGTCTCTTTTCATGAGCTGCATGGTCAGTTAGTAGCCCATGTGGTTCTTCTCAAAAGTATTCATGTACTACCACAGGCGCTTACTGTGAATCAGCAAGTTTCTTTCCCTCAACCTCCCTTACTTCCTACCCCAACACAATCTCAAACATCAAAAAGGCCTTGGAACAACAACACCAATACCAATTGTCCAAAGTGTCAAATTTATAGCGACCGGAACCACACGGCTGATAAATGTAGACGATGTTACTCCCGCTCTAATAACAATCAATCCAACTCTAATACTCAACATCACATGCCTACTGCAAATCATTGTTCAGCCAGATCCCATGGATGCCAACACTGTTCTGATGGCACCACAACTATTGCTTGGTACCCAGATACAACAGCCAATTATCACACCACACCAGACATTTCAAACCTTAGCATTGCTTCAGAATACCATGGCCCCGATCAACTACATGTTGGTAATGGTCAAGGATTTAACATCCTCACAGTGGTAACACTTTTCTTCTCTCTTCTCAAGGATCTCTATCACTTAAAAATGTTCTGTGTTCCAAATATTGTCAAAATTTTAATTTCTATTCAAAAATTCACTCATGATAATTCTTGTTTCTTTGAATTTTGGACTACTCAATTTTTTGTTAAGGATTAGATTTCCAAGAAGGTTCTCATGCAGGGACCCAGTGCAGATGGTGTATACACTTTTCGTTCTTGCCTCAAACAAGCCATGACTACTTCTGTTCTGACTTTCAACGATTGGCACAATGCTTTGGGTCACCCTTCTCGTCAAACAATCTCCAAAGTCATTCATCGTTTTCAATTACCACGTTCTAGTCGCAACCTTGATCCTTGTTCATCGTGTGCACTTGGCAAGTTGTTAAGAATTCCATTAGCTTCTGTAGATCATAAGAGCACTACTCCATTTCAAATAATCCATTCGGATGTTTGGGGATTAGCCTCTATGTTATCTAGTTTAGGACATCGTTATGTTTTGTTATTTGTTGATGATTATTTTCGGTTCTCTTGGATTTATCTTTTGAAGAATAAAAGTGAAGTTTATTTTATGTTTTTGCAATTTTAAAATTTAATTTCACGGCAATTCGATGCTCAAATTAAAGCATTTCATTTCGATTGGGGGGGGGGGGAGAATACCAAAAACTTTATTCTTATTTTCAAACAGTGGGTATTGTTCATCAGATTGCTTGTCCATATACTCATGAACAAAATGGTATTGCAGAATGTAAAATCAGACATTTTGTTGATACGGGTTTAACATTAGTAGCTCATTCCAATTTACTAAAAAGATATTGGAACTATGCCTTTGAAGTTAGCATTACTTCAATTAATAACTTGCCCACTCCTACACTTGGTAATGATAGTCCATATTTTCGATTGTTCAATAAGCATCCTAAGTATTTTAATCTTAAGCCTTTTGGTTGTGTTATTTACCCCTTACTTCGTCCATATAACAAACACAAATTCGATTTTTGTAACAAAGCTTGCATTTACTTAGGTCTTAGTCCAAATCATTGTGGTCATCGATGCTTAAAACCCCAATCCGGTCATGTCTACCTTGTTCGTCATGTCCTCTTTAATCCAAAATTGTTTCCTAGTCGTTTCTCTCAAGAGTTTTCTACCCATTTCGATAATTCCAGCTCGCCTTTGCTTCAAATTCAAAGTGTATCATCATAATCTCTAGGATCTGCTGAATCTTCAGGTTTGAATTCAAATTCTTTACCTTCCTCTGTCTTTAACTCAAATTTAAATAATAGTCCCACTTCTTCTCAAACACCTGCTAGCTCACATAAAATGTTAACCTTATCTCCTATTTCACTACAATCTCTTTCACCTCCCAACTCATCTTCCTCCACTCAACAGAATTCAAATACTTCTTTCCCAAATCTTTCTTCGAATTCAAATACATTGTCTTCTTCATCTTTACAATTTGTTTCAACTACTTCTCCTGCTTTTTCCCTTATTGTGGATTTTTTAGATTATCCTGCTCTTCAAAATTTCAATTCTTCAACTACCCAATCCTTACCAGCACCCAACTCTACCTCATTGTCTACTCCATCTCGCACACACTATATGCAGCTCAGTCCTTCCACTATGAACAAATGACAGGCTTTTCTTTCCACTACCAAAACCAATTACCTTCATGTTGAGCCCCACATCTTTAATCAAGAAAAGTCCTATTCTGAATGGCGTGATGCTATGCAAGCTGAAATCAATGCTTTTGTTCAAAACTCCACATGGACCTTGGTTCCTCGTCCTCCTGGCAAAAATATTGTTGGAAATAAATGGGTATTTCGGATCAAAAGGAAAGCTAATGGTGATAATGAGCGTTACAAAGCTCGTTTAGTTGCCAAGGGCTTCTCTCAACAGTCTGGTATTAATTATAATGAGACATTCAGCCCGGTAGTTAAATCTACTATAATTAGGACGGTTTTGGCGATTGCAACTTCCTCTGGCTGGCTTATTTGTCAACTTGATATCTCAAATGCTTTCCTTCATGGCTCTATTGACTCTGAAATTTTTATGGATCAACCACCTGGCTTTCAAGACTCTAATCATCTAGATTTTATTTGTCGATTAAATAAGTCTCTTTATGGCTTAAAGCAGGCACCACGTGTCTAATTTCATAGACTTACTAGCTTCCTTACTTCACTTGGTTTTCAGGCTTCTCAAGCTGACTCTTCTTTATTTATTCTTCGTCAAGGTGATATCAAATTTTTCATTTTAATTTATGTTGATGATATCTTGTTGACTTGTTCTGACTCCAGTAAACTTGAATGGTTTCTTACCAAATTAAGTGAAGTATTTCATGTTCGTGACCTTGGCTCTCTTTATTATTTTCTGGGCATAGAAGCTAAGCAATTGCCAACTGGTTTGTTGCTCATACAGACAAAATATATTAATGATCTTTTGGCCAAAGCAAAAATGATTGATTGCAAGCCTTGCAACACGTCGATGGCCATATCTCCTCCATTATTGAAATTTTCAGGTGACCCTCTACCAAATGGTGAGCACTATCGTTAAATTGTTGGTTCACTTCAGTATATTACTCTTACACACCCTGAAATTGTTTTCTCCGTCAACAAGTTATCGCAATTTATGCATTGCCCGACTTAAGAACATTGGACAACAGCAAAAAGGCTTCTTCATTATTTACGTGCTTCTTCTACATTGGGATTGTTTTTCTCTAAAAACTCCTCTTATCAGCTTCAATATTTCTCCAACAGTGACTGGGCTGGTTGCCCAGATGATCTTTATTCAACTACGGGATATGTTGTCTATCTTGGTTCTAACCTTGTATCATGGTCTTCAAAGAAACAACCAACAATTTCTCGATCTTCAACTGAAAGTGAGTATCGTTCATTGGCTCTTGCTGCTGCAGAGATTTTGTGGTTGTTTTCTTTGCTGTCTGAACTCGGTTTTCGACCATCATCTCCGGCTACTCTTTGGTATGACAATGTTGGAGCCATTTACTTATGCTCTAATCCCATCTTTTATGCAAGAACCAAACATATAGAGCTTGATTATCACTTTATTCGGGAAAAGATTCAGTCCAAACATATTCAGGTTCATTTTATTTCCACAGATGACCAAATCGCTGATATTCTCACTAAGTCCTTGGGGCAGCGTCTATTTACTAAACATCGAGACAAGCTTCGACTTCTTCCCTTACCATCTTCAGCTTGACAGGGGGTGTTAGGATGACAGCTCTCTTCGTTATTTTGTAAATATTCTATATATCTATTCTTGTTAATTTAGTTTCACTTTTCATGTAACCAGTTATCTATATTTCAGTGGTATATAAACCACTTCATGTAATGCATTTGATTAAAAGTTAATATACAAAAACTTCTCTCAATATTCTCACACTAACTACTAAGCTACACCTTATTGGCTATTAATTAAAACATTGTTTAATTACAATTTATAATAAAAAATTGAAAAATGTGATATTTCGATTTAATTAATAATTAGTAGAGAGAATTGGAATATGAGGTGTTTTTATAGTTTTTAATTAAACAAATACCGGATTTAGTTTTTAACAGAATATAGGAGTTAGAAAAAGGTAGTTCCACCAGTTGAGTTAGTAGTACAGTAATGGAACGTTTATATTTCACAGTATAAGGTGAAAACTTCAAATTTTAATAATTTTCTTTTCTTTAAGAGAGGTATATGACAATTCTCAACTACTATCTAATAATTTTTTCACTTTTTGATTAATTTCAAATTAAGTAATTCTTTATTGCATATCATATAAAGAAAAACAAAAGAAAAAAAATGGATGTCAAACCTTCAATTATGAACATCTGATCTTTGCAACAAACACAAGAATTTGTCAAGAGAACGTCATCTTTAAAAGCTAGGATATGTATTTCTATTGTATAAGATTTGAAATATTCTTACAATCTGAAAAAAAATATTAACATTATAATTTTACACAACAAAATATCAATTAATTAGAAATTTTTTCATATGAAAATAAGTACATGCATTTCTTTATAACTTTTAGCTACATTTTATAATTAAGCAATTTATAGTTGGAATACCTAGCAATGATATTCTGTTGCTTAATTAAATTTCAACAAGTTAGAGGTGGTTTATAGTTTGAATTCTGGTTCAGTGCAGCTCGTTTATTCCGTTAATTAATTAATTGCAACAAATGTTATTAGTTAGAGGGAGGCCTATCACCATTGCTTGGAGTTGGAGGGTATAGTTGTAAGAAAATATAAAACCGCTTAAGTTTCTTCTTCACATTAGAATACATATGCCTAGCAGATCTTTTCACAACACAATTCAGAAATATGGATCAAAAAGTAATTTTCACTAAAGGGTTTCGTTAGCTAGTATATACTCGTTTAAGTGTAATTAATACAAATAAATTACATAACTTATCTAAAATTAAATTAGATGAGGGGAAAAGAATTATGATATAATGGACTGAAAATTCACCATTAAATCTAGAATGGTATATGTTTATATATATATATATATATGACTTCTTGATGAGCTAGTCACATGTATGAGCAGGACTACCTAGAATGGGATAATTTGAAGCGTAATTGAAATCTTAATTAAACCATAATCTTAATTTGTTTGTATGTTTTAAACCATATTCTGCTAATTACTTTGAACTTGAAAATTATAAATTCTAACAAACATTATTTATTGATCACGGATCAGGTAGCTAGCTAGCTAGTCTGTCTCCATTGTGTTTGTTGATGATTTGACATGCATATGTTATATATATATAATATAATATTGTTGGCCTCCAACAAGGCAAATTTAGCTAGCTCTAGGCATATTGGAGGTTGAAGTTTCAGTTAATTTGCCTGCCTCTCTCTCATCTATATATTAATATTCAATTTAGTTTCTCGAAAAGAAACTAAATACAAAGCTTTGGATGTGTGATTTCAGTTTTGTTTAGATTTTAGAGGTTGAAAATATCCCTTTTATTTTGGTTTCTGTTTCTTCACGTTATTTTGTGCTTAGCTCACTAATTTACAGTCTTTAAGTAATTTTTCTTTAGGTTGCTTTACATCGGAGTTCTATTATATTTTTTGTGATTTCTGGCATTGAACACGCATTTGTTATATTATATTACTAAAACCACAGAACATAAAAAAAAAATCAAACCAAGGGGAAAAAATTAGAGAAGGAATGGGAGCATAGTAAACGAATTCTTTAGTTTTAGTAAGGAAAAATTTTATATCGTTGCTGTGTTAATGTTTATATCAGTTTTTTTTTATTTAATGAGTTCTTTAATTTTTTAAAAATAATCGTATACAGGTATTTTTAATCTTTGCATACATGAAAATTACTCACCACGTCACTTTGCCACGTATATTGTAATAATTTTAATTGACACTCATTTTTAATTTTTTTACATATTGTGAAAGGACGTGGCAAATAATTTTTTATATGAATCTATTTAATGCATAATTAGCCCTCCAATGATTGATAAATGATTAAAAATACTTGGATAAAATTATTTTTTAAAATTGTGAAACTCATCAAATAAAAAACATTTCCAAGAAACTAAAACAATATATCTTTAAAAAAATTGATACAGTATAATTTTTCCTTTGCATAATTAACAATTATATTTGTGTAGTGTCCATGTTTATATCCATTAATTCATAGAATACAATTGCTAATGTTCATATAGCCATGTATACTAGCAGCCGCTAAATTGTAGAATTACATTAACAAACTAAGAAAACCAGTAACCCCTCAAAAAAAAAAACAAAAAACAAAACAAACTAGTAGGCATAGCAGCCGTCAACTCAACTAACACACCGAATTACTAAAATTGACACCTCAACTTATATAATAAAATTAATTTTTTATCAATGCACTGCAAATACCCCTTAAATTATAAATATTTAATTAATTTCATGGTTAGTTTTAAATGATAGTTTTTCCAATTAATTTTTTTTTGAAGAAGGTGATTAATTTATGATATGAAACACGATAATGTGTAATTTTAAGGATTAAAATTGCAAATAAATCATGTTTGTAAGAATCTAAAAGAATCTTAAATTCTTAATCACATTTTTAAGATTTCACTGTCTTTTCAGACATTCTAAATATTTTTTCATGAGACCTTATGATTCGTGTAGAAATTTCATTATTTATTTTTTTAATCAAACACAAAATATTATTGCAAAACTAAATGCAAAATAAAAAAGTAAAAGAAGAGAAAATGATTAATCAACATAAATCCCGATCAAAACTTAATTATACTCTGATCAATAGACTTCTCCAATACACTCTTTAACTTATGATCCTTTAGTTTTCTCTTTGAGTCAAATAAAAATAAAGCACTTTTAATTTTCTCTCTGAGTCAAATCAAAATAAAGCACATATGATTAAATATCTAGGAAAAAACTTCAAATATAATGACTTGCATACAATTTAGCCACTTTTATAAGAGGATGGACAACTGAATTAGCATGTCCATGAACTTAATCGAAAGCTAAATTTTCAATCTTAAAACTCAGACCTAAACAATCCTGAATCAAGTATTGGAGAATATAAATAAATCTCACGTTGAAAAACTATAAGAAAATATAATAACTTAAGTAGTGTAGATTGGACTTGAGCATAAATCAATTGATTTTATATTAGATGAGATTTTAACTCCATTCAAATGGTCATTGTACATTTGATCCATGGCTTTCAAGACCTATGTAATTTCTACACCTAAATTTAGAAATATTAGGAAGGGAAATTTCATTATTTATTAATTGCTATAAAATATGAAGATAAATACCACATGATTACCATCTAGAAAAATACAAGAATCGTTGGACACGGAAAAATGGAAATTGAAGTATATATATTGGGAAGTAGGAAAATGAAAAAAAAATTGGTAGGAAAGAAAAAAAATTGAAAAAAGTTTTTTTTATTCAATATGTTTCATATTATATTTAAATATGTTTTATAATCTAAATATGTTTGCAATGTATTTTAAATACATATGCTAGTAAAATTGCAAATTATTTGGACAAAATTGAAGTTATATGATTTGAAAATTCTAGTTATTTTTGGTATAGTTAATTTTTTATATACTAAATCAATTAATGATTGATATTTTAAAATTTTATTATGAATATGCACATTAATAAAACAATTATGTAAGTATATTAATATTTTTTTCACATTTATATGTAAATTTCTATAAAATATATGATGCATACACCAGATATAGCCATATAATTAGAACTTGAGCTCTTTTGACCCATCTCTACCCAGCATTACTCTGTGTGTGTGTGTGTGTGTGTGTTAAAAACTGGAAATTGTAGCTTTCATTTAACTACCCTTGTACAACTAATTTGAAATTTTGAATACGTACTATAAAATAAAAATTAAGAGCTGGTTTGATATTATTGTTGAAAAATGTACTATGTTGAAATAAAATCATCAAAATTTGTTTTTAAAAGTAAATTTTACATATTTTAATAATAAAAAATTTAATATATATATAAATAACACTTTTCACAAACTTTTTTTAAGAGACATTTACATTACTATCTTACAAATAAATTTCATTTTAAAAATTACTACACTTAAAAAAAAGTTTTAAAAAATACTTCAATCAGTGTTTCTTTTTTCAAAGTACCTCACTCCGCTGAATAAAGTTCTTTTTTTTCTTTTTTCTAATACCTCCTTTCTCATTTCAACTAATATTTTATTATAATTTTTTTTTTCAAACTTTACTATTAGATAAATATATTTTAATAAAATAATAAAAATTAATATTTAAATTATATTTTCAATATAAAATGTATCAATTTTTATAAAAGAATATTTTAATTTTGATTACAAATAAACACTCATAAAAAATATAAAAAGATAAAATATATAAAATTATATTAATAAAATTATTAAATTTATTTTTTAAATAAATTTTTACGTTTTATACATATAAAAAATAATGTTTAAAAAATATAATTTTATTGTATAGATGATGTGTAGATAGTTACATATTTTGTGTGTATGTTATGTAGATGTTTATAGATGCTATATATTTATTGAATATATTTTACATATATTATATGCATATTGCATATATATATTATTAAAAAGTTAAAAAATATTAAATAAATTACACAGTTGATGTGTAAATATTACATATGTATTTAATATTGTGTATATGTCTATATTTATTATGTGTATTTTGTATATGTTATGTATATATTTATATTATATATATATATATATTGGAAACATAAGAATAAATAATTATTTGTGAATAAAAAATAAAAATATAAACAAAAAAATTTTTAAAAAATAAAAAACATAGCTGAGAAGTGTAAAAACGGAAACGGGGCAAGCACCGTATATTTGAAAAAAATATTGTAATTGCTCAAGTCCATAAATGAAGATATGAACCGTATTTAACTTAGAATTTTCAAAAAAAAAAAGTACATTGTCTTGGAAATAATATAATAGTACGCAAAAGGAAATTTTTCATTTAACAACTATCTAAACTTTTAATTCAGAAACACTGCATTTTGGAAAGAATGATATCGAAACAAGATGTAATAAATGTTGAGGAATGAAAAGGGGAAACTAAAATATATATTAAAAAAATATTATCTTCCTAACCCACACATATAAATATGTACCAGCCCTTATTATAACCGCAATAGAGGGGCAAAAAAAAAACAATAACAAAAGCTTGATGAAAATTGTAAAATCTTTTAAACAAATAATAATCTATGTATTTGACGTCTGTGCACTATAATGATGGTTAATTAAATAAGTTTTGTTTATATAAAATGTATACAATTATAGTCAATATATTAAATAGCATATGAAGTAAATATGTATAGTATTAATATCTTTTCACTGAATAAAAAATGAATATAAGATTAGTATTAAAAAGATATTTACACATTGATATATTAATGATTTTATAAGATGAATATATATATATATATATATATATAGATGATGTTGATAACAAGTTTCCTATTTTCTCAAAAAAAAATGTAGACAATTGTCACTTTAAGTTGTTTACACAAAAAGCATTTGCATGTTTTCTTTTTCTATGTACGTATCAGTAATATGTGTTGATCATAAGCTTTATAACGAACACTGTACACCATATAAGCAAAAGGTGTTAGCACATAAATATATAGCCAAATCACTATAAATCTATAATCATATAATTAGAAGGAAATTCTTGCCTATATATGTTAGCTTCTAAAGAGTGGATTTTGTTTTCCACCTTTTTTTTTATCAAATAATGTTGTTAGTGGTTAGTAGATGCTATTGAGTCCGGTTTACTGAATTTAAATGTTCAGTTAAAATTAATTTGTACATTTAAAAAAAAATACAAACTTCAAGTATAGTACACCACCGAGATATAACATAAAACTATAATTGTATATTTTCGTGAGATATAATATCGAGATCAATTCCTCCTCCTCGTATCAATATCAATACTCAAAAACGAAAACTTCGATACAATATTCATTTATGCATTTAATGCAAATCTTTGTTATTATTTTAGGGCTTAAGATTGAGAGTGATGATTAGCCACTAAATGTAGAAAAGTTTTTTACTTGTAATTTTTTTAAAAATAAATTTTCCTTTCTGTGGCCTATCAAATATCTATATCTATATATATATATAAATATTTGAGGGATATTAGAAATTAATAAACTGTTTGTCTCTGTATTGTGATGCTTTGCAGGGTTCACAGAATAGGTCAAGTCGAATGGAAAGAAGGTTATAGAAAAGGCAAAATGTTCCAAGTTTCGATTCTTCTTGTCTCTCTCTTTATATATATATAATTATATGGGGTACGTATTAGGTTCTCTCTTTGCATATATAGTTATACATAAACAGTAGTATCAATAATTATTAGCCACTTTTCTGAAATAATCTGAATATTTGTCTGCTATGTAAAAGTTGGTCTAAACAATTTGTACCTCACAGGAATTTATAGTCCACTCGATTGTAAAGCCCCCCTTCTAGCTAGACGACTTGTTAGAATCTTAAAAGGCTTATAAAAGCAACATCAATCTCCCATTTATGTATTATATTATATACGTATATGGAGAATATATTGCATCTCCCACTTATCTGCCACCATATCAATTTCCATGTTATTAAATAATTAGTTGAACTGTAATTATTTATTATTATTAGTTACCTCTCTTAAAAGTCTAAATTGTAAACTTTATTGTGTTTATTTATATATTTATTTCATTAAATATATATATATGATATTTGTTCTTCAACAAATACTTTCAGAACTCTTAAATTAACAACATTTATTATTATTTTTATTAAAAATGATGATTTGTACTATGTATGTAATTAAGATTTGATATATTGTAGATTTCTAAAGGAGATTCAGGAATCATCAATATTTGATCCCAACTTCTTTTATTAAGAGAAAATTATTCGGTTCAATATTATTTTATACCAAAAAAAAAACCTACTATATTACTAAAATTGATGATTTATAACCAAGATTTGATACGTTGGACATTTGTAAAGGAGATGTAGGAATCATCAAGATTTGATCCTAACTTCTTCTATTAAGAGAAAATTATTCAATAAATAATAATATTTCTTGTAACAAAATAAAACCTACTAGATTAAGTTGTTTGTGTTGGAAAATGTATCAAAATATATGATTTATAAACGAGTATATTTTATGATCAAATTTAAAATGTTAATCTTTATTCAAAAAAATTAAAATTATGATTAATAGATAGATTATGGGAAGTATTTTTTTTTTAATTCTTTAGAGCCAATAAAAATTATTTACTTATTTATTTACTTAAATGGTAAATTCTGATACTATATTAAATTTCATAGGCCCGTGTATACATAGGCATATAACTTGACAAATATTAAATAAACTAGATTTTGATGATGGTGCCAATCCGAACCCAGGAACAAAATGTTGATTAATGCATTTATAAATAAGTGTCAATTGATTTGTTAATATGAGTCCCATTGCAGTTAAAAAAATGTACTAAAAGATATATCCCACATTAAATAAATAGAGAATATATAAAAAATTATAAACAAATAAATATTAAATTTAATATAAAGCAATTAATTTTATGTAAATTTCGACCCTTGCTCGTTTATCATTTATAAATCTAAGTATTTATGGTTTACTTAGTTATTAATAACTCTTAAAGCAATTAACTTGCATAATTACTAACAATTTTTTAGGTATCTTTAAAAACTTTTGTACACTCATAAAAATAAAAACATGTTTTTCAATTTTCTAATTAAGAGCATGAAAAAATTTTTCCTTCAAATTACAGTACTTTTGATAATTACTTTCCCTCAAAAAGGAGAGAGAAACAAAAATATAAATCTTTTGATGATTGCAGATTACCCTTATTCGGAATATAACTTTTTTTTTCTTAAACTGAATAGATGTATTTATTATTATTATTATTATTATTATTGGGAGAATGAAAGGACAAACTTAAATTTATTGTTGAGCCAAAAAAAAATCATCATCATTAAATTATACCTGTCAGACTAATAGTGTAGTAACAGAGGCGGAGATAAAGGGGGTCCCATGGGGCCCTGTTCCCCCCTCAGTTAAAAATAAAATTTTTTTAGGTATATTTGAGAATGAATATTACATTGGTTGAGATGGAACAGCTTGGCCTTACTATGTGAGAGCACGCAACTTCGATCCACGCTCCCAACATTTTTCATCCTTTTTTTTCCAATCTTTAAAACTGGGCCTTTTAATCAAGCCCATTACAAACAAACAAGATTTGTCAATGACTCTGCCCATTACAAACAAACAAGAATAACTTAATTGTGACTCTTTCTCTTCTTTCTCACGTTTCTTCTTCGTTAATTCCTTTTTCTTTCTTTTTTTTTTTCAGATAACAGTTTTTTCCTTTTTCAATTTCATTCTTTCACCGATTGGCACCAGCAAAGCAGCGGCAACAAGTTAAGAAGAGGTACACCACTTACTTTTAATCTCATATTTATTTTGTTGCAATTTTTTTATCTTGCTAAAATAAATTGAAATTTGAAAAATAATGAATTAAGAAATTGGCTTGAATACTTGAGGACATTATAAATTTTAAGTTGAATTGGACCCCCTTATCTAAAATCCTGGCTACGCCACTGTGTAGTGAATGTGATCATCAAATAGATTGCTTTATAAAAATAATGTAGTAAGACAAAGTAAAAGCGAGAGAACTGAGAAGTGCCTTGAAATTTGGAGGCCCGTGTTAAAAATTGATGGGTTACGTAGATATAAAAACATTAGCTCAACTATAAATTACCTCAATAAAACCCGACGACTAAGACAACAACTGTTGATGTAATCGAGCCGGACAAATCGACTCAGACCCACTCTGGACTTTCATTCACAACCAATTTGATAGCCACAAGCAAATGCAAAAACGGCAAAACCAGCCTTTAGTTGAGCCGCCATAACACTGCGGCTCACTCGTCTCTGTCACAGCCGGCGTACAGTTTCTGCTCATAAGTCATAACGTTAACTCCCCACAATTTCGAGGCGTTCGCCTGTCTCATTCCATTTTTGCCCTACCAAATCACCACTTATATTTTACCTAATTTGCTAATGCTTCATTTATTTTCTTTTTAAGGGAAAAAAAATTGTCAAACAAACACTTATCACAATTCAAATCTAACCTAATTGAAATCCAAATCTGATTACCTCATTTTCAAAATCCAAACACACACTCACCACATACTTCATTCTTAAAATCAGTGAATCAAACTGTAATTATACCCAAATTCGCAATAAAAGCCTAAAATCCAAACAAAAAATTGAAATCCAAATTTGATTACTTCATTCTTTAATTTTTGATTTTAACTCAACGTTATCACATCAACTATGAATTAACAAGTGTTGTTTTTATGTTAATACACGAGCTTAAATGATAGATATTAGAGAATAAAATACCTAATTGAACCTAAAATAATTTCAAAAATTCGCAAAAATATTAAGAATTCATTTATAATTTATTCATATACATTTACATTTATTAGAAGTATTCGCAAGCCTGCCAACCCAATCCAATTAACTTTATATTAGCTTTTGACGCTTTAGGTTAGGTTTCGAATTTATGGAAAAAATAATTGGGTCTTGCCTCTCTTTGGTATGCCTCTCTCTCTCTCTCTCTGACACGTTCTCTAATTCTCGTCATAAACTTTGGCTCTCTACCCCTCTGTAACAACCGTCTCTAGCCCTAGTGTAACACTAGTCACTTACCCATGTGATGTACGATAATAAAAATAACATAAAAATAAATATAAATTAATTTATATATAAATTAATAATAAATTTTATTATAAAAAATATAAATTAAATAAATTATGTATTTTAATTTTTATATCAGTTTCATTAAAATAATATTAATAAATAAATATAATTTTTTTATTTTATAACTTGACATTTTTACTAATTAAAAATAAAATATATACATATTTTTATTATAAAAAAATTTTAAATTCTATAAAAAAAATTAAAAAAAATTCAATCAAAATTTTTTAAATAAAAAGAACAATATAAATAGGAGAATTTATAATTATAGATTTATGTTAAAATTATTATTAATATAAATATTATTATTATATAAATTATTAATATATAATTAATTTATTAAAAAGATTAAAAATCATATTTTTTATTATTTATTTTTTACAACTTCTAAAATAATACGAATTAATTATTATTATAAATAAATTATTAATTAAATAAATAATTGATGTATAGTTAATTTATTATGAATATTAAAAGTTATATATTTTATTATTTAATTTTTAAAAATATATAAATAAATTATTTTTATAAATAAATTATTTAATTTATAATTAATTGATTATGAAGGGTAAGAGTAATATTTTTTTAATTTTTAAAAATTAATATAAATTAATTAATATTATTTAATTATATTAATGTATAAATAATTTATAGAAAATGAAAAGTTACGAATATGCTTTATTTAATTAATATTATAAAATTATATTAATATATAATTATTTAATAAAAAATTATAAATTACAAATATAGTTAATTATTGCATTTTAAATTTTATATAAATTATAAAAATTTATTAAAAATTAATTAAAAAATTGACATAATATTATTTTAAAAAATGAATGATGTCTCACTCTCAAAGCATTTTTTTTATCCTTAACTTTCATGTATATATATACCTTAGCAAAAATATAATTAATGTGGTTAGGGCGTTGCTGCCATTGGGATTTTGAATATGGCATCTAGACAAATTCTCTTCACTTCTTCCTCATCCCAACTCTTTCATCTTGTGTCATAAGATCAGCAACTGTGAAAACACATGAATTATTTGAACTATGGGCAACGAGCTTAAAATCTATAAGCTGTGGAATCCATTCTTCCTCCCAGATTAAGAGTGCAGTTGATTAAAATTTTTATCTGGTTTATTATAAATTACTTTTAAATATTATATTAAATTAAAATAGTAATAATTGTGTGATTTACATATATATATATATATATATATGAATATATGTATGTGTTTTATATACTATTTTGATTTTTAATTGATGGAATAAATTTGACAAAAATAGGTAATAATGTTTTAAATTAAATAATGATCAGAAGCATGTTTGATTTAATTGTTTGTAACTCCTTGATGGTTATAGTTGGTAACTAATAGCGAATAATTATCAATTACTCTTTTTTGCCCAAGTGATATTAGTTCTAGCCAAATTGTTGGTTTTAACTCATGAATGATATTAAGATAATCATTATATTTTTAAAATTTTATTAAATAAATTTCTGAATATTATAAAAATACTATTCACTAACCATATTGTGTACGTCTCGTTTAAATTATCGTATTTAGCTCGTACATACTTATAAAAAAATGATTAAATTCTCTCAATATTATATAAAATAATTTGAATGGATTAAAATATCTTTCATTAACTCATTAATATTAAAAATATTATACTCTTATTTCATTAAATAACTCATTAATAACAAGAGTATAATTGAATAAAAAAACTAATTTTTATTGATTTTATAAAATGATAATATAAATAAGATATTTTTTTTTGTAAAAATGATAATTTAAATGGGGGAGGTGGTAAATATTAAGATTATTATACTTTCACTTTATTAATTACATTATTAATAATAATATATAATTAAAATAATAATAATAATAATTTCTTTAATTGCATAAAGTGATGATTTTAAATAAATAATTTTGTCCGTCCTAAACTCATTTATAAGTATTTATTCATTATTTGTACTCATCTTAAACTCGTTTACTACTATTCGCATGCTACATGCACTAATTTAATTACTCATTTAAATATAATAATTTAAAAATATAATAAAATTTAAATTATAAATTATAACTTTATCAATAAAACAATTATAAATAATAATATAATTTTATTAAAATAATTTTATACACTAAAATTATGCAATTAAATATATAATATATTAAATATATAATTAAAATTTATTAATAATATATTAAAGATTTTACTATATAAAAGGGTTCATGCAATGAATACCTAAAGATATGTATTTAAACTTGACTATAATTCATTATGAATAGTAAAAATATTATTTATTTTAACTCTATAAATCACTTATATTCTAAATAAATAGATCAAAATGAGTTAAGTAGCTAAAAATATGTAATCCATTATCATCCTTAATTATAAAATAAACTTCTCAATCTTATTCATCCGGAAGATTTCACTTATATTTTAAGGCAACTGAAGCTTATCAATTCAAGACCATGATACAAAATGATCCAATTATTTATACTCATTTGGCTTGCATTACATTAGTTCATAGATTTAATTCTTAAGCGTATTTTTAATCTCATGTTATATTATAATATTTAATTTAATAATAATTTTAGTACTGTGGTTTAATTTATTCCCACTAGTCCATTTGCTTTTGCTTCCTCGTAATTTGATTATATGTTTAGAATTAAATGTCTGACTAATAGTTTAATTAGTATAATTATGAAAGTCTAAGAAAAAAAAAGGCGTACAAAATTTAACTATTTAATAATTATATATGGAGTACGATAAACACTAATATGTATAAATAATTATTCATCCATTTTAATTTTCTTAAAAATATTTTCTAAACTTTCCAGCTAAATAAATTTTCTTATTAATATTAATTTGATTATTCAATTTTATAAAAAAAAATATTCTAGATGAACTTTTATATTTAAATTAGCTGTGGAATTTTTTTTGAATATTTAACTTTATTAGTTTGTATTAAAAAATTATTCATTATAGTAGACAAATCTAGTATTTTAAGGGCATATTATCTAAAATAAAATAATTCAATTAAATGTGTGGAAAGCTTCAACTTGCTATTATCATACTATATATATATTTTTAGATAATAATCTTGAAAATGGACTATCAAAAACTAATAGATCGAGCTAATTTGGAATTTATAAAATATTTTGGCACTTCATCAAATTAATTGAATGCAAGCTAACGTTTTATTTAATTCAAGAATTTAATAAATTAATTTTTAATTATAATTAAAATATAATAAATGATGAATTTATTAAATTAAATAATAATGATAAGGTTAATAAAAATAATTAAGTAATAAATTATTTTATAAATACACTAACAGTTTGTACATTTAGATAATTGATATAAAAATATATAAAAGAAGTTGCATATTAAAAGTATAAATTGTATAATATATAAGTTTATATAAATTAACTAACTAATAGTAAAATTTTATTTCAATAAATGATATTGAATTTATATATAAAATAAAATAAAATAAAAATAATTAATTAGAAAGTATTTAATATTTATATTCCCTATGTAATATAATTAATGATCACACAAATGGATAGTTGACTAATTAGACCATTGTTTTTTTAACTTGGGGTGCCTTTGCACACCTGGCCACTCTAAAATTAAGTTAATGAACATATTATGAACAAAAATTATGGATATTTATCAAGGTCCGTAATTATTATTAATATTTAATAATTTAAATTTTTTTTAATAAATATATATAAATTGTGATGATTTTATTAAGATAAAGTGAGTATTAATTATTATTTTTATTTCATTTAAATTATTATTTTTATAAAAAAATTTATCTTATTTATATTACCATTTTATAAAATTAATAAAAATTAATTAATTTTTTAATTATACCATTATTATTAATAAATTAATTAATAAAATATGGATAAAATATTTTTAATATTAATGAGTTAATGGAGGACATTTTATTTCATTTAATTTTAATTTTATATAATATTAAGAGAATTTAATTATTTATTTAATAAGTGTGCATGAGTTAAAAATGACAATTTAAATAAAACAAAAATAGTAAAATATACTCTCTTTATTTCAAAATTATAGTCCCATTTATATTTTACATAAATTAAAAAAAATAATTAAGTTAATTTAACTATATATTTTTTATATTATTTCATATATATCCCTAATTAATTTACAAACTTTATTTAATGAAATAAAATTGTAATAGAAATATTATTATATGTTTAACAACTAATTTAATAGAAATATATTTATCGAGAATGAGAAAATAATTTTTTAAAATTTTTTTAATATGTTATATTTAAATTTAATTTATTTCATTTATCTTTCTTAATTAATAATGATAAAATTAAAATTAATAATTTTATCAAAAATACTTTTTTAACATTAAAAATACAAACTAATTAATTGAAGGGTATAATTAAAAATACATATAATATTTAACATCAAAAATAAAAAATAAATTATTATTTTGAAATGTCTAAAAAGAAAAATAGAATTAAAATTTTAGGACGGAGAAAATATTTAATTCTCATAGATGTAATATTTTTTAAAAAAATATGAATAAAGTAATCATTTAAAAAACTATAAATAATATTTTTAATATTTTTAAATATTTATAAACAAATGTATTTTATGAAAATTAATTTGAGAAAAATAATTTCGTTTCTTATACTTTGATTGGAAAATATAAAAAAATATATAATATTAGTTAAAAAAATTATAATAAAATGAAGCTTTTTGGAATTATTTTTTTATTATATAAAAAAAATTATAATCCTTGCTGATTCCTTTTAACTTCACAAACACGTTGAGTAATTTATTGAAAGTCAAATTAATTTTTATCATCTATATCAAACATTCACTAAAATTATTGGCCAAAAGGAAACATTCACTAAAATTTTTTATTTTATTATAATAAATTTAATTTCACTTGTTTTTCAAGTGTGATATTTTTATTGCTCTCATAATCGCTGTTGACATATGTCAGATTTTCCATTTCAGTTATTAACTTATTGTTTAAATGAAACTTAGAATTTGGGATAGTGTATTTTAAGAATAATATAATAAAAGACTAAATAAATAGCCAAAGTGGTGAAATAGTAGAAGATAAAGAAATGAGTAGGATGAGCGGTGTACACCAAACGGAGACGCAATTAGATATTGGCAGCTGAACCGTTAGAGTGGCCAAGCGGCCCAAGCCAGTTCCCGATGACGCAAACAAGCCAGCAGCAGCAGCGCCTCTTTTCTTTTTTACTTCACGCGCTTTTCCACCTCCCGGCGAGACCCCTCTCTTTTATTTTCCCCTACTCTTGCGCCTCATGCGTCCGGAGCGTTACCTTCGCCGCACCGACCCCGTTTCCTTGTTTTTTTTCTTGGTCAGATCCTCTTTACTCTGTACCCTTATCTCTCATACATCAAAATCACAATAACCGAGAATAACCTAACACCATCACACCACCTCGCCGCCGCCACCACCACCACCACCACCATCAACAAACAGAGATCACATTATTTTCATTTGGATGGGCGACCTAACTGACTCCGTCACGCCGTCCTCCACCTCTCACTCCCGACCTTTGCCTATCCGTGAGGATTGCTGGAGCGAAGAGGCTACTTCTACTCTTGTCGAAGTTTGGGGTAAACGTTATTTGGAACTCAACCGTGGGAATCTCCGTCAGAAGGATTGGCAGGAAGTTGCCGATGCCGTCAACGCCAAACATGGCCATACCAAGAAAACGCACCGTACAGATGTGCAGTGCAAGAATCGAATTGATACGATTAAGAAGAAGTATAAGATCGAGAAGGCTAGGGTTACGTCTTCTAATGGAACATTGACATCGTCTTGGCCTTTCTTTGAAAGCTTAGATGCTTTGATCGGATCTAATTTTAGTGCTAAGAAACAAGCTTCTCCGTCTTTATCACCGTCTCCTCCTGTGGCTTTGCCGTTGATCTCTTACAGGAGGACTCCTGCCCTGACTCGGGCTCCTCCTACGGCAGTTGTGGCGTCGTTGCCTCAGAAGAGGCCGTTGGATGATGGCTATTTCAGGAGGAATTACTCCACTATGGCTGCGGCTGCGGCTGCAGCTGCTGCAGAATCTGATAGTGAAGAAGAGGAAGAAGAGAAGAAAGAAAGGGAGAGGGAGAGCGGGGAAGATGAGGAAGGAGAGGGGATAAGGAGATTGGCTCGAGCTATTGAGAGATTTGGAGAGGTTTACGAGAGAGTGGAAAGCGAAAAGTTGGGACAAATGTTGGATTTGGAGAAACAAAGGATGAAATTTGCCAAAGATTTGGAAATGGAAAGGATGCGGATTTTCACAGAGACGCAGATTCAGCTTGAAAAGATCAAGAAAGGCAAGCTATCTGGGTCCAATGGTGAGAGAGATTATTAAAAATTGACTTTTTAATTTACTCTGATCCTTTACTATTGTGTAAATCTTTGTTGTAAGTTTAGAGTTTGATTTCATGATTTAATATTATTGTGGATTTTGTGCAAATTGCTAATATCAGAATGGTTTTGGACCTCGTATGAATAGAAGAATACAAGTGAACTCTTCCCTGAAAATTTAGAGTTAGATTATCGAAAATTTGTCAATCTATTTGCTAAAGTTTAATTCTTTGTTATTTTAGTTGATTCTTATTTGATAAAGTTCAATACTTTGATAGACTGAATTTCATGTGCTGGAAGAGGAACTCTATCCTGGATCTACATTTTCAGGGATCTGCCATGTTTTGAAATACTTTAGCTTTGTTTTGAGTTGTTCAAAGGTCAAAAGCAGATTTTTTTAAATATAAATAATATTGTCATCCAGAACATATATGGGTGGATTCGTAAGTGTGAGAGTAAAGTACCTGGCCTGTGCATTTGATTGATGCATATTTCTAAATGATAAAGTACCCAAATCCAAAATCCCATTGGGATTTGAGCTACGGGTTTTTCTTCTCCAAACAACTTCTTCAATATGGAAACAGAATACTCCTACATGTGTAGTGGTAGTATTTCATTGATCACTGATTTATGGTTTTATATTGTAGCATGTGCTTTGTGGTGCCTTTTTGATTGATGACTAGTATCTTTTTATTTTCCAGCTTGGATGAGGGTTTTGAGGAAGTATCTCCCATCATTACACTTTTAAGGTTGTATTAACTACGTCAGCTGGAACTAGTGATATTTATTCCAGAGGATGGTTTTATTGGAAGCATTTTTTTTTAGTTTTAGCAAATCTTTCTAGTGAATGGAAAATAGCTTACTGAAATACCAACCCCAATAGAGTTGATTATTCTCATGTCTTCTATCAATTTAGACGCATAGCTAAGCTATATCAATTAATTAATTGTGTACTTTCTATATGATTTGCTTTTTTTTTTTTTTTTTATTGTTAACTGTTGAATATGTATGCATAATTGCATTTGCTGTCTACCCTATGCCTTGTATTCTGAGTTGGGATGTCAAGTGATTTCTGAACAGATTGTGTTCTGTGTTATAGTATAACACCAGTCAACTAAAATAATCTTGTCATCCAAGTTTGTGTAAACCTTCTCTAGTTGATATTTGGAAGTTAGCCACTATGTGACATCTTAGACGTGTAATTAATGCTACATCCAAATTTTTTCGAACCATACAAGTACATTAGGAATGGCAGTGGGTGGAGATTCCCTGTTCCCTTTGCAACCATCCTGGACAGAGCTGAGAAAATCTCTTCTTGTTGTAATGAATATCTAGCTTGGGGTAGAAGTTGTGTTGCTAAAAGGATTTAGATTTTTGCATATAAGATCTAATTACCTAGTGTAAAGAAAATTTGCATTTGAAACCATTTTTTATAGAGAGAATGGATTTGTTAACAACGCTGTAGGAGAATTTATGATTGCATTTTGTTGGCAACTTGTATGCAACTCTAATGTCCGGAGGCTTTGTCGAAATTCAAGTCAAGATTTTAATGTTTAAGATCTAATTACCTAGTGTAAAGAAAATTTGCATTTGAAACCATTTTTTATAGAGAGAATGGAGTTGGTAACAACGCTGTAGGAGAATTTATGATTGCATTTTGTTGGCAACCTGTATGCAACTCTGATGTCCGGAGGCTTTGTCGAAATTCAAGTCAACATTTTAATGTTTAGAAAAACTTGAGGTTATTTTGAAAGGCGTTATTGTGTAACATTTTGAAAATCTTTTTTTTTTTAATTTTTAAATTTCTCTATGCTTTGTCAAAGATTTTATATGTGGTTACTAGGTCAAGTTGATTCATTTCGCCCATTGCTTCATCATAAGCTTAAGCTATTCCTTTTAGATGATGACACTAGCTTAGAAGAATCACAGGTTAGCAGCTATCATTTATAAGTCTAGTTCTATTCAATGAAAAATCAGTCTTACGAATGCATTAGGTAAATTAGTTTGATGGTCTGGTGCTTAGCAGCTCTATCCATGCGTACCATGTAGTAACATTGTAGTCTTTCAAGCACTAAGTTTCATTTCCTTGATATTGCTGCTATTTTGCAATGGATGGTTATTGTGATTTAAATATGAAGAAAACCACTCTCGTTTGAACCCATTTTGGAGACTCGACTCTGAATGCGAAGCGATAGTTGTAACAGTACCTGTTTTTTAGCCCGTATTTTTTTTCATTAGAGAACAGAACCTGTAACAAGGGCTAATGCTGAGGGCTGGTTGGAGTTTGGTTGTCTTGAACCTGCGTACTTCCTGCTGCTTCCTTTTCTATATAAAGTTCTCGTTCCATTCTTCTTGGTTAGTTGTGCTGAAGATGATATTCATTTGATTTCATATTCCCCCCCTTTTAATTTTTTTTTCTTAAATTATTTGCCTATTTATGGAGCAACGGTAAGAATTATTGTGAGAGAGACAGCAGCAGTGCAAACTAAAAAAGATTTGCACTAAAATTGCGAGGCAGCAACATCCAACAGATTCCAACCCAAGCTTGGCTTTCTCGAGGGTCGATCTTATTTTACAGGTGAATTTGCTAGTGGCAGCATTTCTAGACAATAATTTTGTATTACACCCTTGAAATGTTTCTTTGTTATTGCAAGGCCAATTTAGGCGCAAGAAAATAGTCATAATTATATGGAAAGGAAGGGCTCAACTCTCAAGTTAAAACCCAATCTGCCACAATTAAAAGGTTGAAGAGAAAATTGATCGACCAGTTTTGATCAAAGACGATTCCCACATTATGAAAAGTGAAGATGTAAAAAGGTATATTTCCAACAACATATATGTCATATAAGATCAAGAGCACATTCACCAAAAATGAAATTGTATCATGTTATAATTAAGAGCATATGCAATATTAAATAATATGTTCAATTGTGTAAAGAGAAAATCATATAAAAATAAAGGTGGGAGATGACTCTACCATTTTTAAATTGGTGCAAGCAAATAAAATAAAGCAAGAGGCGCCGCTTGAATTATTACATTTCCATAACTTCTTCCTAGAGATTATGCACCATAAAACGAATCATATCATCTTTTATTTTATTTTATTTTTATATCAACATTTTGGCCTTATCAGGTTATGGGTCTTCTTAAATTAGAAAGATTTGTTGTCTATAATTTTTTTTCTCTACTTTTTAAATTGAAACTATAAAATATCTGTGATTTGTTTTTTGGCAATTTATACATGTGCATGAAACATGCAAAAAAGTAAATTATTCAAATTATTTTGGTATGTATTATTTTTATTTTTTGAAATTGGCGCCTTGACTTCATATACATATATTAAAAAAATTATTAGATTTTTTAATTTATATAAACTATTTTGAATAGATTAAAATTTTTCCTATTAATTCATTAAAATTAAAAATCTTCTATTCAGACTTCATTAATTAACTCATTAATAATAAGGATAAAATTAAAAAAATTAATTAATTTTTATTAATTTTACAAAGTGAAAATATTAGTGGGACTATTTTTTTAAACAAAAATGATAATTTAAATCAGATGGAAATAGTAAATTTCTGCTTAGACCATTCTCTAAGATAATTAATATTGGTTTTTAATGATTTTTTTTAGTTTATAAAAAGTCCTTAGTTTTTTTTTTTTAATTTTATAGTTGTGGAGGGAGTGATATTTTCAAGGTGCAGTTTGAACTAATGTAATATCTTAAATCAATTTTAATTAAAAATGTTATTATTTTTCTTCAAAAATAATATTATCCCTGAAATTCAATTTTCTTTTTCTTTTCCATTTCAAGTTATTTTCCATCAATTAAAAAAATTAAAGAAAAAGTTGATTTTGCATCATTAATTTATTTTTGTGGCCCATAATTTATTAAGACAGTCCAATAAGTGAAGTATATGTTTTCTTGGATGGTGCATCCTCCCATGTTTGTCGGCAAATAATCGATAAGTGAAAGTGTACAAAACAGCCGTTAGTATATAGCATATAGCCTATGTTCTTTTCTCATATGATCATCCACTGTTTTGTAATATTAGAAATTCAAATCCGCTTCAACAATTTTTTTTTGCTTTCAAGAACTATATATATACATATCAACAAAAATTAAAATTATTCAAAATGTAAAAAAAAATGCTTTTACGCAGAAGAAAAAAGAAGCTTATTTATATAATTGGATTCTTTATTTTTTTTGTATAAATTATTTTTTTAGAATTGAGTTAAATATGACCACAACAATAATAAAATTTTTCATATCAAATTTTAATAACTCCTAGGGCCAGGACTCGAATTGCATTATTGGATCCTCTTTCTAATGTTAGTGTATAAACATGTTTTTAGTTTAGTTTTAGTTGGAATGAAATTCATAAGCAGGCCCTTTTGCATAAACTGATAAAATATTAGTGTCTTACAGAAGAGAAAAAGAAGAAGGAAACAAAATACGATAGGGCAACAAAAGCAAGCAGTATATATAATATATGGATATAATGGATCAAGTATATGGTTTGAACTTTGAACTGATGAGTCTGTGGTATACACTGACAGGCCATAGGCATATATCATTTTTGGATTAGATTTCATTCCAATTCCAAAGATACCAAATTGCTGTGTTGCCTTTTCATTGCTCATCACAGAATTGGTGGGACTACTGAGCATCTATGCATATATTATATATATACATATTATATATATATATAAAGGTCCAAATCTACTGTAAATAATGCTGCTTGGCATCCCATCTAATAATAATAATTATGATGATCATCATCATCCCTAAAAGAACAAAATACTTAAAAGACATATACCCACTTGTTAGTGCAAGCTAGATATATAATGTAAGTGCATTATTAATTATTCCATGGTGGAAAGTTACGTGGGGACTATTATTCCATTCACCTCAAAGTCACTTTGATCATCTAATTAAAAAATATATATATATTTGATTTATATGGGAATTTACTTCATGGATATGTGAACCATCATACTTGATGTGTTCTATATACCTTGCTAGCTAGTGATCTAGTCATATTAATTAAATTATTATTAACAATTAATATTGATAAACTATTATTATTATTATTATTATTATTATTATTATTATTATTATTATTATTATTATTATTATTATTATTATTATTATTATTATACGGTGTTCTCTCCTTGGCGATCTTGGCAAAAAGTTTATATATATACACACACACACATATATATATATATATATATATATTCATTGCCTTTCTCATAATATACATAGACTTTATTTTTTTTTAAATGGTAATCAATTAATTAATAAGTGTAGCTTAATTAGTGACTTGAAGCAGTAATACATTTTCCTTTTGTTAATTTGGTAAATCCCAGGATTCTTGGATAAAAATTGGCTGCTTTTCGTCAAAGAACACGAGGGCTTTAAAACATGGGAAGTGCATTTAAATAATTAATTAATTAACTAAATCATCACAGATTTCTCTTTTTTTTTCATAGCAAATTCATTATTATATGATTCAATTCTAGCTTAATAAATTATTTGAGTAATCATAATAGAATAATATTTAGAACAACTAGCATATTCATCATTACAAACTCGCCATCAATAAATATTAAATTAATAATACTTAATTAAACTTCAAAATTAAAATATTTAAAACTGATGAAAAAAAGTACAATACAAAGAATTTACTGATGTATCTTAAAATGGTTAATAAAAAAAATAATACAAAACTCAAAAAAAATATATGATAAAATATGTGTATGCCCTATACAACCGATCCATCCTGAAAGAAACAGATAATTATCATTAGTATCATTTAATGAATTAGATAAATGAGGTAATTTCTCCATCTACAGGAAAGTGATGTATGGATATATATAATGAACAATGATCAATTATGAACTGCAATATTTAATTAAATGGAATTTTTTTCAAAAGAATAAAAAAAAAGTTCAAAAAGGGGCAAAATGGTAATAAAAAGAAAAGAATGGCAGTGTAACAATCATCATACCACAATCATCTTTGTGTTGTTATTGAAACAATGTACTTCACACAGTAGAAAGTTGGTTATATATATCTCTCTCTCTATATCGCTTGATTCTTTATACAAATTAAGAAAAAAAAACTCCAGAAATTTTCATCTCTTTCTTCCTGAATAAAATTACAAAATAATATATATTTTTTTCTTGGATTTCTGCTGTAATAATGATGAAAATTACACTTCAGTGTAGCTCAAAACAATAATATATTACTTTTATTTGTCCCTGATTTTACATAAATATCTGGTTCCCACCACAACTGTTTTGGATCATCATCATCATCACCACCATCAATTTCCAGACCCTCTCTTAACCCATATTTTCAATTTTATTATTATTTTTTTTTTCTTCTGTATTATGCCTCTATATACACTAAAAAGCAAATTTCAAATAAATAAAAATTTAAAGAAAAGGGAAGAGAAAATGAATAATAGCAAGTTCTTTAACCCTAAAATGGAACTCCGAAAATAAAGAATCACAAAAGAAAATTAGAAAGAAAGAAAGAAAGAAAGAAAGAAAAACCCATCAAACATCATGGATTGGAGTTTCAGATATACTCTCTAAATGGGGTCTCCACACACCAACACGCCCTCTTCTTCGATCTCTTTGTGTTGATATCTTCTCTGATAATATCTCACTCAAGTACCGATCAGAAATCAGAAGATTTGTGTTCATTGAAATGGAGTTGCTCACGTTACTAATATTGCTGCTTTGATTATTACTATTAGCACTAGTATTTTCTCTTCTTTTTCTTCTGGTGCTTGAATTTCTTGATCGTGGAGGCTTCTTATTGTTGGATGCTTCTGGTGTAGATGGGACTGGTATAAGAAAATAGATCTTTCCACGTTGAAGCTCTGCATCTGGTGGAACTATAACGATCTTTGGGACTACACCATCATCATCAGAAGATGAAGGCTTTTTCAAAACATGTTTTGGATGCGCTTTCATGATTTCGCTTGCTCTGATTGTGCCACTGATCTCTTCTACTCTGCCATTAGAGTGTACAATTCGAATAACGTCTAGCGCTCCACATGGTAAAATGCAAGAAATACAACATCTAATTGTGTTCTTCATGTTTGCTTTGCCTGCTATAGTAACCCTCCTTTTCTCTCTCTCTCTCTCTCTCTCTCTCTCTGTAATAGGCTTTTCATAGAGAGAATAATTAGAAGGTGAGAGAGAGAAAAAAAGAGTTGAAGAAAGAAAGGTAGAAATATATGAAGAGATAGCTAGAGAAAAAAAAGACTTTTTTTCTTTTTTTCTTTTTTTTTCACTATCTTTTTAAGTATAATATATTAGAAAGAGTAAGAGAAAGAGTGGGAATAAATCACTTAGAAAGAAGAATTTGGGACATATCAAATGATATATATATATATAGTTTATATTATTTAAAGGGGTTAATTTTAAATTTATAATGAAAATTGAGGATGCGGGGGAGAGAGGAAGAGGAATTTTGGTAAGTTGCTTAGGATGAAATTCATGGCATGAATAATTGCAATTAGTCTGTACTTTGGCTTTTGGATCCATCATTTTGGGGCCCTCCACTCTCCCATCACACCACGAGAGCTTAGCTAGTATTTTTGCATTGCATCACTAAGTTCGATAATTTTTGGGGGTTGGGTTGGGTTAACACATGTTAGTGCATGATTGGGATGGCCAAGAAAGCTAAGACAAGACTCCCTTTTGTGAAGATGGAACATGTGTTTCAATCAACAATTGACATGTGTCATAATGCAAAATAATCACCCACTAAGATTAGGTGGAGATACTAATTAATTTTTTTTATGGGATTGGTTTGGAGTGAATTGAATTGGGTTTTGGGTGAGCTTGAGAATTTGGGTAATGAGAAAATATTCTTTTTAAGGGGGGCGGGGGTGTTTGTGACCTTTCAATATCCCCAAGCAAGATCATGTGGGTTGTAATTTGTAACTTTCATTGGAAAGTGAGGTTTGATACAGTTCTTTCCTTTTTTTTTCCCTTGTGGGTTTTGCTTTGCTTTCACCTTGTAGATTTGTTTTGTAATAGTCCACTCCGTTATTATTATTACTATTATTGTTATTTATCATTTAAATTTGAACTTATAATCAATTCTATAATCATAAATATAATACTATTAAATCACAATATTAATATATACTTTTTTTTGAATATATGCTAATAAGAACGGAAATTATCTGTATTTTTTAGTGCCAAAAATTTGAATTTTTTCCCTTTGCTTAAAAAAAAAGAAAAAAAAAATTCCTTCTCCAATTTTCATCTCTTTAAGAAAGATTAAGTAAAGGAATGTCATTTTTCAACTTATTTTCCATTTTGCGGCAGTTAAGAAGTTATCTTCTAAGTGAAACTATATGAAAATTCAAGAACTATATCATGATAAGTAAGAAATCTTCACTTTTTCTTTTCTCAATCTAATCTCTTAAAGAAAATAATTTTGTTAGTATTATTATTATTATTAGTAGTACTATAAGATTTTTTTTAACTGATTATTAGTACTATAAGATGATAGATTTGATGTGTGTACAGTTTCATATATATATATATATTAAAATATTGACCAATAGACCAATTGATTTGTGAGCCCACATAGAGATTTGCCACAAGAAAACAAGGTAGTTAAGACTGTTAAATTAAATTTAAATAATAAAATTTCTTATTATAATCTTATGGTAATGTCCCATCCAAAACATGGCACATCCATTAAATGGTTGAGATGTAGATGTTAGTGGGCAACATGTGAAGGATATAAAGGGAGAGGGTCCATTTTTGGAAGAAGGGGGTAATTGCTACACTGTTTCTGCTTTCCATGTCACAAAATCTTTAATTTTTTTTTAAAAAATTTCTCTACTTTTTAGGTAATTGAAAATTCATTTTCTCACATTTAATTCTCATTTATTTTTACACCGTTGGATCCCAAAAAAATCTAAGCTATGAATTCTTAGATTTTGCTGTACCCTATTGCCTGCAGGTTTCGATAAAAGTAGATATTCATCTTCGAATAAATTCTTTGCTTTTGTCATAAAGAGATGATGTTGTGTTTTGAAGGTGCAAGTTATCAATATATATAATACTAATCATTAATCAGACTTATTTAAACAGGCCCTCACACGGCTCTGGAATTTTGATTTCTCAAAATTAAAAATTTTAATCCTTAAAAATTTCAGTTCTATTACAATTCCAAGAATTGACTACTCCAATTTAGATTTTAATTTTGATTTTCAATAAAAAAAAATAGATATGAAATTTCAAATAAAAAATATATATTATTAGTGTTATAATTTTATAGAAGAAGGATTAATAGAAAATATTTTTTATCAATTTAATTAATTGAGGAATGTTAATTATAATTATTTTAAAGAGTGACTGGTTAATAAATTTTTTTATTAATTTAAAAATATTTATTATAATTTTTTTAATAAATAAATTTATAATAAATATTTTTAAACTAATAAAAAAAATTATTGAACAATTTGGCCGTAATTACAATTTTTCTCATCAATTAGTTATTTTAATAGGAAATTTTAGTTATTGAAGCTTTAAATGCAAAGTGATGGCCTTTTTAAGAATGCATTTTTTTTTCAAATTCTTATTTCGGTTTGAAAATAAATCAAATTTCAATTTTGATTTTAAACAATTTCAATTTCTTAAATTTTGAACTCTAACTAAATTATAATTTTTTTTTTATTTTGATTCAATTCGAATCCAAAAAGAACGATTTCAATTTAAGTTTAATTTCTTTCTATTTCGGTAACAGTTGGTTCTTGAATAATACTGAACCAATGATCGAATCTAGATTAAATATTTTCCTTTATAATTTTAATTAAATATAGATGCCTAAAAGCTAGCTATTTAATAATCCTTTTTTAAAAAAAATTTGTATAAAAAAGACTCATTCTATTTATTATTATAATCGCACATATATTTTAAATAAATTAATCATTCAATGATTAAATTCTTAAAAAAACTTAATAATTTATTTTATTTTGTAATTATGACATATAAAATAAAAACTAATTACAAGCATGAAATAGTAAATTATATAAAATTAGGGGTTAATATTCTTGTAATCTATAGAAGTAATTGATTATATATGAAATATCTGATAATTAATACTAAAGATAATTAAATAATTAGTCCAAATATCTATACTATATATATTATCAATATGCAATTTATTTGTTTTTACTAATGTGAAAATGTGAAATAAAATCGGATAATATATGAAAATGTGTTGGTAATCTCCAAAACCCTCAACAATATGTATGACTAATCAAATAATTGAAACATGTTGTATGTTTACCTAAACTTTTTTGTTTTAATGAAAATTAAACTTTTGGAAATTTTCAGTTTAATTATATTTAACTACAATCTTTTTGCTAACTATTAATTTTGTTCAATTTTATTATCAGTTTAATATCAAAGTAAAATCATATTTAAATTTATTGATGGCTTTCGGTAGAATTAATTTTTTATTATTTTATAAATAGAGGAAGTTAATAAATATGGAAGTATATTAGAAACACATACACACACAAAAACATATTGGTATATTGATTACTATTATAATAAAAATGTCTAATAATATTTACTTAGGTAATAGATTCTCTCTATATATTATTCCTTATATTTTTTTTTCTGGGATTATCCTTAATAATTTCTCTCAAGTGATAAGTGGATTAACTATACATCCAATTGTCACTTGAACTAAATACTTGATCAACTAGCACTGGACATCCATCTCGAAAAACCATGAAAAAAATTCAAGAACTCCTTCTGAAATGCAGCATTTAGAACTCAATATCCAATAAAAATATGTCATGATACCATTTTTTTTTTGTAGCATCTGTCCATCGTGTGCCCTAAAATGCCACAAAAAGTGCGAATATCTTTTTTCCTTAGTAGTAAGGTTTTACGTCTTGACAAATTCCATTGCCTTGAGTATGCAAATAGCCATAAGAGGATTGTGATGTATAATTGGTTTTGGCAACACAATCAATTGGATCATTATCCATAAGAGCACCTCTTGAAAGTGCAATTTGTCCGTCATGTTGTATTACCAATGAGGAGACTTTATTTAGTGAAGGCATTGGCTCTATCATCAAGATTTGTATCTTAACAGTAGATAAATTTTCATTTAATCCTTTTAAAATCTTAATAACCTGATCAAGATGATGATAGCCTCTTATTATATCAAGAATATTCCACTTGCACAATGATTTGCAAATGCAGGTTGGCATATATAGGTCTAAGAGAGAACAACTCATCCCACAAAGTTTTTAGTTGAGTATAGTAGTCTATAGCTAAAAGATCTCCTTGAACAAAGGCAAAAATTTCTTGTTGAAGGTCTGCAATACAAATGAAATCCTTTTGAGAAAAAATATGGGACTTTTACTAAAATGTATTTTTTTTTTTGTTTGACTCAGTTTCGGTTTGAGTAAAGAATTTTTTTTTAAATGCAGTGAAACAGAAATTTGTCGCTTCGGTTTTACTATGCTCTCTCTGCATGGATTGACTTCAATCCATGCACATTCAAATTCAAATTTTTAATTTTTTTTTTCAAAATCAATTCAAAAATTTTTTGAAAAAATTATTAAAAATTATGCATAAGTTTATATTTTAATTTAAAAAATTAAAACAAAAGATTATTATTGTCCCAATAAATTAATTATAACTTTACGAAAAAAAATAATTTTAATGTTAAAGTTATTCCTAAAACATAAAATTATGCATAAGTTTATATTTTAATTTAAGAAATTAAAACAAAAGATTATTATTATCCTAATAAATTAATTATAGCTTTATGAAAAAATAAAAATTAATTATAATTATAATTAATAATAACAATAATTAATAATTATGTTGGGCCAATTAATTAATAATTTTATTTTCGGCTCAAATATAATTGATAACAACATAATTATAATTAATAATTATAAAATTAATTATTAATTATTTAATATGTATATTAATTAACATATTATTAAATTAGTTATATTAATAATATGTTAATTAATATACATATTAAAAAATTAATAATCAATTATATAATAATTAATTATATAATTATATTTGAGCCAAATACAATTGTAAATTTTTTGGGCCCAAATAATAACTTTTAATTATTTGGGCCTATAAAATTATTATGTATTGTTATTATTAATTGTTAATTATATAATTATTAATTTTTTATTATTATCAATTATATTATTATTAATTAAATTTGGATCCAAATATAATTTTTTTTATTATTTGGGCCCAACGTAATTTATTGTTATTATTAATTATTAATTATCAAATATAATCATATTGTTATTAATTATATAATTATTAATTATAATTATATTGTTATTAATTATATTTGTGCCCAAAATAAAATTATTAACTATTTGACCCAATATAATTATTAATTATTATTATTAATTATAATTATAATTATTTTTTATTTTTTCATAAAATTATAATTAATTTATTGGGACAATAATAATCTTTTGCTTTAATTTCTTAAATTAAAATATAAACTTATGCATAATTTTTAATAGTTTCTTTTTAAAAAATTTTCGGATTGGTTTTGAAAAAAAAATTAAAATTTTGAATTTGAATATGCATGGATTGATGTCAATCCATGCAGAGAGAATACAGTAAAATCGAAACTAGAAAAGTGAAGTTTTGGTTTCACTGCATTTAAAAAAATTCTTTACTCAAATTAAAATTTGTAGTTTTGATTTGAGTCAAATCAAAACTATAAATTTTAGTTTGAGGTGAGAAAAAATTTTAAAAAAAATATTCAGACATAAAATCGAAAGTGAGATTTTTGATTTGATGCTTGACTCCTGTGAATTGGTAATAATGAGAGAAAAATTTATATTTTGGCAAAATATAGAACTTAGCTCTTACATTTTAGTAAAAGTTCCGAAAAAATATTATGAAGATCTTTACATACTTTCCTATCAATTTGAATACAATTAACACTTGCAGTTGTTGAAGGAATTCAAGATCCATTACGTCACCATTGTATTACATCTTTCCCATATTGAAATTAGAGGATTTGACTTCTTTAGTTGTGAGATACTTTCATCGACAAATTAATTGAATTTTATTGTTCAAAAGTCTCTTTATAGATCTGGACCAAGATTGAAAGTTTGCACCATTCATGAGCTGTGGAACTAGAATTAAAGAAGGATTTTCAATAGGATGAAGAAAATATAGACTATTCTGAGTTTTATCCAACTTTGAATATGTTGCTTCTGCCATGTAGAGTGAGATAGGAGTCCATGAAAATGTTTGACTTGATGAAAAAGCAAGGAAAACTAAGCAATTGCAAGTGAAAACAAAAGGAAGACAAGTTTGATATGGAAGAAAATCAGGAAGCTTCGAAAGAAAATAAGAAAGCAAGTGTATAAGAGGAAAGTGAGAGAAAAAAATAAGCTCTGATACTATATTAATTTATTATTATTATTATGAATGGAGGAGGCTGACAAATGTGGATGGATATTAGAAATACAAAAACACGCATAACACATTTATATATTAAATACTATTATAATTGAAATGGATAGATTCTCATTATATATTAGCCCTTATAATTTTTTATTCCCAACTAATATGAAATTACCCTTGATAAATAGGATAGATTAGCCTTCTAATTTGTTGAGGGTAAAAATATACGTGCAAGGAAAATTAACAAGAGAATTAATTAAAATGATCATATTTAACAATTAATAAGATATATTTCAATTATTAAATATAAATATATAATCATCGAGCGTGTAGATCAGTTGGTAAGAGACTATTCTAACTTAGCTAGAGGTCTCGAATTCAATTTTCTGGGTATGTAGCTATATTAAAAAGCTTTACCATTTTGTATTCCTATCCGGCTCGACTCTAAAAGAATAATTTACATCATTATTAAATATAAATATTTATAGTTTCAAACAAACAAAACGATATTCTTCTTTAAATTTATAATTGTGATAAAAGTTTTTATATTTTTTTAAATAAAATTTTTATATAAAAGACTAATTATGTCAGAAGTATTAAAAATTTTATTTTTTCTTAATCTTATGCTATAAAAGAATATGTGCAGTCTTCTACTCTTGGTCACTGTACTCTTTCTTATATAATTGCTGAATAATATGTCACTCTTGAAATCTCAGAAATCATTTATTTCTCAATGGCAAAAATAAAGATATCCCCATCTTCATCTTAGAGCCATAAGAATAGTCTTTTCTTATCATGGTAGAAAGAGATTACCAGTGACTGCTCGACTTTCACTTTTGGATACCAGATATGTGGACTTTGAAAATGATGTAATTGAAACTATCTTAACAACACTTAATGCTGAAAATGTTATTCTTACCTTCTTCCCTAACTATAATTTGTCTTTAGCAGATTCTTATCTGCCTAAGCTTTGAATGTATAAGTCCAAATAACTGGTGCTCCACGGGTTCAGAATTCTTTATCTGTCACACTCCATCATTAGTTGATATATATGTTGCAAAATCATGCAATCAATATAGCCACCCTTGAAGTTTCTATAGATGCTCTGTATATCTATTCAGATGCATATTTTATCCCTAAAATTGGTCAGACTCCCAAACAGTTGCCTAGAGAAGAGCTTACTAAAATTATTCCTTTGGAATTGGTTATTAATTATAAAAAGATGTAGCAGAAACAAGAGCCTATTTAGACTACAGATTCTTAATTCATTAAACATTCTGATGGAACTGTTAAGACAATTTTTTCTGCTCCTTCTAAATCTGCTCATCTCAAGTAATTTTTCATAGTTGTATGATAACTCTTGTTTCTTTTCCTAGAGAAAAAGGAGTTGCTATTCACAGTTTTGATGCAACAAGAAGGTAGATCTATGCAACTAAGATGAAAGACTATCTTATCTGGGATAGTCCTGAATCTAAAAATTATGAACCAGGATGTACCTTCGTTGAGGAAATTAGAGAAAGTTGTTCTCCTCAACCAATTAGACTTACATGTTCAAAGAGATTCTTCTCTTCCTGTAAAAATCAGAGTACTCAATCCAGAAAACCTCCACTTGCAGATGATGATCAACCCTGGATAGCCATTTCCCCAGACATCCAGAAAAAAAAAAAAAGATTACCCACTTCCTTTAGCTTTTTATGATGAAGCTTTAAAAATCTTTTAAAAAGAAGGTTTGCTGGAAGTTCCAAAACCACCATCTATTCCTCCTTCAAAGATCTAACCTAAAAAATGCATCCCTAAAAACTTAATGCCTTTAGCATCTTCACAACCTTTATGTATGATGTTTAAACCACCTTCTCCAAAAGACTTTCCACCTCTCCAACAACAGACCAACCCACAAATAAAAATAAAAATCTAGACCTTACATCCAATATACTACCATCATTCCCACTGGCCAAACCCAAGATACCTTTCAAGTTGAAGAAGTTCTCAATTAGCATTCTTTGAATGTCCAAACTCAGAACCAATATCTTCAGATGATAGATAAAAAGATTAATCATTTGTCTTCAAAATCATATTAACATGCAGCAGCTTTAAATACTATATCTATTAAGATCAAGCAACTATATCACAATCTTTCTACTTGAATATCTCAATTAGACACTGATTTAAGACAATGATTCAGAAAAGAGATTTTAGTCCTCTCTTTTATGAGAAAGAAAAAGAGATGCAGAAGTTGAAAACTCAGATTCAACAGATTGAGAGAGATCTTCAACTTAAACAAATCTCCAGACTATTTTAACCCTTTTTTCAAGTATTTCTTATTTGCTACTGCCATCCACTGCATCACCTTTTGGAACATCTATTGAATTATTTCCACTAGAAAAAACTCATCATTCTTATGTTTCATCTTCCTCTATTCCTCCTGTTACCAAAAAGACTTTTGTAGAAGTAACTACTGCTTCACCTTCAACTTCTTCCCCTTCCATTTCTAAACCAGAAGATACCCCTAAGACTTCTTTGTAACAAATGGCCTTTAATGTTACATCTGATTCTTCATATGATCCTGATGATGAACTTTTCCAATGATTATGGTGAACTAGGAGCAAACATTACACAATTATTGATGGCAGACAATCCTCCTCAAGGAGTTCCTAGACCTAGAGATCCACCTCCTTCTCATATTGATGAACAAGATGAACAGCCAGGTGTTGATTAACCAAAAGGTCTACAGCCAAAGTATGTAAATATTAGTACTAGAGGTTTTGATTTAGGAAATGGACCATGGTTTACTTTTGATGATATTCCTCCATCTAAATGGAGAGATAGAATTTTAGAATTCAATGTTTTGATTGATGTTCAATTAGCAAAACATGGTGTCACTTTGTAAGAAGCATTGAAAGAATTTATTTCCAGAACAACAGGATCACTTAGAGAATAGATCTTTAGCATCAGTCCTTATGAATAACTTCAATTTATTAATTGTCAATCAGCAATAGATGCTATGAACATACTTCACCATATTTTTCTTGGAGGTTATAATCTTGTTCAGAAGGCAGAAAAATAAGATTTTTATTCAACAAAGTGTTGTTCTTTAAAAGAAAAAGATATGAAAACGCATCATGAAAGGATGACCAAGAAATTTTATCAATTGAGAGGAATTGTTGATTCAAACATGAAGTTTACTTATGTTGCCTCTTTACAGTATGAATTACAGCCTGAAATTCAACAAATTATTCAACAAACTGGTAAAGATATTTCTCAATTGACTCTTGATAAGATCCATCATATTACAATTATTGCTTTAAGAAGACTCTGTGAACAAAAAGAATTTTTTCAGAAATAGAATGATGACATAACTTTATTAAAAATAACTAGTAAGAGACCAAAATTGAAGATTAAATGTCATGACAAGAAATATTCTTATTATCCTAGAAAGAAGTCTCATATTCATAAATGTTCTCTTCCTAAATCTTTTTTACTAGAAGATTTAGAAAGAGAAAGAGATTCAAGTTTTTCAAAAAGAGATATTTTTTTTCTAAGAAGAGAAGAGCTTTTGATCGGTGTTATATTTGTGGAAAAAAGGGACATTTTGCAAAAAATTATCCTAAATAGACAACCAAGTCTATTAAATTCGTTCAACAGGTTTAACAGTCCTCACTAGTTTCATTATCAGAAGATGTAGATATTGAGTTAGTTCTCTCTGAACAAGAAGAGCCAACCAATAAGACTTTATTTGCTTTTGAAGTCTCAGATACCGATTTAGACTCACTTGAAGAAGAAGAAGATGATCCTTATAGTCTAATTTTACATTTTGATCATTCAACTCTACCTTATGTTTTCCCTATTGATAAAAATTTACCAACTTCTTTAGTAAATATTTTCATGTTACCTTCCAAACATGACATGCATATATTTTTGATAGCTTTCATGGATATTGGAGCTCATAAATCCATGATGAATCCATCCATTTTATATGATTCATGTTGAAAATCTCATACAGAGCATTTTAGAGCTGTTGGACAAGTGTTTTCTAAATACTTGATTACCCGTAAAAAAAAATGAAATTCAATTCTTCACAGATTGTATTATATGGACCTATGTCATTAGTTCATCCCTCCCTAATAAGGATCTCCTTATTAGTTTTGATATTTATTATCAGGCCAAAAATCTATAAATTCTTCCTAATAGGCTTAAACACAAGAAGATGTTCAAATCCTATACAAATATAGCTAAACTCTATTTATTTGCAGAAATTCATTTTGTATATGATAATGAGAAAGCTTTACTCCTTCATTCTTGTGCAGACTCTCATTAAAACTTTAAACATCCTCATCCTTTGTGAAAAATCATGATTTCTTCATATCTCTTTCCTTTAAGAAAAATAAAGACATAAACCCTACAAAAGCCTCTCATCCTGGAATGTCTCCTTCAGATCTTACATTGGCTAGACAAGAATGTGAACAGTTATTATGGCAATGTCTCATTGATTCCACTACGTCTAATTGGGCTTGTCAGGCTTTTTACATAGAAAAATGGGCAGAGATAGTAAGAGCAAAGAAAAGGCTTGTGATTAATTATAAGCCCCATAATTTGTTCTTAGCAGATGACAAATTTCTATTGTCCAAGATTTCTACTCTGATGGTTCATTTGGAAAATGCTAAAATCTTTTCTAAATTTGATCTTAAGGCAGATTTTTTGTCAATTGGGTATCAATCTAGAAGATAGACCCAAGATAGCTTTTTGTATTTTCGATGCTCAATATTAATGGAATATTATGCCTTTTGGGCTTAATGTTGCCCCATCATTTTTTCAGAAAGCTATCGAAATTTTTCAGCCTATTCTTTATTCAGCCTTGATCTACAATGATGATATCCTTCTTTTTTCATCCACAGAACAAGTCCATCATCAATTATTAAAACAATTTACTTTTATAGTCCAACAATATGAAATAATATTGTCAGAAAAAGAGTTTATTAGGCCAGAACACTATTGATTTTTTAGGACTCCATTTCAAAAATAGATCTTATTCACCTAGCCCACATATAGCCCAAGAACTTTTGAAATTTCCTTATTTAAGCCTTACCCAAAAATAAATTCAACAGTTTGTTGATATAATTAATTATATCAGAGATTTTTTTTCATCTATAGCCTAACCCATTAGTAAGTTATCCAAAATTCTTAAGAGAAATCCACCATCCTAATCAGACACTCAAACCCAAGCTATTCAATCCATTAAAACTACGGCCCGAAAACCTATCTCTTTCCATATTTCTTCTACTGACTAAGAATTTTGCAGACCGATGCTAGTGATGAATTTTAGAGTGAAGTTTTTCTTGAAAAACTTGATGGAAAAGACATTATTGTGGATATGATAGTGGACAGCTTAAAGACAGTAAAAAAATATTACCATTTCACTTATAATGAAATTGTAGTCGTTAAGTATGAAATAAAGAAATTTAAATTTTATCTTATTGGCCATCATTTTCTTGTTCTCCTTGATAATACATCTTTCCCCAGAGTACTAAACTTTAAACAAAACACCTTACCTCCATAACAATTGTTGAGATTACAAGAATAGTTTGCTTATTATGATTTTTTAGTCCAGCATATAAAAGGAAACCAACCATATCCCTGACTTTTTATCTAGACCAGCCAAACCCATTGTCCTCATTACTCAAACTCAATCATTTCCTCTCATTATGATGAATACTCGAAAACTCAGTTCTCTAAGCTACACAGACAGAGCCATTAATTATTAATTTTCTGAATTTTCTCTTAATTGTCACCCAACAAATCCAAATGACATTCAACATTTTGCAAGAACCTATCTCCTCATTTATCTTTCTCAAGTTCATGGTTCTTTCAATATTAATCTAGAGCTTAATCTTTTTTATCCAGAATATCTATGGTTTTTTGTTTACAACTTGTCTCTTTTTAATCCATAAATCTATTCAGAGTTATGGTTATTATGGTACTATTCTATATTGTATGACCATGTTATTGAAATACCAATCATGACAATGATCATTTTTCTTCAAAATGATAATAACTCCAGCTCCTTGTCATGGAAATATCTGAAATGGTTTGATTAAATTCCTAATTGGATCAAAAGGTTCAAAACCATTGCAAGGTATTATAAAGTTTGGGATAAAACATAAAAAGATATTCAGAATTTTCATGCTATTTTTATCTTTTGCAGACCTTATTTTTAGTATCCCAGTAATGGAATTCTCTAGTCCCAGAATTTGGCATTTGAATGGAAATCCTTCACTGGATAGCTCTTTTAAAAAGAAAGTGTACAGACAGATTTAAAGATGCTTCTTTATCAGTTCAACAATTTCTTTAAATGTTAGAATCCCACTCATCTATACATCTCTTGTTCCTGAAAAAAATTGGACCATTGAAGCTGAAAGAAGATCTGATGAGGCTCAAAGAAGATTTGAAGAGACTACCACTGAGCTTCCTTTACAGCTCACAGGCAAATATTTCATCGATTATGAAGTTTTTGGTGGACCACTCAGTCAGACAAATGATAATCCATCCAATTCATCAGTACCACCTGTCCAAAGAAATTTAAATGGCTTAAAAATGACTCAAAGAGATATTGATGAATCTCTTGCTAGCTCAGAACCCACAACTAGACAAGCATAAGATAGACAAATAACTGAAGATAATCCGATAGTTCCATCTCATTATGACTCTGACTCATCAGATTATTAGAATATGAATTTGTCACCTTCCCACTTTATCTAATGGATGTATTGTTTCTATTATCAATTATCTGTAATAATTTCTACTTTTCAGAGTACTTGTACTGTAGTCTTTTGACTATCTATAATAATGCTGAGCGAAATTCATATTCCCTCACATGTCAGTTATCTCTTTTATAATGTAGTTTGATGTAAGCAATGGCATTGTAATTTTGCTCTTTCTTCTTTATAAGGAGCTCAGTTTATATTTAGAAGGGATATAGAGAGTTCTTCCTTTCTTTTCCCTTAGTTATTTAATAAACTATGAAGTTCTAAAATTCATTCTTCTCTTTCATTTATACTTTCATGCATATAATTTGTTAGAATCGATCATTTGATATGAAGAATTAATCACTAGATTTTTCTAATTCAGATAAGTCAAAAAGGGCATTGTCCTTTTGAAATGCCCTTGGTGTGACTGTGTGTTAGGACTATGCATGAAATTAATATGTGTTCATGAGCTTTTGCAAATCTTCAACTGTGTTCATAGAATTAGTATGCACTGTTTTTAATTTTGATCCTATGTATGGTATATAAGTTGGAAACCTCTGAGTAATAGCTACTAGCTATGAACATGTTCTGATGTATGTCTTCAGAGGTATAACAATGCACTGTATCATATACTTGCAGAAGCTAGAGCATCAAAAATTCCTGTGAGCCCAAATCACCCCTAGGTGATATCAATTAGTGATATCAATTAAAAGAAGAGATTTCAATTGTATCTTGAAAACACCTTTTTATGAATCAATAGTTAATGCATTAAAAAAACAGTTAATTATTTTATTGGTTATAATTAACATAAGCATATGAATTATGATACATATAAAAACATTTTGAAAATGTTGATAAGTGACTATCACCCACTATTTTCGAAGGATCCGCCACCAATTATCAAAATTAATGATATAAATCACATAAAAAAATAAAAGATTGAAATACTCAAAATTTTGGAAACCCATTATTTCGAAGTAGATAAATTTGAAACAGTAAATTAAAAAATATAATATATATACTAAAACTCACACAATGATCGGTTACGATTCTTTTTTTTTTAAAAAAAAGGTTACTGTTTTTTCTTAATTTTTAATGTTTGCAAAGAAAATTGTCCTGATATATGTTGCTGTTCCTGCCTTTAGCTAGGCAAATAAATTAAATTTGACTTTCATTTCTAGTTTTTAGTAAATTACATGGTGATACAATTGAAGTAGAAAAATGAAATTCATAATAAAAGAATGGAACAAATAAAAATTTGAAAAGTGAAAATTATTTTTACATCATTTAATTAATTAATATTATACAATTAAGTACAAAGACATTGTTGTCAACGAGAATTCCTTCAACTTATTTCTTTCAAAAACTAAATTTTATCTTTTTAACTTTTTTTTCATTTAACCAAAAAACACCTCTCATTTTGTAACAGTGTTTTTTAATAAATTTTTTGTTGTCCGCTTAGTTATTAAAAAATATAATTATTTTTGTTGTCCGCTTAATTTTATTTATATACTCATTTACCTCATAATTGAACTCCTTAAATATAGAATTTTCAACCTCCACACCAAAGGGCAAAAAGGAATTCTCTTGCCGTTTTGCACAGATTTTGTTTCAAAATTCAAATACTAAAACCAAACCAAACATTTTCAACCAATTACGGTAAAAAATAAAATCTGAGCCCACAATAATTGGCATCAATGGCATTATTATAGTTATTTCCACTTTCAATGTCATAAAAATTCTTACTTGTCAATTTTATTTATAAATATAATTGGCATCAATGGCATTATTATAGTTATTTCCACTTTCAATGTCATAACAATTCTTACTTGTCAATTTTATTTATAAATATATAAATTAGAATCAAATAATATGAATTATGAATTAGTGAAGTCCAAATAAATCCAAACATTATTAATGGGGTTGTTTGGAGAATGCTCCAAAACTAGCCAACTTTGAATTCTGAATTTGCGGGATGTTGTCTAGAAATTCCACACTACTAAACAAGCATTTTACATTTCATGTAATCCATTAGGAAAAGGCCATTATTTTTTAACAAATCCTTTAAACAACTTCATTAATTTTATTTTATATATAGACATTCCTAGTTTCCAAACATCAAAGATAATTCAAAATTTTCAAGATGAGTTTAATTAATATTATTAAATTAAAAATTCATTGACAATAAATATAAAATAGTAAATTTTTTGTTAAATGTCTGTGAAATTTAATTTAATGGTAAAAGGAAAAGAATATATTCTTATTTCATAAAATTAAATTAGTTAATAATTGATAAGATATATATTCTAATAATACAATTCTTAATTATATTCATTTATTTTTCTTAATAAAAAAATCATTTTTTACTACATATATTTATATATATATTGAATTGATGTATAATTTGAGGATTGAATTATTTATGTTATATGTGACATAGAAAATTTCTTATTTCTAGCAAGCCTATGGACTTCTCCGGCCCTTGAGACTAATATTATACTCATTTATTACCATTCACCTCCATGAATAATAATGCTATTAAATTTTTTCATATGTTATTTAATTATAACTATTAATATAATTTATAATTTATAGTATTAATTAATAAAATAATTTATTATATATACTATTAATATATTAAAATTATAATAATTATTATGTATTTATTAATAATTATATATATATAAACATGTAGTGTATTAATAATATATTTAATAAGATAATTTATAATTTATAATTTATTAAATTATACTAATAATATATTATAAATTATTTTATAATATTAATAAAATAATTTATAACATCAATTAATTAATATTATAAATTATAAATTATATTAATAACTGTAATTAAATAAAATATAAAAAAAATTTAATAGTATTATAGTTAGTATAGCTCAACGGTAAAAAATGACTAAAATTAAAATTATAAAAGTTATAAGATTTAAACTCTAGTACTTTTAATTTTTTTTATTATTTTAATTAAGATTATATAGAATAATAATATTTCAATGTTTGACATAATATTATATTTTTATTATTGAAGTAGGAGTTAATATGATATCATATTCAATTTTTCATTAATAAAAATAGATGAAAAATTAACAAAAAGATTATAATATTATAATTTTATAAGTTAAAAAATTTTAAAATGATAAATTAAAATTTAAAGATATTATCATTATAATATAATTAATTAGAAACTATGAGAAAAATTAAGCCTAAATCTCACCTTTTAGCCCAACTTTTAAACCACTCATCATTTTATTTTCCTAATTATGCCAATCTGATCAACTTTAAAAAAAATCATTTCAATTTCACTTTTTAATCAATTTATTTTGCATACAAATTGGAGAAATTCTCAAAATTTGAAAAATTCTCAAAATTTGAAAATTGCATTTGTTTTCTTATTAATTAAATTTTCATACTATTAGATTATTAGAAACATAACTTGTTACATGCAAAATTACATTATATCTCTTTTTTTTTAGTTTTTTTTAAAAGTATCATATAATTTTTATATATTTTTAATATATCATATATATATCTTTAGAGAAAAAGATATATTTTTAACATATTAAATACATTAATATATATTTTTTAATTTGAGATATTTTTAAAATTAAAAGTTAAAAATATAAATATTTAAAAAATAGATATTTTTTAAAATATATTTTTAGTATTTTTTGAAGAAATTCAATTGTTTTATGTCAGAATAGACCGAATTAAGAAGTTCAAATTATAAGCCCATTGAAGTCTGATTTGATCCAAAGTTTGTCTGCCAACAACCCAAAAAGGCAAAAACACCTCCTGTTTTCACTGTTTCCAAGCACTCACAAACAGAACACGGAGCCAAATCAAAACGTCAACACGCAACAAGGCACATCCGCCGCCGCAATGCCGATCTTCAAGGCCCCGTTCAACGGCTACTCCGTTAAATTCAGCCCCTTCTACGAATCCCGCCTCGCCGTTGCCACCGCCCAGAACTTTGGCATCCTTGGCAACGGCCGTATTCATGTTCTTACTCTCCCCGCGAACCCTTCGCTTCCCCTCTCCGAACTTGTTGCCTTTGACACTGCCGACGGCGTCTACGACCTTGCTTGGTCCGAATCCCATGATTCTCTCTTAGTTGCTGCCATCGCTGATGGCTCCGTTAAGCTCTTCGATACCGCTCTTCCCCCAACCCAAAACCCTCTCCGTTCGTTTCAGGAGCACACGCGTGAAGTCCACTCCGTCGACTACAATCCCACGCGCCGCGACTCCTTCATCACTACCTCTTGGGATGACACTATCAAGCTCTGGACTCTGGACCGCCCTGCCAGCATTCGTACATTCAAAGAACATGCCTATTGCGTCTATTCCGCCGCCTGGAACGCTAGGCACACGGATGTTTTTGCATCTGCTTCCGGTGATTGCACGGTTAGAATTTGGGATGTCCGTGAACCGGGTTCAACAATGATAATTCCAGCTCACGATTACGAAATTTTATCATGCGATTGGAATAAGTATGATGATTGCTGTATAGCGACAGCTTCAGTGGATAAAAGCATTAGGCTATGGGATGTGAGGAGCTACAGAGCACCAATTGCCGTGTTAAATGGACATGGGTATGCGGTTAGGAAAGTGAAGTTTTCACCCCATCATAGGAATTTGATAGTATCTTGCTCGTACGACATGACAGTGTGTATGTGGGATTATATGGTGGAGGATGCATTAGTTGGGAGGTACGATCACCACACTGAATTCGCAGTTGGGGTAGATTTGAGTGTTCTTGTTGAAGGATTGTTGGCTAGTACTGGCTGGGATGAGTTGGTTTACGTTTGGCAGCATGGCACAGACCCCAGAGCACCTTGAAAGGGAAGTGTTTTTCTACTTGTGCTTGTTGTATTAGTTGCTATGAAAGTTGCATTTCAATCGAACGAAGTATAAGAGTGATGCTTGTTGGGTTTCAATATTGATGAATAACTTGTTGAATGAACCCCTGTATATCATTTTTAATAATGCAAAAGTGTTTATATTGAATTGTTTATTTGTCTTACATGGCAGTTGTGTTTTATCTTTTTTGATTAGTTATTAAATTCTACTGAAGATATTTGCTTGGATTATGGTTTGTGTTACTTTTTTTTGTACATGTTAATTTATAGACCATTCGTATGAACAAATATAGATTCTTAGGTATCTTGTTACTTTGTTAATAATCGCCATTGGAGGCAAAACAACCTATTGATAAAAATCCCAGCAACATCGCTTTGGTTGGTGAGCTGAAGAAGTTTAATTCTCAACTCTGTCTAATAGGTTAGCAGATCATTTTCTTCCTCCAGGTTATGATGCATTTGAGTCGTGTCACTCTCTTGTAAGTTAGTAATTAATTATAACATTTGTGAAATGTGATTACTGCAATAATGAGCATAATAATCAATTATTCAGTGTTTTCATGAGCATAATTCATAGGCAAAGTAGATAAACATGGAAGATTTGATTCTTGCTTGTAGGTTTGGTATAAACATGGAAGATTTGATTCCTGTTTGTAGGGTTTGGTGTTTTCCTTGTAGCAGCGCCAGTGAAGTCTACTATCTATGATTATAAAGAATGGGAAAATCAAGCATGCAAATCATGGCAATAAATCAGTTGATAAGTTAGAAGATAGTAGCAGCAGTTTTGATGAGATTTTTGATGATACAAATAACGACTACTGTCTGCATGGAGTTATTAAGTAATTCACTGTCAAATGTTTTCCCCTTTCATAAGTTGGTTGTATTTAAGAGAATCCTGCTCTTTGTTGCCAGTAAATGAACTTGGCAATATCATAATGGTGCTTCCTTGTATACCATTTTTTTTGGCAGTATCAATGAAGCTCTAGGGGCAGATGATCCATCGTGGCAGTGTATCTTCTGCAAAATGTTCTTTAGGGTCTGTTGACCTTGTTTCAGTTAGAAGATACTGTTAGAGTTTAACTTGTCCAGTAGAATTAAAAAATGTCAGTGAAAATTGACATGAAAAGATACTCAGCTGAACTAATAGCAGATGCAAAAATATCAACAAAAGGGATAAAATTTAGGAGCTGAGCTAATGGTAGATGTAAACATATTTTCTCTGTTCAAGTGTTTGATTAATGCATCTCCATTCTGCCTATTAATATATCATTTCATATCTTAGTATATCTGGAATCAGGTCAGAAGAATTTTCATTAACTTTTCAGGTAATAATCAGTATCTTCACCGGTTGACTGTGTTTGTTGATGTCAGGGAGGTATTACCGAAGTCATTTTCCATGTTTTGTTGCCATGCTCTCTGACCGTTTGATGTATTCAAGTATGATATCCATTTGCTTCTGCACACTGGTCCTTGCCTATCAACCACTAAGGGGATTGAAGGAGTTGGAGTTCTGGATTGGAATTACGCCCAACTCCAGCGCCGAGTTTTATATATAACATTAACATTTGAAAAGCCAAAGCTAACCCTCCCTAGCATTGTTAACTTTCACTCTGTCATTTAACTTGTACACATCATATTGTAATATGTTGAGAGTTGAAACCATACTTTTTGTGATGTCTTAAGCTAGTGTATGATTGGCAACATCGATTAATTCACGAAGTTTGTTTAGCTGGTAATTACAGTCATTTGAGTGTGAACCAGACAGGGGTAGAATGCACTTGGATCATTTTGCAAATATTAATGGGCATCACATGGAGATTTTTGTCTATCAAAATATTAAAGCAAATAATCATTCCATTCCATATAAAGTTGGTTAACTGTTTGTTGTATTGGACATCATTAATTCTGTTCTGGTCTCTTACATAACTGTTTTGAAATCTTTGTATTGCATGGTTTTGGGGGATTGACTGTAGTGGAAGGTGATCGGCACCTGTATTTGATGAATTCCAAGCCTGAGAAATGGCAACCAAAATTACCAATACAATTCTGTGTGCATGCTAGATTTCCAAAGGCGATTCCGTACGTGGTATGTTCGGCTTTCATCAAGGATTCAAGTCTTCGGTAATCTTGTCTTTACTAGTAGTTATTCGGGTGTGGCAGCTATGATCAAGGATTCAAGTCTTCGGTACTTGTTGTTTGCCTCGTCTTTTTCAATTTCTTTTTTTTTTCCTGAGCTCTTTTCAGACGGGAAGTATGTTACTTTGATTTGCCAAGGAATCTGATATTTGTCCTACTTGCTTATCTTCTACTTGCAAGATTCTACTCCGAATCCATTTCCATACCATTTTTTACTGGGGAGGGTAGAAACTCTTCCATTGAAAGTAAGCCAAAGAGTAAGTACAGGAGTGGCTGGATAAAGTCTGGGAAGAAAACTGAAGCTAAAGAAGCCAATGAATGTGAGCCAAACGCAACCATGCTTCGATGGAGACTGAAAATAATTGCCAAAGTTACTCTCAATCCCATAAGCCAAGCAATAAGCTCGTAAACAACAAAGGCAAACCTACATGGCCGTTGGCTTGGATGTGTATCAAATGGAGAGCAGTTCTTTCCCTGATTCAAGAAAATTGAGGAGGATTGGCATTATGTATTAATCTCATTGTTCTATGCTAAATGGAGATGGGGAATAAAAGCAATGCACAAAGAGCATATATAAAAGATACTGTTAACTAATTATAAATTTAATTATAAGTTAACTAAGTAATTAAGTATTTAATTATAAATTTATGTAAGGTTTCATCAATTCATTTGTTATGTATATAATTGTTTCTCCACACACTTGTTTGTTGATATAAAAATCATATCCATTTGATTTCAAAAAAATAAAAAATAAAAAATCATACACATTTTAAATTGATTTTTTTTAGACGAGCTTAAATTGATTATTAATCATTACTATATTTTAGGCTATTATCTAGCTGGCGCTGACAATTTCCATATTTTTTTTATAGATTTTGATTATATTCTTTTATTTAATTTATATTTTTTTATAAATGTTTTAATATATGCAAATCGTTATTATTATTTTAAATTTGAATATTATTTTATAATAATAATATAAATAAAATATATGCATCAACTACTTAAACTGAAACATTTTCAAAAACTAAAAATAAATTCTAAAAATCCACTATAGATCTATTTAAAGAATAATGTTTATAATTATATTATATATATAGTTCTACATTATTACATTTTACCAATGAATTGAATGTTTATTTTTCTCTCTGTCCAAAAAAAAAAAAATCTTATTGGAATTTAAGTGAAAAATGATATCATCGGAAAGGTGTCTTGAGATTTTTGCGAAAAACGTTTTTTATGCATTGTATATACTCATCAGCAGAGCACTTTCTAATTATTAGCATAAAATAATTAGTTAATCAAAATTATTTATTGATGGAGAAGATAAGCATATGAACCTTCCATTCTTTTGATTCTGAATTATTATAATAAATCTGTTAGTGTTAGGTATATGGGTATTGTTGAATTTGGATCTGAAAAATTGAGGCAAATTCTACACCTAACAGTTCATTAATAAATCTGTTAGTGTTAGTATTTTCTCTTCGTTTTTTTAATTTTTGTTATAGTATTCACTTTTTTTTACGTACTGAAGTAGTTTTATGTTGCTTAGCTCCAATTACTCAAATATAATAATTAAATATATTAAACTACTTTTTTTAACAGCATATATTAAGCTACTTCAATACTTAAGATATCATCATTATTGATATGACTTCTTGACTATATTTAAAAAAACTTAGAAAAGAAAAAGATCTCAGCATTATATATATATTTTTTATTTTTTATACTTCCATTATTTATCTTCTCTTTTTTTTTTTACTTATATTTTATAACATTTGTTAATGCTTTTTTTTCCTGCCTTTTTATTTATTTTTATTTTTATTGATTAGAATAAATAATTTAATATTTTAAATATATTTTTAAATTTTTTTACATAGATATATTGCCTTAAAATTATTAACTATTTTTAAACTCACGAGCCATTATGTTTTTTTTTGAAAGGTTAAGAATCATATATTATTAATAATAATGAGCTAAACACTCAGGGATATCATCCCAAAAGAAATAGAGTGTCTGGCTAAAGTATGAGCAGCCTCAATTGCACCTCTCCTCACCCATTTTAACATAATATCAATTCGGGTATCTAAAAGATGGCGACAATCAGCAAGAACAAGACCAAACTCGAAATTATCCTCCATAAAACCATTTAAAGCTTGAATAATCTGTAGACAATCACATAAAATAACACGGCAAGTAATCACAGACGCAGAGCCATTTATGTTTTGTATTTTTAATTAATTTTATTTTCTCTTTAATCCAAACATAAAGTTATTATTATTATTATTATTATTATTATTATTATTATTATTATTATTATACTCTAAAAGTCACTATTTTAATAAGAGTGACTTTTCAAATTTAATTTTTTATTGAAATAATATAAAAAAAATTGACTCTCAAATTTAAACGAAATGCTCTAAAAGGGCGTTTTTACATTTTTTTTTATTTTAATTTTTAATAGAGATTATGAGCACTAATTTTTTAAAAATAGTGACTTTTAAATTTTTAATTTTTTTATCATTATTTTATTTTAACTTTTAAATTAGCAATATAAATTTAATTATTTTAAAAATAAATATTAAAGTGAACATATTTTAAATTATGATTATATTTAGAGTTTTATATTATTTGATTATTGCTTTTAACAGACTTTTTACCCACTTAAATGCATATATTTATTATACTAAGTAAATTTTAATTTTAATATATCTATTTATTCTTCTATTTTTTTATATTTTTCTTTATTCATATTATTTTCAGATAAATTTTTAATTTTTTTCTTTTTTTAAAAAAAATTAACAAATAGTAAATTTTCTCTTATTCTTTTGTATTCAAATTACTAATTTAAATTTTTTTCGAATTTTTACTTTTTAATTAAAGCAATAGAATTAAAAATTAATATTTTTTTATAATTTTTATCATTAATTCTCAAATCAATTCAAAAAATATTTTGATATATTAAATATATCTTATTAAATATATTTTTCTATAATATTTGCACTTTCAAAATTTAAAAATTGAAATTATTAATATTATATATATTTATATATATTATTTTTTAATATACTAATTATAGTATAAAATTATTTATTATTTGAAATAATATAAAATATTATAAACCGCACGGGTTAACTATTTGCTTGTTATTATGCTTTACATTATATACTTTTGGTTAAGAATGAAAAAAATTCAAATCTATTTCTATTATTTAGGTTGTACATGTAGTTATTAATTTTTTTAAATTCAATGATAGTCGAATTTTCTTCAAAATTAAGAGGGTTAGTGTCAAATTTGATGGTTTTGGTTGGTGTGGCTTAATTTGTTGCAATCCCACATCGGAAGTTTTAAAGATAGGGGTGAGTTAGTTGCCTTATAAATAACTCATCCCTTCCAAATTATTTGTATCCCAAAATTAGTATACATTTTCGAAAATTTGTATATTGTAAATTTTGGTCTTCTCTTCCCAAATTAATAAGATCAGGCTGCCTCAAGTGGTGCTCGGAGACGTAGGCATATTTAGCCGAACTCCGTTATCAAATTTCCGGGTGTGTTCTTTCCTTGTCTCTTTTATTTATTCCGCATTTATTTTGTTTCTTTTCTGTATTAGTATAGTATTCAATATTTATTTGTCGGGTTTATTTGTAGTGTATTGTACTATTCATTTGGGTATATTTTACTATTCACGTGTACGGTACTATTTATATATACACGGGTTTAGGTTGTGATAATATACTGTGCAAGTAAGTTCTGTCTAGGAGACTGGGTTTTAAGAGGGACCATTTGTGACCCCTCCAGCCTTTCCTGGGAATTTATTTGGAATGGTAATTTTGTCTAAGGAGACTATTCAGTAGTCTTTCCTGGAAATTACCGAATCAGTGCAATTCACTAGTTGTAGTTTGAGGGAAAATTACCCGATTTTCCCAACAAGTGGTATCAGAGCCGAAGGTTCGTCCTAGGTCTGTTTGTAATATTATTTATATTGAATACTATCATTTGAGTCTGTAATGGCATCAGTAAATCCACCAACTAATAGTGCTACATCAGATATGGCACAAGGGACATCAGCTTCCTCGTCCACATGGCCAAGGATTCCAATGTCAAGTTTGAAGTTGGCGGTAGAGATATTTGACGGTACTGGCCATTTTGGCATGTGGCAAGGCGAGGTCATGGACTCCCTTTTCCAACAGGGCCTTGACATCGCCATTGAAGAAAAGAAACCAGAATACGTAGAAGATAAGGATTGGAGTATCATAAATCGGTTGGCATGCGGAACAATTCGATCGTGCTTATCCAGAGAGCAGAAGTATGCATTCAAGAACGAGACTTCTGCACATAAATTGTGGAAGGCGTTGGAGGAAAATTTTTTGAAAAAGAGTGGTCAGAATAAGCTCCTTATGAAGAAGAGGTTGTTCCGGTTTGATTACCAACCAGGTACTACTATGAACGAACACATCACTTTGTTTCAACAATTAGTAGCAGACCTGTTAAACTTAGATGTAAAATTTGAAGATGAAGATTTGGCTTTGATGTTATTGTCATCCCTTCCCGATGAATTTGAACACTTAGAAACTACTTTACTTCATGGGAAGGAGAATGTATCTTTAGATGCTGTATGTTCTGCCTTGTATAGTCATGAATTGAGAAAACAAGATAAAAGGAAAAACAAAGTAGCTACAGCAGATGAAGCATTAGTGGCGAGAGGTCGTCAGCAGAGCCAGTTGAAGGGAAGAAGAGGAAGATCAAAGTCAAAAAGCAGAGTTGCCAAAGATGAGTGTGCTTTCTGTCATGAGAAAGGGCACTGGAAGAAAGACTGTCCAAAGTTGAAGAATAAAGGGAAGGCTCAGCAAGATGCAAATGTTGCAGAATGCAAAAGTGATGCAGAGTCAGATGTCTCTTTGGTGGTATCACCTTCAACATCCCATCCAGATGAGTGGATTTTGGATTCAGGTTGCACCTACCATATGTCTCCCATTCGGGAGTGGTTCTTTGATTTTGAAGAATGTGATGGTGGAGTTGTTTATATGGGAAATGACAATCCATGTAAAACAGCTGGGATAGGTTCAATCAAGCTGCGGAATCATGATGGTTCCACAAGAATTCTGAAAGATGTACGGTATGTTCCGAATTTGAAGAAGAATCTCATCTCTTTGGGGGCCTTAGAGTCAAAAGGCCTAGTTGTGATGATGCGAGATGGAATTTTTAAAGCAACTTCGGGAGCACTTGTGATGTTGAAAGGCGTGAGGAAGAATAATCTGTATTACTACCAAGGTAGTACAGTGGTTGGGATAGTAGCGACTGCAACGTCTAGTAGCAAGAAGGATTCAGAGGCAACAAAGCTGTGGCATATGCGTTTGGGACATGCTGGTGAAAAATCCTTGCAAATTCTTGCCAAGCAAGGACTGTTGAAAGGTACGAAGACTTGCAAATTAGAATTTTGTGAGCATTGTGTTTTGGGAAAACAAAGAAGAGTGAAATTTGGCACTGCCATTCATGATACCAAGGGTATTTTGGATTATGTGCACTCAGATGTGTGGGGACCTGCCAAGACTCCATCTCTTGGAGGTAGGCATTACTTTGTCACTTTTATTGATGATTTTTCCAGAAGACTATGGGTGTTTACTATGAAGAAGAAAGATGAAGTGCTTGGAGTTTTTCTTAAATGGAAAGCTCAGGTTGAGAACCAGACTGGTAGAAAGATCAAAGTTCTCCGAACAGACAATGGTGGAGAATACAAGAGTGATCCATTCCTGGAGGCATGCCAAGAATTTGGCATAGTTCGGCACTTTACAGTCAGAAAAACACCACAACAAAATGGGGTGTCGGAGCGTATGAACAAGACATTGGTGGAGAAAGTTCGTTGCATGCTGTCTAATGCTGGGTTAGGCAGAAAGTTTTGGGCTGAGGCTGTGACATATGCTCAACATCTCGTCAATCGCTTGCCGTCATCTGCAATAGATTGCAAGACTCCTTTAGAGGTATGGTCTGGGAAACCTGCAACAGATTATGATTCTTTGCATGTTTTTGGTTCTACTGCATATTATCATGTAAATGAATCAAAGTTGGATCCACGAGCAAAGAAGGCTCTCTTTATGGGCTTCAATGCTGGAGTTAAGGGATATCGTCTTTGGTGTCTAGAGGCAAAGAAGACCATCATCAGCAGGGACGTTACCTTTGATGAATCTGCCATGTTGCATAAGGTAACTCAAGAAGGAACTGATGGTACTCCGCAGCAGGTGGAGTGTACGCCGAAGCAGGTGGAGTTTGAACAGATAATGGTGAGCCCAACAAAAAGTACTATGAGTGACTCTCCTATGGCAGAAGCAGAGGCAGATGAGGAAGAGATTTCGACCCAAGAATCTCAACAGCAGTCAGAGTCAATTGCTGTTAGAAGGACAAGACGAGAAATTCAGAAACCTGCTCGTTTTGTTGACATGGTAGCCTATGCACTTCCAGTTGTTGATGAAGTTCCATCCACCTTTCCTGAAGCCATCCGAAGTTCAGAAAATGGTAGATGGAAAGATGCAATGGAAGAAGAGATGCAATCTCTTGAGAAGAACAAGACGTGGAAGTTGACACAGTTACCAAAAGGCAAGAAAGCAATTGGATGCAAATGGGTATTTGCAAAGAAAGAAGGATTTCCTATCAAGAATGATGTTCGCTACAAGGCAAGATTGGTAGCTAAAGGCTATGCTCAGAAGGAGGGAGTTGATTATAATGAGGTATTTTCTCCAGTTGTTAAACATTCCTCAATTAGAATTTTGTTGGCCTTGGTAGCACAGTTGAATTTGGAGCTAGCTCAACTTGATGTGAAGACCGCGTTTCTACACGGTGACTTGAAGGAGGAAATCTATATGTCTCAGCCAGATGGATTCAAAGTTGCTGGTAAAGAAAATTGGGTTTGTAAACTGAACAAATCATTGTACGGATTGAAGCAATCACCAAGGCAATGGTACAAACGATTTGATAAGTTTATGATGGGTCAGAAGTACACAAGAAGCAAATACGATCACTGTGTGTATTTGCGCAAGCTTCAAGATGGGTCCTACATCTATCTACTCTTGTATGTTGATGATATGTTAATAGCATCCAAGAGCCAAATTGAAATTGATAAAATGAAGGCTCAGTTGAGTGAAGAGTTTGAGATGAAGGATTTGGGAGAAGCCAAGAAGATTCTCGGCATGGAGATAAGCAGGGATAGACAGAGAGGCAAGTTTTGGCTGACACAGAAGCAGTATTTGAAGAAGGTATTACAACGTTTTGGTATGAATGAAGATACAAAACCTGTAAGTACTCCGCTTGCTCCTCATTTGAAGCTTAGCAGCCAGTTATCTCCAAAGACAGATGAAGAACGAGAATACATGGCGAAAGTCCCGTATGCTAATGCAGTTGGAAGCTTGATGTATGCAATGGTGTGTACGAGACCCGATATTTCACAGGCAGTCAGTGTTGTGAGTAGATATATGCATGATCCTGGCAAAGTTCATTGGCAAGCTGTGAAATGGATTCTACAGTATATTCAAGGTACTGTAGATGTTGGCTTAGTGTTTGAGCGGGATGAATCACTTGGTCAATGCGTAGTTGGATATTGTGATTCTGACTATGCAGGTGACTTGGATAAGCGACGGTCTACAACTGGCTACTTATTCACTTTAGCTAAGGCGCCAGTAAGTTGGAAGTCTACTTTGCAGTCAACAGTGGCTTTGTCTACAACAGAGGCAGAGTATATGGCAATTACAGAGGCTGTAAAAGAGGCAATTTGGCTTCAAGGATTGCTAAGAGACTTGGGAGTTGGTCAGAAACACCTTGAGGTGTATTGTGACAGTCAGAGTGCTATTCACTTAGCAAAAAAATCAAGTTTTTCATGCAAGAACGAAGCACATTAATGTTCGCTATCACTTTGTGCGGGAAATTCTCGAAGAAGAGGAGATACTTCTCCAGAAGATTCGGACTACGGAGAATCCTGCAGATATGATGACCAAGGTGGTGGCAAAAGCCAAGTTTAAACATTGTTTAGACTTGGTCAATATCCTGCACATTTGAGTTGGCGCCTGAAGGCGCAAATTGGAAGCACTACGAAGACTGTTTTGTTTGATTGGGAAGATGAAGAATGTTTGCATTTGGTGGGATTAGAAATTATGCCAAGGTGGAGATTTGTCAAATTTGATGGTTTTGGTTGGTGTGGCTTAATTTGTTGCAATCCCACATCGGAAGTTTTAAAGATAGGGGTGAGTTAGTTGCCTTATAAATAACTCATCCCTTCCAAATTATTTGTATCCCAAAATTAATATACATTTTCGAAAATTTGTATATTGTAAATTTTGGTCTTCTCTTCCCAAATTAATAAGATCAGGCTGCCTCAAGTGGTGCTCGGAGACGTAGGCATATTTAGCCGAACTCCGTTATCAAATTTCCGGGTGTGTTCTTTCCTTGTCTCTTTTATTTATTCCGCATTTATTTTGTTTCTTTTCTGTATTAGTATAGTATTCAATATTTATTTGTCGGGTTTATTTGTAGTGTATTGTACTATTCATTTGGGTATATTTTACTATTCACGTGTACGGTACTATTTATATATACACGGGTTTAGGTTGTGATAATATACTGTGCAAGTAAGTTCTGTCTAGGAGACTGGGTTTTAAGAGGGACCATTTGTGACCCCTCCAGCCTTTCCTGGGAATTTATTTGGAATGGTAATTTTGTCTAAGGAGACTATTCAGTAGTCTTTCCTGGAAATTACCGAATCAGTGCAATTCACTAGTTGTAGTTTGAGGAAAAATTACCCGATTTTCCCAACAGTTAGTGCCTAAAATTACTAAAACATTCATGATATTTAATTATACATATTAAAAGGTGAAATTAATTAAAAAATAGCAAAAGAGACAGAGAGAGGAAAAAAAAAAGAAGCTTTATTATCTGAAGTGAAAATGAGAAAAATTGTTTGTAGGGTGCAAATATTGATGAGAGAGAGAAAGGATTAATTAAGCTATTAATAATTGAAGAAAACGAAAGTAGAGTTTTTCAATTTTAGTTGATTTGCCTGCTAAGAAAGGTTTCAAAATCTTATTTTAGTAAAATCTAAGTATAATTGAATCTAAAATTTTTTTAGGAATCAACATATATCTTCATAAAAATATAAGGAGCATAATTTACATTTTCTCCCAACGAAAAATTATGAATAACTGAGCAATAAAATCTTTTATGTAAAATTTCTTGATGGAATTTTAATTTAAATTCCGTTGGTAAGGTTTTTATTTTGCAGCTTTTAAAAATTTAAATTTTTTAGTTAAATAATTTTTTCATTATATATATATTTTTTTAAAATTTTAAATCTTCGTTGAATTTCTTTTTTATTTTGGCACTTTCCTTAAATTTTAGATCTTTACAAAAAAAAAAAAAACAAAAAAAACGTTTGAAATAACCAACATGATTGTTTGGTCAATATATTTTCCATCACTATTGTATCGACTATCGCTAGTAAGTTTAAAATATAATAATCCATTAGTAAATTGCTACATTTGATTGATATATATAGGTTTATAGATTATTTCATAGATTATTGAAAAAAATAATTATTAAAAATATATTTTATAAAAATATATTATTAAAAATATATTTTATTAAAAAAAATTACGTTGTTATATTTAAAAAATATAATAAAATACTAAAAAAATAAATTAAAAAATATTAATTTATTTAATTATAATTAAATTTTACTTAAAAAATTTGAATAATAATTAAACTATTATTGTATCATCTCTTTCTTAATTTTTTTAAAATAATAATATTATTAATTTATCTCTTTTTTACTCTACTATATCTTAAAATAGGAGTATAATTATCTTTTGATATGAAATTTTATAATTTTTTTCTAGTAAAATAATTTTTTATATTTTTCTTGTATAAAATATTTTACTATTTGATTGACAAATTTTAATAAATTTAATATTTTATTTTATGTAAATTATTTATAAATAAATATAATATTTTTGATAAAAAAAATTATTTTTTCAATTTTTTTAAAATTATCGGTAAAACAAGTACTTTATTAGTATTTAAACATTAATTTACCTAACGACAGCCACAATTAATGAAGCTCCATAAAATATCCTTTTCCCCTTTCGGCCTACATATAGAATTGTGTGGCCATTAAATAAAAAATTTGTGTCTGTAAGAAAATCAAAAGGAAAATATTGTGAGCACGGATGATAAAAAAGATAAAAAGACGTACTAATTATCACTATTATTAAGTTTATCTACACATTTAAACTCATTTCAGTAAATCTCAAAATGAGTAATATTATCTTATAGTGTATATAATTATGATATATTACCAAGGCATATTGGACAGTTTTTATTTAAATTCCTTTCAGCAAAATAATATAGCTACATAAATATTGTATATATTAGAAGAGTAAAATTGTCCTATTAATTAAGTCAATTCCCACGTAAGTCAATGTACTTTTTTTTTCTTTAATACATATATAATCTCTTATATTTGACATAATTAATTAGTTTATTTTTCTTATTTTCACTTTAACTATTTTAACTTTCTAATTTAATTTTTTTTAATACATATTTAATTCTTAATTTAAGAGTATGAAATAAAAATATGATGCAAAAGGTATGCGCGCTTTGACAATATATTTATCATCACTCTTATTCATAATATATATATGCAATCTTTCGTACTTAGTATGATTAGGCATTTTATTTTATTTATTTTTATTTTAATTATTTTGATATTTAACTTAGCCTTTTTTATATCTATTTGACCTAACTCCCTATTTGAAGTCCGACCAATACTTAAACTAAAGTTATAATTTAATGAGTTTTATTGATATTTTGATTATGCTTTTTCAAAAAATATTTAAAATAATTATCAAATAAATACTTTTATAAATTATAATTCTAATGTTTTATTAATATATTATTAGAAATTATTAAAGGGAATTTGAGTTAATTTTTTTTATGATAAACTATAATAAAAAGTCATTGCTTTTTAAAATTTTTTAGCATTAGGAGAATGTATTTTTTTATATTTTGATACTGCTTTATATATATATATATTTTTTTTTCTAATTCAAAATATTTTTACACATTTTTTTAAAAAATTACTAATAATTACTAGAATAAAAATAAATAACTTATTTAAAATGACATGATTAACAAATTACTAATTAACATTCTAAAAATCATACAAATCTTATTAAAAAAAAGGTAATTAAATAACCTCATATGTAAATAATAGACATTCATAATAAGAAAATACATGTTTAGATTCTTTTAGAAAGTAATATTTTAAATTGGTACCAAATTACAAAGTACATAAAATATGAGTTGTACTACTATAAAAAACCAAGTTATAGTGTGCTTAAAATGGTTAAAGTGAATATACAGAAGGCAAACTGATAAATTATGCCAAGTATAAAGAATTACGTATATATTAAACTTTTATTTATTTTTTCCTATCCATATATTTCATTTAATGCAAATTTTCGTTTTCATGCGAGGTAAGAAAAAAATCTTATTGGCATATTAAAATAATTAAAGTAAAAGCAGATTGGATAAAAATAATCTATCTATAAAGTATATGCGATATGTGTCTGTATTCAAATTCAACCTTTTTTTTTTCTGAAACCTTTTCTAATTGTATTTGTCATGGAGGATATTATTGTATGTTTGGGTCGGGAAAATACTATTATATTTTTGAATTAGATTAAAAGTATGAATAAATATACGTTTAATGTTTACAGGATTAATTGCATTTTTTATTTAATTAAATCCTGACATCTCCTTCATGTATATAAAAAATGCATTTTTTTATTCGATAATATTAAAATTAACTCAAAAATTAAGAGGTTTATATTTGAATTTTAGTAAAAAAAATATCAATGTATAAATAACTTAATGAAAATAGCTTCTATCATGTGAAAATAGTTTCAAATGTAATATGATATTATCTTGTTTAAAAGGGATACATATGAATTTGAATAAGAAACAATAAATCTAAGTCACAATGTTAATAAAAAAATTATTTGAGAAAACATAGCCTTCTTATTTTCTCTTAATTTTTATATGGTTTTTTTTTTCTTTTATTTTGAGATTGAGGCTGCCGTTAGTACTTTAATCGGCGGCAGCCCCTTTTATATTTATTCATTTTTCTTTCTAATCTATTTATTTTCTTTTTAATTTTTGTGTTTGTGTTTATTCTCAGATAATTTTTAGATGTATATAGATTTGAAATTTAATATTTATTTTTATTTTGTATTTTTTATCTTTGATTTCGTTGTAATAACTCAATTTTTAAATTATTTAAAAAAATAAAAAAAAGAAAAAGAAAGAAAAAAAATAATATATATATTTATGTGTTTGCAATAAAAGAAGAAAGAGAAGAAGAAGAAGAAGAAGAAGAAGAAAAAGAAGAGGAAGAGAGAGAGAGAGAAAGAGAGAGTCTGAAACAGAGAAAGAGAAAAAGGGGAGAGGGAGAAGTAGATCAAAATTTTCCTTTGATCTACTGTCGTTCGATGATCGAAAACTAACACGAGCTAGCCAGGAGGAACTGCCACTCGACGACGATTCGAACGCCATTTGACTTGCCACCATCAGCCATTGGAGTAGTCGTCACACACTGTTTGATGTGGCTTGACAGTGCACCACTGACTGTAGTTTCTGATTGACTTTTTATCTATTTTTGACTTTCTTTTTTGGCGGTTAAAATATGATTGAGTTCCTCTCCTTCCGAGCTTTATTTTGGTGTCTCATTTATAAATTTTAGATCACTTTTAAATTTAGTCGAAATTCGACAACTTTTTCGGTGATATTTTTGGCGAGAATAAAAAAATATTAATAAATAAAAATAAGAATAAATATAAAAACAAAAAATAAATATAAATAATATATATTTAATGCTAGTTAAATAAATTAAAATTTTAATTATTTGATTAGGGTTTATTAATTAAAAACTATTTGATTATTTAAACGGTAATACATAAAATTTATAAATATATTTAGATTATAATATATATAATTTACAATTTAAATTATAATATATATATAATTTATGATTGAGTTATAATTATTATTTATCAATATGTAGGATTAATTAATCATGTTTAAATATATATATATATGTGTGTGTGTGTGTGTGTGTGTGTGTGTATAAAATTGATTAATTAACTGAGATTATTATTTATCAACTAATTGAGCTAATTATTAAATATTAAATTAATTAATTAATTATTTGATTATTAAATAATTTAACTTAAATAGTTAATATATTAATTATGTTTAAAATCTATAAAACTAATTACTTAGTTAAAATTTATAATATTATAATTATCATTATCAAACTGTTATTATTATTGAAATTTAATATTGCAAAATAAGAAAATTAAAGTAAATAATAATATTTTTATTTGAATGATAATTAGATAAATTAATCTCTAAAATTTATTAAAATTTAGTTAAAAAGTATTTTAAATTTTAAATAATTATTATAACTAAAAATTAATCAAGCAAAATTTATGTTTTATTGAATATTATTAAAAAATATTTTCTCTATCATAATGATAATAATAATTATAATTGAATAACGATTATAAAATTATTTTTTAGAATTGTTTAAAAATTGATTTAGCATGTATTTTAAAATTCTAAGTGAATATTTTATAAATAAATTAAATAAATAATATTAATATTAAAATTGGATGGGAGGCCTAGATGAGACAATTGATTTACTATGGATTATTGGGAGATTGCGTGTTAATTAGGTGTTTATTTTTTTACTTGGGTGCATGGGGGTAATTTCTAGTTATAAGAGAGACTCTATCGAAATTTCGCCAGAATCTTTAGAGTCGTCTATTGGTCTATGTTCTAATAGTTTTCGCTTATTGTTTAAAAATAATTTCCATTTGCTTTTCCACCTTCAGTTATATGCATCGAAGAGAGTTATTAAATTTTTGTCTACAGTGAGATATATAGATTAATATAATATCTTGCTCCTCTAATTTACGATAATAGTTACATTCGCATAAATGCATTGATTTCTTGTGCAATATCAACATAATTATCATTATCAGCGTTAGATTATAGACGCATAATGTATATTGGTGAATAAGTTGATGATTTTTAATACATGTAACATGTATTTATCGAATAGGGTTAGGATGATGTAGGGCCACACATGATCAGAGATACGAATTATAATATGATGATGTTATATGATGATGATATTATGACTTGTGTAACGGCAGAGATATTCTCATGCTTAGCGCTATTTATCTACGATTGTGACAACGGACTCCATGTATTGGATTCTAAGAGAAACGTGTGAATTTGATGTAGCCGCATTGACTTATTCTTATTCTTGTATGATTGAGTGAATTATTTATTTGGTTGATATTTGCATAAACATTATTTGTACGGGGGATCAATATATGATATTAATTACTATATAACTCATTGAGTTGAATATTCATTATCGTTCACTATTTTTCCTCCAGATTGCAGGTTAAGCTAGAAGAAATATTTTATCTAGTCATCATACTTTTCATTTCTTAGTAGGAGTGTTATTTATAAATATTTTATTGTATAATCATGTTATAATTATTTTTTAGAATTCTATATGATATTTTTTTCATATTTATCTTTTTATTTAGTTACGGTGTGTTGGTTAAATATGTTTTTTAACCAATATTTGATGATGATGATGCGGAGTTGTGCTGATTAAGTATAACTAATGTGACCAATTTTGAGACAGTGACAACTGTCATGATTTAGATTTTTTGAGAAATGAGTTGCTAGACTTACTACGAATTTTGAAAGTCATGTATTTTTTCATTTTTTTAGTGTCAGTCACGTACCATTGGGTTTGGATCGTGACATTTGTGTTATTCTCTTTTTAATTTTTTTATATTTTTATTTATGATTTATTCTCAAAAATAATTTTTCAGAGCAATATTGATATAAAATTTAACATTTGCTTTAATTTTTTATTTTTTATCTTTTAAAATAAAACTCAATGCAATTTGAATTTTTGTTATGGAATTTTTTTATTTCTTATTTGAAGGTTATGTATCCTCATCAAATGAATATTCATCTTTTTAATGAAAGTTTATTCTTCTCCAATGGAAGTTGCTCTTCTTTCTTATATGAAAAGTGGTAGATAATAGATAAAATGAGTGTATCGCTAAAAAATAGATTACCTACGGTATTTACCGTTATTCACTGTTTGCGTCGAAGAACTTTAGAGAGATTTAACAATTTTAATAATTATGTATATTTTGTATGCTTTAAAATTATATAATTTTATTTCAACTTTATAGATGTAATTTTGATCTATTAATAAAAATTTATTTTGATTTGAAAAAAATGAATTTGAATAAGAAAAATTTCTAAGCAGATTATAACGCAGGAATTTGAATTTTAGATTCAAATCTAATAGTCATGACTCTTCAGCTACTACCTCACCAATTGAATTTGCGACTTTTTTTAATATATGAAATTAATTTCAAATATTAATATCACTTTTTTTTCTTTTTTCGATATGATATTTTATCAAGATTGATAATAATAAAAAAAATGTGACATAATATTGAAAAGCCAAGCGAATAATCAAATTCATGATAAAAAAGATTGATACTATGCTGAGTGTAGTGGGCCTAATGGCATGTACAGACTCAAAACATAGATAAACGGCAACTGGGACATCAAATTTAATTCCCAAATTTCCATTTTCACTTTCCCTACGTAGGCTTTACAACAATAAACAATTGGCAATATTCGCATTTTGCACCTTTTTTTTTTTTAAAATTAAAAATTTAGCTTTCCTGATGCTCAAACTTGAGATGAATTAAAATAAGTTGGTTTAAAATGAATGTGATATTCGTTCTCGAAAACTTTTATTTATTTAAAATTTTGAATTCCAATCGGGTTAAATATTATTATTTTAAAATTTATAATATCATCTATATAAAATCAAGGGCGGAATTAGGTGAAGTTGGGTGGGGGTTGACGATCCCCCTGCCGACAGTCGGACGTGTAATTTTAAAGGGTCTTTTTTGTCTGTTGGAGAAATAAAAGTGGAGGCTCAGCCCCCAGTCTCCTTCTCCTCTTTTAGTCCCCTCTCCTAGAGCAGCGTGTTCCGCCACTGTATAAAATATTATAATATTAGAAATTTAAATAAAATATTCATTCAGCATATATATGAATATATATTAATTTCACCATATCAATATTTTAGTTAAATAATTTTTTTATAATTTTTTCCTTTTTTAAGAAAAAGAAAAGCAGTAAAATACCGGTATAAATAACCTTTTTTTTATTTATTCTATTTAAGTTTGAGCAGGTGGAATCATGCCTAGCCCAAAATGCGTAATATTTTCTTTATATATATATATATATATTACTTTCATCATCATAATCGAATTAAAGATGTTTAAAATGAATTAAATGATTCCTGAATTAAAATATTATAACTAAAATTAATGGATACAAATTGTTAACAAAAATCAGCAAATTCTCCAATTTCAGCATTAGGATTGACCGTTAGATGTCTACAATTTAACTCTACTGACTCGTCAAATGTCTTGAAAACTCTGAATAGCAGACGAGAGCTACCAAACGCCAAACTAATTTGGTAATATATTAACCTTATTTGTACTTTTCACACATCCAAACCAAACGGTTTTTGAACATCAAATCCTGTTTTGGTCACACGAAAATACAAAATCGTATTTTACCTTTCCTCCAAAGTAAAATTTAATTTAGAAGAAGAAGAAGATAAAATTAAAAACAAAAGAAATGGAAGGTCTGTTTTGCTGACTGGTAGGCTGAGTTAGAGCAGGTTTCTTCAACTTTATATACATTGTCAAATGTAAGACAGATTAAAAAACATAGACCACTGATTAGTGGAACAGAGGCAAATGGAATCCCGAAAATCTCAATTGGCACTCGTTTTTCTGCTTCTAGCTCCATTAATATGCCTCTGTTTTGACCTACCCAGTGAATATTCTATAGTGGGTAATGACATTCATGAGCTGGTTTCGGAGGAACGTGTGATTGAGCTGTTTCAACAATGGAAATCGAAGCACAGAAAGGTTTATAAGCATGCAGAGGAGGCAGAGAAGAGACTAGAGAACTTTAAAAAGAATTTGATGTATGTAATCGAGAAGAATGCAAAGAAACAGATAAATTCAGAGGCAGGGCACAGGGTTGGATTAAATAAGTTTGCTGATATGAGCAATGAAGAATTTAGGCAAAAGTATATGTCAAAAGTGAAAAAACCCTTTATTAAAAAAAGCAATATAACGACTACTAGACACAGAAATTTACTGTCCTGTGATGCTCCTTCTAGCTTGGATTGGAGGAAGAAGAGTGCTGTTACGGCTGTTAAGGACCAAGGAGACTGTGGTAAGTTTTTATAATTTCTCTATTTTTTTTAATATATGTATATATTTTGTTATAATTTGACTCTGTATTAAATTGACATTGTGGACACTCTCCATATAAATGCATATTTTTATGGAAACCTAGGTCAGAAATTTGCTCAATCGAAAAGTAGATTTAATACTGAAAAAAAAATCCAATAAAGTTGAAAATTTAAAATCTCGAGAGATCACAGACTTAAGTAATATATAATATTTTTTATCTGAAAAAATGATAATTTAAATTGAGTTGGAACATATTCAATGCACTGTTGATGATTTTATTATTAGATTTGAGATTTGAAGGTGGCGACCTGTTAGATAATATTTTGTTTGTATTGAGATTGAGGTTCTAATCTTTATCGCAATAACTAGGTTCTAATGATCTATAATGGTTATTCATTATATCATGAAAAAAAATATAATTTTTAGCTCCTGAACTTTGTGCAAGTTGTATATTAGGTCCCTCAGCTTTTAACAACACGTATTGAGCACGCGCTTAATCACGATCAAAAAATGATTTCAAATTATCAATTCATATAACTGAGGAGCTCAATGTCGCTTATCCGAAATTCAAGTTTCTAATGTGTAACTAATTAATATGAAGTTCAGGAAAAAAAGAATGTGTTTTTCCTCGTATAATCAAGATCTAAATAGATGTTTTAGTAATGTCTATGAAAAGAGATAAAATGAAGATAATCAAGACAAATATTGCTAATAAATTTTAACTCAAATTATATCAAAATCATTTCCACCATAGTTTTCAAGTTGAATGCTGAAACCATGAGAAATTGAAAACTCAATGACCAAAAAAATTGGAGCGAATTGTATTTTTACTTTTAGCTGTCCTGTCTACGTCTTGTGCCAAATTCCTTTTGTCTTAGATTAGCCCATCAAACTTTAAAGGGTGTGTCCAAAGGTCTTGGCCTCTTAGCCCGCCAGTGATAATTAAGGTGATGCTAAAGATGGGACAAGTGGTCAATTGTAAGAACTTTAGCTAGGTAAATATGGAGATGATGGATTAGTTTAGTTGGAAGGATGACACTTTAGTACCATTTCGTTTAATGGCAGTGAAATCGTCTCAGGATAATGAGATTGCCGGTTTGAATCTCAATCTAAGTCGAACAAAAAAACAATCACCAAATTTTTAGTTGTGAATTTATTTATTTATTATTTTTAGTATTTTGTTTCATTTATTGTGTGTTTTTTCATTCTATTTAATAGTGTTCTTGGTTGGTAAATGTTAATAGGAAGTTGTTGGTCATTCTCTACAACTGGTGCAATAGAGGGAATAAATGAAATAGTCACTGGAGACCTCATTAGTCTTTCTGAACAAGAACTTGTGGATTGTGATTCAACCAATGATGGATGTGAAGGAGGCTATATGGACTACGCCTTTGAATGGGTTATTAACAATGGTGGGATTGATACAGAAGCTGATTATCCTTACACTGGTGTTGATGGTACCTGCAACACCATCAAGGTTTGTTTGTTTGTTTCTTTTCTGTACTAAAACCCCTCAAAATCTTGATACCCAATTAAGCACTTTTAGCATATGTCTTTGTATTTGATTAGGAGGAAAGAAAAATAGTGTCCATTGATGGGTATGAAGATGTAGCTCAATCAGATAGTTCTCTGTTGTGTGCTACTGTGCAACAACCTATTAGTGTGGGGATGGATGGTTCTGCAATTGATTTTCAGTTGTATACAAGTGTAAGTCTTTCTGTTCTTTTTGTTTGAGTACCATTAGAAAAGATGCCTTATAAAGTGTTTGATAAAATGAAAATGATGTGAACAGGGGATATATGATGGTAGCTGCTCTGGTAATCCTGATGACATTGATCACGCAGTTCTGATTGTTGGTTATGGCTCTGAAGATGGAGAAGATTATTGGATAATAAAGAATTCATGGGGTACAGATTGGGGCATGGAAGGATATTTCTACCTGAGAAGGAATACTGATTTAGAATATGGTGTTTGTGCTATTAATGCAATGGCTTCTTATCCTACTAAAGACTCCGATGCCCCATCTCCATCTAGTCCTCCTTCACCACCATCACCCACTCCACCACCACCACCTCCACCTCCACCACCAACACCAGTGCCTCCCTCTCCTTCACCAAGTGAATGTGGGGACTTTTCTTATTGTCCAGGTGATGAGACATGCTGTTGTCTTTTTGAATTCTTTGATTACTGCCTAGTCTACGGTTGCTGTCCTTATGAAAATGCTGTATGCTGCGATGAAACCGACTATTGTTGCCCCGGTGATTACCCCATTTGTGATGTTGATGAAGGACTCTGCCTACAGGTAAGAATTCATAATCTTTAATTTAAGAATTGCCTATGTCAAGCATAATTTAACTAATGAATTTTTCTTAGTAATACTAGAGTTGTTTATGGGTTATGGAAACCAGTCAAAATCTAGTTAGAAAAATAAAAAATTACAATTTAAGGATAATTATTTAATTGTTTAATGGATGCATTGTTTGCGTGTATGTGTAACAGAGCCAGGGAGATTACTTGGGAGTAGCTGCAAAGAAGAAGCATATGGCTAAGCACAAGTTCCCCTGGAGTAAGCAAGAGCCGAGCAAAAGAGACACAACAAACCGACCCCTATTGTGGAAGAGGAATCCTTTGGCTGCAATTCGCTGAAAAAAAATTATGATTCCTTAAAGAGTTTGAAGATTTTCTTATTGCAAATTGTTGTTGATGGTGGCCATTAAATTAAAAACTTATTTATGTAAGAAAATCAAAAAGAAAATATTGTGAGCACGGATGATGGGGCTCAACTAATACTCAACCATTGAATAATTTACAACATGCTTCAACGTTAAAAATAGTACAAAAAATTAACCACCACAAGTAGAAGATAGAAGGATTGGCAAGCCATGGGAGTACGTCAGCAATGTCCAGGTTCGAATTACATAAGTGATTTAAATTAAATTTTATAAGTTAAAAATATATTAAATGTATCACGTGTGACTGCTTTTCATAAATTTATATTAAAGTGGAGGCTCTAACGGTGAATTACTGGATAGCACCTTCGAATTTGACGTGCTTAGTGATTGATGTCCATCCCAAAAGGGTATGATTGATATTCTGCAAGTAAAAATTTTTTGTTACAAAAAAAAAAAAGACTTATTAATTATCACTATTATTAGTTTATCTATGCATTTAAACTCACTTCGGTAAATCTCTTGTTGAAAATTTTTTCAATAAATAAATAAATAAGTAATATTATCTTATAGTGTATATAATTATGATAAATTACTAAATTTACATTTTTAGGCATACTGTACGGTTTTTATTTAAATTCCTTTCAGCAAAATGATATTGTTACATAAATTGATAACATAACCTTATGGGTCTTATCCTTGTGAATAGTAACATTCAATTCATTTTGATTTTAGTGAAATATCGGTTTTATCTCGGGACATTTACAAAACTATCCTAAAAATAATAACTATTTTCAAAAATACTACTACTTTTTTTAATTTTCAAAAATACTATATTTATCTTTTATTTTTACTAGAATACGTTAACAATTCACACCTTTTGACTACTGTTATTTTTTAAAACAATGGTGGTGCTACTTTTAAAATAACAGTAATCCAAAACCACAGTTGAACCATCTTTGAGTTTAATCTTCTTTACCCTCTTGAGTGGTAATGTAACATTCACTTTTACTCTAATCCGAAGGAAAGACAGAGCAACAAATTTTAATGAATCAGTATTATAGGAAATAAACTAACCAATAAAGTTGCCTAATTATGTTGCTAGTTGTGTCACGCATAAGCCGCAGGTACTCTACGAATCCTAACCAGAGATCTGTAAAATGAAATGTTGGGGTTTTTGGGTCATCTTCCTCCAACCATTGAAGAACAAGCAAATTCCTATTAAATGACCATGGGCTATCTGACAGGACTCTACTCATATCGCTGAAAAGAAAAAATTAAAATATATACGTATGCAATCCAATTTCCTTAAGAGCATCTCCAATGGAGAGGGTCCTACTCATATACACTTAGACAAAAAAAGAACTCAAATTAAAGTGAGACTTTGTCATCCAATAGAGAGGGCCAAGTCCCACTTTAGTGAGTTCTTTTTTAAAATATTTATATTATTTATTATTTTATTTTAATAATTAAATTTTAAATATTAATTTATTTTATGATGGAATAATAAAATTATTTAGCTATATGACAATTTTGTTTGATTAAATTATTTAATTAAGTTATTAATTTTGATTATGCTAATTTTTAATTTTTTAAAAATATTAGAAAATTTTAAATTATTTTATTTAAAATTAATTATCAATAAATAAAATGACATTTTTATCAACAAACTACATAATTAAAAATAATATATTATAATTTCAAACATCAAATTATAAAATACATTAAAATTATAAACAACCTTACATATTTAAAAATTGATATAATCACAAATTTTATTTTAATTGGCATTGTGGATTACTAGATATGTTCCATTAAGTCCGCTTGTAGTTGTCGATACTTTTGTTTGTCATGAAGTTGAATATTTTTGCGATATACCTCTCATATGGAGTGAAAGGTTCCTTTTCCAGCTCTAGTTGTGATAAGCCATTCGCGGTTTCATTGTAAGAGCTAAGTTAATTAAAGTTCGTGGCATATGTGTCTTTTTCATCCTCAACAATCATATTATGCAAAATTATGCAGGCTCTCATTACTCTTCCAATACCATCCTTGTAGCAAAATTGTATAGGGCTATGTATTATTACAAATCGAGCTTGCAACACTCTGAATGCTCGCTTCACATCCTTTCAGCAACCTTCTTGATACTGTGCAAATAACTTTCTCTTGTCTCCCTGTGGTTGGCTGATTGTTTTGACAAATGTTGCCCATTCAGGATATATACCATCTGTCAAATAATATCTCAAGAGTGTAATTATTTCCATTTACAATGTAATTTACCTGTAAAGCGTGACTTGCAAGCACTTCATCGAACACCGGTGATCGATCTAACACATTAATATCGTTGTCTGACCCAACAATTTCAAAAAATACTTGCCACATCCTTAAATTAGGCGAAAGCCACAGCTTTAAGAATTATAGTTGTAATCCCTTTAGGGGAAAATTTCTTTTTTCTCTACTGCATCAAATCTCTGCTAGAAATATGGATCAAAACTTGAAAGAGCATCAATAATACGAAGAAAGACATGCCTTCTCATTTGAAACCTTCTCCAAAATAGCTCGAGAGGGCACACCGAATTTTTTACAAAGCACTCCCTTATTAGACATTCATGTCCTGCTTCATGGTCTCTATCTACCTTCCTACGATATCTAGATGAAGAGCTTTCTGCATACGCTTGGAGAATAAGTTTAAGATATTTTTCTTTTGAGTCATCATACAAAAACTCCTCAATCCAATCATCAGCAGTGTCCAAAGACATATTATATGGTTTATCAGAGTTATTAGACATTGTAAGTAATGGATGTTTAATTGTTGGTTGTAGATGGAGAAATGTTTATAGAGTAGATGACTAATTGGTAAGTGATTATGCATGTTATAAATAAGGAGTTATGAGTTTATAATGGCTAGTTTTTAATAGCTATTTTGTAACGGCTAGTTTTTAATAGATAGTTTTTAACAACTAATAATATTACACCAAATAATAAAATATATTACAATAACAAATAACATTACATAATTAAAAAGCTATATAATATTTGGAAAAAAATTAAAAAGCCACATAACCATAAGCACAAATATTCAATTAATATTATACTTTATCTTACCATTTTCTAGTAACTTAGCATGAATTTCTCATTGGGCTGAGTTTATTGAGGTGGTGTCTGCAAAAAGAACTTTTATATCCATCTCCTTTTCTTCAAGTCCTTCTCCTTTTGCTTGACATATTCCATTCCTCAATCATTGGTAATTTTCTTGCTGTATTTGATTTAATTGCTTCAATCTCTTCCTTGATGAAGGACTCAGCATCAGTAGTTTTTTATTTTCCTTTATTTTTCCTCTTAGCTGCTTTGGTGCCTTTTGGACGAACTAGAAACTCTACAGAATCATCGGTCATTGCCGTTTCGAAATTTGGTGAAAATGAGTATGCTCCACTAGCACTTATTTTTGTTCTCTTGGAACCTCCGCTATTAGTTAAAGGAGTTCTCTATTTTGGTTCCTTTCGAAGCTCAATCCAATGCCTCAATAAAATTATATTTCTTCTTGGTCCTAGCAAGATAGAGTTGATGAGCCAACTTCATTATATTATCCATGTTTGAACCACTTCCTATTTCTCGAGTTGGTTGATTGTAACATCCACCAAATAATTGAGCTCCATGGTTGATCTTATACCATCATTTTTTCATTGCATTTGACCCTCTTTTGATGATGTTGGAATTGCTTTTCTTACAGTATTGATGGACTCGGGCCCAAAATGCATCGCATTTGTTATCGATACTAAATAGGATCTGTCGATACGTTTAACCATGCACTAATTAGGAGCTTAACGTCTTTTCATCGCCATTGACTAATATTCTCTTACACAATTTCAACGTTAATGTTGTCATTATTGATGTTTATATCATCTCCAACATCATTATTAGAAAATGGTGCATATGGTGAATTTGGAGTCAAACCAATAAGTGTTTGAGGAACTCGATTAGATGAACCCTTTACACTGGTTGAATCCGACCCTCCACAACTAGATTGAGTTTGAAATTGTGGAGATTGAGTAAAAATGGGGGAAAATGGAAATTGATTATTAGTAAAATAAGAAAATTAAAAATTTAGATTTTGAGGCAGGTTTGGATTTATAGATTGAGATTGTGAAAATTTTGAATTTTGAGCAAAATTAAAATTTTGTATGTAATTAAAAAAAGAATATCCATATTTTAGTGAAATTGTAGATTAATTTATTGTAGATGAATTTTAATAGAATGTGAGAGAAGTAGAATTTGAGTAGAGTGGAAAAAAAATAGAAATTTTAGTAGAGTGTGAAAGAATAAAATTTTTAGTGGAATTTGATAAAAATGATTATATTTATAGACATAAATTTAAAAATTAAAAAAAATAAAAAAAGGTTACGTGCAATAGTAATAAAACATACAACGGTAATAAAGTTACCATTGTATGTTAAATTTTAATTTTTTTTATAAAGAACTGCCATTTAATTGTCCCCTAAAGTGGGACCGTCCTACTTGAGTGGGACGTGAGACTTGTACCAGAGTCAGATAAGTCCTTAAGAGCTTGGGACCAAAAGCAACCCCACGTTGGGGGTGCTCTAGCCAACATACCCTGACTTGAATGCCAAACAAAAGATAAATTATTATTATTTTTATAATAGATATTAAATTAATTTTCTTTATCTATTTTTACCAAGACACTGAGTACATTAAGAGAATATTAAATTAATTTTTTTTCTTTTTCCATTTAGCACTAAGTACATTAAGAGAATCAAATTTATATTTATAAATATATTTTATTTTATTTAAATATAGTCAATTTTTTTTCAAATTTTCCTTTATTTTAAATAAAAAATTAATTAAGATTATTATTATTGTACTTTAGACATATAATAATGAATGTATGCATATCTTGTTGATTTAAAATTTAAGTGAACTAATTGACTTATTTTAATCAAGTCATTTTTCAAAAATTTTATAAAATTAATAATACTGAACAAGTTTTTTTTAAGCATCAAAAAAGAAAATTTGAATTTGAATTTATTATCTAAATCATATATGCACTTATCATGAGACAATACATTTTTGTGTTTTTTTTAATATACTGATTAAGATATTTCACTAATGAACAGAGAGTAAAAGTTATATCATTATTATATGTTGTTATGTTATACTAAATAAGTTTCTACAATAAAATAAGAAAAAAATTATTATAAAAATTTGAGAAAAAAAGTAATGATATTACACATAATTAATCTAAAAGATTTTATTAAAAGAAAATTATTGAAATTTGTCTTAAATTTTGGAATTTGAGTTTTGAAAAAATAGTAGTAATTAATATGTTCAATTTAAATATGGTCTACAATATTATAAAATAAGTATCACTAGATTGTATATAAATTTAATACAACATATATAAATATAAAAATAAATAATTATTATGTAAAAAGAAAAAAATGAATTAAAAATAATAAAAATGACTTGAAAAAATTAATTTACATAAACAAATATAACATTTAAAAAAATTAAGCTATTAACATGTAAATAAGCTAAAATTAATAAAAAAAAATTATAAAAATATCATATCGAATACAAGATATTGATATGGTAAAATAGATAAATATATAAGAGAAATAGTTGTATTATAAATATATATTCATAATATAATTATTTATTAAAATAGTTATCGAAATATTAATTAGAACATCATTAAATGACAACTTTGATATTAGATTTTTTTTAATTTTGAATAAATTATCATCTTTGACTAGAATTAAAAATAATTTTAATTAAAAATGAAAATAAATCTATTACTTTAAAAATAAAATATCTTTTACATGTTAAAAAATTAAACTACAAAGAATTCAAATATTTTACTAATAGTTTTACATATATTATATCTGTAAATGTTGATATAATTATAGTGACTCAATTAAAAATCATAAAATTTACTAATATTGAAATTTAATAAATATATATCATATTTTTAAATTATTAATAATTCTTACAACATGACGCAGGTGATTTTAAATTAGAAAAGCAAAATTGTCTTATTAATTAGATCAATTTCCATATAAGTCAATGCCCCTTTTCTTTTCTTTTTTTCTTTAAAATATGTGTAATCTCCTGATATCAGTTTATTTCTTTTATTTTCACTTTAACCATTTTAATATTCTAATTTAATTTTTTATATATATTTGATCGTTAATTTAAGAATATGAAAGAGAAATATAATGTAAGAGACATACATATTTTGAGATATGACATATTTATCGACACTCTCATTCATATGATATATACACTCATGATTGGTCAATTTGCTCTCCTCTATTTTTATTTTAATTATTTTGATATTTTAACTTGGCCTTTTTTATATTTATTTGACCCCACTACCTTATTTGAAGTACGATCAATACTTGAATTAGAGTTAAAATTTAATGAGTTTTATTGATATTTTGACAACAATATTTTCTCAAAAATAATCGAAACAATTATCAAATAAATATATTATAAATTATAAATATAATATTTTATTAATATATTATTAAAGATTATTGAAGGAAATTTGAGTTAATTTTTATATGTAAACTATAATAAAAAGTCATTGTTTTTTTTTATTTTGTAGCATGAGAATGCATTTTTTTATTTTGATGCTGCTTGATATTTGAGTTAATTTTTTTATGTAAATTATAATAAAAAGTCATTTTTTTAAAATTTTTTAGCATTAGGAGAATGGATTTTTTTTTATTTTGATGCTGCTTGATATATATATATATATGTATGTATTTATTTCTAATTTAAAATATAAGATATAGTTTTTTCAAAAAATTACTAATAATTACTAGAATAAAAATAAATAAAATATTTGAAATGACATGATGAACAAATTACTAATTAAAATTCTAAAAATCATAAAAAGCTTATTTAAAAAATATAAATAATTTCATATGCAAATAATAGAGATTCATAATAAGAAAATGCATATTTAGATTTTTTTTAAAAAAAATTAATGCTTTAAATTAGTACAAATTATAAAATGCATATAATATGAGTTGTACTACTATAAAAAGTCAAGTTGAAATGTACTCAAAATGATTAAAGTGAATGCAGAGAAGGCAAACTGAGCAATTATGCTAAGTATGAAGAGTTATGTATAAATTAAGCTTTTATTCTTTTTTTTATCCATATAATTTCTTTAACGCAAATTTTTGTTTTTCATGCGAGGTAAGAATATGCAATTTATATGTATTTTGTTACTTTAATAAATAAGAATCAAAATATATAAGAAAAAAATCTATTGGCATATTAAAATGATTAAAGTGAAAGCAGATTGGATAAAAATAATCAATTAGCGATATGTTTGTATTCAACTTTTTTTTTTCTTTTCTAACCGTATTTGTCATGGAGGATATTATTGTATTTTTGGATTGGGAGGAAGTTATTATGTTTTTGAATTTGATTAAAAGTATGAATAAATATACGTTTAATGTTTATGTGATTAATCGGATGTTATTTTTTATTTAATTAAATCCTGACATCTCCTTCATGTATATAAAAAAAAATACAATTTCTTTTATTCAATTATATTAAAATTAGCTCAAAAATTCAGAGGTTTATATTTGAATTTTAATAAAAAAATGTCAATGTATAAATAACTTGATGAAAATAGCTTCTATCATGTGAAAATAGTTTCGAATGTTATATGATATTATCTTGATCAAAAGAGATACATATGAATTCGAATAAGAAACAATAAACCTAAGTCACAATGTTAATAAAAAAAATTATTTGAGAAAATCTAAACGCCATATTTTTTTCTGAATTTTCATATGATTTTTTTTTATTTTTTATTTTGAGAGTAGGACTACAATCAGTTCTTTAATTGGCAATAGTTTCATCTATCTTTATTCTTGTTTTTTCTCATATACTTATTCTCTTTTTAATTTTCTATTTGTATTTATCCTCAAATAATTTTTAGATTTATATAGATTTAAAATTTTCATATTTCTTTTTCTTTAATTTTTTTATTGTTCTCATTTTAGTTTTGTGCCTTTTTTATTTTGTGTTTGTTCTCTTTTTAATTTTGTGTTTGTGTTTATTCTCAAATAATTTTTAGATTTATATAAATCTAAAATTTTTGTATTTCTTTTTCTTTAATTTTTTATTATTCTCATTTTAGTTTCGTGCCTTTTTTTTTTATTTTGTATTTGTTCTCTTTTTAGTTTTATATTTGTGTTTATTCTCAAATAATTTTAGATTTATATAGATATAAAATTTTCATATTTCTTTTTCTTTAATTTTTTAAGGTTCTCATTTTGGTTTTGTGCCTTTTTTTTGTTTATGATTTGTTTTTTAAAAATATTTTTCAATTAGTGTTTGTTTTTATTTTTATATATTTTTTAATTTTTTAGAATAAAACTGAATGCAAATTGAGTTTTTATTACAGAGTTTAGTCTTTTCTTATTTGAAGGTCGTTATGTATTCTCTTTTAATGAAAGTTTATCATTTTTTAATGAATGTTATTACTTCTTTTTAAGTAGAGGTGTCATTCTCATATGAAATATGCTAAATAATAAATGAAATAAGTGTCTTAGTGAAAGTCATATTGTCATAGTATATTATTATTATTTACTTTTTGTGTCAAAAAATTTAAAAAAATTTACAACTTTAGTAGTTATATGTATCTTGTATACTTTAAGATTATAAAATTTTATTTATACCATACATATATAATTTTGATCTATTAATAAAAATTAATTTTATATTAAAAAATAAATTTAAATAAGAAAATCTTCAAATTAGATTATAATGAAATTGAATTTCAGACTTAAATCTAATAGTCATGACTCTTCAGCTACCAGCTCACCAATTGAATTTGCAACTTCTTTTTTAAAATATCAAAATTAATTTCAAATCTTAATATCACACTTTTTTTCCCTTTTTCGATACGATATTTTACCAAGATAATGAAAATAAAAAAAAGTGACATAATATTGAAAAGCTAAGCAAATAATCAAATTCATGATTAAAAGATTGATACTATGTTGAGTGTAATGGGCCTAATTGCTCATTATTCTCTTAGGATATTTATAAAACTAATTTAAAAATAAGTTTCATTTTTAAAAATATTATATTTTAAAAAATTAAAAATATAAAAATTAATGTTTTTAAAAATATTTCACTTCTCTCTAAAGTAAGATTTTTTTTTTCAAAAATATCTCATTTGTTATTTTAAGCAATATTTTACTACAAATTTATCTTTTTTTTTAAATTTTACTATTAAATAAATATTCTAATAAAATAATAAAAATTAATATTTTAAAATATATTTTCAACTAATAAAATGTATTAATTTTCTATAAAATGAAAATTTTAATTTTAATTACAAAAAAAAAATAAAACTCAAAAAAATTAAAAAAGATAAAATATATAAGAATATATTAATAAAAATTATTAAATTTATTTTTAGCAAATTTTATATATTATAAACATAAAAAAAAATTTAAAAAGATTTATTCTATCGTGTTGATATTACATACATGTTATGTGTATGTCATATAGATATTATAAATATTGTGTAGATATTATATTTATTTTATAACAATAAACAATAGCTTTCTGATGCTCAAACTTAAAAATGAATTAAAATAATTTGGTTTAAAATGAATGTGAAACTTTTGTTCTTGAAGACTTTTATTAATTTAAAATTTTAAATTCGAATCTGGTTAAAATATTATTATTTAAATTTTATAATATTCTCTACATAAAATGTTATAATATTAGAAATTCAAATAAAATATTCATTCAACATGCCTAGCCCTAAATGCATAAATTTTCTTCATATGCATAAATTTGACTTTCATCATCGTAATAGAAATTAAAAATGTTTAAAATGAATTAAATGATTACTAAATTAAAATATCATCGCTAAATTAATGGATATAAATTGTTAACAAAAATAAGCAAAAATTCTTCACTTCCAGCATTAGGATTCCAGGCGCAAAAAAAAAAAAAAAAAAAAACACATTAAGATTGACTGTTAGATGTCTATTTGATGAATTATACACGTGTAACTTATGTAATTTTCTAGTTAACTAAAGTCAAAGTTAGTTATATTATTAGCTAGTTTTGTTACATAACACCAGCATATAATTATTATACTATAGCCCATTTTGATGTATACAGAATACATTTCTTTAATTGTTCTTCTTCGTTGCAACTTGATCATGGTATCAAAGCATCAATTTTGATCCTTTTTTTTTTTTTTTGCCAAATACATATATAATTTCACAAATTTATTTTAATTATTCATTTTTCCCCTTCAACTTATAAATTAACTAGTTAGCCCTTAAACTCAATTTTTTCATAATATTTAACTATAATTTCGCCAACTCAACATATAAGCGAGCAACACGTGTGCAGAGACAAGTGAGAGCATCTAAAACCATTAATAAATACAGAAAGAATATCTTTTCTCTCCTCCCTCCTCCTCCTCCTTCTTTATCTTCTTATTGTATTTAAAACCCTAATTAATCAAACAAAAAAAAAATAAATCCATTAACCAAACAACAATTCTCATTTTTGTCCTACCATTAATCAAACAAAATAAATAAAAACCTATTGAAGTACGTTTTTCCATAAATCAAATAAAACAAATAAATCCATTAAAATGTTCTTGCATATTATTCAAAAAAAAAAAATCCATTGAAATACTTTTGAAAAGAAATGAAGGAAAATATTTATCAGCAAGTTGGGTCATATGAAGATTGAGATGAGATGTGCTAATTTTTTCAGCAATGCTTAAGGAATTGAATTTTTTACTTCTTCAACGAGGTGAAGGAATGAGTTTTTTCTTCAACCAATTTAGCTCATACTTTCTTTAAGTATATTTTAGAGATTGATTTAGTTTGGGAATGAGTTTAGAGAGAGTGAGAGAAATATTCAGCTTGAGAATGAATTTTACACTTATTCTTCTTCAAACAGATGAGAAATGAGATTTTTTCACTGAAAAAATTGGCTTTTTTCTGTTAAAAATTTCAGCCAATACTTCAATTAAACTGGATAATTAGTTAAAATGCGATTTTAAATGTTGTATTTTGAGGATTGAATTTAATATTTTATGCATTAGGGATTTGAATTGGAGTGGATTCAATTTGGGAATTAAAATTTAATTTTATATAATTGAGCTTGTCCTAATATGGAGAGGAAGCAATTCCAAGTCATGGCAAGCTGTAATTTTTCATTGGTTAAAAATTTATATCAGCGTGCATGACGTTCATACAACTACATATCAATGAAATCATGTTTGAATATTACGGAAAAAAATTGAGTTTAGGGGGTTAACCAGTTAATTTGTAAGTTGAGAGTATAAAGTGACCAATCGAGATAAGTTTAGGAGGCTATACATGTATTTGGCCTTTTTTTTTTCTTCCTTGAATTGATCTACTTATGGATTTAACCTCCTCTTGATTGCATAATTATTTCTGCTTGTTTTGTTCATTTACAGATTCTTTCTTGATCTACTTCTTTCTTTTGAAATCCCTAGTTTCTTTTGCGATAATGGCAATTGAATAATGTTCTTCTTCAAAATAGTCAAATGTGATCAATAAACGATAATCCTAATTTGACTCATATTTTATATTCTTTTAATGGAAATAATTACAAACTTAGAGCAAATCTATGAAAATTGCTCTTATAGCAAAACAGAAATTAGGTTATGCAGATGGCAGAATTAAGAAACCAGATGAGAAATCAGATGGATATGATACCTGGTTCAGCAACAATGCCATGGTCATATCTTGGATCTTGATTGCCCTAACCAAGGATCTTCATGATGCTTCTCTTTATGTGCAACCTCCGAAAGAGGTATGAGAGAAATTAGAACAAAGGTTTGGAGAGACAAATTATCCGCAAAAATATCAGATCAGGAGAGAAATTACTTTTGTTACTCAAAGGTAATTCATCTCTCTCAATGTATTTCATAAAATTGTGCAAACTTTAGGATGAACTGAGTAGTATTGTGGAAATGCCTAATTGCAATTGTGGAAAATGTACTTGTGACATAACTAAACAGATCATTAAGATAAATGAGAATGCCAAGATTATACAGTTTCTTATGGGTCTTAATAAGAGTTATGATACTGTCAAAAATCAGATTCTTATGATTGAGCCTCTTCCAAACATAGATAAAGTGTACTCTTTGGGGCAAAATATAGACAACCAAAGGATTATTTCTAGTAATTTTTCAGAGAACAATGATATGACTACTACTTTGTTAGCTAATTCAACTCCACAGAGACATATTTCTACAGCAAGGCCAAGCTATAAACGAAGAGATTAGACTCATTTTGAAGACAAACATTATATTTACTGTAAGAGAGTTAGGCATGTTAGGGATTCTTATTTTAAACTGCATGGATATCTAGATTTGTACAAGGAACTTAAGTGGAAAAGAAAAAAGTCTAATGGAGGTAAGGTTAGGGTCAGTATGGCTGAGACACATGTTGATGATGATGATGATGTAATAGATCCAGTGAATTCAACTGAAGTTACTAGTTCCTCTTCTTTACAAGATATAATTTAGGAGTTAACTAAAGTTCTCAAAGGGAAGCCACTCACTGAACAACATTTTATTAGTTTTGTGCAAGATTTTGCAGGCATTGTTCCTCCTTCACAATCTTCTATGAACAGTCAACAAAGTTCATATTGGATTATTGACTCAAGGGCAAGTAATCACATTTGTGCTAACAAGACTCTTTTTCTAACTCTGGATAAAGTGGATCACTATCATATTGTTCATTTGCCTGATGGTACTATATTAAAAGTTGAATTGGCTGGGAGAGTGACTATTACTGACAGTTTAACCCTAGAAGGAGCCCTTTATTAACCTAAGTTTAGTTATAACTTACTGTCAGTTAGTAAGTTGGCTGCTGACAGTAGAGTTGTTTTCACTTTTTCCCCATCTTTCTGTTTTCTACAGGACCCCAAGACTAAGGAGACACTTGTTGTTGGTCAAGCTTCTGACAACCTTTAAATTCTAGATCAAACTTCTTTTGTATCTAGTATTATTAATCATTACTTACAACTTGCTCAATCCTTTTGTTCTTCTCATTCCCATATGAGTACCATTACAGAATCCAGTTTATGGCATCAGAGCTTGGGCCATCCCTCAACTACTATACTTGACAAGTTGAGCTTACTAAATTGAAGTGCTTATTCTTTTCCTTATGATGTGTATGCTAAATCTAAACAGACTAGGCTGAATTTTCCACTTAGTCAATCTAATAGTCAAGTCTTGCTTGAGATTTTACATATTGACATATAGGGTCCTTATCATAAACAAAGTTTATCTGATGCAAGCTTTTTTCTAACCATTGTTGAGGATATGAGTAGGTCTACTTGGACTTTTATGTTGCAATCTAAGGATCAAGTTACTACTATGCTGGAGAGGTTTCTCAAAATGGTTCATACTCGGTTCAGTGGTGGTGTAAAAATTATGAAAACTAATAATGGTCGTGAGTTTCTTAGTCATTCTTGGTAATAAGTTTTATAGAATTTTGTTATTCAACACTAAAGAACTTGCAATTACACTCATTAATACAATGGAAGGGTCGAGAGAAAACATAGGCATTTAGTGCAACTGGCTAGGGATCTTTTGTTGCAAGCATCTTTGCTAATGATTTTTGGGTCGAGGCTATATTACATGCTATATATTTGATAAATAGGCTGCCATCTAGTGTTTTGAATTGGCAGAGTCCTTATGAATTGTTGTTCTAATCTAAATATGATCTTTCTTCTCTTAAGCAGTTTGGGTGCTTATGTTATGCTACTGCTGCAAAACCTTTTAAAGATAAATTTGCACCTAGAAAATCTAAGTGCATTTTTATGGGTTTTATTTCCGGGCAAAAAGGTTTTAGAATGTCTGACTTGGATAATAAAGAGTTTTTGTTTTAAGAGATGTTGTTTTCCATGAGAACAATTTTCCTATGCCTATATTATACAAGGTAATGCAGATGATGTTATTGTTCGTCAGATATCTACTTCTACTTATCCTTTTACTTCTACTTCAGCTATATAACCACAGACACACCCATCTACTCAACCACAGACACAACCACCTACTCAACCATCACAATCAATACCAAACACACAACCATCAGAATTTACACAAACAATTCAACCAACACAAACATCAACTGCTCCTGTTACTGTACCTGTCTCTTTACCCACACAAGCTCTAGTCTAAGTTAGAATAAGAAGACATGTTAAACCTTCTTGGTTAACTAACTTTGTCACCAATTTTGCTTCTAATTGACTTTCCTCTCCCCATATCCCCCAAACTTTTAATTCCTTTCACTAATTAACCTTTTTTGTCAGCTGATCATCATGTTTTTTTTTTTGCAAATGTGGATTCAGTAGTTGAACCTTCTTCTTTTTCTCAAGCCAATCAATTTGAGGAGTGGAGACGATCCATGGCTGTGGAGTTGCAGGCTCTTAAAAATAATAATATTTGGACATTTACTGATTTACCTCCTAGCAAGTCAGTTATTGGATGTCATTGGGTGTATAGACTGAAGCTTAATCCATATAGCTTTGTGAATCGACATAAAGCCAGGTTAATGTCTAAGGGCTATCATAAGGTGGCAAGACTTGATTAAAATGATAACTTTTCTCCTGTTGCTAAACTTTTCACTGTGCGAGTTTTCATCTCCATTGTTACTGCTAACTGTAATATCCATTCAGCAAGTTGATTTTAATAATGCATTTCTTCACGATTTTCTCGATAAAGAAGTGTATATGCGGCCTCCTCTTAGTTACACCCATGCTCGAAAAGGTCAAGTGCTTTAACATTCTCTTTATGGATTAAAGTAGGCTTCTCGTCAGTAGAACACTAAGTTGACTATCTTCTTATTGAATTAGGATTTTGCAGTCCCTAAATGATAATTGTTTATTCATCCTCTGAGGATGGTGTCTTTCTTGTTGTTTTGGTATATGTGGACGATCTCTTGCTCGTAGGTAATCCTGATTATGAAATTGCCAAGCTTATTGCTAATTAGATGTGAAGTTCACCATCAAAGACTTAGGAGAAGCTCGATATTTCTTGGACTTGAGCTTTTTCGTTCAACAAGTGGAGTTTACATGAAAGTATGTAGTTGATTTGCTTACTGATTCAGGATTGTTGGGTTCCAAACCTAAACCAAGTCCTTTCCCTAAGGGTATTCAGTTGTTTCCTTTGAATCGCCATTGTTGGATGACCCTCAACCTTGTCGTAGTTTAGTTGGTCGGTTGCTATACTTGGGCTTTGCAAGGCCCGATATCTCTTTTAGTATCCAGTAGTTGAGCCAGTATGTGCATAGTCCTCGTGAGGTCCATATGCATGTAGCACATCATGCTCTTCATTATCTTAAGCAGAGTCCTTCACTAGGTTTTTTTCTTCCCAAAACAAGTTGATATGAAAATATTCAACTTTTATGACTCTGATTGGGTATCCTGTCCTGAAACCCAACGATCGATTACTAATTTTTGTGTATTTCTTGGTGGTTCCCTGATTTCTTGGAAGACAAAGAAATAAGCAATTATTAGTAAAAGTTTTGTTGAGGCCGAATATCATTCTATGGCTTCTATTGTTTGCGAGCTTCAATGGCTTCAATATCTTTTATAGGATTTCCAAATTTCACTTTAGCTGCCCATTCTTTTGCATTGTGACAATCGTGTTGTCATTCATATAGCTTCTAATATGGTGTTCCATGAGCATACCAAGCACTTAAACATTGATTATCACCTAGCTCAGAGCAAATTGAAGGAGAGTCTCATCTGTACTGTTCACGTTAATTCTTCTTCTAAGATCACTGATATCTTTATCAAAACTTTATCTTTTCCTCTATTTTCTTATTTAATGTCCTAGTTGGTTTGGCATATTTCCACCAAATTCCAACTTGAGGGGCGGGGAGAGGGTGGGGGGATTATACACGTGTAACTTATGTAATTTTCTAGTTAACGAAAATCAAAGTCAATCATAATTATGGGCGGAGGGGCAGGGATCAATTACCACCCCTTGGTTCCACCCTATGTATATATATATATAATTATTTTTTAAATATTAGTTATTTTAAAAATTTTAAATTAGTTTTTAATTTATTATTTTGATAATGTTATTGAATATTATAATTATTTATCCTTATTATTCAATTTAAAGTTTAATTTATAGGTTTTAATTTATTATTTTGATGATTAGGTTAATTATTTTAGAATTTAATTATAAATTGAGATTTGGAGTTTTGATGATTAGGTTAATTATTTTAAAATTTAATTATGCTATAAATTATGAATTTAAGATTTTATAATTATATTAATTATTTTATAAAAAATATTATATATAAATTTATTTAAAAATAATTAATTTAAACACTTTTTTAAAATATCTCAAATATATATATATTATTTAAAAAATAATATATTATGTGATTTTTTAAAGTAATATTTAAATATTAAAATAAAAATAAAAATATTAAAATATTTAATATGAAAATAAAATAAAATATTAATATTAATATCAACTGTTTACAATAATATTTTAATATAAAAATAAAATTACATATAAATTCATTTGTAATTTTTTTGGGTGAAAATTTGGTTCTCTTCTATTCAAATCCTCGTTCTACCACTTGTTTTAGTATTAGCTAGTTTTGTTACATAACACCTGTATATAATCAGTATACTGTACTGTAGCTCATTTTGATATATACAGAATACATTTCTTTCATTGTTCTTCTCTGTTACAACTTGATCACTATTATTTAACTCTACTGACTCGTCAAAAGTCTTAAAACTCTGAATAGCAGACGAGCACTACCAAACTCCAAGCTAATTTGGTAATATATAACCTTATTTGTACTTTACACACATCAAAACCAAACAGTTTTTTAACATCAAATCCTATTTTGGTCACACGAAAATACATAATCATATTTTACCTTTCCTCCAGAGTTTTTATTTTTATTTTTTAATTTAATTTAGAAGAAGAAGAAGATCAAATTAAAATAAAAAGAATTGGAAGGTCTGTTTTGCTGACTGGTAGGCTGAGTTAGAGCAGGTTTCTTCAACTTTATATACATTGTCAAATGTAAGACAGATCAAAAACCATAGACCACTGATTAGTGGAACAAAGGCAAATGGAATCCCGAAAATCTCAATTGGCCCTCGTTTTTCTGCTTCTAGCTCCATTAACATGCCTCTGTTTTGACCTACCCAGTGAGTATTCTATAGTGGGTAATGACATTCATGAGCTGGTTTCGGAGGAACGTGTGATTGAGCTGTTTCAACAATGGAAATCGAAGCACAGAAAGGTTTATAAGAATGCAGAAGAGGCAGAGAGGAGACTAGAAAACTTTAAAAATAATTTGATGTATGTAATCGAGAAGAATGCAAAGAAATGGAGAAGTTCAGAGGCAGGGCATAGGGTTGGATTAAATAAGTTTGCTGATATGAGCAATGAAGAATTTAGGCAAAAGTATCTGCCAAAAGTGAAAAAACCCTTTAGTGAAAAAAGCAATATAACGACTACTAGACAGTGTAGACACAGAAATTTACTATCCTGTGATGCTCCTTCTAGCTTGGATTGGAGGAAGAAGGGTGCTGTTACTGCTGTTAAGGACCAAGGAGACTGTGGTAAGTTTTGTAATTTCTCTATTTTTTTAATATATGTATATATTTTGTTATTATTTGACTTTATTTTTTTTTTAATCAGGAAAGAGTAATTTCATTGAACACATACAGTTCCAAGGAGCCAAACAGCAAATACAAACCATTATTTGACTATATAATTGACATAGTGGAATCTCTTAATATAAATAAATAATTTTATGGAAACCTAGGTCAGAAATAATGTATAATATTTTTTATCTGAAAAAAATAATAATTTAAATTGAGCTGGAGCAATATCAATTCACCACTGATCTATTAAGGTAATACTAAAAATAAAACAAGTGGCCTTCTGCTAGAATAAGTGGTCAATTGTAAAAATTTTAGCTTGGTAAATATTGGGATGGTGAATTAACTTAGTTGGAAGGATGATACTTTGTTCAATGGCAGTGAAGTCATCTTAGGATAATGAGATTACCGGTTTGAATCTCAATCTAAGTCGAATAAAAAAAAACAATCACCATATTTTTAGCTGTGAAATTATTTATTTATTATTTTTAATATTTTGTTTCATTTATTGAGTGTTGTTTCATTCTATCTAACGGGGTTCTTGGTTGATAAATGTTAATAGGAAGTTGTTGGGCATTCTCTACAACTGGTGCAATAGAGGGAATAAATGAAATAGTCACTGGAGACCTCATTAGTCTTTCCGAACAAGAACTTGTGGATTGTGTTTCAACCAATTATGGATGTGAAGGAGGCTATGTCTACTATGCCTTTGAATGGGCTATTAACAATGGTGGGATTGATACAGAAGCTGATTATCCTTACACTGCTGTTCAAGGTACCTGCAACACCATCAAGGTTTGTTTGTTTGTTTCTTTCTTTTCTGTATTAAAATCCCTCAAAATCTTGATACCCAATTAAGCATTTTTAGCATATGTCTTTACATTTGATTAGGAGGAAAGAAAAATTGTGTCCATTGATGGGTATGAAGATGTAGCTCAATTAGATAGTGCTCTGTTGTGTGCAACTGTACAACAACCTATTAGTGTGGGGATGGATGGTTCTGCAATTGATTTTCAGTTGTATACAAGTGTAAGTCTTTCTGTTCTTTTTGTTTGAGTGCCGTTAGAAATGTTGTCTTATAAAGTGTTTGATAAAATAAAAATTATGTGATCAGGGGATCTATGATGGTAGCTGCTCTGGTAATCCTGATGATATTGATCATGCAGTTCTGATTGTTGGTTATGGCTCTGAAGATGGAGAAGAATATTGGATAGTAAAGAATTCATGGGGTACAGAATGGGGCATGGAAGGTTATTTCTACCTGAGAAGGAATACTAATTTAGAATATGGTGTTTGTGCTATTAATGCAATGGCCTATTATCCTACTAAGGCTTCGTTTGGAGGTATAATTTATTAATATATATTAGTATATGGTTCTATACGATATGGTACTGTAAGTATTATTTATTCTGTTTGAAAAAGATTATATGATATAATATGGTTAGATAAATTATTTTTGTTTGGTTTGATGATATGGTATGATTATAGAGATAATAAAATAGCTAAAATACTTTCAATATATAATTGTCATTAAATTTAATTTAAAATAAATATAAAATTTATTAAAATTATTTTTTACAGATTCAAAAATAAAATTTAATTACAAGCACTAAAAATAAATAACTAAATATAGAAAAATAATGCATATGAATGGAAGAAAATACTTGACTAACAAGTATAATAATTAAATACATGTATTTACAAATTTCATAACAAAAATTTATGTTTTTTTAATATTTGTGTAAATAAAAATATTTGTTTCACATTTGAGTTTTAATAAATTCAACATGATTAAACTAAGTTATATTATTTACAAATAAAAATTTATATTATTTACAAATAAAAATTTATATTATTTACAAATAAAAATTTTACAGTGAATCATTTATACAAGAAACAAAATCAAACCATAAATTTTTGTGAAACAAATTCAATCAATAAATCCTAAATTAGTTAAAGACTGAAAATCAAATCAAACTGTTATATTGGAAGGAGATGGAAAAGAAGATGGAGATATTAATGTGGAATTTACAAAAAGCATTGAGTAATAATTAAAAAAAATTATAAACCAGCACAGCTCACCGATTTAGTAGCTCCAAAAACTTGAGGAAAAATTATGGTTTGTAAACCATGAAAAACTATACTATGAGTGTGAAACTCAAGACAAACAATAAATCAAACCATACCATACCCCATCAAACCATGACATACCATCATCCAAACAGAGGGTAAAGACCCCAATGCCCCATCTCCATCTAGTCCTCCTTAACCATCATCACCCCCTCCACCTCCTCCTCCACCACCACCAACACCCGTGCCCCCACCTCCCTCTCCTTCACCAAGTGAATGTGGGGACTTTTCTTATTGTCCGGGTGATGAGACATGCTGTCCTTACGAAAATGTTGTATGATGCAATGAAATCGACTATTGTTGCCCCCAGTGATTACCCCATTTGTGATGTTGATGAAGGACTCTGCCTGCAGGTAAGAATTCATAATTTTTAAATATTCAAGAATTGCCTATTGTTAGGATGTTGCGGAACGAAATATACAATTACAACTAAAATAAAAATGACGAATATCAAAGTTTTACGTGAAAAAATCAAATTAATTAGAGCAAAAGACCACGGACAAATTGTAGAAGAATTTTATTATAGCAAAAAGATTACAATAATTTCTTTCTAAAATAAGGAGAGCACAATTGACAATACTCTCTCTTATAATAGGAGAAATTAAATACTCTCTCTATAATAAAATAAAAGACAATATTTAGGAGAAATTTTACTTTTCTCTCTAAAACTCTTTAATAATTTTTGGGATGAATTTCAAGTGAAAGCTAAATAGTTTATATAGGCTTCAAAAATAGGTTGGTAGAATTTTGTCAATGGTTAGGTAACTCATTTACCAAAATTAAACATCTCTATTTTTGATATTAATTACCTAAGTTAGGTACCTCCATTTTAGACTAAGAATTGCCTAAGTTAGTTACATCCATTTTTGACCAAAAATTACCTAAGTTAGTCACATTCATTTTTTACTATACAAAATAGACTTTACTACAACATATCTCTCACTTAAAGTCACTTTTTATAATCCTTATATCCTTTCTACACTTGCCATCTCCATGTTGCTTACGTATTTGTTAGGCCTAAGGAGAATCGATACCAAATAAACTTGTCATTATTAATCAGCTTTGTTAACATATTTGCTAGTTTTTCTTTTGTATGAATTTTTTGTATATCCACACTGCTTTCTTTCACCTTCTCATGACTGAAGTGATATTGAACTCGTATGTGTTTTATCTTTGAATGAAATGCTGAATTTTTTGCCAGATGCAGAGCACTCTGACTATCACAAAATAGAACAATCTTCTCTTGTATGTATCTGAGCTCCTCCAATAGCATTTGCAACTATATTGCCTCTTTGCTAGCTTGGGTAGCTGCAATATGTTTTGCCTCCGTTGTAGAAGTAGCCACAATAGGTTGTAATTTTGAAACCCAACTTATAGCTCCTCCAACAAGAGTAAACATATAACCAGAGGTAGATTTGCTCTTTTCAAGATCACCTTCATAATCTGAATCAACGTAGCCTCTGATAGTAAAGTCTGATTCTCCATAACATAATGTAATATTTGAGATATCCTTGATATATCTTAGGATCCTCTTTACAGCACTCTAATGCTCTTTATCAGGATTCACCATGTACCGACTAACTATTCCTACTGCTTGCACAATGTCTGGTCTTGTACAAACCATAGCGAATATTAAGCTACCCACTACTGATGCATACGATACTCGAGACATTTCTATCCTTTCTACTTCATTACTAAGACTCATACTTGAGGATAACTTAAAATTAATAGGAAGAGGGGTAGAAATTAACTTACAATCTTGCATATTGAAGCGTCGTAGGATTTTCTTAAAATAATTTTTTTAAGAAAGCCATATCTTCCTATTACTTCTGTTTCGGTAAATTTGTATCCCTAGAATCTTGTTTGTTGATCCCAAGTCCTTTATTTTAAACTCTCTAGCCAATTGTGCTTTTAAGTCTGTAATACGATTTTTGTTGGGGCCTGCTACCAACATGTCGTCAACATATAACAACAGAATAATGAAGTTACCATCACCAAATCTCTTGTAGTAAACACAAGGATCAGAACTATGTCTGTTGTATCCAAGGCTCATGATAAAGGAATCAAATCTCTTATACCAATATCTTAGCACTTATTTAAGACCGTATATAGATTTGTTCAACCTGCAAACCAAATTCTCTTTTTCTTTTTCTTTAAAAACTTCTGGTTGGAGCATGTAAATTTTTTCTTCAAGTTCTCCATGAAGAAATGCAGTTTTCTCATCCAATTGCTCCAAGTATAAGTCAAATGTAACATATATTGCTAGGACCACTCGAACCGTTGTGAGCCGAACAACGGGAGAAAATATTTCATTGAAGTCTATACCTTCTTTCTAAGCAAATCCTTTCACCACCAATCTAGCACGATACCGCTCCACTTGGTTATTGCCATCTCATTTGATTTTGTAAATCCATTTATTCCCGGTGGCCTTTCTATGGTAGTGAAACAAGATCTCATATTTTATTTTTATAAAGAGCCTCAATTTCTTCTTGCATTGCTACCATCCACAGAGAAGTTTCTTGGCCTTTTATAGCATCATGGAAAGTTGATGGCTCTCCATCCTCTGTTAGTAAATAATATGTGATATTTTCCTCCATGATATACTCTGAATGCCAAGCTGATTCTCTACTCTCCCGAGTTATCCATCGAACTTGCAGAGTTGCAAACTCAGCTTGTTCTTGTTCTTCATGTTCTGATGATGCTTCAGAAGCATCTGAAACTTTTTATTCTTGTCTTTCTTTAACTTGAACTGTAGTAGTCTCTGGTTTTTCTTTGTAGAAGTAGCCACAATAGGTTGTAATTTTGAAACCCAACTTATAGCTCCTCCAACAAGAGTAAACATATAACCAGAGGTAGATTTGCTCTTTTCAAGATCACCTTCATAATCTGAATCAACGTAGCCTCTGATAGTAAAGTCTGATTCTCCATAACATAATGTAATATTTGAGATACCCTTGATATATCTTAGGATCCTCTTTACAGCACTCTAATGCTCTTTATCAGGATTCACCATGTACCGACTAACTATTCCTACTGCTTGCACAATGTCTGGTCTTGTACAAACCATAGCGAATATTAAGCTACCCACTACTGATGCATACGATACTCGAGACATTTCTATCCTTTCTACTTCATTACTAAGACTCATACTTGAGGATAACTTAAAATTAATAGGAAGAGGGGTAGAAATTAACTTACAATCTTGCATATTGAAGCGTCGTAGGATTTTCTTAAAATAATTTTTTTAAGAAAGTCATATCTTCCTATTACTTCTGTTTCGGTAAATTTGTATCCCTAGAATCTTGTTTGTTGATCCCAAGTCCTTTATTTTAAACTCTCTAGCCAACTGTGCTTTTAAGTCTGTAATACGATTTTTGTTGGGGCCTGCTACCAACATGTCGTCAACATATAACAACAGAATAATGAAGTTACCATCACCAAATCTCTTGTAGTAAACACAAGGATCGGAACTATGTCTGTTGTATCCAAGGCTCATGATAAAGGAATCAAATCTCTTATACCAATATCTTAGCACTTATTTAAGACCGTATATAGATTTGTTCAACCTGCAAACCAAATTCTCTTTTTCTTTTTCTTTAAAAACTTCTGGTTGGAGCATGTAAATTTTTTCTTCAAGTTCTCCATGAAGAAATGCAGTTTTCTCGTCCAATTACTCCAAGTATAAGTCAAATGTAACATATATTGCTAGGACCACTCGAACCGTTGTGTGCCGAACAACGGGAGAAAATATTTCATTGAAGTCTATACCTTCTTTCTAAGCAAATCCTTTCACCACCAATCTAGCACGATACCGCTCCACTTGGTTATTGCCATCTCATTTGATTTTGAAAATCCATTTATTCCCGGTGGCCTTTCTATGGTAGTGAAACAAGATCCCATATTTTATTTTTATGAAGAGCCTCAATTTCTTCTTGCATTGCTACCATCCACAGAGAAGTTTCTTGGCCTTTTATAGCATCATGAAAAGTTGATGGCTCTCCATCCTCTGTTAGTAAATAATATGTGATATTTTCCTCCATGATATACTCTGAATGCCAAGCTGGTTCTCTACTCTCCCGAGTTATCCATCGAACTTGCAGAGTTGCAAACTCAGCTTGTTCTTGTTCTTCATGTTCTGATGATGCTTCAGAAGCATCTGAAACTTTTTATTCTTGTCTTTCTTTAACTTGAACTGTAGTAGTCTCTGGTTTTTCTTTTGAAGTGCTATCATTATCTTTTTCTTGTACCTTATCTTCTACAATTACAACATCCCTACTGATTAACACCTTGCGGGCAGTGGGATCTCATAGGCGATACCCCTTGACTTCATCAGCATACCCTAAGAAAATACATTTCTTGAATTTTGGATCCAGCTTTGATGTTTCTTGGGTGTTGTACACAGTATAAACAGGACTTTCAAATGTATGTAAGTGAGAATAATTAGCTGGATTATTAGTCCATATCTCCATTGGGGTTTTCAAACCAATTACGGTTGATGGTGATCGATTGATCAAGTAACAGGTAGTCTTGACTGCTTCTACCCAAAATGACTTAGACAACCTTATAGTTCTCAACATCACTCTTATTCATTCTAACAAGGTTCTATCCATTCTATCTACTACTCCATTTTGTTGTTGAGTGTATGCCACTGTGAACTACCTTTTGATACCTTCTTGTTGACAAAAGATATTAAATTCATCGCCAGTATATTCTCCTCCATTATCTGTCCTTAAACACTTAATCTTCTTTTCAGTTTCAAGCTCAACTCGTGCTTTCAATATTTTGAAAACTAAAAATACATCTGTCTTATTTTTTATTGGATACACGTAACATCTCCTGAAGTAATCGTCAATAAAAGATATAAAATATTTTGCTCTTCCTAGGGATAGAACCAGTGTTTGCCAGACGTCGAAATGAATTAGTTCTAAGATAGCTTTGCTTTTAGCAGAGGAACTGTTGAATTTTAATCTGTGCTGCTTACTAGTAATACAATGCTCACAAAAAGATACTAAAAATTTTTTGAGCCCTGGAAGTAACTTTTATTCAGGAAGAATCTTCAATCCTCGTTTTGACATGTGGTCAAGCTTACGATGCCATATCACTATTAATTCTTTTGCTGAACTTGCTAATGCAGTGGATGCTTCTCCTTCTTGTTGTGTTTCTCCTTTAAGCATGTATAAATTTGTAGCTATTTTTCCGCTTTCATTACTATAAGTGCACCTTTAACTATTTTCATGATCCCATCTTGAATATGAGTTTTGCATCTATTATTATCTAATTATCCTAAAGACAATAGATTTTTCTTTAAGCCTTTGACATGTCGTACCTCTTGGATGGTGCAAATCGTACCATCATGCATTTTTAATTCATGGTACCAATACCAACAATCTCCAAGGCTTGATCATCTTCCATGAACACATATACTCCAGAGATAGGTTCATATTGATGAAACCATTCTCTCCGAGGAGTCATATGCCATGTTGCTCTCGAGTCCATAAGCCAGACATCAGCGAATCTTTTTCTATCTTTAGTAACTATTTTTGTCTCACTGTATAAAATTTCACCATCATTTGAGGTGTTTGCTATACAACCCTGAGCATTTGAGGACTCAGAACCTTTTTCTTCGGCTTCTTTGTTCTTCTTCAGATGCCAATACTCCCTTTTGTAGTGCCCTTTCTTATCATGATGATGACACTTGACATTCTTTTTACTTTTAAATTTTGATCTACTCTGATTTTGACTCCCACTGGGGCCACGTTCCGTTGATCTTCCTCTTGTTACTGTTAGAGCTTCAGCTTGTTGTGAGCCTCCTTGTCTATCTTCTTTGCTTTTGCGTCTACTTTCTTCTTCAAGAACTACAACTGCAATATCTTCGAAGGCTAGAACTTCAGTATTGTTGGTTAAATTGATGATGAGTTGATCATATGAATCAGGTAGACTTTGAAGTAGAATTTCAGCACGTTCACTTGTCCCTATGTTATGCTCCATAACTGTGAGCTGTGAAAATAAAGTATTAAGAGTATTGATGTGGTCTGTCACCATAGTTGACTCCATCATCCGAAGGGTATAAAGTTTTTTCCTCAAGAAAATTTTATTGTGCAGTGATTTGACCTCATATAATTTTGTCAAAGTATCTTATATCTCTTTCGCTGTCTTTTTCTCTTCCACACTTGACAATACTCTATCGGCTACTGCTAGGTGCAGATTAACAATAGCATTGCCATCCATCTCATTCCACTTGCCGTCGTCAGTGATCTCATCAGGCCTATCTTCAATTGCCGCCAAATAGTTATCTTTTCTCAAAACTGCTTTTATTCTCATTTTTCACAATAAGAAATTACTCCCATTGAATTTCTGTATTTCGTACTTTGTTGTCATTATTGAAGATGCTTCCTTTCCACTAACTGGATCTGACTATAGCACAAAAAAATAGGCTATAAACCCGGAGCTCTGATACCACTGTTAGGATATTGTAGAACGGGATACACAATTACAACTAAAGTAGAAATGAAAAACAAAATGAAAATAACGAATACCAAAATTTTACGTGAAAAAATCTCCAAATTAATTGGAGCAAAAAACCACGAGCAAATTATAGAAGGATTTTATTATAGCAAAAAGATTACAATAATTTCTTTCTAAAATAAGGAGAGCACAATTGATAATACTATCTCTTATAATATGAGAAATTAAACACACTCTCTCTAATAAAAGAAAAGACAATATTTAAAAAAATTTTCATTTTTCTCTCTAAAACTCTCTAATAATTTTTGGGATGAATTTTAAGTGAAAGGTAAATAGTTTATATAGGCTTCAAAAATGAGTTGGTAGAATTTTGTCAATGGTTAGGTAACTCATTTACCAAAATTAGGCATCTCTATTTTTGACATTCATTACCTCAACTAGGCAACTACATTTTAGACTAAGAATTATCTAAGTTAGACACATTCATTTTTTGCCAAAAAAATATCTAAGTTAGACACCTTCATTTTTAACTCCACAAAATGGACTTTACTACAACATCTATGTCAATCATAATTTAACTAATGAATTTTTCTTAGTAATACTAGAGTTGTTTATGGGTTATGGAAACCAGTCAAAATCTGGTTAGCAAAATAAATAAAAAATTACAATATTCAAGAATAATAAGTCAATTGTTAATGGATGCATTGTTTGTGTGTATGTGTGACAGAGCCAGGGAGATTACTTGGGAGTAGCTGCAAAGAAGAAGCGTATGGCTAAGCACAAGTTCCCCTGGAGTAAGCAAGAGCCAAGCAAAAGAGAGACAACATACTAACCCTTTGGCTGCAATTCGCTGAAAATAAAAAAAGAATTGTGATTCCTTAAAAAGTTTGAAGATTTTCTTCTTGCAATTTGTTGAATGATGCTGCTACTACTAACGTATTGTTTATGCACATTAAATCTATGTACCAGGCAAAAACCAGATAAAGAATACAAGAATGTTTCAATTGGATGGCCAAGTAATTTGATGTTTCACTCGTCTATTTTCCATTGTTTGTAGCTCTTTGCAAACCAAATTTAGTATTGTTGTCAAAGGGTTTTGTACTAAATGCAGGGTTTTAATGAAAATAATTGAATTGGTTTCCAATTTCAAATAACAGATCTAATTTGGTAGGAGCAAGGATTGCTAAGAAGTGAAATATAGATGGGGAAGAAAAAGAAAATTTTCTAAAAATCATTTTGCAAGAATATATATATTTTTTTGCATCCTATTCTAATTAGTTTACACTTAAATTGGAGTGTCATATTTGAAAAAAAAAATGCACTCCATTAAGTCTTATAAGCAAGACACATAATTTTGCAATAATATTTTTTAAATTGAGCGAAATTATTGTTTGCAGTATAATAAAAAAAAAACATATAAAAATTGGTTTGAAGTAAATTGTGAATTTCTGAGAAGCCCAGATCCATGGAGTAAAAGATTTCAATTACTAAATTGGGCATGTAATTGAGAGTTGTTTGGTTTCACCCTCTTTTGGATCCAAACAGGTCTGCTTCTTCTGTTAACAAAAACATGAGATTGGCGTTGATCTCAATAATAGTTTAATCATCTCCATGGTTCTATCAATTCCTTCAAAAGCTTAACCGTGTCTTCAATGACTTCAATTACTCTCATATACCATCAACAGTGGGCAATCTTTCGAAGCTAGTATATCTCAATCTCTCTGCTTCATTATTTTTTGGAGAAGTTACATCAGAAATTTTTTATGTTATCCGAGTTGTGTCCTTGAAAAATACATATAAAAATGGGTTTTAAGTAAATGGGCAAGTTGTGAGAAGCCCAGATACAAAGAGTGAGAAGCTTTAGTTACTAATTGGGTAAGGAATTATGTTGCAGAGAAGTGGAGGGGCCCTGCCCAAAATTTAAGCTACAAAACAGAATGTGTGTTCGGTACATTTGCATTTGTAAAAGCTGCATTCTCTGACTTATACGTCGATGACAAAATTTCAGAGCGGAATAAATGTATAATTGTCCTTCATAAATAGGGCATTGATATTGTTTTTTTTTCAATATCTTTGTTTCATCTTATTTGTAACAACTACTACTTCAATATTAATGATGCATTTGCCATTCAGCTTTTAAATTGGTTGTACAATAACTATTTCTAAATTCAGAACCCTTCAATTTATTAAAGTTTCAGCTAATATTTGAACTGAAAATTTAATTTTTTTTAAAAAAATTAAATATTAAAAAATGATATAATTTTTAAATTATTAAAATATTTAAAATTTTAATTATTTATTATAAATAATCCATGTTTTAATTTAATTAACACTTTCGAAACATGAAAATTTTAAAAATAATTGAGTATTGAAAATTTTAATTTTACATTTTGAATTGAGTTGTCAAGTATTATTATAATTAAATCAAATAACATTATGATGCGTTTTAATTTACTAGTATTATATGGAATTCACTTTTGTCAGTGAGAGTTTCAAATTCAGTAAAGATATATTCAATCAATAAAATAAATTCTTAATAATTATAACATAAAATTTAATTTTCATATATCTTTATTATAACATAAAATTTTTATTTATAAAAATAGTAATTTAATAATCCAAAATTTTTTTTCTATATATGATGGGTACTTGTTGTATAAAAAAATTAAATTGATAACCTTTATTTTTTAAAAATATATATAATAAACAAATAAGAGTAAATTATTATTTGTTTATGTGATTTGATTTAATTAATCAATTATTTTATTTTTTTAAAAAAAATTAACTGATTAATTAAGTGCTATAGTTAGGGTTTCTCTTATATGAGTGGTCGCTCTCGTAGCTGTTGCTGTCTTTCTCTGACATCTTTTGGTCCTTCATCATTTCTTCCTTGATTTCTTATGGAGAATCACATGGCTAAATTATCCATTCAGAATGAGAAGCATGAGGGATTGCACGCAGAAGGTGTATCAAGGGTTATTCAAACCCAGTACAAGTTTTGTATGGTGGGGATGTTTTTGACACTCTCGAATATCAGTTTTCAGGTTTTGCAGGATACACTTGCACATTTATGGACATCCTCTGCGGGGGTATGTATATTTGAGTTAGGAGCAAAATGTTTTTTATTCCGTTTTTATCACGAGGTAGATATTGATAGGGTCGTGGTTCCTTAATGAACATTTGTTGGTATGGCGTAGGGTTGATGATCCTTTGATTATTCCATTATATGTTCTGTTGATTTTTGGGTCCAGATTCATCACGTCCCAATTGGTTTTATGACAGAAAATATGGCAAACTATTAGGTAACTTCATTAGGACTGTTTAGAATTATGATGCTAGAGCCTTTGTGAATGGTTTGACTGAGTATATGAGAATTAGGGTATCTCTTGATGTGAGCAAACCCCAAAAGAGACGAAAAAAGATAATCGACCAAAATAGGCCAGCCTTTTATATTACCTTCGGGTACGAATGAATTATGGTATTTTGCTTTATATGTGGAAGGCTGCGTTATACGAATAGCTTTTATGAGGTGAGGCTGCAACGGAAGAAGGAGGATATCTAGCTAATGGAATCATCGTGTTAAAGTTTTTCTGTAACATCTTTTTATTCTATATATGTATAATATATACACTCTGCATACATAAAATATACATATAAAATATAAGAGTGCCACTTTAATAATCAATATTAACTTCTCAATTTAATATTAAAAATAATTATAAGTTTATAATTAAAAATCTCTAAAAAAAATTATTTAAAGTTTTGTCTGTAATTTCAATATTCCCAAAATAATCATACACACAACCTACAAAGAAAATATACACTCCTAACATAATATTTTCTCGAAATACTCCAAACTACTATTTCATAATATTAACATATATATATACATAGTATTTTCAAAACTCTGTATTTTATAAATATACACATCCAATAAACATAGTTCATATTTATAAAATTTTTCAAAACATTACTTATACAAACCCTGCATAATATATACAATATATACAAGAATTCAAAATGCCTGATAATAAAAATTATACATGCTTGCACTTCTGATACGGTTGGTCTTATTGTACTCTAACTTTCTAAATATCAATCACAACCTGGATTTTTATAATCAACCACACTTTTATTTGTGCGATTCACATAATCGCACTAAACCTATAGCTTAGTGGTACATATTCAAACAATAATATATATACATTTTAAAGAAACTTATCCACGTAATATAATTTGCAATTTCAAAATAATTAACTTTTATTTTACAATTCATTCATCATATATATATGCATCTCACTAATATACACACATTCACACATTAGGCTCAATATCCCCTATATAATTATCAAGGCCAGTTATCATAATATCAATACCATGATCCAGCTCTGCTCGCATCCATAACCAGTCTCAATAAAATAATCTAATTTTGCTTAGGTCAGGACCTAGCTCTTCTCAAATCTATAAATGCATATATAAACAATCTCAGCAATACTAGATAAGTACTTGTGTGGGGGTACAAACACAATAATATATTATTCTTTCATATTCTAAGCTCTTTGTCACATTTTCAATTCCAACACATTTACTCTTTCTTTCTTGGTTTTTACCTTTTCCTTTCTCACTTCTTTGACACATTGTACATTTTCCATCTTTTTCTATCATTTTTAACATATTTCGCATTTATTACATTATATACATAACCATGCCAATATCCATTCAACAATTGCTAATCATACTAACCTTATATACTTTATGTTTAAACATCGATCTCAATGTGAGACTCATCACATAACAATGTCATATTGCATAGATTATATGATTTTTATATTTTCAAATAACTTATATACATGATACCGACTCACATTTAATATAAACACAAGTTTTTAGGATACGTATTAACCTTATTTCTTCTTTCCAAGTCAAATCCTATACTTCACCACCTTTGTCACTTTGGCCTAAGCACACATAACCCAACTATTAGAAATTATCCATTTAAAATTACTTTTATGTCTAATGTATATTAATCTACTATTATTTATTCAAACTGTCATCAAAATTTCATTAAAACCCTAAATTTTTAAGTTACTACTTTATCCAAACTTCAACTAATACAACTCATTTTCAATATTTAACCGTAAAAACATTGCTTACATACCAAAATAACAACAAAACAACTCATTTTCACAATTATCAAAACCTATTTCAAATATCCTAATTTTCACATAATATGTCTATGATCCTAACTTTATCTAAACTCACCCAAAATTAATTTCTAATCACAAAATCATTACATTCATATTAAAATAACATTAAATCCATCCCTTATAAGAATTATAATCATCTATATTAAAACTCTTATATAGGGGTAAGCAAAATTTCCGAATCCAACAAAATTGATCGGGTTGAACTGGGTTCGGTCGGATCAAAAAAACATTGTTGGTCGGCTCGGTTTGAAATATTTAGAAAATATCGGATTGGTTTGGTCGGTCGGGTTAGAATATTTTTTCTTTATTATAAAAGTCTATCATTCATCTCTGTGATTTCATTAAGTTTTTAACCCATTTTACATTATCAGTTTTGGATTCATGGTTTTCTGTTTCGAAACTGAATATTTAAGTTGTGGTTGATATTTTTTCTTGAGCTTTGCGTATATTATGGTTTCTAATATGTTTTTCTGTGATTGCTTGCAATTGGTTTTGATTTTAGGGGTGTCATTTTTTTCTGTGATTTTAGGGGTTCAATTTTCATACTTTTAAATCTCACTTTTATAATACTGTGTTTTCAAAATCTAAATTAGTATGTTAGTTTAATTTATTAGACTACATCCATTTATTATCTTTAGAAGCACTTTGCACTACTTGTTTTATCCAGTTTTATCATTGAATGATTCAGCATATGGGGATTTGATTTCCATGAGATTTTCTCTTAATTTGACTAAAAGATAAATTAAATTAAATAAAAGTAAAATGACAAGCAACTAATACATATACATCAGATAAAATTTATTTGAAATATTTTGCAGTTTTTATTTGAATCCTTGCCTTTTGCAATTTTTATTTGAATACTTGCTTGTAGCCTCTGCCAAACAAATTAACAAAGTACAAAATTGACTTATTTTAAAATTAATTTTCAGCCATCACTCTAAAATTCTTTTCGGTTTTTAGTCTAATTTCATACCTTTTTTTAAATGCTCAGCGAATTTATTTAGACATTCAATTATTAAAAAAATTTAAAAATTTTCATTTATAATTTAAATTTGTACTAATTTTTTGTTTGATTTGGTGGCAGTTAAGGGCCTAAGGCGTATTGGTGGTTGTTAGGGCCCGAAATTAAAATTACGAGAATAATAAAATAGCGGAATAATAAAATACGACACAAGAATTTACGTGGTTCACCCTTAACTTTTAGGGCTACGTCCACGGGACAAAATCCGAATAATTCTTCTACTATTAAAAAATAGCAGGCTTACAAAGAGAGTAATACAAAAATAGTGGCACTCACAAAAGTGTTTCTCAAACCTCACTATTTTTCTCGACCCTTAGTCTTAAGACCCTTCTTAAAACTGAACTCTCACAAATCTTCACAGATTTTATGTTCTGTGGCTTAGTGTTTATTTGCTCTTGGCAAGTCCCCTTTTATAGAGAGAATGTCGTGTATGTTCTTGGTGGATTGCCTAAAATTGGGCTACCTAAAGTTTGGCTACCTAAATTAAGTTTGGCCCTTTGCCAAACTTTGACCAATCCCTTTCCTTTTTTTTTTTAACTAAATGTGGGTCCTATTGGATGGACATCCACTAACAAATCTCCCCCATGTTCATTCAAATTGGGACATTAGCCATACCGGCTATCCTTCTGCAAGCAACAAGCTTTTCCGTGGGTAAAGCTTTTGTCATCATATCCGCGCCATTGTCATCAGTATGAACTTTCTCTATCTGAAATGACTTCATCTCCAACGCATCACGTATCCAATGATACCTTACATCAATGTGCTTTGACCGTGAATGAAAGGTCAAATTCTTACTGAGATGTATAGCGCTCTGACTGTCGCATAGCAGGACATACTTCTCTTGTTCTATACTCAATTCTTGTAGGAACTTTTTCATCCACAAGAGTTCTTTGCTAGCTTCTGTAATGGCAATATATTCCGCCTCAGTGGATGAGAGTGCAACACATTTCTGCAATTTAGATTGCCAAGAAACTGCTGCTCCTGCAAAGGTAATTAGATATCCAGAAGTTGATTTGCGTGAATCAACATCTCCGCCCATATCTGCATCTGTGTAACTGTCTAACACAGGTTTGTTATCACCAAAACATAAACAAGTTTTGGAAGTGCCTTTAAGATACCTGAGAATCCACTTTACTGCATTCCAGTGTTCTTTACCTGGATTTGAAAGAAATTGACTGACGACACCAACAGCATGAGCAATATCTGGCCTAGTGCACACCATAGCGTACATTAAACTGCCAACAGCAGATGCATAAGGAATTTTCTTCAGCTCTTCTTTTTCTTTCTCACTTGAAGGACATTGTTTGGAACTTAGTTTGAAATGACCTGCAAGTGGAGTAGAAACTGGCTTTGCATTACTCATGTTGAATCTGTTAAGAACTTTCTCAATGTACTTCTCCTGAGACAACCACAGCTTTCTTTTTGTCCTGTCTCTAGAGATCTTCATTCCGAGAATCTGTTTTGCCGATCCCAAATCCTTCATGGCAAAGGATTTCGCAAGCTCCTTTTTCAAGCTTTCAATTTTCTCAGTATTATGGCCCACAATCAGCATATCATCAACATATAACAAGAGAATAATAAAGTCGCCATCTGCGAACTTTTTCACAAATACACAATGATCAGAAGTAGTTTTCTCATACCTGTGATTCACCATGAAAGAGTCAAACTTCTTGTACCACTGTCTGGGAGCTTGTTTGAGTCCGTACAAGCTTTTCTGCAATCTACACACCATGTGTTCTTTTCCTTTGACTCTGAACCCTTCTGGCTGCTCCATATAAATTTCCTCTTCTAAATCACCATGGAGGAAAGCGGTCTTCACATCAAGTTGTTCGATCTCTAAATTCAAGCTAGCTGCTAATCCGAGCATAACTCTGATAGAAGACATCTTGACAACGGGTGAGAAAATCTCTTCAAAGTCAACTCCTTTCTTCTGACCAAATCCCTTCACAACCAGCCTCGCCTTGTACCTTGGCTGAGTTGTTCTGTTCAGCCTTCAGCCTGAACACCCATTTATTCTTCAGTGCTTTCTTACCTTGAGGCAGTCTCACCAACTCATAAGTGTGATTCTCATGCAAGGATTTCATCTCATCTTGCATGGCTTTCAACCATTCATTCTTCTTAGAATCTTCCATTGCCTCCTGGTAGTCCTCTGGTTCTCCCCCTTGAGTTAGCAAGTCATACTCATTAGGAGAATATCTCTGGGAAGGTATTCTGGCTCTTGCAGATCTTCTCAATTGAGGCGGTTCTTCTGTAGGAGCTGGTTCAGCATCATTCTGAACTGGTTCACCATCAGCTTCTGGCTCATCATCACCTTGTGGTACTACACGAGGTTCTACATCAAGATCAACAGGAAACTCATTGACAGATTTTGACTTTTCATTTTTCTCAGAATCTTCAATGGTTTGGTCCTCCAGGAATACTACATCTCTGCTTCTGATGAGCTTCTTTTCAACTGGATCCCATAATCTGTACCCAAAATCATCATTTCCATAACCCAAGAAGATACACTTCTTTGACTTCGAATCTAGCTTGGATCTTTCATCTTTTGGAATATGAACAAAAGCCCTGCAGCCAAATACTTTAAGATGATCGTAAGAAACATCTTTTCCTGACCACACCTTTCCTGGAACATCTCCGTTGAGGGAGGTTGAAGGTGAAAGGTTAATCAGGTATACTGCAGTTCTCATTGCTTCAGCCCAAAAAGTCTTTGGAAGTTTGGCATGAGAGAGCATACATCTAACTCTTTCTACAATAGTTCTGTCCATTCTCTCTGCAACTCCATTTTGTTGTGGAGTTTTGGGAACTGTCTTCTGAAGTCTGATGCCATGTTCTGAGCAATACTTCTCAAATAGTCCTCTGTACTCACCACCATTATCAGCTCTAGCACATTTCAACTTTCTTCCCGTCTGTCTTTCAACACTGGCATGAAAGACTTTAAACATATCCAACACCTGGTCTTTTGACTTTATTGGTAAAGCCCACACCTTTCTAGAATGATCATCAATAAAGCTAACATAATACAAGCAATCACTTAAAGATTTATCAATCATTGAACAGACATCAGTGTGTACCAATTCTAGAATACCAGGCTTTCTCGATGGAGAAGGGGATCTTTGAAAGGAAACTCTATGTTGTTTACCAGATAAACAATCAGTGCATGTTTTTAGAGGCATACCTTTCAAAGATAGCATTTTCTTCTTGGTGAGAGTCTCCATTCCTTTCTCACTCAAATGCCCAAGTCGTTTGTGCCATAATTCAGCAGATGAATCTTCAGCTGCATTTGCCACTCCGGTGCAAATCTTTGCTTGAGTGTAGTAGAGAGTGTTGAGCTTCTTTCCTCTACCATACACCAAGTTTCCTTTTGTAAGCTTCCATGTTCTGTTGACAAACAGATTTGCATAACCCAATTCATCAAAACGATGAACTGAGATCAGATTGAAATTTGCTGTAGGAGTGTATCTCACATCTTCTAACCAGAGATCATAACCAGTATTGGTTTTGATACATATTGTTCCAATACCACAATTATTCACAAATGTGCCATTTAAGGTCTTGACATGGCCGTAATCTCCGAGGGTAAGTGAAGAAAAATATTCCTTCTTAGAAGAAATATGATATGAACATGCAGAATCAATAATCCATAAAGAATCTTGACTAGTGGAACACTCACTGAGACCAGCATGAGAAATCAGCGCACTTCCATTGCCAAGTGCTTCGACATCAATAGCTACTGATGCTACCTCTGCATCGTCTTTCTTTTCTTCATCATTTTCTTTGGCTCGTTCCTTCTTCCACTTTCTGCAATGCTTTTGTATGTGACCAGGCTTGCCACAATGATAGCAAGTGACACCTTTTCTTGACTTGGATCTCCTCCATGAACTGTCACGTTTTTCTGAATTTTGAGAATGTCTGATTTTGCTTCTCCCCCTCCTTTCTGTAACTGAGACGAGTGCATCTGAACTGCTACTAGTACCATGCTCCTTGCGTCTGGTTTCTTCATTCAGAATGCTTTCCTTAACTGTGTCTAAGGCCAGCTTTCCTTCTGGCATATTGCTGAGTGTGACAACCAGCGTCTCCCAACTGTCCGGCAAGGAACTTAATAAGAATAGTGCCTGTACCTCATCATCTAGCACTATTTTTGACGTTGACAACTGGTTCAAAATTTCTTGAAATTTGCTCAAGTGATTTGAAGCATTTTCGCCATATCTGTACTTCAGATTTACAAGCTTTCTGATTAGAAAAGCTTTATTCTGAGCAGTCTTTCGCTCATACATATCTTCCAGCTTCTTCCACATTGTATAAGCATCTTTTTCATGAGCGATGTGATTAATGACGCTCATTTCAACAGACTGTCTGATAGTTCCAGCTGCTTTTCTATCAGTCAACTTCCAGACTGCCTCATTTTTATCTGCTGGCATGACTCCTTTTAACTCAATAGTCTCAAAGAGATCTTTGCAACATAGAAGATCTTCCATTAGTATCTTCCATACCGCATAGTTTGATGAGTTGAGTTTAACCATCGTGCCCGTTGTTTTATCGTCCATCTTGATTTGTGCAAAATACTACCACTAACAAAAAATCCGTATACGTGAATAGTGTCGCATACGTAAATATTAGTATACATGAATAGTAACAGTATACGTGAATAGTAACTGTATTCGTGAATCGTAGAATAGTAACGTACACGTAAATAGTACTATATGTGAATAGTATGCCACCTTTGGTTACTATTTTACTATTCACCAAAAATCAAATTCTGCAACATTTTTACGAACGGACTGCACCGATGGACTCGTCGTAATTTTCTCGTCGTCGTGATATATTTATTTTTAAAATATATTCACGGATCCGGTACCGCTATCTGGACCTGCCGAAACCTTCGGCTCTGATACCACTTGTTAGGGCCCGAAATTAAAATTACGAGAATAATAAAATAGCGGAATAATAAAATACGACACAAGAATTTACGTGGTTCACCCTTAACTTTTAGGGCTACGTCCACGGGACAAAATCCGAATAATTCTTCTACTATTAAAAAATAGCAGGCTTACAAAGAGAGTAATACAAAAATAGTGGCACTCACAAAAGTGTTTCCCAAACCTCACTATTTTTCTCGACCCTTAGTCTTAAGACCCTTCTTAAAACTGAACTCTCACAAATCTCTCAAATCTTCACAGATTTTATGTTCTGTGACTTAGTGTTTATTTGCTCTTGGCAAGTCCCCTTTTATAGAGAGAATGCCGTGTATGTTCTTGGTGGATTGCCTAAAATTAGGCTACCTAAAGTTTGGCTACCTAAATTAAGTTTGGCCCTTTGCCAAACTTTGACCAATCCCTTTCCTTTTTTTTTTTAAACTAAATGTGGGTCCCATTGGATGGACATCCACTAACAATGGTTAAGGCCGAAAGTGAAAATTAAGGGAAGGGCTAATTAAGGTACTCTATTTCTATATATGTATGATTGTTAATGTTTGTAATGTTAAGATATTTTAATCCAAGTTTGTAATGTTATATATATATATATATATATGTTGTCGTTTGTTGGTTGTTTTAATCCAATTAGAAAATGAATAATTCTAAAGTTATCTATGACATTTGCTTAATATTATATATTTTATTATTAATTTTGTTTTACTAGATTTTTTGACAAATATGTTTATGATTGCTACTTGAATTTAAAATCTTTTCATAAAGAAAACTTCAACACTATCATACTATATTTTATAATTAACAATTTTAAGTTATGTTGATAGAATGATAGTGAAAATACAGTTCTTAGATAATAGGATATTTTGAATTTAAAATAACCAAACGTATATACTACAATATTATATTCATTGAGAAAAATGATAGAATCAAAGTTGTGGAAAAAATAATCCTTTTTAGGCATGAGAAACTTGTAGCATGAGAAAAATATTAAGTTTGTCCTTAATTAGTCAAAACAAGAAAAAGAATTATGCCATTAAAGTAAAATTCAATTTTCTGCAGCTCTGCTTGATTTAATAACAACTATACAATGCATTGAAAAAAAAAATAGCCATACAATATGATAGCTTGAATTGAAATATTAATCATTTTAGTTGAACCATCTAAAACTAAAATATTGAAATCATATGTAAGTGCAATCAAGATTATCCATCTCTACAAATATAACCAAGATAATTAATCAAAAACTATAACCAAGATAATTAATTAAAAGCTATGACCAAGATAATTAATTATATTTAATGTAAATATAACCAAGATAAATAATTAAAAACTATAAGCAAAGCAACCAACTTAATTCATTAAACTATATGTAAATATAAAAGAGAGAGTTAATTAAAACCCATAAGCAATGCAACCAATTACTTAAATCATTAAACTGTATTTAAATATAACTAATATATTTAATTAAAAATCTTTAAGCAAAGTAACCACAGAATCAAGTAATTAAACTTAAGTAATTCAGATAATTAAATACAACATTTGTAATTAGGTAAATACAAATTTGTTAAATAAAAATATAAACAACATTTGTAATTGATAAGTTTACTTAATTAATGACAAACTGTAATTTGATATTTAATTGTTGAAATTTAATCAGGTTGAAACAATTGAATTCTTATTTAGTAATAGATTTTAAACTACAAATTCCTTTGTTAATTAGGTTGAAACAAATATGGATGATCCCCAATCTCTGCAAGCAGAACAAGAACAACCTGCTGAAATGGATAAACCACCAAATCCAAAGAAAAAAAGAAAGCAACCTGAAAATGGTCCAAGAAAATCGTCTATAGCTTGGGACCACTTCACAAAAGTACTAGAATCAGAAGTTGCTGAACCAACAGCAGCTTGTAACAATTGTGGCAAGCGATATCTTTGTGATTCCAAGCAACATGGGACATCTAACTTGGTACATCACTTGAAAATTTGTCCTAAGTATTCTTATACCTTGAAAACAGACCCTAAACAACAAGTTTTGCACTTTAAAACCAAATTAGATGGTCGAGGTGTTGATTTAAATGCTGCCCCACATGCATACAATCCAGAAGAGATTAGAAAGTCAATGATTGTCTACGTTATTGTAGATGAACAACCATTTAGGGTTGTAGAAGGTTATGGATTTAAGCACATATGTAATAAAATGGTTCCATAATTTAAAGTGCCTTCTAGGTGGACGATTGCTAGGAACTGTTTTCAACTATATTTAGATGAAAAAATCAGACTTAAAAACCTGTTGAAAAGTCAATGTGTAAGGGTTTGTCTAACAACTAATTGTTGGACAAGTGTGCAAAATTTGAATTATATGACTATAACAGCCCATTTCATTGATAGAGAATGGAGATTGCAAAAAAGAATTTTGAGTTTCTCTCTCATACTAAACCATAAAGGAGATACTATAGGGCAACAAGTAGATATTTGTTTGAAAGATTCGGGGCTGAAAAGAGTATTTAGTATTACGGTTGATAATGCTAGCTCTAATGATGGGGCCATAGCATATGTGAAAAAAAAAAAGTGAAACATTTGGGGGGGGATGGGGGGTTGGTTTTAAATGGAGATTTCTTCCACCTTAGATGTTGTGCCCATATTCTTAACTTAGTAGTTTCAGGAGGGTTAAAAGATATGCATTCTTCCATTGCTGCCATTAGGAATTCAGTTAGGCATGTGAGGTCATTTCCTACTGGTCTTGCAAGATTTAAGAGTTATATTGAGCGAGAAGATATTGAGTGCAAAAATCTTGTTTGTCTTGATGTTCCCACTAGGTGGAACTCCACTTACTTAATGATTGATCTTGCATTGAAAATCCAAAAAGCTTTTGATAGGTTGGAAGAAGAGGATGGGGATTATACCATGTATTTTTAGGATGATGCAAAAAGGGGCAGCCCACCATCTAGTTTAGATTGGGAAAATGCTTTGCATTTTTCCAAATTTTTGAAAATATTCTATATTGTTACTCTAGAAATTTCCAGTTCCTTATATGTAACATCTAGTAATGCCTTCCACCACCTTTCACCGATTCAAAGTGAGGGATAAAAAATTTGAGTGATAACCAAGAATCATTGCTCAGGTTGATGGCAATTGAAATGAAGAAATATGATAAGTATTAGGGAAAAATAGAAAATATTAATCATTTATTGTTCATCAGAAGTGTGCTAGACCCTAGAAATAAAATGGCATACATATCTTGGTCATTTGAAGACATTTATGGCAGTGAATTGGCTCATGTAATGGTTGAAAAAGTGAGAATGCAGTTGAATAGGTTATATGTTTGGTATTGTGAAGCATACAAACCTGCTGCCCCTACTTGTGATGATAGTGTTGATGAACAACTACCCTTTATGGCTAGTGCAAATGAAAAATCTGCTTCCAAGGCAAGAGCTGCTGCTTTTCACTCACATTTGAGGCAAAAGGACAATATTGAAGTTAAAAATGATTTAGATAGATATTTGAATGAGCATTGTGAGTATGGAGATGAATCATGCTTTGATGTTTTGGGTTGGTGGAAGGCAAATTCTGCTAGGTTTTGTTGTAGTAAAGTCCATTTTGTAGAGTTAAAAATGAAAATGTCTAACTTTGGTAATTCTTGATAAAAAATGGAGGTGTCTAACTCAGATAATTCTTAGTCTAAAATGGAGGTGTCTAACTTAGATAATACTTAGTCTAAAATGGAAGTGCCTAACTTAGGTAATTTTTAGTCTAAAATGGAGGTGCCTAACTTAGGTAATGAATGTAAAAAATGAAGGTGTCTAATTTTGGTAAATGAGTTACCTAATCATTGATAAAATTCTATCAACCCATTTTTGAAGCCTATATAAACCATTTAGCTTTCACTTAAAATTCATCTCAAAAATTATTAGAGAGTTTTAGAGAGAAAAGTGAGATTTCTCCTAAATATTGTCTTTTATTTTATTAGAGAGAGAGTATTTAATTTCTTTTATTATAAGAGAGAGTATTGTCAATTGTGCTCTCTTTATTTAAAAAAAATTATTGTAATCTTTTTGCTATAATAAAATTTTTCTACAATTTGCCCGTAGTTTTTTGCTCCAATTAATTTGAAGATTTTTTCACGTAAAACTTTGGTGTTCATTATTTTTATTTTGTTTCTCATTTCTATTTTAATTGTAATTGTGTATCCCGTTTCACAATATCCTAACAGTGGTATCAGAGCGTCGGGTTTATAGCTTATTTTTTTTGTGCTACAGTTAGATCCAGTTAGTGGAAAGGAAACATCTTCAATAATAACAACAAAGTACAAAATATAAAAATTCAATGGGAGTAATTTCTCATTGTGGAAAATGAGAATAAAAACAATTTTGAGAAAAGATAACTGCTTAGCGGCAATTGGAGATAGGCCTGATGAGATCACTGACGACGGCAAGTGGAATGAGATGGATGACAATGCTATTGCTAATCTGCTCCTAGCACTAGCCGATTGAGTATTGTCAAGTGTGGCAGAGAAAAAGACAGCAAAAGAGATATATGATACTTTGACAAAATTGTATGAGGTCAAATCACTGCACCATAAAATTTTTTTGAGGAGAAAACTTTATACCCTTCGGATGATGGAGTCATGGTGACAGACCACATCAACACTTTATTTTCACAGCTCACAGTAATGGAGCATAACATAGAGACGGGTGAACGTGTTGAAATTCTACTTCAAAGTCTACCTGATTCGTATGATCAACTCATCATCAACTTAACCAACAACACTGAAGTTCTAGTCTTTGAGGATATTGCAGCTGCAGTTCTTGAAGAAGAAAGTAGACGCAAAAACAAAGAAAATAGATGAGGAGGCTCACAATAAGCTGAATCTTTGACAGTAACAAGAGGAAGATCAATGGAATGTGGCCCCAGTGGGAGTCAAAATCAGAGTAGATCAAAATCTAAAAGTAAGAAGAATGTCAAGTGTCATCATTTTCATATGATGGAGTCAACTATGGTGTCAGACCACATCAACACTCTCAACACTTTATTTTCACAGCTCACAGCAATGGAGCATAACATAAAGATGGGTGAACGTGCTGAAATTCTACTTCAAAATCTACCTGATTCATATGATCAGCTCATCATCAACTTAACCAACAACACTGAAGTTCTAGTCTTTGTTAATATTGCAGCTGCGGCTCTTGAAGAAGAAAGTAGATGCAAAAGCAAAGAAGATAGACAAGGAGGCTCACAACAAACTGAATCTTTGATAGTAATAAGAGGAAGATCAACGGAATGTGGCCCAAGTGGGAGTCAAAATCAGAGTAGATCAAAATCTAAAAGTAAGAAGAATGTCAAATGTCATTATTGTGGTAAGAAAGGGCTTTACAAAAGAGAGTGTTGGCATCTGAAGAAGAACGGAGAAGCCAAAGAAAAAGGTCTTGAGTCCTCAAATACTCAGGGTTGTGTAGCAAGCACCTCAGATGATGGTAAAAATTTATACAGTGAGACAACAAAAGTTACTAAAAGCAGAAGAAGATTTACTGATGTCTGGCTTATGGACTCAGGAACAACATGACATATGACTCCTCGAAGAGAATAGTTCCATCAATATGAACCTATCTTCGGAGTATCTGTGTTCATAGGAGATGATCATGCCTTGGAGATTGCTGGTATTGGTACCATTAAATTAAAGATGCATGATGGTACGATTTGCACAATCCAAGAGGTACTACATGTCAAAGGCTTAAAGAAAAATCTATTATCTTTGGGACAATTAGATAATAATGGGTGCAAAATCTATATTTAAGATGGGATCATAAAAATAGTTAAAGGCGCACTTGTAGTGATGAAAGCAAAAAAGATAGCTGCAAATTTGTATATGCTTAAAGGAGAAACACAACAAAAAGGAGAAGCATCTACTGCATTAGCAAGTTCAGTAGAAGAATTAACAATGATGTGGTATCGTAAGCTTGGCCACATGTCGAAATGAGGATTGAAGATTCTTGCTGAACAAAAGTTGCTTCCAGGGCACAAAAAGGTTTCAGTACCCTTTTGTGAGCACTGTGTTACTAGTAAGCAAAACATATTAAAATTCAATAATTCCTATGCTAGAAGCAAAGCTATCTTAGAAATAATTCATTCTGACGTCTGGCAAGCACCGGTTCTGTCCCTAGGAGGATTAAAATATTTTTTTATCTTTTATTGATGATTACTCCAGAACATGTTGGGTGTATCCAATAAAAAATAAGCAGATATATTTTCAGTTTTCAAAATGTTCAAAGAGCGAGTTGAGCTTGAAACTGAAAAGAAGATTAAGTATTTAAGAATAGATAATGGAGGAGAATATACTTGTAATGAATTTGATATCTTTTGTCAACAAGAATGTATCAAAAGGCAGTTCACGGTAGCATACACTCTACAATAAAATGGAGTAGCAGAGAGAATGAACAGAACCTTGTTAGAATGAACAAGAGTGATGTTGAGAACTACAACATTGTTTAAGTCATTTTGGCACAAGCAGTCAAGACTACCTGTTACTTGATCAATTAGTCACTATCAACCGCAATTGGTATGAAAACCCCAATGGAGATGTGGACTAGTAATCCAACTAATTATTCTCACTTATATATATTTGGAAGTCATGTTTATGTTATGTACAACACCCAAGAAACATCAAAGCTGGATCCAAAATCCAGGAAATGTATTTTCTTAGGGTATGCTGATGGAATCAAGGGGTATCGCCTATGGGATCCCTCTACTTGTAAGGTGCTAATCAGTAGGGATATTGTATTTGTAGAAGATAAGATACAAGAAAAGGATAATGATAGCACTTCAAAAGAAAAATCAGAGACTACTAAAGTTCAAGTTGAAGAAAGACAAGAATAAGAAGTTTCAGATACTTCTGAAGCACCATCAGAACATGAAGAATAAGAACAAGCTGAGTTTGAAACTCTACAAGTTCAAAGGACAACTCAGGAGAGAAGAGAATCAGCTTGGCACTCAAAGTACATCATGGAGGAAAATATCGCATATTGTTTACTAATAGAGGATGGAGAGCCATCAACTTTTCATGAGGCTATAAAAGGCCAAGAAGCTTCTCTGTGGATGGTAGCAATGCAAGAAGAAATTGAAGCCCTTCATAAAAATAAAACATGAGATCTTGTTTCACTACCACAAGGAAGAAAGGCCATCGGGAATAAATGGGTTTACAAAATCAAACGAGATGGAAATAACCAAGTAGAGCAGTATCGTGCTAGATTGGTGGTGAAAGAATTTGCTCAGCAAGAAGATATAGACTTCAATAAAATATTCTCTCCCGTTGTTTGGCTCACAATGGTTCGAGTGGTCCTGGTAATGTGTGATACATTTGACTTATACTTAGAGCAATTGGACGTGAAAACTACATTTCTTCATGGAGAACTTGAAGAAGAAATCTACATGCTCCAACTAGAAGGTTTTAAAGAAAAAGAAAAAGAGAACTTGGTTTGCAGGTTGAACAAATCTCTATACAGTCTTAAACAGGCGCCAAGATGTTGGTATAAGAGATTTGATTCCTTTATCATGAGCCTTGGATGCAACAGATATAGTTCAGATCCTTGTGTTTACTACAAGAGATTTGGTGATGGTAACTTCATTATTCTATTATTATATGTTGACGACATGTTGGTAGCAGGTCCCAACAAAGATCGTATTACACACTTAAAGGCACAGTTGACTAGAGAGTTTGAAATTAAGGACTTGGAACCAGCAAACAAAATTCTAGGGATGCAAATTTACTGAGACAAAAGTAATAGGAAGATATAGCTTTCTCAGAAAATTTATTTGAAGAAAATTCTACGGCGCTTCAACATGCAAGATTGTAAGCCAATTTCTACCCCTCTTCCTATTAATTTCAAGTTATCCTCAAGTATGAGTCATAGCAATAAAGCAGAGATGATAGAAATGTCTCGAGTGCCGTATGCATCAGCAGTGGATAGCTTAATATTCGCTATGGTTTGTACAAGATCAAACATTGCACAAACAGTGAGAGTGGTTAGTCGGTACATGGTAAATTCTGGTAAAGAGCATTGGAGTGCTATAAAGAGGATCTTGAGATATATCAAGGGTACCTCAAATGTTGCATCATGTTATGGAGAATCAAACTTTACTATCAGAGGCTATGTTGATTCAGATTATGCAGGTGATCTTGACAAGAGCAAGTCTACCTCAAGTTATATGATTACTCTTGCTGGAGGAGCTATAAGCTGGGTTTCAAAATTACAATCTATTGTGGCTACTTCTATAACGGAGGCAGAATATATCGCAACTATCCAAGCTAGCAAAGAGGCAATATGGTTACAAATGCTACTGGAAGAGCTCGGATACATACAAGAGAAGATTGTTCTATTTTGTGATAATTAGAGTGTTTTGCATCTGGCAAAGAATCCAGCATTTCATTCAAAGACAAAACTCATATGAGTTTAATATCACTTCATTCGTGAGAAGGTGGAAGAAGGAAGTGTGAATATACAAAAAATTTATACAAAAGACAACCTAGCAAATATGTTAACAAAGCCGATTAATAATGACAAGTTCATTTGGAGTCGATCATCCTTAGGCCTAGTAGATACGTAAGTAACATGGAGATGACAAGTGTAGAAAGGATATAAGGATTACAAAAAGTGACTTTAAGTGGGAGATATATTGTAGTAAAGTCCATTTTGTAGAGTCAAAAATGAAAATGTCTAACTTATGTAATTCTTAGTCAAAATGGAGGTGCCTAACTTAGATAATTCTTAGTCTAAAATGGAGGTGCCTAACTTAGGTAATGAATGTCAAAAATGGAGGTGCCTAATTTTAGTAAATGAGTTATCTAACTATTGACAAAATTTTACTAACTCATTTTTAAAGTCTATATAAACCATTTAGCTTTCACTTAAAATTCATCCCAAAAATTATTAGAGGGTTTTAGAGAGAAAAGTGAGATTTTTCATAAATATTGTGTTTCCTTTTATTAAAGAGAGTGTGTTTAATTTTTTCTATTATAAGAGATAGTATTGTCAATTATGCTCTCCTTAGTTTAGAAAAAAAATGTTGTAGTCTTTTTGCTATAATAAAATCATTCTATAATTTGCCCGTGATTTTTTGCTCCAATTAATTTAGAAATTTTTTCACGTAAAATTTTGGTGTTCATTATTTTTATTTTGTTTTTCATTTCTACTTTAGTTGTAATTGTGTATCCCGTTCCATAACATCCTAACAGGTTTCCTATTCTATCACATTTGGCACTCGATGTATTAGTTGTTCCCATATCCACAGTTGCATATGAATCTGCTTTCAGCACTAACGGTCGCATTTTGGCTGTTTATAGGAGCTCTTTGTTTCCTAAAATGACCGAAGCACTTATATGTATTCAGAATTAGTTGCGTCCAATGGTGATTAGCTTTGATCACCCAACACTGATTCAAGAAATTGAGCAATGTGAACAAATTGAAATAGGTATATTATTTGTCTTTTAATCTATTTAATAATTTTAGGTCTATAATTTTTTTTTGTGTATAATATTTTTACTGACTGTTTTTTTTTTTTAGAGTTCATAACAGCTTCTAAAGCCCCTGGAGCAGGAAATGGTATTGAAAATGTTGAATATGAGCAGTAAATAGGCTGCTGATCGTAGGCTGTTGATTAGTCTATACAGTTTTTTCGATTCTTTTTGGTACAACTACGGAGTAAATAGTCTTTTGGTACAGCTGGTATACAAACTACGTTTGCTTTTTTTGCTATAGAATTACACAACAATTGGTATATACATTGGTATAGAGGAAAGTTTTTGCTGGTTACTGGCTAGTTGCTAATGATAATTAATAGAATATGTTGCTGTCTGCTGCAAATTGACATTGATAATGGTAGTTTTTGGTAATGCTCTATAGATTATAGGTTGGCTTGTGCCTACTTTGCCTAAGGTTTTTTTTGTGGTGATGAGGCACATAGGTTCTAGTTTTAGTCTATTGCTTAGTAATTGATATCTATCACTTTTATTTAGCTTTCTGAATTATTTTTGGACTAATGGACTGAATATTTATAATTAAATTATGGACTTTATGTGAATTAATCAATATTTGCAGGTTCAAATTTGATATTCAATTCAAATTTGATTAAACTTCTTTTAAACTTTTTTTCAATTCAACTTCAGTTTGGTCAGTATGATTTTACAGGCCGTTTGGACTGGATTATTGCAATTTATGGTTTTACAGGCTTTTTTGGACTGGATTATTATGGTTTTACAGGCTTCTTGGACTGGATTATTGGAATTAATTTAATTCAAATTGTTGTCTTTTAGATTTGTTTTAATTCAATTAAATTCAGTTTGTATTTTATAGTTTGGATTTGTAATCTTTAATTTAATTGTACTATTAAATAATGGGCAATGGTGAGCACAGCTTGTAATTTTATATTTCTACTGCATATTATATTTCAGTTTGGTAGTGCATAATATAATTTGAAATTTTTAAAATGTGAATATATTTGTGTGTATAATGCTGCAGGTTAATTTTTTTTCTTGAATTAAGTTAATGTTGTTTTTAAGAAAAAATTGATTTCAATTTAGTCTTTTTTGAAGTTGTAAAAATATATTAACTTGTATTTTTAACTGTTATTTTGAGCCCAAAAAATTAACAATAATGTTCAAAAAACTGACAAAGTAAGCCTAAATATAAAGGCCTAATAGTAAAGCCCAATCCGATTGAACCCGTTTTCACCGGACCGAACTCGAAACTGATTCGGTTCGATCACGATCGAAATTATACTAAATACGATTGGCGTCGGATTGACATTTATACTGTCTGGCCAGGTTCGATCGAAATAGATTTATCTTTCAATCTAACCGAACCCGACCCGAGCTCTCCCCTACTCCTATACACACATCGCCGTCCCATGACTCTAAATTCATCATCTTTGTTCATCTTAACAAACTAATCAATAATTCACCGTATATACATTTTATTAACTCAATTACAATCCATTTATGTCAACTTTCTCTCACTATTTTAATCATACATAATAATCAAAATAAGGAGAACAAGCTTTAAAATAAAAGTACTTGCTAGATTCTTTGATAAACCTTCAAAATCTTCTTAAAACCTCTTGGAATCCTTATAGAATTTGATGTATAACATAAACTAAAATTAAACTCTCAAACTCTCCAATGGCACACGTTCAAAGAAGAAGAAGAAGAAATAGACCCTTTTAAATTTCTCTTCTTTCTAGCCACGTTTATGTATAATTAACAATATATTAATTAATTAAAATATAATTAAATATTGTGATATATTCCTTCTTTTGGCTTTTCTCTTTTGTCTTATTATTATTATTATTATCATCATCATCATCATCATCTTTCAACAACAATTATATACTTTGCTTATATATATTGTATATTTTATGTATATATATCTTATATATGTAATATATATATTAAGTATACCACATATATCTTGTATTTATTAGATATACTTCTTATATTTTTTTTCCAATCATACCTATTTAATTCTCCATATTAAATACTCCAATGTACACTAAAATGAGGATATTACATCTTCCACATCCAAGAGCGCATCAGATGAGTAGCTGGCTGTGCAATAGCGAGAGCAGAATCTCCGAAAATCTTTCTACGATAATTAGGGAGCATAGTTTAAGGGATTTTGCCATTTTAAATGACGAGAAATGTAAGGGACAGTGGCATGCTAATTTCTCTTTCAAACAGGTGAAATAAGAGGTAAGGAAGATAGAATGGATGCAGATTCTAATTATATGGGCTAGACAAGTAACCCAACTGGGTCCGAAGAAGATAAGGCTATGTTGAGAATTGAAGAACTTAAGAAAAGGCCTAGAAATCGAACACTTTCAGCTAGTGTCATTTCATCGCAATATGATTCCACATCTGAGGAAATATTTTGAGATCGGCTATTTTGGACGGCTAGGACAGTCGAGAATTATAAATATCTTAAGTTATAACTGTCAGGAGTTGGCAACCCTCGCACAATTTATGTTCTTAAGGAGCTATCCTTGAAGTATAAGCTGAAAATAGTTTTTCATAATGAAGACTCTAGTTCATGGTGTTCGAATGGAAGCAGTTTGTTCTAGTCTTCAATTGGATCATTGTTTTACTGTGGATCGCTTTGGTAGAGGTGGAGGTTTATTATTGTTGTGGTCGAATTTAGTCCAATAAAGGTCATGGTCTTTGCTCAAAACTTTATCGATTGCATTATTAAGGGAATAGTGTATCGTAGAGATTAACTAGTTTTTATGGACATTCGAAGAGAATCAGGAGACACAATTCTTGAAACCATCTCAGAGCTCTTGCAGTTAGAAACTAACTGTTGTGGATGGTGGTGAGTGACTTTAATGACTTACTGTCGCAAAAGGAGAAATCTAGAAGTAATCCACATCCTTCATATTTGTTTTTGTGGTTTTTGTTCTGCTCTTAATGATTATGGTTTAATGGATATTCTTTTAGTTGGGTACTCTTTTTCTTAAGAAAGAGGTAAAGGGACAGATGGATGGGTGCGAGAGCGTTTGGATAGGGCCATAACTAGTAAGGAGTTCGGAGATTTATTTCTTAATTGTTTGGTTCAAAACTTGATAGCACGTACGTCTGACCACACTCTCATGCTTGTTAAATTGGAACCAGGTAAGACTTTGAGGGGGTCTAGGAGGTTTCATTTTGATAATTCATGGTTACTAGAGAGTGATATTGAACAGGCTGTCTATCGGGGATGGAACAGGGGTGGCTATGGTAAGGTGATGGATAAAATTATAACTTGTAGTCATGAGCTAGGCAAATGGGGTACTAAAAGAAATAGAGAAGCTATGAATAAGAAAAGATTAAATGCAGCTTTACTGCAAAATGGACGTGAGTCTTTTTGAGGTTAATGAACTTGTTAAATTAAGAAAGGGGTGAAATGTGATTTTGGAGCAAGAGGAGTCACGCTGGAGACAAGCTGAGAAGCATTTTTAGATGAGTCATGAAGATAAAAATTCTAATTTTTTTCATGCAAAAATAAGTGCTAGGCGGAGGAATAATAAGATAATTAAACTAAAAATGAGGGGGAGAGTCGATTAGTGATATAAATGGTTTGAAAAGCTTAGTTTTTTACTATTTTGAGAGGGTGTATAAGGAATCTGATTTGGAAAGGGCAAGACTTCTGAATTTGGTACAATCAAGAGTAACGTGATGGATAATGAGGGCCTTGTTTCACCTTTCTCAAAAGATGAATTTAAGGATACAATCTTTCAAATGCATCCACATAAAGCACTAGGCCTAGATGGTTTTAATCCTTCTTTTTATCAAAAGTTTTGGCATTTGATTGGTGATGATGTTTTTAATTATGGTGCTAGTTCGCTCCAAAATGGTATATTTCCCTAAAGGGGATTTTCTTTCAACTGCAGTTGGTTCTATCCCTAGCTTCACTTGGAGGAGCATTTTGCAATCTAAAGAGTTACTGAAGCATGGTATTCAATGGAGAGTATAGAATAGTGGAAAAACAAGGGTCACTTTAAATTCTTGGATGCCTAAAGAGAGTCTTTTCTTAGTGGATGATGGAATTGATTTTATAAACCCTAACTTGAGAATGAAGGATCTCCTTATCAATGAAGGAAGGGATTGGAACGTGAACAGGATAATAGAATTGTTTAGTGTTAATGATACCCATGTTATTCTTAATATTCCATTTAATATTCATAATAGGGAGGACCCACTTATTTGGTGTATTGAGAAGAAGGGCATTTATAGTATTAACAGTGGTGGATCTAAGGGGTCGGGTGGGGGCTAACGACCCCCCTCGCTGGCGACAGTGAGTGCTTATATAGAGGTGCTCGGTCGTGTTGCAGATAGAATAGGAGGGCTCGTCGCTCGGTCCAACTCCAACACCAATCGTGTTGCAGAGACAAGTCGCAGGCATGAGAGGTTGAAGATAACCTCTTACGCCTGTAATTACTATTTTGCCCCTGGCTAAAACGGGGTCGTTTCAGCTAGGGGCTTAAATTTTTTTTTTTTTTAATTTCATTAAGTGAAACGGCGCCGTTTCACACTTAACACGGATTCAAAAAAAAATAAAGGGCCAGCAGCGTGAAACGCTGCTAGTTTGAGCGAAAGAGAAACCAAGAAAGGTAGAGACAGAGACCAGAGGAGCATGGGCTCCACGGCACGCAGAGACAGAGGAGAGCAAAAGAGGAGGACGAGCGGCAAGCGGACCAAACCAACGGCCAAATAGCAGAGTCCAGGTTTTTAATATTTTATTAATTTTTTTTTAATTTTATTAGTTAGTTTGTTAATTTTTTGTGATTATTAGATTTAATTTTAGGTTATTAAAATTGGAGATTTTAATTTTTAAATATAAACAAGATTATATATTGGGTTTTAAATATAGAATGTAGTTTATTAATTAGTTGAATTAATTTATTTTAATGTATTTTGTGAATTTATGATAATTGATATTTTAGGTAAAAAATTGGAGATGTTGATAATTTTTTAGGTAAAAATTGGAGATTATATTTTTTAAATATAAAATAGATTATATATTAGGTTTTAAATGTAGAATATAGTTTATTAATTAGTTGAATTATTTAATTTTATTGTGTTTTGTGAGTTTGTTATAATTATTATTTTAGGTAAATAATTAGATATTTTATTTTTATATATAGAATATAGTTTATTCAATTGATTTTTAAATATAGAAAATAATTTATTAATTATGTTGAATTAATTGAATTTACTTTTATTTTGTGAATTTGTGAATATTTGATTTTAGGTAAAAATTGGTAATTGAATATGGATAAATATAGAGTGTGATTATTTGGTTTTGTTAGTATTTTGTGAATTGTTATTAGATTTTAAATATAAAATGTAAATTAATATTTTGCTAGTGTCTAAAATGTTGAATGTAAATTAGGTTAAACTAATTCTAAATTGAACATATATGAATAAATTTGTAATCAAGACTAAGAGAATGTAGAATGAATATGGTGAATCCTCAAATATTCTGATTTCAATGTCAATCCCTACATTAAGTAATCATGCAATTGAGGAGGAAACTAATGATAAAATAGAGTATCCGAACGTTAGTTTTGATGATATTATAGGGGACTCTGCATTGCGTAAACCTATTGATGATTTTGATGTAGAGATTAAGGATGATGTTTGTAATATCCCAAAGTATACCCTAAAAGTTTTAGAATATTTATTGTTGTATTTGGATTAAGTGTATATGTTTAGGTGGAAAGAGAAAAGAGGTAAGGAGAAGAGTGTATATGTTGTATATATAAAGATATATACAACATATACAAGTCAAAGAAATGGAAGGTCAAAAGAAGATTTATTTATTTTTTTTTAAATTAATTGAAATGGAAATTAAGTGGAAGTGGATGAGGATATTTATGAATATTTTATTATTTAAATTGCTTGGTTGAGAATTAAAAGAAGTTTTAGTGGTTGAGAGAAGAGTTGAGTGTTGACTTTGCTCTTCTCTATTCTTCTTCTTCTTTTCTTTTCTCCTTGGCCGGCTATCTCTATAGTAAGAGAGGAAAGTGAGATTTTGTCTTTCCAAATTCAAGATTTGAAGGTGTTTCCAGTGATCAAGTTGGAATTCTAAAGATTTTCATCACTTTTAGTAAGTTTTTAACTTGTTTTCTTGGGTTCTCTTCTAAATTTGTGTATTGAGTTTGGTGATTGATTGTTGATAGTATGTGTATATTTAATTATGGTGTATATGAGGGTGTGTGATCTTCTTGGTGTTGATTTTAGAGTTTGATTGAAGAGATAGAGTAAGTTTGGTGTTGGAAGAGCAAGTGTTGTATTTGAGTTGTGTGTATGTGATGGTTGTGAATTGGTGTTTGATGTATGTATTGAGTTGTTTTGGTGTTTTTGCATGTTATTATGGTTTATTGGTTAAGTTTGTTTGGAGTGGAAGATGGTAAAAGAAAGAGGTTTGTTGGATGTGATGTTGCTGTTGCCGGAATAAGGATTTTTAGCCTGACACGCCCATAAGCACGGTCAGGTCTTTAGGCGTGTCAATGGTTCTGTTTTCTGGATGGGTGACACGATCAGTGACACGCCCGTGTCACTCAGCGTGTCACCGCTTCTGTGTTGTAGTAGCATTGACACTGCTAGTGACACGCCCATGTCACTGAGCGTGTCATAGCTACTGTGTTGAGGAATAATTGGCACAGCCATGAACACGCCCGTGTTGTTAGACGTGTCAATGTTTCTGTGAGACAGAATGAATGACATATCCAGTGACACGCCCGTGTTGCTGAGCGTGTCAAAGCTTCTGTGTTGTGTATTTAGGGTACGGTCAGGTACACGCCCGTGTTGTTGAGCGTGTCATGTGTAGAGTTTACCCTAGTTAGTTCTTATCCATATTATCTCATGTGTATCTCTAAGTAAGCGTGTATCATCCCTTTTAGATCAGGTTTTGAAGAGATTGAGTTGTCCTAATCTAAGTGTTGAAGGATTCTTGGAAGAAAAGTTTGGTGTTGTGTGAGTTGCTCTTGAGGTAAGTACAAACCTTACATGGTTGCATACATTTATATGACTTTGGAACTTAACACATTTGGTTGTAAATGTGTTAAGTAATCTATTACATTGTTGATATATTTGATTAATGCTATGATTTGCATAATGTGAAAGATATGATGATCATTCAAATTATATGTACCAAAACATTAACTCTGAAAGTTGAATGTCATATTAGTTTCTTTTGGGCCCATGCTTGTCTTTGTTTAAATGTGAATCGGGAATAGTGAAACAAATGAATAATAAAATTTAATGTAAGGTTTTGAAATATGATATCCTCATGTATTGTTTATAATATTTGAATGCATGACATTGGCATTACATTAAAGAATATTGTTATCATGGTTTGTACCACTAAGCCGTTGGCTTAGCACGATTGTGGTTCATCGCTCAGGTGACAGGGTAGATCCGGTTGAACCGGAGAGTTCAGCTAGACCGAGTTGAGTCTAGGCTTGTGAAGTATTGATTGTGGACTTCAAGATCAGAGACGAACTGTCAAACATGTATAAACTCTATATATTTTGTAAATATATTATTTTGATGTAAATATATATGTAAATACCACTACATTTTCCGTTGCATAATGAATAAATGTTTTACCTGTTATGTTCCATAATATATATAAATATATATGAAATGTTTTAAGTTTTCTCATATTAATGCAGAAGAGAAAGATTGAGTTGTTTAATATAAACTGTAACACTCTTGTATCTGATATACGTATATTACAGATGTGGTTGTATGTAGTGTGCGTATATGGGGTACGGGGGTGTTACAATGTTAGAAGACAGTATATAGCTAAAGGACCTTGCCAACCACGTGGCCATAATTTTTCTCAAACAGAATTTGAAAAAATAATGAGGAGTTTTAGAGAGAGTTGGTACTTTAAATTTGAGTGGTTGAAATATAGTATTTTCAAAGATGTAGTATTTTATTTTTGGTGTTATCTTTTTAGTTTGAATAGAGGCTCTAAGTGAAGGGATAATGTCTTCATAGAAATCGGGTTTCACAATTGAAAAAAAGTCATGGAGAGATTTAATGAATACGTTGGCGGTCTCAGAAGTCCGCACAATAATGCTAGAATACTATATGTTGGCTTCAAAAATCAAAGATAAAGTGTGTCTCATGTATTATCTTCTCACAGCCAAGAGCAAGAGAGGCATTACCATACGTTTGACAGTAATTATTGATTGTATACATTTTCTTTTAGATAATGGGTTAGCTTTTTGAGGACATGATGAGTCAGAAATGTCACTTAGTCGAGGTAATTTTCTTAAACTTCTCAATTGGTACAGTGAACGTAATATTGATGTTGGGATTATAGTTAATTCAAATGCTCCTGAAAATAATCAGCTCATTTCTCCATGTATCCAAAAATAAATAGTTAACTCTTATGCTATATAGATGACACTAACTATTATTAAGGATATTGAAGATGAATTTTACTCTATATTAATTAATGAGGCTCGAGACAATTCTATAAAGGAGCAAATGGCTGTTGTGTTGAGATATGTTAACAAGATGGGACAAGTGGTAGAGCGATTAGTTGGAGTGGTACATGTAAGTGACACATCTGCTTTGTCTTTGAAAAGTGCACTTGATAATTTCTTAGCGAAACATGGGTTATCATTAAATAGAGTTAGAGGCCAAGGTTATTATGGGATTTCTAATATGCGAGGTGAATTCAATAGGTTAAAGACCATAATTTTAAATGAAAATCTTTCTGCATGGTATATCTATTGCTTCGCTCATCAGCTCTAATTAGTACTTGTTGTAGTAGCAAGAAGCAATAGACTTGTGAGTAATTTTTTTTATTATGTTGCAATGGTTGCAAATATTATTGGAGTTTTATATAAAAGGAGGGATGTTCTCCGTTAAAAACAACATGATGAAGTAGTTCAACGTCTAGATAGTAGTGATATTCAATCTGGAAGAAGCTTGCATCAAGAAATAAATTTAGCTCGACCTAGTGACACGCGTTGGGATTCTCATTATAAAATAATTATGCGTCTTCTCTCTATGTAGTCACCTGTGAAAGAGGTTCTTGAGAATATTTTTGAGGATGGTTCTGATTTTAAAAATCGAGGGGCAGTTGTGAGTTTGCTTGATAAAATGGAAAGTTATGAATTTATTTTCATTGTTTTCTTGATGAGAAAACTTTTAGTGATGACAAATTATCTATCTCAAGTCTTATAAAGAAATGATCAAAATATTGTTAATGCAGTTCATTTGATTGCAACTGGTAAATAAGCATTGCAAAGCTTCAGGGAGGATGAATAGGATAAATTATTGGAAGTTGTTAATGATTTTTGCATAGATCATGATGTCACAGTGCCTAATATGGAAGATAATGCAGGTTATTTAAGATCAAAGCATGTTGATACTCTAATTACTTATTACCACCACTTTCGAGTAGAAATATTTTGTCAGATACTATTTTTTAATTAATAATATACTTAACTATTTATTATGATATATCCTAATTATTTTTCATTCAATTATAGGTTATTGATTTCATTGCTCAAGAAATGAAAAATCGTTTTAGAGATTCAAGTATGGAATTGCTTTCATGCATTGCTTGTCTTCCTTCTATGAACTCATTTTTCAACTTTTAGCTTTTCAAATTACTTCATCTCGCTGAACTATATTCATATGATTTCTCCATCACCGATCGGATGATACTTGAAGATTAACTTGAGACTTACATTGTTTATGTAAGAAGAAATGCAGTTTTATTTGATCTTGATGATATTGGAGCTCTTGCTTAGAAAATGGTTGAGACATTATATGACACTATATTTCTTTTGATATATCTGCTTAGCAAGTTAGCTTTAGTCTTACCTGTTGCAAATGCTAGTGTCGAAAGAGCTTTTTTAGCAATGAAAATTATGAAAACGGATTTGCGTAATAAGATGAGAGATGATTTTTTGACCGACTACTTGGTTTGTTATGTGGATAGAGATATTTTTTAAAAAATTGAAAATGAGGTTGTTATGCAACATTTTCAAAAAATGCAGACTCGTAGAATACAGTTATCGTCTTTTAGTCGTAGTCAATCTAATAGTACAAATTAATTATTGAACTACTGACACTATAATATTAAATATTCAATTTTATTGTGAACTCGTCTATAATTTTTTTTACATAAGTTTTGACCTTCCTCCCTAAATAAATTTCTGGTTCCGCCACTGAGTGTTAAGCTAGGGTATCATGTGAGTCTAAAGCTTTTTGGAAAGGATGGAGGTCGTTTGAGTGGTGATTGGTAGGGTAAGATTTGGGCCCTTAATGTGCTTCCTAAATGTAGACATTTTTTATGGAAAACCATTAGAGATCTCTTAAAAGGTTAAGCCAGGGGGGGGGGGGGGGGGGGCGTAGATACTAGATGTCCTTTATGTGGTGAACAAGAAGATAATGACCATGGTCTTTGAAGGTGTAGAAGAGCGCTGAGGTGTGGGCTTTGGTTGGGTTTAGGGATATCAGAACTACTATTTTATTCCGGGATTTTTTGTGCAAGTTTTATATACAATGAACAAAAGAAGATCCAAGAACTTGTTTTAGTTGCATGGTAGATTTGGATAGCTAGAAATGAAGAGCTGTGGAATGGAACTAAAGTTCAACCTCATGGTATCAAGAGTTAAGCTATAAATTACCTCTCAAAATTGGAGATTGGCTTCTTCAATTTCTGGTTAAGCAAGGAAAATTCAGGTGTCCAGGTTGCTAAATTTCCGTCGCATGGCACTAGGAGAATACAACTATGGTCTTGCTTTGTGGATGGAGCATTTTTTCCCCCTTAAATCTCAACTGGGGATTTTGGTGCTATTGTGAAAGATCTAGAAGGCAACTTTCAGAAAGCGGTTTCTTGTTTGTTTAGCTGTCACAATGAGTCCTGTTTGGTGAAAGCTCTGGCATTGAGGGCAGCTCTAGCTTGGGCTATTGTCCGTTTGATTGAGCCAAAGTGTTTTTTTCATTAATTCCCAAGTTGTTTTGCTTGCTTTGTATTCATTTGGCATTGATTTTTTAAATTTTGATATGGTTATTTTTTATTGTAATTTTTAATTTTCTAGTAGGATAGATTTTGAGGTTAGGTGGATTCGTCTCTAATACAATTTTAAGACCTAAGACCCATAACTGAAATTCTTTGGACTATATTTGATTTCTCCATCAATGATAATTGTTTCTCTTTAAAAAAAATAAACAAACAAGTGCAATATTTAGAGTCTTTTTTATTTCATAAGAAAATAATTTTTTTAACACGCGGCATGGCGTTGGAAAGTCAACATTAGGATTTAGGGTATCAATCTTGGGTGGGGAAACAGAAGGATATTTAATAGGAGGATAAGATAAAGTGGTGCGTACTAAAGGGTCCAAAATGAGTTCGATGGTCCTTTCTGCGGCTAATGGTTAGATTAGTGGTGGGCTCTTTTCTGCCTCCCCATGGCATGTTCATTGCGCAAGTGGTTGGGCTAATCTTTTCTCTTCTTTACATAATAATAATAATAATAATAATAATAATAATACCAAAACAAAAAAGCACTTATTTTTTGCCATTTCTTTATTTCTATTTCTATTTCTGTTTTATTTTATATGAATGCTTAAAATTTTAAAAACCTAACATATATCTTTGACCACCCAAAATTCATCATTTTCAATGAACAAATGTAAAATATAAAATTAATAAATAAATGTGTTTATTATTTTTTTCCATTTTGATATATATTTATTATTTCTATTCTTTTCAACGGACGATACTTTTCGCTTGGGCTCCATATTTATTCTTTTTCATTTCAATTGTATTATATAATTAATTATTGAGAAAATAAAAAGGAATTTTATTAGCTAACATATCTCGATCTATTTATTTGTTTATTGTCTAAGCCATATATTTCTAATCAAACCCATCGTCTAATTGAAATATTTCAAACATTCAAAGGATAGTGACTCAACGGCCACAAAATCTTCACAAAAATTATACCATAAATATATATAGTTAAGTATCTATATAATTATATGTATATATACAAAAAAAATTTATTTTTTAAATGATTTATATATATACACTTGAATTTTATAAGTATAATTAATTTTATTTTGAAACATAAATTTTTCATGAATTTAATCATATTTCATGTTTATAAATAACTAATATAATATAATATTTTGATTTTTTTTGAAAGAAAAGAAATCAGGTCCGGGTGAATTTTTTTTTACCAGAATTCATTTCCTTTAATAAATCTTAAAAATGTTCTCATGTAAATTAAACGTAATTATTTTTGTATAAGATAAAAATGAAAAAGATAATTATATTTTTTTACTTTTTTATTATTGTAAACAATAAATTTTAAATAAATTCTATTATTTTAAAATTTATTACATTAATTGAAATAAATTTTTGCATATGAATTATTTAAATGGTAAGATTTTTTGAAAGATAAAAAAATATATAATTCCTATATTTTTGCATATGAATTCTTATTCCAATGGCATGTATTTGTTTAGACGAGAAAAAAAAATTATTTCTAATTTCTATCCTTTTTTATACAAGTCAGACAAAAAAAGAAAAAAGAAAAAGGAAATTCACGTGTGATTATCATTCTCTCTTCTTCTTTCCAATTTGTCGGCTGAATGTTAGCAATTTAGCATCTTTAGTTTTATATATCAAAATCAATGTTTTTCCTGATTTTTCTAACATTAAATCTTTTTTTAAAATTAACATCAAATATTTTTTAAGCAAATGAAATTTTAATGTGAAATGATTATCTAAAACGTATATATGTTTATTGGACTATATAATTTGTAGGATATGCATCAGAGTTAATTATATTAGACCATAATAATACTAACAACAACAATAATAATATATTTAAAAATAATAATAATAACAACAATGATTATAATATGTTTTAAAAAAACAACGTTAATAATATATTTATAACGATAATATATAACATCAGATGTACTTTTTGGTTTTTGGTTTATTAATGAAAATTTATTTTGCATTTAAAAAAACAACGATAATGATATATATTTTTTTTTAAATATGCTAAAATACTTAATTAAAATTAAGATTTTGGCATTTACCTATTTTAAATTGTTTAAAAAAATTTCAGTTAAATAAAAAATCACAAGTTAAAATTTTTTACAGTAAGTCATTAAGTAATTAACTTTTTGAATATTTTTAAAATTTAAAAATTATATCTTTTAATATTCTACAGTCTTATCTTAAATTTTCACTTTTTTAAAACTTTTAATTATTTATTAATATTTTTTTTGAAATCAAAATGACATATTATTAATTCAAATCAGCAGCTAATACATGATTCAGAAAGCTAGGTTGAACATCCCAACTATGATGGCTTGCAAAAGACACAGAAGCTCTAGCTAGAGTGTGAGTAACCATGTTTGTTTGCTAGATATCCACTTTATAGAAAGCAGTGGCCTATCATTTAAAAGAGAATAACAATTAGTTGGAAGCAAATTCTGCATAGCTCTCCACATGAAAACCCTAGCCTTCTTAGGAATGTCTAGTCTCCATATTTTATCCCAGGGCCAGTCATAAAAATGAGAATCAACCCTCTGTTCATAAATCTCATAAGCTAAATGATACACTGATTTAACAGTATGTCTGCCCTTCTTATCATAATGTCATGCTATAACATCTTCAGCAGTGCTTCGACAACTAAGAGGGATACTCTTTATCATATTTGCTTCCTCGGTATTAAATAAACTCTCAAGCTTTCCAAAATCCCAGCCTCTAGGATCAGTAGACATCAAATCACAAACTGTAAATTGATCCACCCCTTCATCTACCGGGCTAGTAAAAAAGAAGTGTCCATCATAGGGCAGCCATGGATCTTGCCATATTTTTATATTCCCCTGACCCAACTTGCCATCTAACACATTTTCTCAACAACTCTTGTAAAGCTGTAAGCCCTCTAAGAAAAGCTCGGGTTATGACCCAATGGAGCTGACAAAAAAATCCTCTGATGGGAAATATTTAACTTTGAGAATGCGATTGAGCAGGCTATTTGGGCAAAAAATACATCGCCAACCTTGTTTCGCAAACATTGCTATATTAGGTGTAAGTGACGAAAGCCCATACCTCCATTTGATTTCTTTACACATAATTTGTCCCAACTTAGCCAGTGAATACTTCTCCTGTTATTAGTCTTAGAACCCCACTAAAAAGAGTTAATCATATGCTCCAAATCCTTACATGAAGACTTAGGCACCATAAACACTCCCATGCAATAAGATGTCATAGCTTGGGCTATTGATTTTATTAAAACTTCTTTACTTGCACTAGACAAAAGTTTGTTATGCCAACCAGAGATCTTCTTCAACATTTTATCTTTCAGAAAAGCAAAAATTCTCTTTTTATCTCTACCAACCATAGAGGGGAGTCCCAAATAATGCCCTGTATCCAATGGATTTGTAACACCAAGAATGTTGAAAATTGTGGTACGAGGCTCCATTGACAAGTTTGCACTAAAATAAATACCAGTCTTTTGAAATTTATTGCTTGGCCCGAAGCCTTCTCATAAAGCAACAAAATTTCCTTTAATTTATCACATTCCTTTTCAGTGGCTTTAAAATAGAAAAAGGAATCATCAACGAAAAGTAAATGTGAAATTGCTGGAGCTCGCCTACATATCCTACTCCCATGTATTGCACCATCTAGCTCAGCTCTCCTGAACAAAGCAGAAAGACCCTCGGTACATAAGATGAAAAGGTAAGAAGACAAAGGGTCTCCTTGCCTCAATCCTTTATGGGAACAATAGGCCCTATATCGTGACCATTCAAAGCCACAAAATAACAAATATATTTTATACACAACATAATCATTTTAATCAATTCCTAACAAAAACCCATCTTGATCATAATGAATTCCAAAAACTGCTAGTTAACTCTATCATATGCTTTACTTACATCCAATTTCAAGGTCACATCCCCATCTTTACTATCATAGCATGTATAAGTTTAAACGCCACCAAAATATTATCAAAAATTAGACGCCCCGGTACAAAAGCAAATTGAGACTTAGCAATCAACTCAGCCAACAATCTCTTCAATCTATTTGCTAAAACCATTGCTATGATCTTATAAATCATATTACATAAGGTTGTAGGGCATAAGTCTTTCATAGAAATAGGCTTAGATATTTTAGGAATAAGAACTATTTATTAATATTTCTTCTAAAAAAAACTATTTATTAATATTCAAATAAATAAATAAATAATGGCGGACCACAAAATCAGCAGAGGCAATCTTTACTAATAAGAAAGAAAAAATGGAGCAATCTAAGGGAAATTAAGAGCAAATTACAGAAACAAAAAGACAGCAATTTTAAAATTTTCACATGCTTGAATCTTTGATGCTTTTTGCAAAGTTGATACGTACCGATTTTGGCCCTTGTGTTCCATAATCAGCACATTTCTTTTAGGATTTTTCAGAAAGTAAAGATTGTCCAAATACCATCAGAATTTTATGCTTCCTGCCTCCTCAGTCCTTCTTATTAATTTTTTTTTTTAAAAAATTGTTTTAATTGTACATTGTACATGATTTCCATTTATTGTAAAACTTTTTTCACCTATCATGTCAATATTTTTATGTCTTACTTGAAACGAATGAAACGAATGAGTTTCATAAAAAATTTTAAAATTCATTTAAATTTTAATACTTATTTTATTTGAAATGAAATTTTTTATTTATTTTAATTTTATAAATTAAAATTTGTATAATTCAACTGATAAAAATTAAATTTTACTAAAATATATAAAAATTACAAATGAATTCTATAAGTTTATGAACTCATTTTTCTTTTATAAAATTACCCTATTTCAAATGAATTCCTCTTTCTCATTGTATCAATTCTATAAAATTTATTATTTCTCCTATTTTAAAATTTTTAACAAAATTATGTCATCAATTTTTAATTTTTTTAAAGTTAAATATCTAATTTGGATGTTTACCTTTTTAGCTTCGTCAATAGTTATATTTTTATCTTAATTTTTTATTGGATTTTATTTTAATAATCATTTAAAATTTAAAAAAATTGCTCATTATATATAAATCCTTTTGTAAAATTGATTATCAAAACAAAAGATATTCCTATAAATATTAATAATAGTCTAATAAATGAAATTTTTTTAAATTTAAATATTTTCATCTAAAATTGTGTTAAAAAATTCATTATTTTGAAAAAAGTAATTAAAAATAAAATTATAATACTTTCAATCAATTAGATTCATATAAACTAAAAAAATATTATTTTTTAATATTAAAAATAAAATATTCATATATAATAATTATCTAATTAAAAATATATTATTATCAAATTATAACTATAAATCCAAAAAAGAAATTTTTTTGATAATCTTTGAGCATAAATTTTAAATATAATAGTATCATAATAAGAATATATTTAAAAAAATAAAAAAAATAATTTTTCAATTCAAAATTTATTATAAATAAAATTATATGAAATTTAATTAAATAATTTATTTTAAGTTACATCGTATTATATATAAGAAATAAATTCTACAATTTATAAATAAATTTTAATTGTATTAATTTTAACTACCCTTTTTAGTATACTAATATTCATTAACATTAGTATTAATATTAACTAAGTCGTATAATACTATTAGATGCCAAATTAATTACCCTTTTTTTTTATTATTTGTTTATTTTATTGTCTTTGAGTGTGGAAGGTTAATTTAAATTTCGCCTAATTGTTTGGAATGAATAATAGGTGATTGACAGGGTCATTGTCCAATTCACCAATTTGATTGGGCAATTCAAAGCTGTCGCCTTACCAACCATCACTTTTACCAACTGCATGACAGTGACTACACCATCACTTTTCCTTTTGTTATGACTTTTCTTTTAAATGATAGACGTAGTTACAATCTCAAAATTAGAGCTTGATGGATTCACTAATTTCGGATTATGATTATTTTGGATTGAATTTATTTTGATTTTTCTTTAGCCATGGATATTTGGTTTAACTTGTTGAGGTAGCTGATAGCTGTTTTAAGTTAATAAAAAAATATAGTCTCTAATTATATTCAAATTTTGAATGACTTATCAAATTGATAATTATAAAATATTTTAAATCGAATTCATTTTAAAATAAAATTTTTAGGCTGCTCCATTTCAAATCATGATATTTTTTTTTGTAAAAATATAATTTTTATATATAATATTTTAAAATTTAATAATAAAAATGAACATTACAATTTAAAATTATATATTAAGTAAACTATATATAAAATCTTCATATTCTTTTCTCATATATGATTTTTGTGCATATAAAAATATTGCATCATAATCTACTAAAAAAAAATATTGGATCATAATCTACTCGAAAAAAATATTGCATCATAATAAATTAATAAATATTTTCCAACACTTTCAGATATAATAACATAAAAATAAAAAAATAGAAGTAATTATTATATATTATAATATATATTTTTTATTTTAGCAAATAATTAAAAATTTTATCAAATTTTCAATTTAAAATAAAAATTTGTAAATTTTAAAAGTATAATATATTTAATTAAATTAATCAGAATGAGATAAATTTAGTATTTTTTTAATAAAAAAAGAGTTATATATTTATTTATAATTATAAAATTTTATTTTGACTTTTTATGATTATATGGTTGTTCAAAAGGTTTGAGAAAAATAAAAAAAATATGAAATTTTCATTTCTTCCGCTTTTGCTAAAGAAAATTTGAAATTCTTTTCATAGTCAACTTCCACATAACTTAAAGCATCTTAAAATTTAGAATCCACATATTAAATCTTTGGCCAAATATAAAGCGGACAAAAAAAAACTTAGGTAAAAGATTATCGGTTATACATATTTCATACTTCTTTATCGATGCTCTTAGTCTCACCTCCAATTATGGTTGTTGCCTTGTGAGATGATTGAAGCAGAGTTTTTTTGGAGAAAGAATTTGGATTTTATCACCTAAAATAAAAGAGATTTAAATACTTGTGGATTCTATATGGTGACTAGAGCTATCAAAAAAATTATGAATCTCCCTGCACATTATCTCACTATTTATCTCTTATTCATTTTCTACTAGCAATTTCAAATAAAAAATAAATTTCTTTCACAACTGTACAGCACATTTATTTTTATATTTTACTTTTCTCTTTCAATTCAAAAGCAAAAGTAGTGAAAAATATAAAAAAAAATATATCTTTATTATATATATATATATGCAAGAATTTAACTAAGGACAAGAGAGAATAATTAAATTGACCGTTATCTAAGCATATTTGAGCAAAAACAAAAAAAAATAGTGTTATATATGAAAATAGTCATTTTTCTAAAAAATTTAAGTATAATTGGGCCCAAAAAAAATAAGAGTCAAATTATCTGCCCGATAAATTTAGGGGCATATATACACCTTCTTCATATAATATAACAACGTTAAATTTTTCGTTAAGTAAGAGACTTAAAAAGTTAGTTTTTAAAAAATTTAAGTTTATTTGAGTTAAGAAAAAAAAGGGGCTAAATTATATCTGCATGATAAGTTAGAGAGTAAATATGTACCTTCTTCCTATTTTTTTCCCCAAATTATCAAGTAATAAAAGTTAATATATTTTTCTTAAAAAAAGTTAATATATTTAATGACAATTTTCTTTTATAATAATAATAATAATAATAATAATAAAGCTACTAAATAAGTGAAAAAATAAAAGCTTAATATATCAATTGTACTCATTTTTTGACAGCTTTAATTATTTTAGTTTTTATATTTATGTATTTATCAGATTATCTCATGTATTATCTATTTTGTTCTAATTAATACTTATATAATTACATATTGATTAATTTGCATTTTGTATTTATCTATTTTATACTCAATAAAGATATACTATATATATATATTAATATCTATTTAATATAAAATATATAAGTATAATGAATAAAGTAATTAATATATCATTATATAAGTATTCATTACATTAAAATAGTTAAGTGTGAAGAACAAGGTAAATATATAAATATTGAAGATAAAATGGCTAAAGGTGCGAAATTGATGGGATAATTAATACATCAAGCTAAAAATAAACTATAAAAGTGTCACTAAATGCTCCAAAAACAAGACAAATAGATAAACTTACGTAGTCACGGACCATTTCACACCAAAATTCACTTTATTGATCTAAATAGAATCCGATGGAAATAATTATTTCAGAGAATCAATTAATCAATTAATTAATTTGATTGTTCAACTTATTCTACAATGGAATAGAATAGAAAAGTGATTGTGATTTGGCATTCCATATGATTAATTTATTAGGAATTGGACCAAGTAAAGGTTAGTTATTAGTTATGATTTATGAAATTGAATGAAAGATTTGGGGCATGTTGTCGTAATATTAGACTAAACAATTAAATTAACTAATTAATTAAAATAAAGACCAAAATTAATGGCTGGCGCGTGTATTGAAACCAGAAGACCAGAAAAAGCAAGCAAGAGCGTAGCCATGAGGTAACAATCCTTTGTCTCTGTTTCGCTCCTTCACTGTCTTGCCCTCTCTCTCTTCCTCTTTCGTGGGCTTTTCTTTGTTTTCACTCATTCCTCAAATCCACGGCATTCTTTTAGGCTCCCCTCAATTCATTAATCAGTAACACCAACCTCACTTCACTCTCCTCTTTTTTCCTCCGTTTACTCAATCATCATTCACTGGTACGTTTTCTTACTTGATCTTTCATTTTCATTTCAGTCTTTGTTTTTCAGATCATTCAAGGTACGAACATCTTGAACTAATCTTAATTTACTGTTTCTTTCTTGGTGTTCTTCTTTTTTGGGGGGTAAATTGATGTTTGAGTGTCAGTGAGTAGTTCTTAATGGTTTGTGTGCGAAAGATACTGTTTGTATTCTAGAAGTTGATCAGGTTTATTTGTTTGTTTGTTTGTTTTCCCTTGAACCATAAAATTTACTTTATCGACGACGTCACTTGGGTGGATTAGATTAATATATTCAACTTATGTAATAAATACCAATTTGATTTTTATGGGATTTAATCATGTTAATATTGCAAATCTTGTGGTTTGTTTAGTTTGATAAGCTTAATTTGATTTTTAATTCTGTTTAGCTTCTTGAATTTGAGAATTATAGAAAATAAATTAAAGAAAACATTGAATTCTGTGTTTTAGTTGTGCTCTTATTTTCCAGAAGAGTTAGTTGAATTGGGTTAATTCTTATCACAGATCCCAATCTTTTTTTTTATCTTTTAATTTTCTGTATAGCATCTGACAGAGGCTAAATATGTTCATAATCTTTTCCAATTTGCTATTGAGAAGACTAAATATTTTGCTGTTGCTCTTCAAGTATTGTTATGTGATCTCTTGCTGTTTGAAGTATGCTTAAATCATTCTCCACCCCCATTTTCTCATTATATTTGCTGTTCCTCTTTCTACGTTCTGATTTACTTTCTGAGACTCACCTTATTTTGTCAATGATACATTTGCATTGGCGATGGAGTGCAGTTGGTGAACTTTGAATTTGCTTGTTGTTGGAAGCAAGGATGGAGGAAAGGAAATTAAATTTCAATGTGCCACTTCTATCAGTGAGGCGATCTTCTTCTTCAGTGAAACCTTCAAATGGAGCAAAGGGGAAGAAAATTGAGAGCTCCCAACTCAATAGACGCCATACAATCCCTTCTCATAAAGCGGATTTCAATTTGGATCAAGTAACAGAACCAGTTGCTGTTCCTTTTCATTGGGAACGGATCCCTGGTAGACCCAAGGATGGTAGTATGCCTGATCCTCGAGTCCATAAGGAGGCTTCTGTCAGTCCAAGGTTTCCTCCTATAAGAGCATTAGATATTGTAAAACATACTGAAGATAGGAAACTTGAAGATAAAATTATCTTTAAGCCTCAAATTGAAGCAAATTCGTTCAATGGTATTTTGAATGAACTGGATTGCTCAAAGGAGAGGGTGAATGAGAAATCTGGGTTCAATTCTGAGAACGAAGAAGATGATGTTTACTCTGATGCACGTGAGACATTGTCTCCAACAGATTCTTTCTCTGTGAACTGTAGTGTAAGTGGTGTTAGTAGCTTAGATAGTCTTGTCGTGAATCCGTCTGGAACCTTCTCCACTGATCCACACGCCCGAGATTTCATGATGAGTCGCTTCTTACCTGCAGCCAAGGCAATGACTTTGGAGCCACCTCATTATGCTTCAAGAAAGCAACCTGTGTCAGCTGAACAACCTAGGCAGATTATGAAGGTTGTTCAACGAGATAAAACACCTCCTGTTAAAAGAAATGAATCTAAAGTTCAAACTTATCACCAGGATTTAGAAGATGAAGAAAGTGAATATGAATGTGATGAGTATGTTGATTCTGGTAAAATAATGACTAAAGGTTGTGGTCTGCTTCCTCGGTTATGCATAAAGAATTCTTTGTGCCTCTTAAATCCTGTTCCTGTAATGAAACTCAGGAACCAGGCTTCAATGTCTTCTGCCCGTGATATTCAAAAACTGACCAAAGCTGCTTATGCTAGATCTCAGAGTCCAACTATAAATAAGGTAAGCACTGGAAACTCCAACCCTCGCCCTTTACCTCGTTATCTGTTTCTAATTTCAAGTGTATATTTCATGTTATGACTTGAGGTAGTTTCAAAATGCTTATAATTCTGGGGTTACTGCTTTTCAGCCTGCTAAGGATCCTGTTTCTAAACAAAAACTAGACAATGAAGTTCGATCACCTAGGATGATAAGGGTTGAAAACAAGCTAACTGGTGGATCTAATCGGTTCACTTATGGAAGTGACCAGCAAATGATAAGTAAGACATCTCCTTTTAGGCGTTCAGGGGGCATTTCTCCTTACCGCAAGGAAGCACCTCAATCTCCCTTCCGTGGAGGGGGATTTCCAGGGGTTCCTAAAGATCTTGAAAATTTCAAGGCCAATAAGTTACATTCATATAACAAAGGGTATAGTAAATCTCAGGAGCTAGTACCGTATCATGGCATTAGATGGGGATCTCACCCAGTGAGCCCCACTGTTGAGAAAACTCTGTATGTAGATACTGTAAATGTGGCTGGATTACTGTGTTCAAATTCGGGTTCCTCTAATATCAAGAAGGGGGGTACGGATTCTGCAGAGAGGGATCTTAAGTCTTTGTTAAATATCAGAGAAATTCAAGAAACTGCTGCTGTAGAATCCTCTTTTGAAGATACAAAAAGCCTGACGTTTCTAGGGGGAGAGAGTGAACTAGAACGTATATCCGATGATGCTGATTTATCTCTTATCTCGGCTTTGTCACCTCTCAGAGATCAATCAGATGTGATTGATGACTTGTGTCAAGAATCAAAGGCCTTGGTATGTATAAATACAACCATAGAGGAAAACCTAAATATTGAGGATGATCAGATTTCAGATATCAACACAGGAAATGAGAAAACCAGTTTAGTGCAGTGTCCTCTTCCCCCACTTCTACCAAAAACTCCTTCTGAATCTTGGCTTTGTCGTACCCTGCCTTCAATTTCTTCTCAGAATCCGTCTTCGCATTTATATCGTGGCACCAGTTTTCGGACTAAGCGGCAGGATCCTAAGACAACCTCTGCAAGTACCAAATGGGAAAATATTGTAAAATCATCCTATTTGCATAATGATCATGTACGCTGTACTGAGGTAATGCAATCATGTGTTTAATAATCTCCACAGTTTCCATGTGAGAAGATTCAAATATAGAACTGACACTTTTTTTTTCTCAAATTCTTTGACAGGAATTATCCACATTCCCTTAGCATATTTTTCTTGTTTGGATTTGTCTCCACATCAAAGGTGGTTTAAATCTTGCAGCCCCCATTTTTTCTCTGGGGATGATTTGATCTTATTGCTCATTCTCTATAATTGTTCTTGTTAAGTTTGTAAACTCCCATTGCCTTCCTACTTGTCCTGATACAGAGCTGAGGCAATGGGAATCCCACTCAGTTAAATTCCCTGATATCTATTTGAAGACAAGTCAGATGCAGCTCGCTGGGATGGCAATCTATGCACCAGCAGCATAGAATACTCAGTATCATAGACTAGGTTCCCTGAGGATCTTGGCCCTCAAAACGGTTCAGGAAAACCAAATTTTGTTTGATCTGTCATGGGAGCAGTTCAAATTTGTATATGTAAGAAACTGGAGTTTTTGTGGCATTGTTTCTACAATGCCTTCATGTGCTTGTATTTGTATAGATATATATTATTTACTTCTTAGTGACCTAATTGCCCTTCGTTTCCCCCACTTTATTTGTTTTTTTATGCTTACAATCTTTTAGCTTCAATACATGAATTATTTTTGAAATGATTAATGACTATTTCAGCTAGATATGTATGTTATTTACTCTGAATGTGGTTCAGGTGAGATTAAACAACAGCAAGATGGCAAGATATATCCTACAAATTTCATAGGCAATAATTCTTATACACACGCACACACACACATGTATATATAAAAACAACTTATATATGCTTGTAAACTTGTTTATGGAAAGAATTCGAAGCATGTGCAGACCTTGAGACGTGTATCTGAGGAAACATCAATGTAAAATTCTCACTGCAATATTTCCTTGTTAATGTCTACGTTTCAAAAACGTTACTATTGTTTCTACATGCGTGGACAGAAGCTCAAACACTGAAAGAATCAAAAGAACACTTTTTGCCAATTACAAAATGCAAACTAGCTCTGCCTTTTGGCCCCTTCACAGTTTTGATTTTGTGCCACTTAACTCCTCAAACGGAAAAACAAATGCACTTTTACTTAATTAAAAAGTAGAAAAAGAAATAAATATAGTGATAATTTGATTCTTCATCGTCGTAGTAAATAGGAAAATAAAATAAAATTTTTTTCTTGTCTTTTCAAAATAAATATAAAAAAATAGGAGAAAAAATTCTTTATAAAATCTATTTATATTTATAAAATTTTATAAAATATATTTATAAAATACAAAATATAATAATAATTATTTTAATAATACTAATAATAATTATATAATATTAATAATAATTATTATAATAATTATAATAATTATAACAATAATTTTATTAATATTTTATTTTATTATTTTAATTGAGAGAAAGGAAGGTAGTGCTTCAACAACAAACTGAAGAACAAAAATTAATTTAATATATATATTCTCAGCGGAATGAATTGTTGCTGTATAGCTTATCAGTTATCACCTTAACTTTGATAGCTGTTCATTAAAGAGTATATATCAAACAATCAAACCATCAAGATGTAGTTTGCTGATCAAGAAGATATATAGTTTCCATTTAGATTTCAGATCCGAGTCTAAGTTTTCTTATTTTCCTACATGTAATTAATTAAAAAAACGAGTATATATCAAACAATATTTTTTTAGTTCTAGAGAACTCTAAATTAGAGGTTTTTTTTTCCACAAACTAAGTTATTAAGGCTTCAAGATCGAGTTTAAGTGTTCTCATTTCTCCATAAATAATTAATAAAATATTTATATATCAATAGACATTCTTTTTAGTTCCAGAGAGCTCTAAATTAGAGGTTTCTTTTTCTGCAAATTAAGTTATTAATTTTAAAAGAAGAGGACTGAGAAAAAAATAAATACAAACTAAACACTCAAAGTTTATTACTAACACACATATATTACAAGTTTGTTTCTCTTAAACTTGATACTAATTAACGTAGAATGAAGCTCAATGTATAGAGCCAAAGAAACAATTCTAGCCATTTAAAATGGTTTATAATAAAAAACTCATTTTAATTTTACACCACATAAATTTAAATGGACATTCCACTAATCTTCCACATATTACTCCACTTATTCATGTCACTAACTTAACATTCCACTAACATATTGCTCCACCATCTCCATTAACTTAATTAAGTTTACTTTTTAACATCCCCTCGTAAACTTAATTTTCAGTAACTCCCAAAAGTGCTCGTAGTTGATAAAACACATCATTCTTTAAAGGCTTTGTGAAGATATCAGCTATTTGATCTTGGGTTTTGACGAACTTGAGTATTACCTCATTTTGCTCAATGCTTTCCCTGATGAAATGATATCTTATATCAATATGCTTGCTTCGATTATGGAATACTGGATTCTTTGCCAACGCCAGTGCCGATTTGTTATCGACAAAAATATCTGTTGGATCATTTTGTGTCATTTGAAGTTCCTTCAACAACCTTCGTAACCATATTGCATGATACACACACGCAGTCGCAGCAACATATTTCGCTTCACAAGTTGACAAAGTCACAATGGGTTGCTTTTTGGAACTCCAAGTAAATGTTGTATAGCCCATGAAAAATACAAAACCTGTCGTGCTTTTTCGGTCATCCTTGTCACCGGCCCAATCACTATCACTGTATCCAACTAATTTAAATTCATCAGAAGTTGAGTAATGCAGGCCAAAATTCATTGTACCTTTTAAATAAAGGAGTATTCTTTTTGCTGCATTTCAATGAGACTCCGTTGGCTCTTCCATGTATCTACTCACCAATCCAACTGCATATAGGATGTCTGGCCTTGTGCACGTCAGATATCTAAGACTTCCAACCAGGCTTCGAAAAATGGTCGGATTAACTTTCTCTCCATCTTCATCTTTAGTAAGCTTTAAACTGCATTCTACTGGTGTGTTGGCAGGATTGCAATTCTCCATTTTGAACTTCTTTAAAACTTCCTTTGTAAAGCCACTTTGGGATATGAAAATTCCATCATCATTTTGCTTCACTTCAATGCCAAGATAATATGACATGATGCCAATATCAGTCATTTCAAATTCACGAGCCATCGCCTTCTTGAATTCTTCAAACATTTGCTGATTACTCCCTGTGAAAATTAAATCATCCACATATAGACAAACAATCATTATGTCTCCATCTTTCATTTTTACATACAAAGCATATTCATGTGGACATTTAGAAAAACCATTCTCCTGAAAATATTTGTCAATTCGGCTATTTCAGGCTCTTGGTGCTTGTTTAAGCCCATAAAGTGCCTTCTTCAGCTTTAGCACTTTATCTTCATGCCATTTGGTAATGAAACCAGGTGGTTGTTGAATGTAAATTTCTTTCTCTAAGTACCCATTCAGAAAAGCTGATTTGACATCCATCTGATGAATCTTTCACCTGTTTTGTGCAGCAACTGAGATTACCAATTTGACTATTTCTAATCTAGTAACTGGAGCAAAAACTTCATTGTAGTCGATACCAGCTCTTTGACTGAATCCGTTTGCTACCAGCCTTGCCTTGTGTATCACAATTGTACCTGCTGCATCTTTCTTTGTCTTGAATACCCATTTGACACCAATGGATTTTTCTCCAGCTGGAAGTGAGGTAAGCTCCCACGTCTTGTTCTTTTCGATTGCTTGAATTTCTTCCTCCATGGCTTTTCTCCATCGCATATCTTTCATTGCTTCTTCAGCATCAATTGGTTCACTATCAACAAAATGACAATAAAGAGTTAATTCTTCATTAAGATTTCTTGTCACATCATATAGATCTTCAACCCGTCTTAGCTTTAGTGGCTTCTCTCTAGGACTTTCACTTTGGTTTTATTCTTCTTAAACAGAATTACCTAAAAGAGGAGTATTAGTTTCTAGTGTATCAATTGTTACCTCTGGATCATTATCATTGTTTTCATCCATAGAGAATGGATAAAAACTATAGCTCTTCTTCTTTTCGTCACTCCAATCCCAAACCGCTACTTCATCAAAAGTCACATCTCTGCTGATGATTATCTTTCTAGATTCAGGATCGAACATCTTGTATCCTTTTGAATGTTCAGAATAGCCCACGAATAAATACTTTCTGCTTTTGTCATCAAGCTTGCTCCTTTCTTCATCTAGCACATGAACATATGCAGTACTTCCAAAAACACACAAGTGAGAAACACTTGGCTTTCTTCCGCTCCATGCTTCCTGCGGTGTTAAATCTCGAACACTGGTAGTTGGAGACCGGTTCAAGATTTAGACTGCACAATCAATAGCTTCTGCCCACAACTCCTTTGGTAAGTTCTTACTCTTCAACATGCTTCTTGTCATGTTAAGCACAGTTCTGTTCTTTCTTTCCACGACACCATTTTGTTGAGGAGATCTTGGAACTGTCAGAAGATGACGGATGCCATGGTCTTCACAAAATTTGTTGAATTCATTTGATGTGAATTCTCCTTCTCTGTCAGATCTTAATGCTTTGACATAATACCCGCTTTCTTTTTTGACAAGAACTTTGAATTTTTTGAATGCTCCAAAGACTTCTGATTTTTCCTTCAAAAAATAGACCCACGTCTTTCTGCTATAATCATCAATGAATAACAAAACATATTTGTTATTACCTAATGATAATGGAGTTATTGGTCCACAAACATTTGCATGAATAAGCTCGAGTGGTGTTTTTGCTCTTGAAATGGACTCCTTTGGAAAACTAGTTCTGGATTGTTTTCTAACAAGACATCCTTCACAGAGTTGATGTGGCTGATCATTCGGTGGTAAGCCATGCACCATTTTCTTTTGACTTAGTAACTTTAGCCCTCCAAAATTGAGATGCCCGAACCTTAAATGCCAAAGCCAATGGGAATTCTTCATGCATGCTTTTAAGCATTTTGCAACATCCGTCTGAATATTCAAGGGAAACATTCGTTTCTTTGACATTGGTACTCTTGCTAACAACTCCTTTTTCTCATTTAGCAGCAACAACTTTCTATTCAACATATGAACTTCATAATCTTTCTCCAACAATTGTCCCAAACTCAAAATGTTGCTTTTCAAGTTAGGCATATAATAAACATTATCAATGAACTGATGACATCCATTCTTTCGCTGGATAAGAATGGTTCCTTTACCTCTGATGGCGATTTCTGATTTATCTCCAAATACTACATTGCCATGAATGGATCTGTCAAGTTCTACAAACATCTTCTTATCACCAGTCATATGATTACTTGCTGCTATATCCAGGTACCACATATTGTTTTGAGAATTTATTTTTCCTTCATGTGTTAGCAATACGGTGCCTGTAACCTCCTCTTCTTGAATATTGTTAGCCGTCTCTTGTACCTGACTAGGGGCACTCCAACATTTTGATGCATAGTGACCATATTTTGAGCAATTGTAACACTGGATGTTGGATTTGTCTCGTCCATCATTTGATCTCCAGTTTCCTCTTCCTCGTCCTCGTCCTCGTCCACGGCCTCTGCCTCTTCTAGATTGATAGCTTTCTTCATAATTATTATGTCCTCCTGATTGTTGATTTCTGCCACGTCCTCATCCTCTTCCATTTCTTCCACGACCTCTACCACGTCCTCTCTCGAACTGACTTCCTTCTCGGCTGCTTTCATTTTCTTTGAACGAAGTCTTTGCGGCCAAGACTTGTTCTGTTGATTCTGCCTTTTGTCTGTTAATTTTCTCCTCTCTTGCTTGCAACGAACCCACAACTTCATCTACAGTCATCGAACTTATGTCCTTTGACTCTTCCATAGCTACCACTACATAATCAAACTTTGGTTGTAGTGATCGCATAATTTTTTCAACAATTTTGGATTCCTCAATAATTTCTCCATACTGTCGCATTTGATTAACAACTGATTTTACTCGTGATGAGTAATCAGTAATGGCTTCAGTCTCTTTCATCTTCATCACCTCAAACTCACCTCTCAGCATCTGCAACCGAACTTTCTTTACTTTCTCCTCTGCTTGAAGAGAAACTTTCAGTATATCCCATGCCTGTTTGGAAGTTGTTGCCTCTGCCACCTTATCAAACATAGCATCATCCAATCCTTGATGGATGACACTAAGTGCCTTCTGGTCATTTCTGCTATTTTTGTGGAAACTGTCTTTTTCTGGTTGAGACAGTCGCGTTACATCTGCTGGAACTACATATCCTTTTTCAACAATATCCCAAACATCTTGGACTCCGAGGATGGCTTTCATTTTGATGCACCAATTTGTATAATTGGTTTTGGTGAGTAGGGGAACATTGTACATAATAGTGTTGTTAGCCCTTTTTTTTTTTTTGGGAGGGTCTCACAAACTCTCAGAAAATAATGCTCTCACAACTGTATCAGACAACCTGGCTCTGATACCATTATGTTAAAAGAAGAGGACTAAGAAAAAAATAAATACAAACTAAACACTCAAAGTTTATTACTAACATACATATATTACAAGTTTGTTTCTCTTAAACTTGATACTAATTAACGTAGAATGAAGCTCTATTTATAGAGCCAAAGAAACAATTCTAGCCATTTAAAATGGTTTACAATAAAAAAAAACTCATTTTAATTTTACACCACATAAATTTAAATGGACATTCCACTAATCTTCCACATATTACTCCACTTATTCATGTCACTAACTTAACATTCCACTAACATATTGCTCCACCATCTCCATTAACTTAATTAAGTTTACTTTTTAACAATTAAAGTCTCGGATTTAAGTGTAAGTATTTTCATTCCCTATATATAATTAATAATAAAAAAAATAGTATATATCAAAGGACATTCTTTTTAGCTCTAGAGAACTCTAAATTAAAGGTTTCTTTTTCTGTAAATTAAGTTATTAAAGTTTCCGGTTCAAGCATAAGTGTTCCCCTTTCTTCACATATAATTAATAAAAAAACAAAAGTATATATCAAACGACATTCTTTTTAGTTATAGAGAACTCTAAATTAGAGATTTCTTTTTCTGCAAATTAAGTTGGTCGCTACTTTCCATTTCTCTTCGCCCGAAACTGATTCATTACATTACCAAAAAGACCAAAAAAAAAAAAAAGCAATGCTAATATTAATATGATTTGTAATGGCTCCAAGACAAGTACTTAAAAAGATCTCACTCACTGCTATGTTCTAATGTTTTTGTTTTTACAAACATAATATATAGTAAGATATTCTCTAAGTACTCAGCCTCACTATAATGGCCTTCCTCAATTTTGTATTTGTATTTTATTTATTTCTAGCAACTAAGAAAGCGAAAGCTTAGTGCTAATATCTTGCGTGCTTCTACAATTAGTCTTCTTCTCCTCCATTCCAACTCTCTGGCTTAGTCTCTGCTGCAAGTCTGGTAACCATTCCTTATCCTTCAGCACTTTATCTTCATTTGACTGCCACCATGAAAATTCAATGACATTAATTATGATTATTATGAGATTTTATTAAATTGCAAATCCACTAAATATAAAAAAATATGATTCTAATTTTTTAAGTTGACACTCCCAAATTTATATTAAAAATTCAACAGATTTCAAGGGGTTCTGCAACACCATGCATATGAACATGACTAAGAGCTGTTTACTTAGTCGTCTTATCTTTTTCATTTTTTTTATGAATAGAACATGTGAATTTTAGGTTTTACTTAATGTTTTTTAATATAGTATTTTTCCTAACAGTAGCTCAAGCAACAATTAATATCAAATGGATCTTATTGAATATGAAAACAAATATCTAAACTCTTCACAATAATTGCTTGTTAATTATTACCTCAAGTCGAAATGGGGGCTCAAATGTTGCTTTAAAGCAATTGAAATCGGTGACAGAATTGTGAGAGTTGAATAAAGATTGATTAACCATGGAGTTATTTCCAACTTCTCCTTCATGATTATCAGCTGCCTTCCAAAAGCAATTTGCCCCAGTTGATCTTTGTAAGTTGCCAATTTGATATGCTTCAGACTCAGAGCAGGTATTAGGGCAGTTGGTGATATCTGTGGGATTTTTCATAACCTTCCATCGATTTTTGACCATTTCCAAAGGAGGCCATCGCCTTTCCTCAAAAAATCGACTAGGTCTTAAAGGTCCAACTCGCATTGTCGTATCCAATCCTTGTTGATCAAGATCTTTGCTTGTCAAAGCATTTATTTGCCTTCTTCCATCATGTTGGTCAGAACTCAAATTCTGGTGCCTACGTACAATTTGACAGAACAAAAGTTTCATACTCAAATAGTCTTTTTATTGGAAATTGTTAAATGAGAGAGCATCTGTCGTTGTACTGTTCAGTACACAGCATGCACTCCACCATCGATTATGAACATTTTATATTAAATGCTTGACACATGAAATATAACATGCAATTAATCGTCAAATTGAATGTGCATTGCACTTACCTTGCGAAGCTTGTTTTGAAATTGAGTGGTCTCTGGGAAAAGGAAGAATGCAAAAGATTGTGACCAAAAGTAGTATTATTGTGATGAGTAGAATTTCTAGCTAAAACAATTCCACCATTCTCCATTCTGAAATGTTTCTGAGAAGCTGCTGTAATTTGCTGTAGCATGATCGGGTTACTACCATCTCTTCTTTGCATCGATCTGTATGCATGACTTAGTACTGTAAAACAAAAAGCAATTATGTTTATCTGCATATTAGTAGCTAAATTTCAGTTTTTAACATAGAATTGTTAGCTATAAATTAGGGCTTTATTCGCTTTTTTTTTAACTCATTTTTATAGAATGGATTATATATTCAAATTATCCCTTAATTGGAAATTTGATAAAACTTGACATAAACATGAGGACTAGTTTTTCTTTTTCTTGTTCTTGTTTCTTTCATCAAAAGTTTATATATTTTGAATGATGTAAATGGTAAAGTTCTGAATTTTAACACTCTAATTAGGGTTTGAATTGCCAAACTTCTAAAAGTTCTGAAATAAAAACCGAAAAGATAATTTTTTTTTTATGAAACAATTGAAAAAGATAATTATTTTATGTGAAAAATATGAAGTATATTTAATTATTTAGAATTTGCTTTTATTTCTTTGGAGAATTTATTTCAGATTTATGATCATGATTTACAAAGTAGTAGTAGTAGTAGTAGTAGTAGTAGTAGTATTATTATTATTATTATTATTATTATTATTATTTAATTCGAATATTTTGGAGATAAATGGTTTAACCAGATCCACATGATCAGTTAAATTTCCAGCATTAGTCTGATGCTTCAAAATCTAAAATTAATTTCTTTCATCTAAATGTAATACCAAAAAAAAAAGTGCTGAATATAATTGAGATAAGATTTCTCCATTCTCTGCATTTTCTTGAAGGTCTTGACTGATGGGTTTAAATATGTGTGTGTGTGCGTGTGCGTGTGCGTGTGCGTGTGTGTGTAGAGCAATTACCAATACTTTCAATGAGAAAATAGTGGGTTAGAGTCAGCCATTTAAATTATTGATGTATAAATAAATTTAGAGATAATAACAAACTTCACCTTGCCCAGCATCATCAAGCTTCTTACTTCGATACATCTGATATGAGTGAAAACAAAAATTAAATATATACAGACAGACATATAAAAAGAAAAAAACAGAAAATAGCGAATTAATTAGAATAAACCCTAGCTAGCTAGTAGCACCTGCAAATGACTCTTTACATGAGCAATGCTGATTCCTCTCACATTCATTAACTGAAGAACTAACTTGGGAGTTGCTCCTTCACCAATTTTAGAAAAGAAAATTATCATTTGATCAATATATTATATAATTAAATGAACTGGAAAATAAACAAAATCAATCAAAGCATTTAGCTAGAACTTACTCTCTTGTCCACCAAGCCTTTCAACAGCATGAACAAAAGAAAGATGAAGATCAGGAGTCCATCGAAGGCGAGGCATTTTTGATCTAACATATTGCCTAACTGTTGTCCTCTTTTCATTATTATTAACTGATGAACTTCTTTCTGTTGTTCGCTTCTCTTCATCATCTTCATCTTCATCATCTTCTTCTTCTTCGCTACAGCTAGCTTCTTCATTTAAATCGAAAGACGAACACTTTTGTGATGAAACTAAAGAAGTATTTTCAGCTCGTTCTTCACTTCCACTACCACAGCTCTTTTCTTCAGTATCACGCATCTCTATTTCTTCCATCATCAATTAATGCCTTCAACTTCTCTATTATATATAATCCTCAGCCCCTTTTAGTTATAATAAATAATTCTTATATATATGTACGAAATTTCTTATAATGCAACAAATATAACATGTAAAATTTATTATTTTTACCGTACCAATTATTCTCGACCCTAGCTAGTATTTACTAAGTCATCTTAAGTTGGTGAAAAATATATAATATAAGAAACAAAGCTGAAGAGGAAGTAGTTCAGTATTAAATTAGCTGCATGCTTCCAGCCATGAAAGTTCACAAATTAATCCTATCTCTGCTGCTTTTCTCCTTTTTTTTCCTTTATTTTTACTGGACTTTTATTATAATTGCATTAGTTTCAATATTTAAAATATCACCTTCCCAAAAAAAAGCTAATTTTTTTACTAGATTTCACTTTGCCATTAAATGTTCTTTTGAACGCTCCTTTTTTCCAATGAAATTTACGTGGTCATTTTGCATATTTACCCACTCATATGTCATAAATCCATTCTTGAATATAAATTCTTCTGAGAGTTTTATATAAAAAGAACATATTACTAATAAGTTTTGACGCAATAATACTGGAATTGTTTTTTATTTTATGAGATTCTAGTTCAAACAAACTTAATTAATAAAAAGCAAAAAAGAGAGGGAGAGAGAGAGAACCACAAAAAGCTGAAATGAGGCACAGCATAATTTATTGACATACTATAAGTGCAGTGCTCCTGTCATCCACCTGTATAAATGGATACAGCTTCAAATTCAAGGATTTTGGTTGAAGAGAATGCAAACATTTTACTCACTTTGCTTGAAACGACATGTTTTTAACCTGTTCTCTCTTATAGTCAGACCAGTGCCTAATGCAGAAGGATCATGCTAGCTGGTATTGGCCAACATAGAATTTATATGTAGCTAGCCACATTAATTTCATGAATATATATATATATATAATTTTTGCAGAAAATCTGGAGTGGTTCACCCTAGAATTGGGAATTAGACCTAATTCTTGGAATCAACTTTTGTTTTTTCTTTGATACACAGGAAATCTATTTTTTTTTTCAATTTCTTAGATTTGAATTCCGATTTCAATGTGATCTAACAAGTTCTAAGAATTAGTGCCAAAGGAGACTATAGTAATTGACTCTCTACACTTATTAAGTTCAACCATTTATATAAACTAAAGAGACAACATTATTAGCTTTCTAGTTTTCACCTCATATATGACTTTGTGTAGCATATAATTCCAAGAACTTGGCCCTATTGACTAAAAAGGTTTGAAAAACATAATTTCAAGGAATTATAATTTTAATTATGGGCTAATATATAAAAAAGTGTTTGTTTAGCTTAATTTTAAGGATGAAGTGAATGCACTATTTCTCATGCAAAAAGGGTCAAATGAATAAAATGAGCAAATGCTAATGATTTAATTTTAGGCCTGCGCAGAAATATAGACATTAAAGAAACATATATAAAATCATAAAAAAAAGTGGGTTTTTTTTTTTGCGATTACTTACGAGGATAATTGTTTTTATGCTTTTGAGATTGATTTATAAATATATATGCTGTAAATCCTCTTGTTTTGTATTCATAAATCTTCTATCATTCTGCAAGGACACACAGATGCAAAAAGATAAAGGGAAATTAAAAAACACACACACAGTTGCATGTTTTTGTCTTAAAGTTTAACAAAAACAAAGACAAGAGTTGTACCAAAACCACCTACTGCTGTAAAGAGATTGCACTCATCGACAGTACTCAATTAAAAGCATATGTGTGGTGAAGGCAAAAAAAAAAAAAACTTTTTCAAGTACAACTACTTTCTCGATGTGTATTTCTGTTTTTTCATCATAATAAAAGTTTTTTAATAACCTTTCTTTTGTAATAAAAATAATATCTGAAAAAAAAAAACTGTAGCTGTTTAATTTCAAAGTTACTAGAATTCAGTTTTACATAATACTTTTTCTAGCTGAATTAGAGGCCTTTAATTTAGAACTAAAATACCATATTAGGCATAATTCATATTTAGAAATAATTACTAAAACAAGAGGAAAAAAAACTTGTATTTGTGTATTAGAGTTGATAGGCAAATGATAACACATTAAGTGTGGAAGAGAGAAAATATAGAGTAGATTAATTTTCAAAAGGAAGTTATTTTCTATCACTTTTTCTTGAGCTTGAAATTTCGTGTCTGCATTCAATTATATATTTTAGTGTGTGTGTGAAGTGAGAAAGGTATGACCATATTTTTCAGAATTTCTAGGCCAAATATAGCTCCTACACGTATATTTTAGAATAAAACAATGATTGATTCATTATTTGCAAGAACATTTACATAATTCTCAAGACAAAGATAATTAATTTATAATTGATCCGTCGTGAATGAAATTAAAATTAGATATATAGATAGATATATTCTGCGAAACAAATTAATCCTTGTGGCGTACTTTTCAAAATTATTGATCATCCTAAAAGGAGAATAAGGCAAAGAGGAAGATCAGCAAGAAGAAGAAGAAGAGTGAGCCAAGCAAACAAAGAAGAAAAAACATCACTATGTATTTAATTAGTGATTTTGAGTATTTTTTGGTCATGATGAAAAGGAATTATTAAAAATAAAACAAACAAATTTGAATTCAGTAAGAATTTTCTGCATCTAATGAACTCCTCTCAAGAAGTTTTGAAAAAAAAATTGCTAAGTGAGCATTTGTAAAAATTAACTAGATGAATATAAATAATAGGGCAAGAAATCTTAAGAATAGTTTCATGATTACTGGTTCTTTTTTATTTTAATCCGAGACAAACCATTTTGATGATGATGAAGTTGAAGGTGAAGTTAACCTGAATCGATCGCGATGATCTTCTTCTTCTTCTTCTTCTTCTTCTTCTTAAGCTGTTGATGGGTGATGGTGATGATCAGATTAAAGAAATGGAGAGTTCGATCCAGACTTGTCCTTAAACTTGACAGATTGATGTGGACATAATAAAATGAGAGAAAAAAGAAATAATTAATAATATTAATAATGCTTAGTTTTCTCACTTTTTTGGGTTTTGGTATAATATCATTCAACTATGGAATCAAAGTCATCAAAGTTCAGATATTGTAAAGACTTTTATGCTATAGCTAGCTTGTAATTTTTTTAATTAGTTTTATTTAAATATAATTTTTTTAATGATATTTTTCTTTTTAGAAAATAAATATATGAAATTAAGCAATAACCAGGTATAGGTCTGAAGAATAGTTAAGTTATAGGAAGCAATATTAATAGTCACATTATGGATACAGATGCGATTCTTGGAGAATCATGTGACCACTCAATCCTTTTCTTTTCTTTCTCTCTTATTCTTTGACAGTTGTCTTTTAAGTAAATCCCTCTCTCTCTCTCTCTCTCTCTCTCTCTCTCTCTCTCTCTTGTGATTATCTTAATTGTTTGACCTTTGTTTGCGACTCTCCTTAAACAGAAATATATAAAGTTTTATTTTATGTTAATTAATTTTCAGAGTCTAAGTAATTAATTAATTAAGTAATTAATATATGTTTCGAAATAAAAGAGAGTTGAAAGGACCATTTGTTTCATCAACCCCATCAATTTCTTCTCACCTAAACCAAGACTTTCTTTCCCTTCATACAGATGCCGATTTACATAATACATAGAGAGATGTGGGGCCCTGGACCCATTTCTCCAACAAAATTTTTAATTGTGTATATTGATAAAAAAATATTTAATACATAAATTTATCTTGAATTTTATAACTATTCCTAATGACGAGTGAACCTTAAAGACTCTTAATTTAGATTTAAATTCCTTTATAGCCGACTCTCCTAACTGTAAAATAGGAGAAAAAAGTTTAAATTTTATCGGAGAGATTCTAATATTTAAATTAAAACTTGATTTGTCTACAGGTAGACATGCCAATGAGGTTGAAAAGATTTTTTACTTATGAGAATTTACTTTTATTTATAGTTGAGAAATATGAGATAAAGTTTAAATATTTCAGTGAATTTTTAGAGTATGTTAGTATTATATAATTACTGTGTTAGAGATTTATTCTCCGAACATTTAAGAGCTCGATGTGACTAGAAAATACAGAACAGGAGTTCATTTCTTTACAAGAGCTCGATTTTGATGTTAAGGATATATCGGACTCGGTCTATAAGCCTGAGGATAATATCAAAACCATAAATTATTTTTTTATGTCAATATTGTTAGTTTGAAAACTTAATCGCAATATTTTAAGGCTAAACTGAAAATATATAATAAGACTAAAGGGACAAAGTGAAATTGATTTTAAAGTATATTACATTATACTATTAATTTTATTGTTTCACTTTATTAATTTGATAAACACCTGATTTTAATCAAAGTAATAAATTAATTAATCAAATTTGCAAAGTTAACTAAAAAGTTAAATCAACTTCAATCAGATTTAAAACTTAAATTGTAAATATTGTTGTGCTTTTAATTTATATTTTTTTATTAGCTATGATTTAAAGTAGATAGAATTGATATAGAATAAAGAATAGGTTATTATTGCAAAAATACAATTAAAGAAACAAGTACTTCTGCAAAAAAAAAAAAAAACTTTTTTTTTCCTTTCCATTTGTTATTCCTACGGTTTTTCAAGCTTTGTAACTATTTTTTAATTATATATATTTAATTTTAGACCTATATATATAGCATGTGGTGTGTCTGTGTGTGCGTGTGTTTATATATATATATATATATATATGAGTGACTGTTTCAATATACAATAATTAAAGTGAAGAAAAATATAAAATAGCTTGGCCGTTGTTGAAGAAAATACTAGCAAGCTATTAGCAGAATTATATGTGGGATGTCAATGGCGATCGAATTCAATCTATAGAAGCCAAGTCAATTTTGGTGGGACATTTGCATTCAAATAAGGTGGCACCCGATTTCTTCTGTTTTGTCACAATGAGAACGCACAAAATAATTTGAATTTGAATTTGACAAAATGGAATTAATTTATTGTTGATCATATGTATATATATATATGTAAGATTTAATAACGTGCATGAAATTTAATTGTTAAATAGAACGAGGAGCTATAGACTAATTAAGAAATTATAAGACTTAAATAATTTTAGAATCATAAGTCATGTTATATATATATATATATATATAATCAAGAAATAAAGGTTTAGGTATATAAATCAGTGCATGAACAGTCAAAATTATTTTTTTATTTTATTTTTTGGGCACAGGAGAATAAATGGTCCATATGCTATGCAGAGAGTGCACATGGATCGGCAAATTGATCATTTAGAATTCCTGTCTTTCGATTATGACAGTTTAGGGGTTGGGGGTGTTTACCTTCTCCCCCACTTCATTCTAATTACCCAACCCTATTGTCTTAGCAACAAGCAACATCAAGCAAAAGAAAAAAAAAAAAAAGTGTACATTGTCTTAATTTAATGATAGTTTTAATTTAGTTAATGACAGAACGAGATTGTTTAGAAGTATGTATTAAGATTTGAATATTCACTAGAGGTTTTATTCCTTACCTATAAATATCGAATTTAAATTTTGAAAATGAAATATTTTTAAAATTTGAGAGAAAACGTTTTACTTCTTAATAAATTTGTCCAATGCAAATCCAAATTAGCCTATAATTTCTGGACTATAAGATACTCGATGGTTAGATTAAAAAAAATTGAATCTTGGTAATAAATTTCTTTTATCACTAAAAAAATAAAGAAAAAAGATTATATATATATATATATATATGAAATGCATCAAAATTAATAATTTTATTAAATCTAATATATATCCACTTATAAGATTAAGATTTTGTTATTAGTTAGTATATATTTTATATTTCTAATTTTCATATCTCTCCTAATATTTTTATCATATTCATGGAAATTTTTATCATAGAATTAAGAATTGAGAGAGTCAAATATTAAATTTTCATATTTGTAAATGTTATAAAAAAACCAATAAGAATATTAGGTTTAATTCTTAAAGAAAATTACATTTTTTACTCACTATGTACAATCGCTTATGATCTAAAAATAATTAATAATTAGGTGACTAGCTATTTTTTTAGGATCCCATTATGTTTATGCTATATAATTAGCACCACTAAAAAAAAAAGAGGCCACCAACCAATATATAAACTATATTTAAAGTCTTTATAAACAAATTCCTATATTAATTCCAAATCTATCGTAAGCAGGTGTCTTTATCTCTTTTATTATTCTTTCAATTTGTTTTCTTAAACAGTAATTAACCAATTAATATATCTATGTATTTATATATTATATAGGAGGGTGATCAGGGTCAGTTTAATTAATTATAACCATTGTTTCATAGTTAAACCAAACAAAAAATGTTGAGGGTGTTCATTAGTTTAACTTAATTAACACTAATACAAGGCAGAGAGCTGGGTTTTATATATAAATTTTTATGTACCTGCATAGGGATTTGATCAGTTGTTGAAAAGGTTCAAATCCTCATTAGAGGTAGACAACACACAGTTTCAGACGGAAAATAGAGACAAAAGAGAGAGTCAAATCGAATAGTGGTAAGAAAGTCACACCTTATGCTTGTCTCCAATTTTAATCACCATAAATATAATTTATAATTAAGGCAAAATATATTATTTGGTACATGTATTTTAGTACTTTTTTTTATTAAATTATTATATTTTAATTATAACTTATTAAGCACATATACATTATTATCTCATGTTAAATTGATATTTTTTTAACAAAATTTTTTAATACCATTATAATGAAATGCTTAATAGAAAAAGCAGTATAGTACAAATGCTAAAATAATATTTTTCATACTCATTTTGATAGGTTTTAATAATTTTAAAAATCCATCTTTCAAAATATCCTCAATTAATTTTCTAACTAGCTAATAAATATTTTCTTATCCCATAACTTATAAAAATTTCATCAAAATCAAATAAAAAAATTACTTAAATATATTATATTATTTCATTTTTCAAGTATAATAATAAACAAGACTTATAGTATGTACCATGCAATACTAAATATTGTTAAACTACGCTACGTCATTCAATATTTAAAGCCTTAAATTGGTATATTTTACACGAAATTATATGATAATTACTTCTTTTACTTAACCAATTTATAAACATAATAAAAATCTCAAATAATAAAATAATTTAATTAAGTTCATAAAAAAATGAAATATGTAATGTATTTTTCTCAAATAATAAGTAAAAAAAATATGAATATACTGACCAAATGCATTAGAGGCCCTCGTACTTTATTTTATTTAATTGTATTACCAATAACTTTGTATTATTTTATTATTAAAAAATGATTTATTTGAAAATTATAAAAATTATGTATTCAATTGGATAAAATAAAAATTTTAGTTCTATAATATTTTAAGTTACTTACTAAAATCTGAATTGTCTATATAAAATAGTCATTTAATGATGATTTTGAAATATTAATTTATTATTCATCAATTAATTCTAAAATATTATTAAGATGATTGATAGTCATTTAATCATTTATTTTTTTATTTAGAATATAATTTTTTTAATAAATTATTTATTATTTAATTTATTTATTAGACTTTAAAATTAATTTTTCTTGAATTATCTTAATTTTTCATATATAAAAAAATAAAAAAAATATCATTTTAGATCTTATATTATACTGTTTTTTCTATTAAACTCTTCATTATAACGGCGTTAAAAATTCTATTAAAAAGAGAGCTAACTTAGCATGAGATAATATTATATAGAGACTCAATAGATCACAATTAAAATATAAAAATTCAATAAAAAAAATACTAAAATATAGGGTCAAATAATATATTTTGCCTATAATTAACTATATTATACATATAATACTTTCTTAATGCTCAAATTGCTATAAAACCAACATATATTAATTTATTATTATCGTTTTCCTGTACCATACAATGGTTTTACTTTCCAAAGCTCACCAGAGAGAATTTGTACTGTTTTGTCGCTTCATATAATTATAATATTAATTATTAATATAATATATAAAGACTTTGGGAAATTAAGAAGATATATGGGAATCACTCTTCAAGGATTAGGTTTAGCAAGAAGACACTCGAAAACTAGCTCGTTATGTGTGACACATGTGCTTAATTTTCTTTAAATTACTGTAGAGATATAGACTAATTAGAGAAAACAGATATTCTAAGTATTAAAATATAAAATATCACCCATCAAAATAAATAAATAAATCATGCATCGTAATGTAAAGTTAATAGTAATTATTAACTAATTTAATTAGTAATTAAGTAAATTATAGTATTTTCTTATAGCCTTGCGTATACCTAATATAGAACAAACACACATACACTTGATGTAATTTTGTCCTGTCGTGTGCATGGGGAGTTGACAATTTATTATTTTAGCTACTAAAAGAATCTTTCATAAGAATTACTACTTGTTTTTATTTAATTTTTATGCATATTATTTATTAATTTCAAGGATGAAGACAATCCAACCAAGCTAGAGCATCATACCATGTAAAATGGTCAAAAAATACAAATATCTTTTATTATTAAATATAGGTTGATAGATTGGGAGGTTTATTTTATTATATATATGTATATGTAAAAAAATATATATATATGGGTGGACCATGCATAAAGGAGAATCATGTCTGATAATTACTTTAAATTAATCAACTATAATATCAATCATATACCTCAGAATATTGACCCCAAAAAAAATTCATGTACCTCAGAATGATTCTGCTTGTTTCATATGATTGTCAGATTTTTGTTTTCTTTTAATTAATATAAATATATATGTGTATATATATATATTTTTTTTTTCTTTATGGAGTTTTTATTTTTCTACAGCTTTTGGATCGGCGGCTCTTATCTTTTTTGGGTTTGAGAATCGACCATTGACTGTTGGAAAATTACATATGAAAAAACCGGCTTACCAAATATGTTTGTGTCCATGAATTATTATTATTATTTTTAATTTTATACACGTAATTAAAAATTATAAATATGTGACGCATGGTGACGATAATTACACTATATCTATTTATTCTGTATTATTCTTTAATTTGACTAATTAATTTATTAGGATTGTACGTAGGACCTCATCTTAATCATGGTTTTATTTTAAAAGTCAGCATTATTAAGAGTGATTTTACTAGCTCAAAAATGATTTATAATCTTAAATATGAAAATGCATATATATATATATATATTGTTTGTTATATTAAAAAAATTAAATGAAATATTTATAGGGGAGGAAATTAAATCATGCACAATATATATAATTTCATACCTACTCTTAATTAATGAAGCCAACGCCAGTTTCAATATCTCTCAATTTGTTCTTTTTTTTTTTTCTAATTTATTCATTGCATTACTTTCTTATATTCCATATGTGAACAGAATTTCTTTTGGTGCAATATTTAAAATAATTATTAATTGAATGGAATTTTATTAAAAAATCTCTTTTAAACGCAAAAATTAATCACCTAATAAACAATTATTAGCATCAATTTAGCAAGTGTTTTAGAGTTGTATTTTTGAGTAATTAATTAAATTCAACTCTGGTTGATATTCAAATTAAATTAGAAAATTTTTTAATTCTAAAAATATACTTAATAATCTCCTATTAAAAACAATACGATGTAGTGTTTTGATTCTACCAGTGTAAGTAATTAAAAAATGAAAGGAAATATAGAAATATGAATCATGAAATATTATTATTATTATTATTATTGAAAATAATAATTAGGAAGAAAACAAAAAAAAATGCGAAAGTGAGGAGATCGAATCGATGAAAATTGTTGGCAAAAGAGTCGCCGCGAACATAGCCACACCTCTATTTTGTACTCTATACATGTGTTATTTGAGATTTGGATTCTCACACTCTTTTTTTACTATAATACTATATACTATATTACCAAAACCCTATATTTTTCAAATTAAAAAAAATTCTCAAGTACAAAAAATAAAAATCATTGGAAAGATAGAGTTGGTATGCCAACTTTCCATTTGTAAATTTGTGCATTTAAAAGCTTCCATAAATTTTATTACTATTTATTTTAATTTTTAATAATTATTTGACAAAAAAATCATAAATATGTTGCCATGGTATGATCCTTTTAGTTTTTTTTTTATTTTTTTAGTTAAATAGATATTTTTTACCAATTAAAATTGATTAAAAAAGAAATAAAATAAAATAAAATTGAATAAATAATATTCCAATAATTTCATAAGAAAATCAAAGAGAGGAGGAGAATTGATGTTATAAACTAAAATAGTTATTGCTAGCAGAAAGCTTACCTAACCATTAGAATTATTTTGATCTAAGTATAGAATAAAAGGCATATTAAAACATATTTTTATTTTTCTAATTTCTAGTTTTGGGAGATCTCTAAATAAATGAAAGTAGTTAGAGGCAGGCACAATAACAACAGTAATAATGGCGAAAAAAAGGTTTTAAATAGGAAGAGTTGGCATATATCCACTCAATTCAATACAATAAAAGCCCATTGGGCCTCTAAATATAGGCCTCCATTATTTTTCCAACTGTAATGTCTAATCTGTGTTTCTTTCCATTGGCTCCTCTCTTTTTAGTTTTTAATTTATTTTAATGTCAAAGAAAAGGTTTTAAACAAGCCACTGACAGTACCCAACAATTCTCTTTAAAATCATTAATTAATTATCATAAATTATCAACTAAGTAATTCTAATAATTTTTTTTTACAATTTAATTCTAAATTCAATTTATCTCTAGTATAAATAGTCAAAAACTTTTATATCTAATTATTATTATTATTATTATTATTGTATATTGTAATACTTTAAAATATATATTATCTATTTATAAAAATAATGTCTCCTTAAATATCTTAAAATAATAAAATAAAGTTTAATAGAATTTACTCCGTCGAAATAAATTTCATATAATTTATTAAAAAGTTATATTTTCTTTTTTTATTTAAATTAAAATTTACTAAAAATTTATATTTATATTTTATGTAATTAGGTGTGTATGAACTAAAATTCTAAATTCTATCAAAATTGATATAATTTGCAAACCAATTGTTATTAACTTAATTAAAGGCATGCTAAAAAATTAAACATGCAAATAAAATAATTTTTGTTAAAAAAAATTATTCATAAAATAAATTAGTAAAAAAATATATAAATCTATACAAATAATCTCTCAGTATATGTGCAAAAAAAATAAATGGTTTAAAGTAAATTTTTTACCGAAAAGCTCATTGGTAGATTTGTTAAAATTGGAATTCTAATATTTAACCAACGTCTTGTCGTTGGTTGAGCATTTATTTTTCTAAAGGTTAATGGCTTAATCCTTAAATTAAAATAGAGGTATCTGTAAACTAAAAAGCTTTTATTTTACCAGAAAAAAAAAATTTAAATTCCTGCTTTTAAATGTAATTGACCACTCAGTTGCATGGCAATAAAATTTTGTATTCAATATTCAATAATACCTGGTGAATTATTATAATCATTAATATTATAAGAAATTTCTTCTCATTCCTATTATAAATCATAAAGATATAAAATTAATTATCAAGTCTCATATTTTTACCCATTAGAATTTCAAGTTTCTTTTAAGATTGTAATATGTGGGAGATTTCATATTCCAAATTGTTTAAGTCAATTTAATTTTTAATAAAAAAATTATTTTATAAAACATTTATGATATATATAAAGCATGCATGCCTATCAACTTTTAGATATTTATATGTTACATTTACTAACAACCAAGATGTGCTTAGGAATATATATTACTTTCACTTAAATTTTAAATTTGAGTTCTAGATATTCCCTCTTCACATATAATTAATAAATATATATATATATGACATTGATAAATAAAATCAATAATTAATAAATAGCACATGGATCATTTACTTGTATATGACAAATGTTTATTTGTACCACATATTATATAATTTATTATTGTTAGTGTTCACATGCCATATATTTAAAACATTAGTTAACACAAATTATAACAATGGTTGATAATTAATTGAAATACTTTTTATTTAAAATTCTCACACCAGTATTTTTTTAAAAGAAATTTTACAATAAATTGGGCATATGAGTAAATTTATATGGCATATATTTTAAAATATATATTAAATAATATATGGTTTTGGAGGTAGGTGATTCTCTTTGAGCAGGAGGTGATGATAATTTGCCACTTCGAAAGAATGATCCAAGAAATCAGAAGTCGACAAAAGGAACTTGGAAGATCTGTTATCATATATTATTTAATATGTTTTAAATGTTTTTTCAAAATATATGGGTATATATTTGAAAATTTTACGATACTTCTATTATTTGATCTGTCATTTATTCATGAGACAATTCAAGAGAATTTAATCTCTAGCAGATATGTGAAGATAGGAGAGCAACTTAGGGATATTTTCACAAAAGAATCTAGTAGAATTAGGGTTGAGTATTTTTGTAACAAGTTAGGCATGATTAACATCTATATTTCAACTCAAGGGAGAGTGTTACAGAATCACCCAGTAGTTGACTTACCTTATTTAGCTAGATTAATTATAGACAGATTTCTATAGAAAATTTTAGCCAGTTTCCTTTGTGTATATGTTTGTACCTCTATATATTTGTGTAAATTCCTTTATGTAAATCATTACAAAAAATTCTTCTCATATTTTTTTCTGGTCTATTTCATATATTAACAAATTTGCTTAAGTTGGTAACGAATCTATCAAAATAGTTTCTTAATTTTAAAATTATATGATATATATTTACTCAATTTAACTATATTATAATTCATAATTACTACTATTTAAAAGCAACAAGTTTAATTTATTCAATCTGCAATGGCTTCCCAAAGTAGTAATGTTGACTATGATTTCAATAATCTTTTTTTTTTGTTAAATTTCATATATTTTTACCTAAAATAAAAGACAATTTTGTTTCAATTTTATATTTTTGTCATAACACTATTTCAGTACTGTATAGAAGGCATTTCAAACTCATTCTTTTCATTTGTTTTTCCTTGATTCTGTAAATTTTATAGAGTATTGTTTTTATCTACGAAAACTTAAATGATAAAAAGAAAAAAAAATGATACATATCAAAACTTTTCTTCAAAAGCAACAATAATAAATCATGCACATTGTGTTTAGCTGGGATAAAACTCAATTTCCAAAAAGAAATAACAATCAAACACAATCTTGGCCAAAAACAGTTCACTATTGAATATATTTAAAGCAGTTAGAAGATGACAAAAGCAAGAAAATTTGTCATTTTTCTCGGTGAAGAATCCGATGAGGAGGTGACAATTAAATTGAGCTTGTGTTTTGTGGTCATTGAGGAGACTAATGAAATGAGATACCTTCTTTCATTAGTAGTTAAAGTGATGATAATGATAGTTTTTTTCTCTTACGCTTAGAAGTTATGAATGATGATTTGTGTATGTCTTTTACTTATTTTAGATTTCAATAATGTCCTAAAATGTAACATTTCCATATCGTCAAGAGCATTTATAAATATTTGCATGGTAGGTACATCTCATTTAGACTTCTTGTACCCAAGATTTTTTTATATGTGAATTATTGCCAGTAGCATTTTAGATTGTGAAAATATGTCCATACTTGACGAGTTCTAAGAAACTTTTTGGCTTCGTGATTTAGTAAAAACAAGTTTTAATGGCTTTATCCATGACCAATGAGAAAATCAAATTTTAAATAGATGGAAGTAAATTTTTCAAGAAAAAAAATTATAAGTGAATTGAATATAAAATATTAAGCATTTAATATTATAGTAAACTTTAAATTTTATTTTTTTATATTATTTATTAAATTCTAAAATTTTATTAAATTTTTTACATATTTTTTCATTTTAATTCTTGAATATATTAATTTATTTAGATAATGTTATTAAATTAAATTTTTAAAAAATGCTATTATAAATGAAAACATTAATTTTATATCAAATTGTAAAATTCTAGCATTAATCTAAATACCGAATTATAAAATCTTAAATACTCACTAATTAAAAATTAAATATATATATATATAATGCAAAAAAGTTAATAATTTATATATAATATAATTATAAATATATAAAAATATACAATTATATAATAATTTATAAATATATAAATATATATAACTTATATATATAATGATTTTCAATTTTTAAACTTGGCTCCGATATAGGTGATTTCATACTTAAGTCATAAAAAAAATGTTGGTTGTGTGTGCCTATGCAGGTACCAATGGTCACCTATATAGTGATCGATGGTACCTGCACATATATTTTATTTTTTTTATTATCAGCATCATTATTATTATTAGATAAAATTTTTATTTTTGCTCCTAATATTATAGCGACTGTACCTATTTATCCTTAAATAAGATTAACGGATAAATATACCATACATTTGAAAAAACCTAATATATTTGCCTCTCTGTAATGTCCCTCTCAGACAGCCTTGTTGCACCCTTAACAGTAGCCAATATGTCATCAATGTGGCTTTAATTTGCTGACTAAACACTAGCTAAACCAATTAAAAACTATTACCCTGATTAATTATGGCGTCCATCTTTAAGCATCAGGAGAGAGAAATGCAAAAAAAAAAAGAAAAAGGTCTTTGTTCATTGATTTACCGTTCTTCTTTCACTATAGAGATAAAAAGAGGAAACTCGTTTTTTCTCTCCATTTCTATCTCTAAATCATCTCCTTATTTACCAGAAAAACCACCCTTTTTAGCTAGAAAGAGAAGGAGCACGAACAAAAGTTGGATTGGAAGGTGAAGACTATTGAAAGTGAAAGAGGATTTCCATAGTTACAGGTAAGACTGTATCACATGCATGGTAAGTTTTTTTTTTTATTTTTTTTATATTGAATGAATATTTTGGGTTTGGGTAAATTTTCCTTTGATAAATTTGAGTACGGGTTTCAAATTTTATTAGGAGAAATTAGGGATTACTGAAAGTGGCTTAGGGTTAATACAATATGTTGTACGATGTCATTGGGTTAGGTTAAACTGAAATTAATTAGAATTTCTTTTTAATCTGTATATATTAATGTTAATGTTACTAATTAATCTTCCTTTTTATTGCTACAGCATTGATAACGTAGTCTATTTGAGATTTAACTATGGGGGTGGGTATTTATGCGAGAACCAAATAAACGTATGTTAGATATGGTGGTGGTGATGTGAATGTGGATGTTTTACCAAACCTTGACCTTGATTACATGTGTTATTTGGATATAGTGGATAGATATAAAGCACTAGGTTTTGCAAATGTGAAAAAAAAAATTGTGCTTTTACCGGAAAAGGAAATTATAGATTGACTATGTTTGGTGCATAATAATCACACCATTAAATGCATTTTAAATCATATTTACATATATAGCTGGGTTAGAAAAATTGAGTTAAGGACAATAAGCAATAATGTGATAAGTAGATAAATGAATGGAATCTAGGACTAAATATGGATCCTGGAGATTTTCAAACCGATCCAAATATTTAGACTGAAAATATTTAAAATTAAAAATATCCGTTGACTTTTGACTTTCTTCGAATTAATTTTTATAATATGAAATGGTTTTGAAAATTAAATTATAGTTGAACCGAGAATAATATTGAACCAAACTGTATCATACCAAATAGAATAATCAAAATAAGAGAATCGATTATTACCAATAATATAAAATTAAATTTTATTATATTAATTTATTACTTAATGTTATATATAATTAAAACTTTTTAATTTAACTAAAGAAAATATAAATATAATTATAATTATATATAATTTTTAATTTGTCACTTAATCAATGTGGATTTACATATTTTATAAGATTATTAAATTAATAAAATATAAATTAAATTTATAAAAACTTTAATTGTCAATAAATTATTAATTAAATATTTATATTAAATTTGTATTTAACCTATTTGTATAAATAATTGATAAAAAATAATTCTTTATAATAATATTAGTAGTTTTCAATAAAAATAATGAGTACAAGCATTAATAATAATTAATAGCACTAATAATTATAGAGACAAATAAATTATGAATAAATTTAAAAATAATATGAATACTGATTTAGATATAAATATGATAAACTGTTAATATTTTATAAGATATATTAGAATTATTTTTTATATTATATTATATAATATATTCATTTTAACATTTCTATTATATATATATATAACACGCACATTTTAATTTTTTTTATTTTTTATTTTATCAATTAAATATATAAATCTTGAAGGGTAGTCTTGGCGTAATGACAAGCGTTATCACCGTGTGACCTGAGATCACGGGTTCGAGTCGTAGAAACGGCCTCTTGCAATTGCAAAAGAAAACCGCGTACAAAGATCCAATAAGTCCGACTCTTTTTTGGGCCTCGCATATAGCTGGAGTATTTGTGTACCGGGCTGCCCTTAAATATATAAATTTTACTAAAATATTTCTATGACACTTATTTTTAAACTATAAAAACTATATTTTCAATTATAAATATTGATTTGAAAATAAGTAAATAAAAAATACAATTAAGCAATTATTTTCCTAATTTAATTACCAAATGGAGTATAAATGTAAATAAAAAATATAAATAATGATTAAATTATATGCAATTAAAGTAATTAAATATATCAATTTATTACTAATCAAAATAACTTTATAATTCAATTTAAAAATAAAAAATAGCAATAAAATATAATTTATTAATTCTTTTTGTATATTTAAAAGTTAAAATATAATCTCTAAACCTAATTGCTTCAAAAAATATGAACAATACAATTTGGAGATTTTTTAGTTTCGTTCTGGAGATAATATTTTAGAAATTTTCGACTTTTAATTTAGTTTTGGAGATTATGAAATATCCGAGTTGCTTCGAATCACACACATCCCTAATGGAGCCTCTCTTGTATGGAGCTTTTTCAAGTTAACAAGGATAATGCAATTGGTTATAACTTATAAGGTGGTTTTGAATAGAGATGTTGGATATGAGATGGAAGAAGGGGAGGACAAGCATTATGTTATTTTAGAAAAGGAGCTTTGCACATGTAGGACATAAGATCTAGCTGGGAACATGCAATTTGTGCTTTATATCACTCTAAAATTGATCCCGTGACATGAATTTCCAAATGGTACCACATGAACACTTATCTAGCAGCATATGAATTCCCTTTGCAACCTGTACATGGAAAGAAGTTAATGAAGATTGAGGACTTCCCTGCCATTGAATTACCTCCATCGATGAAAATGAGTGGAAGACCCAAGAAGAAAAGGATTAGGTCTTCAATTGAACCTAATCCCACATCTAGCAACCTTTTCAAGACCTCAAAGAAGGGAAAGAAACAAACCTACTCCACATGCAATGAAGAAGGCCACAATAGAAAAGGTTGTCAAAATAGAGGGAATCAGGTAAACTATAACAATGTGTTTATTTTATATTTATTTAACATTTATAAGTTGTAACAAGTTGCGCTTTACCAACTTTGTTTTATAGGTTCAAGCAAACAATCCATCAACCCATCCAGCAAGCACTCAATCAAGAAATTAGCCAGCAAGCATTGAAACAAGCACTCAACCAGCAAGAACTCAGGTAAGAAATCAAGTAAGCACTCAATCAAGCACACCTGTAACCCAACCAGTAAGCAATCAAGTGCAATCGAGAAGGCCATCAAACATACTTGGACCTTCAAGGAAGACACCTGCAAGAATGACTAGGAGCAAATATGTTTGAACATAACATAAAATTCTAATGTTGGCAATAGTTCCACAACCAACCTAAAAGAGGAAGATCAGCTGGGAAATCTAAGCCAGCAAATGGATATGGTTGTTACATTATTGATGAAGAAACTGGAAGGACAATTATAAATGTAAGTAATTTATCATTCAACAATGTTGCCTCATGCTTAATTGATATATTACGAGAAAATTGTCATGTCAGTTTCTATGTTGATGTAGCCTGAAATGCAAAGTGAGAGAGTTGTTTCGGAAGGTGAAGTACCAATATATATTGATCCAATGTATAGACAAGATTTCCAATTCCTAATGAAAGAGATATAAGGAAGACTAGATCTTTAACAAGTAAAGACAAACAGCAAAGGTCAATTAATTTTGTACAAGATGGTTCTCAAGTTACCTATACAACAGATTTGCCATTCCAAGCTCCTGGTTTGCAATAGAGAGAAAGACCTGCACTGACAACAAACACTCTACAACAGCAAAGATATATCTTCATGGCCAAGAGAAAAAGCAAGCAAAATCCATCAGATCCATGAAGCTACCAAGAACATTAGGAAATGTTTTTTTTATTTTGAATTTTTGACAATTGTATTTTTCATATGTTAAGGCTATCTAGGTGCATATGCTTTGATTAACGTTGATTTGGTGCATATGCTTTCATTTTGGTCATTTTGAAATTGAATATTGGAAGTTAGTTGATATGATGTTCAATTGTAGCTGAAGTTTGATCAATTGCAAATCAAGTTTGTTTTGTGAATAAATTGAGATTAATAGAATGTTTTGCATATGCTTTCATTTCATTTTTGTCATGTCTTTTATATATCTTGTCAAGTTTGATCAATTGCATATTAAGTTTGTTTTCTAAATCTGCACAAATTAAGATTAATTGAATGTTTCTTTTCATTTTGGTCATTTCCGGTAACACACAGCATATTGCACTCAAGCAACCTTTTTACTACACACAGCAGATTGCACTCAAGCAACCTTGCTACTCCATCAACACATTTAACAATTTGAAAACTTATACATTAATACAGAAATATTCAAAGACACAGATTTAAAGTTAAACTTTCATTTGGTTTTTAAATTTGTTCAGAATATTACACTAAAAGCACAAATAACAAACAATATAATTATCCAAGATACAACAATGACCATATAAGCTGATTTTAGCTTCTTCCTATTTGCCTCACAGTCCAACACATTAGACTTCTTAATATCATCTAATTATGACCATAATGCACTAATTTCACCATCAAAATCAAAGTCTTGCCCGTTAGCCTTAGCCTTCAACCTTCGATTCTCAGCAAACATGATTTTTCTTTCCATTTTCATTTTCATAGTAGCTCTCTAGCTCTACAAGTGACTTTCTCATCATGCCACTTAAAAAATCTACCATTTTGGACTTGCATAGTGGGAAGTCGAAATCTCATTTTCAATACCAGCATCAGATTCTTACCCTTTACATACCCAATATCAAAAAAATCACAAATTGGAAGCTTACTGTATAATTTCCATAGAACCTTCTACCTGCGTTTTTATCAGCCCATGAAATCCACCTTGGAGCCTTGAGCAAAAGCCCACCTTCTCCTCGATAATCGCATTATATAGCTACTCCCTTGTAATCCATTTCCATATTATATCTTTTGAATGACAATGAATTAGTTGAATTTATGGAAGAATTCGTTGAGGCCAAAATTGATTGGCTAACAATTGAGAAATTTCTGAGTCTTTAATTTTGATTTCTGTTTCTAGGTTTCTAAGTTTGAAGAAAGGGGAAAAACGATTTCACTCAGTTTTGAAAAGTAGATGTATTTCTGTCTGTTATTTCACTATTTAATGATGACACGAAGGCTACTGCTAATGGCACAACAGTGCCACCTGCGAGGGATGTTAAACGAGAGATAAATATACCATTTTTTTTATTTTAATATATTTATCGCTAAATTTTATTTATTAATATTTTTACTATAATACTAGAGTTAAAAATATTTTTTTTTATTATTATAAAAATTATAAATTTTATATTTAATCTCATAAAAAATATTATTGTTAATTATAGATAAATTTTTTTAGAAAAATGAAAAGATTTTGAACTGATGATTCAGTTTAAACTAAATCGCAATCAACCCGCATATTGAAAAACTGAATGGTAACTTGACTGACTTTTCCTGTACTTTTTCTATTATAATTCAAGTTCAACCATATCGCGGACCAAAGATGGCGAGCTCGATTAACAGGTTAGTGACATAGTTAGACTAAGGTGGTTGTTATGCACAAGAATATGATTTATAATGTATTGAATTGGAAATTCTGGGTAATCAAAGAGAGGATGTTTTTGCATCATGATTAAAAATGGAAAAACTTCACCCTGGATTGTGAAATTGAAATTGTTGAGTTTTTCCTTGTGATTTTCGTTTTAATTAGCATTTTCTTCTTAGTGAGCAAAAATAGGACTTTTAGCAAGAAATTATTTAGTACAATTAGATATTTTAGTTGAAATTAATTAGACGATGAGACATGGTGTTATTTTTTAAATATATATATTTTAAAATTTTTTTAGATAAACTCTTTAATTAGTGATAATAATATATTATTATTTTAATATAATTTTTTTTTCAGGCAACCAAGTATATTTACATTTTTAATTATATCTCTTTCATGGTCTGAGGGAGCTAATTAATTATTTCATCATGCACGATTTGCCATGACACAACACTTGGATTATATCTTCTTTTAACCCCAATTATTTGTCAGAACCTTGAACCTTGAAGAACAACCTTCGCTGAGCTATATTGTTTCTCTGAGCTAAATGTGTTAGATCTTTTTTGGAATGATTTTGCATCTAGTATGTTACTAGTTGTTTAACATCTTCCATTAGACTTTCTTTTTTTACTTTTCTTTTGATGAAGTTTATCTTCTGACCTTAAAAAAAAGGCTACATTATTGAAGAAATCAAAATAACAGAGGAAATCAGTGGTGTCCTTTGAGCAGAGAATATAAATTGGAAAAGAAGTTTGAACTTCCATAAATCCGTCCAACTCTCTCTGTCTTTCTTTTTCATTTAATTATTTGAGTGCAAACAGATTTTCATTTGTTACTATTCTGCCTCCTACACTGGACTTTACCAAATCACTCATTTTGATGAAATAATGATTTTTAATAAAATTAATTTCGAAAATATCTTTTAAATTATGAAATTTAATATGCATAACAGACGACAAAGAGATCAATATAATTGGTAATCCATAATTTATAATTTATTTATAGACTATAAATTCAATAAATTTTAAAAATTCTCAGTCCAAAAGGTGTAGCTCTTAATTTTTTTTTTTTTCCAAATATTTTGAACCCTGCGAATAGTCAGGACTCTGGAGGATGTTGAGTTCCCATTGACGACCTCAGAACGAGACAGGTTCTTTTAATTCCTAGCCCTGTTGTTCATATAATGCTAATAAAACATTAGGGATTAGGATTGAGAATTTATAGTAACCAGTAATTATTGCTTTAAAATGAAATTTTAAGTCCTTTTCTTTTGCTGGTTTTCACAAATGGCTTTAGTGAGAATATAAACAGAATAGCTTTTGATAAAAAAAAATGCATTTATCACAACACGCAAAAACCTTACAGGCCAAGGAATAATTATTACTTGCCATGTCAGTTGACAACTAACTTTCCAGCAATCAATTCCAGGGTTATGCATTTGTTCATCTAATGTGATTAATGGTATTTTACATCCTATCCAAAAGGGAAAAGGGTAAAAGAAAAAAAAACTAAAAAACTTTTAGCGCCTAATATTTGGGCCTTTATACAGCCCCCTTTGCACCACAAAGTTTTCTGGAGGCTGAGTTTCTTCTAACCACGCCACTTCAGAGGGTTCTATGCCACACAATTCAGCAGCACCTTCTGCCAAAGGGGAAAACAAAGAGACACAGAAACAGAGTCGGAGACAATTCATTTCTCTCATTTCTTTAATATAGAAACTAAGAAAGGGAATTCACCACTGGGAACTAGGGGGGAGAGTAATAATAAAAGAGAGAGCATTGATACCTGGTAGAACTCTTCCAGGGACCCTTCTGAAATAAGAGCAGTGTCGCCCATCTTCTGAGGAATACGGAGGTGAGAGAACATCAAAAAGAGCACAGGGTGTCAAAGCTTTGAAACAATGTATGTTGCCGCCACTGTTGGGATAAAGAATCGTTGTACCACAAGGTGCATTCATTTCACAATCTCTAACAAGCTTTGCAGGTCTAGCTGTAAATATACACAAAACAAACTCATTCTTAGAGCAAGTGCAAAAGGCAGAGAAAAAATTGTGTTAGATACAGTTTTATCCATGTGGTAAAAAAATGAGATGCCTCCTCTATAAAATCTAAATTAAATAGAGACAATTAAGAGCTCAGAACAGCATTAATCTTCACCAGTTACACAAAAGCCATTTAATCTATAATATCATCTTATTTGTTAGACAAGTTATATATACAAGAAGTACAGCTAAGAGAGACAGATAAGTGAGAAAAAAAAAAGATTAAAGAGCATTAAGTGGTTAACGGAACCGTGTGTTGTTGCCAGTCTCCCCTCTGTTTACAGGCAGGTAAGCTCATTTAGTCACTCATCATGACATGAGCAGGTGACCAAACTCCTGCTCCTTCAACTTCAAGACTTCAATCTAACTCTCAACCCTAAAGAAATTTTACAGCTGTTTACCACACTACAACAGCACAAGTAACTTCTCTCCAGGGATAACATATATAACCAACAAAATTGTCAAAATTTCTGCGTCCTAAACTCAAAAAATGATGTAGCTATGCGCATCTACCACAATCATTAATTACCTGACTGAAATCTCTCTTGGAACAATCATGGCAAGACTACAATTTTATAAAATCTCATACAAAAACAAGTTGTCATCCAATTGAGTGTACATCATGTGATGATTTGCTCCCTTCAAATCGCCTAGAAAAAAAATTAAAAAAAAAAAAAGAGCAGCTGATTAACTCAATTGAAACTTCCTAATTTCACTAGGTGTTTAGACTTGAGAATGTATCCATGGTTACCACAATCTTTTAATAGTACATTACCTATCCCTAGACTGGTAAGGAAAGATGAAACAATAAATAAGGGTTAAAAATTAGTGTAGTTGCAATAAGAGATGGTAATGAGAGTAATCACACTAAAGTTAAAAATAATACAGCTTTAAGAATTGAAGTTGTGATTATGGTAACACTAGCAGGTTTCACAGCTGTCGAGGTGATGATTATATGTTGGAGGTAATGATGACTTCAGTCTTAAGCAGTTTCACCAAACAACTCAAAAGGAAATTCCTTTTCTACCCCTCTAGTAAATCAGGGCTAATCATAGTTCCAGCTATGCATCAAGAAATTGTACTAATTTTTCCATTGTGAATAAATTGTCAAAAGGCATTGTCTTGTTAGAATCTAGTGAAGATACTCATTTGAAAAAAAATACAGATTTAACCAGCATGCTACTGAAATTTGTGGAAATTAGGATGTTGATGTTTGATACCAGCTAATGATGGTCTGAGGTAGAGCATCTGACAAGTTAATCCTGGTTCTGGTGCAGAATTTTTTACCTCTGCTTGATCAATGTATAGACTTAGGATTTAGCTTAGGGCATTTCTTCTACTTTTAGTTCCAGTTAGATATACTGTTCTTGTGTTCTAGGACTTGCAGCTTAATTGCTATTTCAGGCTTTGTAGCAGATTAGCCATCTACATCATTCTTTCCTTTAAAAGTGAATCATAACAAAATAAGGTGGAAAAATGGTAATGATAATCATCTTTGTGTGATCTAATGAGAAAGAATTATTAGAATTACATGAAGTATGATTATCGGTATATTGGTATCAGTATACCAGTATCAATTCAATCTGAGATCTTGGAGTATGATTATCAAAAAACAGCTCAGCCATGGATGTTTGGGCACTGATTTAATTCCTATGAAAATACTGCTATCAGAAGCATGCATTTCACATAGTGCTAATTTCAGGTTTTCAATTATGGTCAAATGCTAATTTCAAGCTTTCAATTATGGTCATTAGCTTTTTCAACATGATAATATATCAATATCAAATGAAAGTATATCACATGATAGTATCTTTCATGATACAGTCATTATGCTTCTAAACTAGTTTATTGACAATAGGATGTTTCTTACATGTCTAAAACGTGTACATCGGTTATAATTTAGTAACTATGTTTAATTGCACAACAACTTTGAACAATATAGCAATTAAGGATTATGGAACTTAAAACATAATGTAATATAGGATATAACTCCTATCAATTACTACCAGTGCCACTATTCAACATGGAAAATTACTAAGGCAAATAAAGAAAGGCACCTTGGGAGGGATCATCAAAACCAGGGAGATCAAGCCAATCGTATGACTTTACAAGTAATGAACCATAAAGAAGCTTGCTCAACACAGTCATCCCGGGATGATTATGAAGTGGTATGATAGAAGAAGGCGGCATACAGAAGATCCCTATCTGCAACCAAGTCCAAAATGCAATAAAGAAAAATAGTCAGTCAGTTTTCACATCAGAGTGTAATGAGTCCACAAAATTATAGATCATCATTTATTGAGTTAATTTCAATTCAAATACACAATTATGCCCTTTAATGATTTGATTTCAGTTGCTTACAGAAAATCTGTCACACTCGTGCAAGTGCAAATATTTGATCAGAGGAGGGTACTGATGACTGCCATTACGCACTCTTCTGCCATTGGTACCATTTATGGATCCTTTCCATTGACGAGCCAATTGTGCCTCCTGTTCGAGACCCACATTAGAAGGCTTCATTTGATCTGGTGAAGCATTACATAGAACTAGAAGAGTTAACACATTATATATAAACTAGGTTAAGTGAGCAATACCATAAACTATTATGGATAAAAAGCACAATTTTGCACAGAAAAAAAAATAGATGAGGTCTAATTGATCCACGCACCTAGAATTCCACGAACTTTTTCAAGAGCTTCTTCTGATAAGGGACCGTTAGTTGAGAAAGACTCTTTGCAAGCATCATACAGTTTTTGAACTACTGGCATGATGCAAAAAATGTAGCAAATAACCCACTAGCCAAAATCTAATCGCAAAGTACAAAGAAGCTGACTTGTAGTGCAACTTATGGATCACCAAAACTTGTGCAGGAATTGATTATCCAAAATCCAGTCCTACATGAGCCAAAAGGACAGTAATATAGATGCATGGCAGTTAATCAATCCCAAGTTCGAAAGCTTGCAGCACCTAAGAATACCAACATTTAGGGATTAAATGATTAAAAAAAAAGATAAAGAAAATTATACAAGACGACATCAATAAAAAATGGTCCTCTCTCTATTTGATTTCCAAGAATCCCAGAATACAACAATCTTTACTTTCCATTTCGTTTAAGTTTTTTTTTTTTTTTACTTCAGATTCCTTGGTAACAAAGCAGAAATGTAGAAATGAAGCGAAAAATCAGATACCCACATAAAAAATATAGCAATCTATTGGGGCAACTATTCCCACCATAAATTAAACTAACCCCGTATACAAAAACCTTCAATTACCCAGATCAAAAAGCATGTATCTGCAGTTTCTATTATTTTACGAATTTAGGTCCGATTTTTGGTAACAAAATATAAATTAAATGAAATGAAAAATCGGATACCTAAACAAGGACAAAATAGTAATCCATTTGGGTAAGCAGTCATACACACCAAATCAAAATTGAAATCTTGAATTGCCCAGATCAAAAACACATAATAATACATCTATATAAAAAGTGTGAGAGAAAGAGTACCAGAAAAGGAACAGAAGGAGCGTTGTGGGTATGATAATGATGATGGTATTGAGGAGGAGAAGGAGGAGGAGGAGAAGAAGGAAAAATTAGGAGAGAAAGGGCAAAGCAACAGCTAGAAGGCGTCACCATCTGAAGACAAATGCCGGATTATTTTACGACTAAAAATCCCTCGCCTGTGAAATTTTAAGTTACCATTTTGTCCATCTTGATTTTCTTTATTTACAATTTTGCCATTCTTTTTTTAACCGATAATTATTATAGTTGATAGTTGTTAAAAATGACTATGGACTGAATTTCAAGTTTCAATTAATGAAAAAATGGGTGAAAAAGTTGATTTTTTAAAAAATTTAGTATTTTTCAAGTTTAAATTTAGTTCATGGTAAGGTCTATTAATAAATGTGTGATTTAGCTTATTATATTATTTTATTATTATAAAAATTGCTTTATTAAAATATTTTTTATATTAATTTTTATATGTCTTTAATTATAATAAATAATTGTTAAAAATATTATAATAATAAAAAATCATGTTAGGATAATTATATGATAAGATAATCAATTGTAATTTTTCAATCACTAATTTTGTGATTATTTCAATTTTTATATTCTACATTAAAAACTAATTAAGATATATTAAAAATAAACTACACCATAGATCTTCATTTAATATTTTAACAATACCAGCTAGCAAAAAATATCATATTTTTCATTTATTAACTATCAGCCCTTAGCTTTCAATTATTCATAATAGTTATTAACTAACAATTAAATCGAACGGGCTCAGCTAGTAGTTATATTTATTAAACATACCTTCGTAACGTATTTGATAAATAAATAAAAAAATTAATTATTAGAAATATATTTTATAGAAATATATTATTGAGATTATATTTTATGAAAATATATTATTGAGATTATATTTTATTTAAAAATATTATATTATCATGTCTAAAATATATATAATAAAATATTAAAAAATAGATTAAAAAATATTAACTTATTTTATTATAATCAAAGACTAATATATAAACTAAAGTAAGTTGAGGCTTATAAATGGAGTCTTACTCCCTGTTGAGTCTATATCTTTAGATTTTTATTAATCATAACTCTTATAAAAATTTACATTCTCGAATAATAAATTCAATACTTATTAATATCTTAATTTCACACATCAATAATAAAAATTAAAAACGAAAAGTATAAGAAAATTTACTGATTTTGAGAATTTTTATCCCCAACACAATCAACTAGGAGCAAATTGAGAATTGAGATAAATATTTTGTGGATAATGTAATTGTAATTTTACATGTAAATTTATGGATATAATTATATATTTGCTATTTATATATATACATATATCAAAAATAAACTTAATAATATAGAAATTTATAGAATTTAAAATAATAAATAAAATTGAAAAACTTACAAAAGAAACTCTTATATGCCTTGAATCATGCAGAGAAAAAAAATTAAAAATAAGATAATTGGCCAAAAAAATTATAATTGTGTTTTATATAGAACAAAAAAAAATGAGTAAAACAAAGAATTAGTATAGAGATATAGAAATTAAAAAAATGATTTTAAGTAGATATGTTTTTTTGGTTGTAATAATTATATTAATTAAGCTTAATCAACTAAAAAAATTCAAGATATGAAAATATAATATATATATATACATCTTTAATACATATATTTTATTAAATAACATATTTTTAAAGAATATCTATATTTTATTAAATTATATATATATATATATATATATGAAACTAAGATTCCCCACTGGCCTCTTCATAAGACCACTGTTGTTTACAATCTAATTTTAGAGAAAAATTTTAAGTAATATTTAAATTATATTTATAATATTTTTTTATTTATTTAAGTTATGTATGAAATTGGATAGTTAAAATAGAGAGTATAATTATATTTTAATATGAGATATAAAAAATATAAAGTAAATATGGAGGTCGAGGCATGTCAAGGGCCGAACTTAATAAATAAAGATTTAAAGACAAAGCCGCGGGCCCCCCGAATCATCCTTTAGTGGCTATGTTAATTGAATTTCATTAAAATTTCCAGCATGGTGAAATTCAATGAATGTCAACTTCATCTTACCCCCCTCACATTTTTTTTTTCTTCTCTTCCTCAAAATCTTTGTGATTTTAACTGGGCTGCACTGTAAATTGGATTTGAATACTCGTAATCCAGATTAATAAATGTTATTCAAGAAATATATCTAACCATATCCAAAATCCACTGCACCAATAACTTAGAGCTTAATGTGCAATTTAAATTATTTTGATGTATTAAATTACTCCCTCTTTCCTAAAACTATAAGCTTACTTTCCTCCTTTTTTTTTATTAAGTTGTCTCAAATATTAATATATACTTTTCGGATTTAAAAAATATCTAATATATTAAACTTTAAAGATGTTTGGATGTGTTTAATAACATTTAGCATCTAGAATTATAATTTTTAATTTAAAATATGAATTAAAAATAATAAGTGAATAAAATTCTGTTGCTTTAAATCTTGCATTAATTAGAATAAAAAAATATTCACTATTAATTAAAAAACAAATATTCCCATTTTTACTAATATTTTATGTGTAACTTGATAATTATATATAAAATATCCAACCTATATAAATATATAAAAAGTAAGGAAATTCGTAACATCTGTTTCTAAGAATACTATAATATTATAATTTTTCAATTCTCATTAATTTCTTAATTTCGCACTCTCTTTTCTTGGTAAAAAAATTTAAACCATTCAATTTGATATTGATTCTATATCTAATATTTTTTTATTTTAATTAATTTTTAATTAATTTTAATAATTTATATAAAATTTAAAATTTAATAATTAACTATATTTATGACTTTTATCTTCTATTAAATAAATTATATTTTTAATTTTTAATTTTTTATAAATTAATTACTTATTAATATAATTAAATAATATTTTTTGAAGCAATATAATTAAATAATATTGATTAATTTATTTATATATATATTTTTAGAAATTTAAAAAGTTTCAAAAAAATATATGACTCTTGACCTTTATAATAAATTAATTATAAATTTAATAATTTATTTATAATAATAATAAATTTATATATTTTTAAAATTTTTAAAAATTAAATAATAAAATATGACTTTTGATATTTCTAACAAATTAATCATATATTGATAATTTGTATAATAATAATATTTATATTAATAACACTTTCCATAAAAATCTGTAATTACAAATCTTCTTACTCATATTTTTATCCCTATTTTAAAAAAAATCACTTGATTTTTTTATTTTCTCATTTTTATAGAATTTATGTTTTTTTATCATAAAAATATGTATATATTTTGTTCTTAATTAGTAAAAGTATCATGTTATGAAATAAAAAGATTATATTTACTCATCAATATTATTTTAATAAAATTATCATATAAAAATTAAAATAAATATTTTATTTTATATTTTTTATAATATAATTTATTATTAATTTATATAAATTAATTTATATTTATTTATTAATTATATTTATTTATATTTTATTATTGTTATTATCTCACAATGTGCGAATAAGAAACTAAAAAATAAAGAATTTATAATTACTATATAAGCGGATAAAAAAATATAAAATATAAATTTTACAATTTATTATTATAAAAATTAAAATTAAAAAAGCTAAAGATTTAAAAAAAGAAATTAAAATTTAAAAAGTTATAAATTTAAAAAGATAATAAATAATTAAATATTATATATCATTATTTAAAAATATTATATAATATTATTATATTATTGAATCCGAATAAATCTGATTGAACCATTAATCAATCATCATTTTGGATTAGTATTCGGTCTGATTTTAAAAATATTGTTTCTCATTAAAAAATTACTCTACTAAACAATGATAAGTCAATTATAAAAAATAAATACATAAATAAAAAATTAAAATATTTTAAAAATTACATATACAACAGTAGTTAGTTTGAATTAAGTGAAAATTTTTTAAAACTTTTTTTTACTTTTTTTATTACAGCAAGAATATATTCTGTTTTTGCTAAAATAGTATATATATTTTCTTTCTTAGTGAAACAAATATATATATATATATATATATATTGTCGCGGCTCAACCCAAAGCTACATGACCAGTACTAGAAAAAGAAAAAAATACGTGGCTTTCAGAATTCGTTGTAAGTCTAATAACTCACTTTTTCCAATAAATATAAATGGTGATAGTAGTCACTATCTCAAACCAGTCCACTAGCATACTTATATTATACTTTAATATGATATCACTTTTTCAGCATCAAATATTTATTAACAGATATATTTAACTAAATTGTGAGACTAAATAAATATAAAAGATAGACAAAAAAATATCATACGAAGTTCTAAAAATAATTATGTATATAATAAAATATATACAATTAACACTCATGTCGAGAAATAAAAATGCATGATGACTTAAATAAACAATACTCATATACTCAGCCTGCAATCTGAAAAAAATTATGAACAATAATAAGCGTTCGACTAAATGAGCTATATAATAATTAATATAATACAACTATCTCATGTATAATATGCTCTTACAAATGTCAATCAACCAATAAATCACATAAGCAAATAAGGATAGGAGTAAGTCAATTGAATCACGCTAAACCTCAACCTGGAGAGCTTATTTCCCCCTATCTGGCTCTCTTAGTTCAATATATTTCTCTTATAATCCAATGTATAGGGTCCGCCGTCACAGCCGTAGCCAAACAACGCTACCCGATTGACAAGCAGTGCTGAGCATAAATATGTCCCGCGGTCACATCTGTCTTAATCTCATCATATAATATACTCATATCATAACTCGTATTTCTTATCATATGTGGTCTCACATCATCCTAACTCTATCCGAAATCACATATATATGCATTAAGCACAACTAACTCATACTCAACACACATTATACTTATAACAATAATAATTACACATGTATTGCACGAGCAGTTGATGCATTATGCAAATACAATTATAAATATAAATTAGAAAAGTGAGGTATTATATTATTCTACATAACTCACAGATTTTATAAAAATTTAATGATTCTCCTTAGAACATCTGATTGAAAATAGAGAATACCTGAAAGTATTTTTAAATGATAGCAAAAACTATTAAAATATAGACAATTATGATTCAAAATATTTTGTCAAAATTTTGACAGCCTCCTCTATAACTAAAATATTTCTCCCTAAAAACAAAATAAAAACACACTCCTGAATAATCCACAACAGTCAACGTCAACCCAATTGCCCCATCTGAACCACTATTATAATTCTCAATGACTTTAATATAAGCCCAATGTACATCTTACAAATACCATAACAATAGTTTATTATATCTACATTAATCTTATTTATTTAATTTACTAACAAAATATTCACTTAAAATTTTAAGACATGTGTTAATTCAATTTTTAAATAATTCTTAGAAAATTATTTTATAACTGGTTCTCAATTATAATTAATTATCATATAATTTATTTACCTCACTTTATAAAAATAATTTAGTTAATTTAATTATAAAAATACTAATTTTAATCAAGTAATTAGTTTTAAATTAACACATTCAAAATATCCAAATTTCAACCTATTTACTATTAATCATTAATTATATATAATAATTATTATTTTATTTGTTCCTTTAATTATTTAAAAATTTACTATCACAACTCATATTTTATTTTATTTTATTTTACTCAAAATTTCTTTTAAATACAATTAATTAATTAACTAATTAAAATTATATCTTCTAATTTTATTTTACTTCAAAATTTCTAACCACTTTCTTTTACATTATTTACTTATTAATATTATTTTATTCTTATTTTCATTATTTATTAAATATATATTTTTACTATTTTTAAATTATCGAAATAGTAATTTCGTCGCTGAAAAATGGTACTAAAATATCACCAGAAAATGATCACCAAAATAGTATAACCGTCACTGAAAAATTATATCTAAAATAGTATCACCGTAACCAAAAAATGATCACAGAAAAAGTGTCACTGTTATTGAAAAACGATCGCCGAAATAGTATTACCATCACCGAAAAATGATCACTGAAATAGTATTACCGTCACTGATTAACCTTAAAAGTAGTCTAAAATTTATAAATAATATAACAAAATAAAATTTATGAAGAGAGAATTCCAAAAATATGTATCACTCTCCCTCATTTGCTGAAATTTGACCGAAAATGGCTCGAAAGGTTTGGCCTTGGCTGGATTTTGGTCAAATTAAACTTGTTCCAAAAATTACAAGTGATATACCAAAATGAAGCTCGTGAAGAGAGGAGTAGAATGATATCTAAATTGCTGAGAAAGGACGCCGAAAAATGGTCAAAATTTCGATCAAAGTTGTCGGTTGCATAATGCCTAGTGAACTTCATATGGTGAGTGAACAGTGATCCGGCATCGGACAATTATGGTGGCGTTGGATTCGTCGGATGATGAGCTTTCTAATAGTGTGGAAGGTGTCAAAAAATATTCATTGGACGATGATAAATTTAAAAAAAAATGTCTGATTCTCTCTCTCTCTCTCGCACTTTCTCTCTCTTATGTCTCTTCTCTCTCTCTGTTTCTTTTTCTTTTCGTTTTTCCTTCTCTTCTTTTTTTTTATAAATACATATATATATATTTAATTTTAATTTTAATTTATTTTTTTATATTTTTAAAATAATTTAAAATTTGAGTTATTACATATATATATATAATGAGCAAGTAACAAAAATTAACTTAAAAAATTTATTAATATTATTAGGATTTCTACACATATTATATGATAATAAATAATTATTTTTCTTATAATTTAATTTATTAAAATTTATTATATTTAATTTGTAATAAGTTTAATATGAGATATATAGTAGAATAATTTTTTAATTATTTGTTAATATATATTTTTGTTTAATGTTTTTCAGTTTATTAACTAATTTATTGACTATTGTGATAAACAATTATCATTGTAAAAAATTAATTATATTCATGATTAAGTAGAAAATACATTTGGGCATTGCACGGGCCAGTGCCAGGTGACAAAAAAATTATGAACTTTATAATTTATTTTAAATATATTATAAATTTTAAAACTTAATTATCAATTAAATGCAATATTTTATATATATCAATTTTAGTTTGTAACCTAGAGGGATTTCAATTGGATAACTTTGTAGGGGTATGTAAATTTATCAAATTCGACCAAATCGAGTGTATTTTGGTCGGATTAAGTCTGTTTATGTTGTATATGTGGGTGAAATTAAATTTATATTTTTAAAATATTTTAGGTTCGATAGGTCGATCTGGTTGGGATATTTTTTTTTGTTTTAACTCGAATTCGACGGGCACTTATATATTTATATATAAATATATGTATTTTTTTATTTTATCAATTAATCCGATTAAATCTGACCCAACCCGATTCTTATGTATTTATATATAAATATATGTATTTTTATTTTATTTTACTATTTAACCCGACTAAAATCGACTCGACAATATTAAAATAAGCCCGAATATAAAGGTCTAATATTAAATGTTATTCCGTTTGAAATTAACCTATCCCACCGAACTCAAAATTAATTTGATTTGATCAAAATTTTTATTTTTTAATTGGATTTGGTCGGATTAAAAAATTACTCTAATCCGACCGATCCTGACATTCTTAAAGAAAAATAAATACAGACGCGTCCAAATGACATTTTCTTGAACGAGTGAGATGTTTCATGAATTTGAAATATTAAGAGAAGCTAGGATTTATTTTATTTATCAACTTTCTATATGAAGAAGAAACTGGATCTATTTGAATATTGATTCTTTTAGTTTTTCGAAATTGGCGAAACGAAAGATAGATTAGAAATGGATTCACTCATTGTTTGTTTTGTTAAGGTATTGTCAATTGGAATTTTGTTATCTCTGTCTATCTTTAATGGATTTTTAATGATAGATCTCATCAACAGAGGAGGAAGTTGTAGGTGTCAATATGTACCAGAAGAAGAATTAATGTAGGCGCTGTGCGTTGGACATCTATTAACTGTTCGAGAAATTGACGCAAAGGCCTAGGCTCAAGTTTCTTGCCCCATCATGGGAGTCACAGACAGCACAGGTTAGATTTCTCCTGTTGTTATTGTATATACTTTGCAACGGAGGAGGGTAGAAAATTTTTAATGAATCACCTCGTTTATTCTAATTCATTTTGTTAGGAAAGCTAACCGGTTATTTATTAGATAGGAATTTCATATTCATTTATATTTGCTCATTATTCATATTAGACAATTTATAAAGTCTGCATTGGATGTCTCTCTGTGATGTTGCAAATAAAACTCCACAAGTTAGTGGTTCAGAATTTCTATATTTACACTTACTAATTTTAACTTTTGAAAAATTTTCTGAATCCATTGCTTGGACTTTTTATGGATTTGAAAAATGTCATTTAAATTTGAAGCATTACTTATATCAAACAGTAAATATTGTATGAAAAAACTTTAAAATAATTATATCGTTCTAAAGAGTACTCTGATTTTGCATTTGGAGGACTGCTATTCTTGAGTGGAGTTGCAGAATTGCTTCATATAATAGTTGCATCTGTTTATCCATACGTTGCTAAAGTATAGAAAAACTGCTACCATATGCTATTGCAGGCAGCAGGATTGTAAATGCACATATTCAACAGAAGTATGAGAGATCAGTATATAACTCTCAACACAAAGACCAACTGAACATAGGCAAACATAACTGCAGATGGCGGAACCAAATGAAGCAAACCCCTTATTAATCGACCACAGTAGATTTTGTTATAGCAAGGGTTGTCAATTCGCAGAAGTTAACTTCTATATGCTGATAAAAAAGTTATATATATATATATATAACTTAAAATGTTATATTTAAAAAATTTATTATTTTTTCAAATCTTTATATTCTAAACACTTTTTTTTCTCTCTTTTATTTTTCCTTTTTTTAGTCAATTTTTTCTTAAATAAACGCAATAATCAGTTCTCTCCCCCTTCTATCTCCATTTTTCTCTATAATTTCAATAGTACCTAAGAGATCTCTCTATATAAATATCTCAATTTTATTTTTATTTTAAAATTTATAAGTTTCTATATTATTAAATTTGAGAGAATTATACCCTCCATAATTTTTTATAAATCTTTTTCATTTTTACTGGATGTATTTTAGTCATTTTGTAATAAACTCATAATAAACTATATAAATTCATAAATATATAATAAACTTATAATAAATTCATGATAAACTATCTAAATATAGTATTTTTGTAAAAAAATAAAAAAAAATTTAGTAAATCTGAAAATATTTTTAAATGATAAATTTGATTTTTTATTTATTTATTTGGTATTTTTATAAAGATCCCATAAATTTATTATTACTTTTTATTTATATATAGCAAATATACAATTACATATATAAAATTACAATTGTATTATTTCATATGATTGGTGGGTGAAACTACAAAATATTAATAAGTATTAAGTATTTGTAGGTTTTACAAAGTTATTTTTGTAACTATTTAGTTACCTTAATTTGATGTTTTATATAGAAAAATTTTTAATGTGGACTGGATATACATGCACCATACTATGGGTAAAGTAATAATAAAAAAAATAATTAATTTTATTTAATTTTTATTAATTGAGCATATATATATTCGATTTGTGGCAGTATTTTCCCTTCTTTTATAAAGGGATATAAATGTATTATAGTTATCTAATTAAAATTTTAAAATTCAACTCATTCAATTCACAATTTTATTTTTATAAAGTTTTATTTAAAAAAATTAAAGTATTTAATGTTGGAGTATTTGGTAGATACATGATTCCTAAACTAACGGCATATATCATTTATTTGCTAAAGCAATGAGTCAAACTAATCACTTATTTGTTTCATGGTTTGTTATGTTATAATATAATATAGTATGATTTAATTTTTATTTAGTTTGACTTCACTCTTTATAATATAGTTTTCAATAGTGATTTTATGTTTCGAAAATTATAATTTTTTAAATTACTAATTTAGTGGTTTTTTTATTATTTTATAATTTTATTTTTTAAAAATTTTTAAAATAAAATTTTTAAATATCAAATATATGCTAATAAATAATTTTTCATCTTCGTAACATATTAAAATTTTAAAAATATCATCAAATTAAATACAAATAATTTTAATTAATCATATTATACAATACTATTTTTTATTATTTTTTAAATATAATAAATATTATTTTTAATATCATATTATATTATACCATATATTATTAAATTATTATGCCACTCACCCAAATAAAACCTAAAAAAAATTAAAACTACGCGTGGAAAGGAGTTAAGGGGAAAAGTTGGGTCATTAATCAATAATCATCAGGAAAATAATTATTTCTAACTAATGAAACTTGTCTTTGAAGATGAGTACAAAATTGCCATTAATCCTAATTTATTTTAGACTACTAATTCTACAGCTCTATTAATCAGGTGTATCAACAATCATCAATGATTCAAATTCCAATCATTAAATCATCATTTTCATATAAGAGCTCATATTATATATCATTGACTTTTTATTTTTTTGCAGTTCAATTTCTGAAACTTCATATAAAGCTAAATATTTATCACACTAAAACTAGATGATTTAGGATTAATTATATTAATAGTATCTAATCTTTTACTCTTATACTATTAAAATTTTTAAAATTTATTTTATAAATATAAAATTTTAAATTTTTTATTTTATTATCCCAATAAAATTTTTAAAATTATTTTTTAACAATTAAAATATTAGAAGATAGTCATATGTCATCACATGACACAAAATAAAAAAAGTGAATTCAATTTTATCTCACTCCACACTTTATATAAGGAAATTAAAGGCATAATAAATTTTAGATCAGCTAAAAAGGTAATTTTAAGTCTACTAAAAATAATTTTAAGTCTGTTAAAAAATATAGATAAAAAAATAAGATGAGATTATTTTTTTTTATATATAATAATATATGGCTATCACGTTAGACTCTAATTTTTGAAAAATAGTCTAAAAAATTTTATTAGGATAAAATAAAAAATTTGAAAATTTTATTTTTATAATATAAAATTTAAAAATTTTAATTGAATAAAGACAAAAAATCAATGATGACTGATGTAATTAAGTCAAAGATTTATAAATAAAGATGGTATTAGGTGATTAAATAATTAATGTTATATAAGAATTCATATTAAATCGTTAACAATTTATATAAAGTTAATTATAGATCATTTTAATATATTTTTTTCATTTTCTTTTACTGTTAAAAGCCAATTATATGGAATTTGTTTATTATAAATTTACACGATAATTTAATATTTTAACAGTGAAAAATGAAACAAAAATAAATATATTAACAATATTTTTCAATTTAGAAACGTAACTTCCTATTTTTAAATATTTATTTGAGATCTCAAATAATATTTTGTATTATGTTTTCTAAAATCACGAAAACAAAAGCCTATCAAGTTTGTTGAACTTCCTTATTAAAAATAAAATACGATTAATTCTACAACTAAAATATATAAAAAATATAATTTGTTAATATAAAAATATGTTTTTCAATCTTAACATATAGTTTTTAGAATTGATATTCTTGAATCTATATCAATAAAAATATATATAGAAAATTTAATAAGGTATCAAAGCTGATATCTTTACCCTTATCTGAATGATCCAAATAATAATCCTTAAAATATATGACTATATTTTTAAATGACCAGATAATAATTATATTTTTAGATGGCTTAGACAATGACTATCATATATTTATTAAGTGTCAACTGAATAATTAATACTTGAAAAAAAATATAATTAATATAAAAATAAACTTTTCAACTTTAATAATTAATTTTTAAAATTGACACTTCTAAATCTATATTAATAAAAAAAATATAATATTGAAAGATTTAAAAAAATATTGACACTCTCAAAAGATGCACTTGCCTTTTAATCTTTATTTATGTGGTGTAATGAGGAAAATGATAATGGAAAGATTTAAGTGGTTAATAATTAAATAATAATTTCAATTAAGAAAATATCATTATAAATTAAAATGAAATTATTAATTATTTTTACGGGGGAAGATAACCTATAAAGCTATAAATTCTCAAAATAATATAATTTTTTTTTTCCAAAAATAATGTTACGTACTATTTTGAAAATAAAAAAATTTTAGATTTTGAAATGAGTTATATCAAGTAAAGTTAGTACTCACTTCATCCCAAATAAAATATACTCATTTTTTATTTTATAAATATAAAAAATTAATTATTTTTATTAAAAATATATATTTATATATATTTATATATTATATTATTATTTTAATATAAAATATATTTAATAATCAACATTAAATAAAAGTACTATAGAGATTTAATATGTCAATTATCTTATTAAAATAATCAAAAAATTATAATTTAGAATAGACGAAAAAAATAAATATATCTATTTGTGACTGATGGAGCATATTAATTATATTAGTCTATTATTGGCATTTCATATTAAATTAATTCATTAATTAGTTAATTTATTAGCTTCATATTTTGATTTTTAAATATTACTCCATTAGATATTATTATAAATAAAAATCATTTTAATATTTAAAAAACAAGATGATAAAAAAAGGTAAAAATTGAATTTCCCTTTTTTTTCCCCTAAAGCTCTCTTTAAAAATTTTAAAGGGAAAAAATGATAATATGAAAAGAAAGTATAAAAAAATCTTCAATATCTATATATATATATATATAAAACTAAGGAAAATGGTGAATAGTAGGCTATCAAATAAGCAAAAGAACAAAAAATAAATATTGTAAATTTTTATAATTTATTGTTATAAAAATTAGAATATAAAAAATTCTTATAATTTATTATTATAAAGTATTCAAAAAGTTAAAAATTTAAAAATATAAAATTAGAATTTAAAAGATCAATAATTTAATAAGATAATAAATAACTAAAATGATGGCAATTTAATTAAATATTTAGATTTTTCTTTATTTTTTTTATATAGTTGACAAGAGGTAATATAGAGGAAGAGGCACGCACGCTCGTAGAGTCGCAGGCAAACTCAAAAATAATACATTAACAATAACGAGAGAGATAAGAAAAAAAAATGAGTGGAGCCCAGTGAACCAAAAGCGCGTCCGATTACACCGGAAGTGGGGGCCCTCACCTCCACTCAAAAATTATAAACAAAACTAAAATGACTGCCCGACGCGGGGAACTCCCACCGGCCCCCATTGGCGGTTATCCAGCTACAGCGAAAATCTAGACATGTTTTTGGGCCCCACCAACCCCAAACTCAAAATTCCTACAATAATCAAATGATAATAATTTTTAGTTTTAGTTTTTTTGAGACTGAATAATGATAATAATGTTCTAAAAAAATTATAGGACCAACTGAACTTAAAAAAACAAAAAAGGAAAAATTAAACAAAATGGAAGACGCGAATTCACAGTCACAGCTTCTTGGGGTGGCAGGTTGGGGGTAGAGACTCTAGAGAGAGAGAGAGGGGGGGCAAAAAAAAAAAAAGAAAATTGAAAGAAAGAAAGAAGAAAAAAAAGGAAAAACAGAGAAGAAAGTAAAAGAACTCTGGGGAAGAGAGAGAAAATAAAATTTAAAAAAAATCACAAAGAGTAAGAGAGAGGGAGGGTCAGCCTGAGAGAGGCACAGAAGATGGTCGAAGAGATCCTCTGAGATCATCCTGCAAAGGGGCAGTAATAGAAAAAAAAGATTTTGAATTTAATCTATTCTTGAAAATTACTTTTGCAGATTAATTATTATTAATATTATTATTGTTATTTAAAAAAAAGTTATTTTTTTTTCATTGCTGCCTTTTTGAGTCTCCATCTTCCTTACATTTCCTCTATCTTCAAGAAAATATTTTGAACTTAGAAAAAAAGAAAAGAAACAGAAATCATCAAAATTACACCATAATTGCAATTTTGCCCTCAAGAATAGGAGCATTTGGCCACCCTTTTCTGCCACTTCTTTATGGTACATTCAATGACCCTTTTGCTTTTTCTTTCTTTTTGGATTGCTTACTCTGAAGGGTATTCTTTGATTCTTTTGTTTTTGCTGTCAAATGCTCTGTTTTTTGGGCAGCATTTTGTTCCTTTAAATAATGGGATATTTTCTTTTCTTGATTTATGTTTTATCAATTTCAGGTCCAATTGATTTCCCGGAGATTTATTATAACGCCTGTTAAGCCAGGTTTCTTCCATGTTGGAGGAAAGGGGGTAAAACGAATTCTATTGAAGCAAAAATGAGGGACCCTGATATTATCATAATCGACAAGCGTGAAGACTTTGCATTTCATTGTAATATAGTGTTGTATGGTTATTTGTAAACCTGAGGATATTGTATTATTATAGTAATTTGTAATATAGGAAACCTGGCGATATTGTATTGTTATAGCTACCTCCACTGCCATAATTGGTTCATCAAGCGATGGGGGGTAGATGGAACCCAAATGGACTCCAATTGTGCTTCTTGGTTTTGATTCTTGGTCTTGAAATTCAAGGTTCTTGGTCGCTTAATAATGAAGGTAATTCTTATTTTTCACATTTTCTTTTGATATTTGATGTAATGACGATTGTAAAAATTATGGTTCTGATTATGTGAATTTAATGTGTGGTGAGAGATGCAGGACTAACTTTGTTGGAATTTCGTGCAAGAGTGAGTTATGATCCTTTTTCTGCTTTTGCCAATTGGATTTCCAATGATGATAATCCTTGCTCGTGGTCTCGTGTTCACTGTGTGGATGGTAAAGTGCAAATATTGTAAGTCCCTCTTTTTCCTTGCTTTGCAAGTGCTGTCATTTTTCCTCTTTGCATGATCGAGGGAAAATGAATTTTCTTTTGATGTTTTTGTGCACTGTAGAGATCTGAATGGGCTTTCTTTGGAAGGGACACTGGCGCCTGATCTTGGCAAACTTAGTCATCTAAGATCTCTGTGAGAATTCATACTCCTGCTTCTTTTTAACTTGCAAGTAATGCTGCTTAAGTTTCTTGATTCGACACACAGCCACACAATTCTAGTGGATATAATTTTTCAATTGAGGAAGCATTTGATATCTATGAATTGTTAAAAAATGGAAAAAAGCTACAAACACTGCCGACTTTATAGGTACATAAGAGTGCTAATATTGGATTTTTCTGTTAGGCTACTGAAATTGACAAGCTTTTGCACCTAGTATATGATTTACTGCAATAATTTCGACGTGATTTTTGTTGCTGTCGGCTGTATCATCATCATGTTCATTATAACTTCCATTGCTATCTGGTCATAATTAATTCGTCTAGATGAGTGTCATAAGTCTAATGAAGCGAAACATTTCTCTTTGCTGCTTGGGCTTATTTAGGTTTCATATTTGCTGTTAGCTTGCATATTTTTATAACCTACTCCTTCCCCTCAACCTTGGCAAGCTTTTGACTTTTTCCCTCTCTTACAACTACCTTCAACTTGTTGCAAGTCAATTATTTAATAAGACCATGCCAATCAGGGTAACTTGGTTGGTCACCTCATACCCTTTAAGCATATGGGAGGGGAGCATTCAAGTCACCTCATGGCCAATAAGGTGAGAATTATGAAAGGGGGATGGACTAACCCTCATTGTGCAGTCCACAATGCCCATAGCCTGTTTGGCCTCCTTATAAACCAAAAGAAAAGAGACTGCACTCAGCTCTGCAATTCTACACAATGTGCTCTGCAATTCTACACAACGTACTTCCATATATATGTATATATGTATGTATATTGCATTCGAATCCAAAACAACAAACAATATGCCATAACACTCTTTCAGGCACCATCTATCTTTTCTCTTTGGATTTTATCTTACCGTGCTAAAAATACATCTGAATAGTTAGGCTATCTTTTATGTTAGAATGTTTACTGTAGCAATGCTCATAATCCTGTGAAGTTTTTAGAGTTAATATCTTTACAGTATGAGTTCTGAACTTCCGATATTCTTGAAACAAATTTAACTTTTTGGTCTTTTCTGTTATTATAATAGTGTGCTATACAAAAACCATTTCTCTGGCACCATCCCTAAAGAGATTGGAGGACTTACTAAGCTGGAGCTATTAGACTTGAGGGATAATAACTTCAGTGGAACAATTCCAGCAGAAATAAAAAGATTGCCATCACTAAAATGCTTGTGAGTTAGCTGAAATTGATTTCATCAGTTTCCGTGATTTTATGTTTAGTAGTTATGTAGACTAAAGTCACCTGTACCTTAGGTTGCTTTGCAACAATAAATTTGAAGGCAGAAGTTCTCTGGAGATCAGCAGGCTTAACTTCTTTTATGAATTGCAATATGATGAAAACATTGTATGTGCTTCAGCCTCTGGCACTGGGTGTACAAATACAAAATTTGAGAATAGGTAAGTGATACTCACCTCTCCTCTTCAGCTACTAATAGAAATGTGGAGTTCACAATAAGCTGATCGGAGATCATGTGATAGTCATATACTCGTTGCTCACATGAGGAGTTGGTTTAGGATATATACAAGTCATTACCCTAAAAGTGGAAAAACAAAATGCTTAAATGAATGTTTTATACCCTTTCACATGCTTCTTGGTTATTTCTTCAACTAGCAAGCAAAATTCTTGCTTTTTGGCTCCTTGGACCCTGAATCCTTCTGAAAATAACCTGTTGTAGCTATCTCACTTGATAAGTCGGATGAGGCAATTGTGAACTATGTTGAATGTTGACTCTTTTAACATGCTAGTGCATTTTTTACGAATGGCTGAAATATGATCCTATTGTCCCATGCCTCAAAAAGTCGGTTTTATAAATTTGTGTTCTGAGCCACTAGCATTTGGCATAGCATTCAGATCTCCTTTCTGTTTGATTATGGATCATTCTTTTGCTTAAACTAGAGTTAATATGTGACCGAACTTACGTATGATGTATTCTACTTTTCTGATCCTGTAATGCATGTATTGTGCAGCATGTGGAATAGCACTTTGCAACAACTGAGTGGGGCTTATTCATTGATGATCTCACTTAAAGAAGCTGTTATGCGTTACCTCAATGCCTCGCCACTGCCACTGTATGGACAATATAATGTTATATACATATGTAAATATACTCATATGTACACTTCTAACCATAGATATATTAATATGTATAATATGATATTTCTGAATTTTTCTATGCTTTAGGTTGTTTATTCTGTTCTTTCTACTGAGATTCTTTATCCTCTTACAAGGTTCAATCTTGGAAAGCACTCTGTGCATGAATTTGGCAACAGCTGCTGTAAGAAGCCAGCCAGTGAGTCCTATTGGCTTCCTAATCTTTGCTTGCTCAGCATTAACATTTTTGCCATCATGACAAACAAAATGATACCCCTTTTTTTTTTGCCCTGGACAGGTTCACCTGAGGCACACATTGACCAAAATGTAGATATCCTTTTTAGTTTTGCACGCCGTAGACTATTTGAACAGTCCAGTAACCTCCAAGTTCCTCCTGCTGGTGGTGCTTCTGCCTCCCAACCTGTCATTGCTTTACCAACTAACCGAAGTAGTGGGAGC